>CM062811.1:459553194-460753194 GCA_031772625.1 Pinus tabuliformis
AGTTGAGTTATAGAGTCATGTTATTCTTTTGGAAAATATTTTTGCAGACTCTGCATGTGCTCAGGGGGAGCATGGACAGTTTTAGTGCATCTTAGCATGTACAAAGGGGAGCTCAATCAGAGAATTCAACATGTACTCAGGGGGAGCATGGACAACATAATGTATGTCAAAGGGGGAGAATATCTTGATCCGCCCTTTTCCCTTGATGTCAAAGGGGGAGAGTGTCTTAGTGTTGTTGTTGCCATCAAGTCCAAAGGGGGAGATTGTTGGCATTATGATACAGGTGTTGTCCTTGATGGAAACTCTCTCAGATGACAGTTCACAGTGCAGCAGGTTAACAACAAAGGATTACAGATCAGACTCCAAAGAATGAAGAAAGAGAGGTATACGCTAGTTCACTTTGTCCAAGAAGCATATACACATGGGTTAATAGAACAAAAGAAGTGTATAACGTATACACGCACTTTCATAGGAGGAAAAGCACGTACATGTTGGAAAACCAAGTATTTGATCCAAGGTATTGGTCCAAGGTATTTGGTCCAAGGTATTTGGTCCAAGGTATTGACCCTAGGTATTTGGTCCAAGGTATTGGTCCTAAGTGGTTTTGGTCCAAGGTATTGAGAAAGGCCTAAGAGTATATAAGGAGGAGAAGATCATTAGGCCAAGTGTGCAAGCAATAAGATTCTAAGGAATACTTCTATCTGAAGTATATTTTATGTTGTAGGGTTATGTTTGGGACTAGATCTGAAATATTCATGTGCACCTTGAGTTCAATATTGGATCAGGAATCATGAGACTTGAAATGACTTATTCTTGAATGATCTGATATTGGGTGAGACTAGATTTGATGTTTTGCACCTGTTCTATTTGTTATCTATCATGATCTGGGTTTGTCTGAAGTCTGGAATTGTAGCAAAGTTCTGAGTCAATATTTGCAGATCTGTATGCAGGTTCATCTCAGCCAAAGAGCGTATACATGCAGGTTCGGTTCCTTCAAGTAGCGTATACTAAAGAAAAGCTTATTTTCAGATCTGATTGATCTATCTAATAAAATTATGTTATTTTATTGTTGTCTATCAAGGAAGCCTTCTTAGATCCGAATGAAAAACTAAATGCATAAGGAGGCTGGAATTTGATTGATTGATTGTATAAGTGAGAAGAAGTGATCTTTGTCCCCGCCTGAGTAAAGCTCTAAAAGTTGACAGTATATATTCAAAATATTGATAGTTGGTACAAACGTGATTCAAAAGTTTATGTTTGCAGTAGTTTTAAAGGTATACACAGGTTTAATTAATGGAAGTAGCGTATACACGCAGTTTGGGTGCCTCCAAGTAGTGTATGCACTCTAATGCATGATTTTTGAGGTTACAACTGGTTCTGAATGATGATGACGGGTTTTGGGTTCAACACAATGTTCTGGTGTCAGTGATTTTATTGTTCGTATTATCTGAATATTGGTTGATGCAGTTTAAGTTTAAAAGTTATGATGGGTCCAGTGTGAAAATTTGATGAAACATGGCCTTTAGATTGTGGTGTTGTGATCTAGGAGTATCCAATCTGAAAATTCATGAAACGTGGTCCTTGGTGGAAGAGTGGAGTTTTTTTGTAGGCTGGCACATACTGTAATAGCCCAAAATAAACATGTAATTAACCAAGAAATTTATATTAAACATGCAATTATCAGTAATTAACTTCAAGTTGAAAGCTATGGGTAGCACCCTTACCTGTGATTTCGGTTGAAGTCTGCTAACTGCAACAAGGTTTTGGGGACGACTCTCCACCCAACTGTAGGCTCAATTGCGCAATGTCGTGCTACAATTGGCCACCTCCGATCCCTCAATCAATGTACTATTGCCAGTGAATCCTCTATCTTAGAACACTATTCTCCCAAAAGAATGAAAGATAGAATCTTGGAATGATGGAATGATGGAATCATGGAATACCTCTCATCTTCCTCACCATCTATTAAATAGAGCAAACATTAAGAGGGGAACCACATGCACACACTCCATGTGTCAACATGCAACTTACTACTTTCTTGTTTTATTATTTTGTTGCTACTTTTTGATAGTTTTACTGATTTTTACTATTTTTCTTGTTTTATTTCTTTTATTTATATTTATTTAAAGAATGTAATTAATTTATTATTATTTATTAATTAATTTATTGTTTATTATCTATTATTTATTATTTATTATTAAGGGACATTACATACTCTCCCACTTTAAGGAACTGCGTCCCGAAGTTAAGTTGAATTATTTATTATTTATTATTAAGGGACATTACATTTTTTTTTTTATTACATCATGTAACAGTCTTGGCACCGTCTGTTGAACTAGTATAACCAGCAGGCATCGAAAGTTTCACAACACTTGGGAAATCCCAAGGAATCTCTATCCTTTTTCCCACTTTCAGAATCAGGCATAAGCCTTCCATTTTCGGAATCAGGCATAAGCCTCCTCGGTCTGTATCCTAGTCCAAGGCTGGCCCTAAGGCTTGAGCCTAACTCAGACCTCATATACCCCAAGGCATGCATCCGGTACAGTGCTCAATGTCACCGACATCTCGCAAGGTTGGCCCACTGCCTCCACAACTCACTAAGGTGCACAACCCTAGGCATTAAAGTCCTTATACCCCCACCAAACTTCGACATCCCAATACAATACTAGGCACCTAGCCTAGAACATCAGGCACTTGACCTCCTCAAGGTGGTCCCATAGCCCTTCAAGAGCTATCCATCAAGAGCTACACAAGACAAAGGAACCACTGGCATATGTAGTGTTGATTGAGTTTATCCCCAGCCCATATGGTATTACTTATTCTCCCTCATGCATATGGGCTCGCACGAGATCATAAAATAAATCGGCCCTCTCGGCCCATTTGTGGAGTCCTATGAATCATCACACCTCAACATGCAACCAATGCATTAGCTATACCATCATAATATTATAGAAAATAATCCACATGCCAAGTCTTGCATGTCATCATGTAACATTCATCATTGTTAATCGCAACATTATGAATAATAACCACGGAAAATTTTAAGAACCACCCTAAATTTATATGTATAATAAATGGGCTAATCCCCATGATACATAGGAAAAATGGGAGGCAATTTTATCAATAATATAATATGTATATATAATTTTTTGGCGAATCTCTCACTAGATTATATTATCTTGTATAGTGATGGAGAATCTTTCACTGAATTATACAATCTTGTAAGATCTTGGCAAATCTTTTACTGAATAATAAAACATTGTGAAGTCTTGGTGAATGTTTTGTTAAAGTATGAAACCATATATGATAATAAGAAAACATATTCATTAAATTGTAATATACTAACATACATGTTTGGAAAAAGAAACATAATTTTCTCTTCCTACAAACAATGTTCCAAGTTTCAGTGGTCGTGTTTGTAAAGGTTCTTACAATACACTCTTTCATATCCTTCTATTAGTTTTGATAATATTCCACAACAAAGTTCTTGTAGGTGTTGATATTGACAATGAGTTTTGTCAAGGTAGGAGAGATTAATATTTTCTCTACAAATTTTGTCAAGCTACCACTTTTTTCAAGTTATCAAATTTCTTTCTTATTCCATAGACTCCAACTGCGAGATAAAAAAAAACACACACACACACACACATCAAGTTTGTTTACCCCAACACGCCAACAAGTAGCAAGCCCCAACTATATTATATAAGAAAGTATTAGGTATCCCAAAGGCTTGAAGGGGATCTAATTGAAAGAAAATACCACTGTGAGAATCCTTCCAATCAATATATGAATATATAAATGTAGATTTATTATTATTTTAATTGGAAATCTTCAATTAAATAATAAAATTTAATTACGTCTCTCCCAATTTAAATTGCTTATTAGCATAATTCACTACCCTCATAGGTCTTGCATTTTTAACAGCGTTGTAACATGTAGATTAATTTCCTTTTTGGTGAACAATCTCCACCTTTTAGGAAAATATGGTGCAGTGGCTCCAACCCATACAGATCATTAGGACAAACTAAGAATAGCATAGAAGATGAAAGGTTGTACAAACTAGCTTATTTTTCAAACAACTAATCCAACATCAGTACCTAAACTTTTTCATGAAGATATCATATTGAGAATGTTTGAAAAATGGTGAGAAATCTTCTGCGAGGGTGATGCGGAAAGAGTGACAAGGTTTCATTGTTTTGAATTTTTTTTGTTAAATTAGAAAAAGTTAAAAACCAATATTAATGGAGATATTGGTATTTTTTACTAAATTTTGGGAAGTGACTAAATGTAGCTTTAACCATTCATCTTAAGATGTTTTTACAACATAATTTCCTAAGTCTATTTAATATCTTCATTATCATAAAAACCAACCCATATCCATCTTAACTCCACATCTACCACTCTTACGGGGATGAAACCTATTTATCCCTCTGAGCACTTGGTAGACCCAGAATTAAGATGGATCTAAGTTGATAGAATTTCCCCTTTAAATAGCCTATGCTCACATGAATACCATGGTACTACCATGGGTCAATACCATGGGTTATCATAAGCCTAGAGCTTAAAAATTACTATTAGTAATTGATAAAAATTAATAAAATTAATAATTGATTTTTATTTTATTTTTTATTTTAACCAAGTTAAAATGTTTAACATACATTAAATTACAACATCCATTTTTACTCTTGATCCACCAAGCCCCGAAAGGGATCAAATATTTTTTCACTCTATGAAAATTTGCATATCACGATATTTGATCCTATCGGGGCTTAGTAGATCCAGAGTAAAGATGGATCTATGCTGGTTTAATTCCTCCATTTAAATAGGCTACATTCCACGTGAATACCATGGGTCAATACCATGTGCCATTTTTATTTTTATTAATACTCTTATTAGGGTTAATAATGTTTTTTTCATGGTATTAATAATAATCTAGCCCATGGTATTTGGCCCATAGTATTTTGTCCATACGTTTCACCTAAATATAACGCATTTTTTGAGTGTTCGTAAATATAAGGTGACTTATGGAGTAAATATAATTTTTTTTTTTATTTGTTTACCACACCTCTCGTTTATTTATATTTTTATTAATTTACCATACCTCTTTTACAAATATGGTATTTGGCCCATAGGATTAACTTAAATAAAACCTCTTTTTTGAGCCTTCATAAATAGAAAGAGAGTTATGGACTAAATATAAAAAGAGATTTTATTTATTTACCATACGTCTAGTTTTTTTATATTTGTATTTATTTACCATACCTTTTGAGTAAGTCTAAAAGAAGGTTTTATTTATTTACCATACCTCCACTTTATTTATATTTTTATTTGTTTACACCCTTACACGTATATAAGGTGACTTGTGGAGTAAATATAAAAAATGTTTTATTTATTTACCATACCTCTAATTTACTTGTATTTTTATTAATTTATCATACCTCTAATTTATTTATATTTTTATTAATTTACCATACTTCTTTTATAAATATGGTATTTGGCCCATATGATTCACTTAAATAAAATCTATTCTTGAAAATTAGGGCAAATGGAAGGTTGTAACTCCTAATTTCAAGGGCTAAATTTACCTTTTTTACCCTCTCCCTTAAAATAAGGTGGACTATTTGAGGTGATTTGTAAAAATGTACTATGATACAAAATATTCGCCCACTAAAAATTTAGAACCCCTTAATTTCGCCTAAGGGCACATTCGCCCCTAAAATTTTCCATGATAATAACGAACTTCCATGATAATAACGAACTGCATGCTCATGCATGTCATAAATTTGTACACAACTATCACATGCTTCACCTCATGAAATACCATCATAAGTTATAACATCAACATATTTGCATCAAAGACATATCATGACTTCACATAATAAATGAACGACTTGTCAATAAACCTCATATTTTAGCATCATAATTCCTATGCATATCATATCCATCATGAGTATTCAACATTAAATACCTATCATCACGTAGTAAATGAATATGTCAATATACCTTGACATAACATCATAATGCCTATGCATATCATCATCATCATAAGGATACATCATCAGTATTGTAACAACTATATAAATATGAACCACATGTGCATGATCCTCCTCATACCATCATATCATGAAACATCATCAATATGAAAAACATCTCAATTCTTATCAAATATAGAATAATACTCTATAAGCATTGTTTTCATGATTCATCAGAAAAATCAATTTCATTTACTTTACAAACATTCAACTATGAACTAAGATTATTCAACCTCCATCTAGGATCTATGTTATCTCATCAATGTTATAATCATTTCCACTTCCTTCAACTAGGAAGTTTACCATTTACACCATAGGTATAAGCATCTAAGTACATTGTTACATGAGCCTCATCATCTTGAGTCTTAATCTCTCGTCATATATTCTTCCTTCCCTAAGGAAATTCTGGTGAAATTCATTGTTAAGATATTACTAGTTATACAATCATTATTTTTTTCTTAAATCATCTATCTCATAATTAAAATCCCTTGGTTTTACATCCATTTACCCTTTGGTTTACCAATTTTAATACTGCTATAGGCAATTGCATATAAACACTAGGTCATCATGATTTAATTTTATATCATGCTTAATTTACTTGCATGAGGGTTTGTTGATCCATGTTGACTTATACATACATCACTTAACAATTATCGTTTTCATCCACAAAAATATTTTCTTATCTCGTCAAGTTCCTATCTCAATACCACTTGATTGCTTTGTTGTACATTCACCCTTCTTCAAGTTGGACAAGGGATTCTTGCTCATTAAATAGTATCTTTATTTTAGATTTTGAAACAGTTGGAAACACTACTATCATCATTGTCCATGAAAAATTTAAATGTGTGGTGTTTTGAGGAAACAACCTCTTTAAACGCTATGGGAACAAAACTTGATAAGTTTCTCTATGTGAAGTCCTACTCATGAAACAATGAGTGCAAATAAGTCAAGTACAACATCTATTATTTGACTCTCACTTCTTTTGTCAATATGTACACAATCCTTCTCAAGGTATCCTTATAAAATTTCTAGCAACATTCCTTCTATACTTCAACTATTAAACTATGTAGATCATCACTATGACCATTACCAATCATGTTTCTCGGTCCACTCATCAATACCCTTAAAAGAACTTTTTTCTTGATAGAACATCCCTTCATTTCCTCCTACCCGATATTCATAGATATATTTTTTTTTTTTCTCATATTCCATGTCTACTAGCTTCAAAAATGGAAACTTCTTCACTTCCTTCAATTTAATTAATTTGACTTTAATTTCTCACCTCCATTCATTGTGGTTTCTTTTCCTCCTCTCTTAAAATCATAGCATTGATACACTTTGGAAATGTTGTTACTATTCCCCAACTTAGGTAATACCCTATAAATAAATTCATTAAGATGGCTACCAAATGTAATCTGCTTATCATTTTCTGTTTTAAGAAATCAACATAATAAAATTGCCTGATCATACATCTTGTTATCCATAATTCATGCATATAGTTAGTCACCTATGGAAAACTTTACAATGTGGCTCTCCCATTAGAGGGAAAAACTATTATAGATGTTGTCATGCACACAAGTTATCTCCTCCAATTGATCAATTTTACTACGGATTTACTTCTTTAATCTATGTCATCATACCTTCGAGGTTCCTTCAAAATGACCTTCATTATTACCATGATTATTTAACTTCATTAGTTGATTGCCAATATTTTCTTCTTTTATGTGCATCATCCTTAGATAGGCCTTATAGTGATACCTTTAGAGTACCAAGTTATGATTATACCAAACTCTTCCATTATGTTCTAAAATAGGTTGCCTCTTCTTATTGATTTCTTATTGAGCTATCATTAGTTATCATCATTAAAAAATTTGTAAGTTTCTCCTTTCCATTTCTCCTTAGACAACTTTATCCAATATATGCAATTAACCTTGAATCACGAAACCTCATGTAACATTATACTCAACATCGTAACAGTTAATTAAACTAAACTGAAATCATAGTGTATGATTTAGATGTATCATAAAGTTTAAACAATAAAACATGCTTTACTTAGTTAACTAAATAACTAAATTACTACCTACAATATAGCGCATATCACCAAAGTAACATGGAATTTTTGCAAGACTTAATGGTAAAACAAATATTGGTAAGAGTTTTCTATTACCTCGTTGCATGATTCAAGAATTCTAACATTAAACCTTTCTTCACCAAAAAAAAATCAATTGTGTCACTAACATACTATTAATATTCTTTATATTAATATTTAAACATTATTTTTACAAAAATATTTTCATATAATTTTTTTATACGTAACTTTCATTTTTTTACCAATATATTTAACCTATCTATATTCTAACTCACCCTTTCATAACTTCGCACTTTAATTTCATTGCTTCACATTGTAGTATTACAAAATTAAGATATATAATTCCAACTCTATTTATCTCCTTACATTATTATCACTAAATATGCATATCATTCTCTTTTATAATCCTTGTATGCACATTATTCACAATGGTTTCACGAATCTTAGAAATAGAGAGGGCCCTAAGAAATAGAGAGGCCTTAATTTTACATCCGTTAATTCGGATTGTGTGGAGTGCTCCTAATTTTGCTACAAAGTGACATTACGTATAATTTTTACAAACCCTTGCTTATTACAATATCTGCCATCATATTCTAGGATATGTTATTACTTTTTTCTTTTTTTTTACACTCTTTTGTGAAGCTTGCACTCTCTCCCCTTAATACTTATATTGTACTCTTCCCTGTTCTTCTCATCATTCCAAGTTAGTCATAATTATTAGGGCCACCCTTTATTATCACCATTAGATAGTCAATAAGTTGATTTTGCTTCTTGTCTATCAGTTTATTTTAGTGTCTACAAGTTTACTCATGTCTTCATTTGTTTCATGCTTATCTTCTAACGGCACTGGTTTCTTTTGGAATTTCTTGGTCCACCCTATAAGTAATAGAGATTCATAAATACAATAATTATTCTTAAAATATCAGTGCATAATCAAAATAATCATTAACTCTATGAACATTTATGAATTGGTATTCCCCTTCACTCATTTATTTTTTATTTTTTATTCTTCCCCTCTTCAAGAGATGATTTACTTGGAACAAGGCCAACAATATTTCTTCAAAATTTTATTTATGACCCTATTTCCATCCACTAGTTTTCCTTGAATTTACCTAATATTGTAAGTTAAATCCACTTTTGCAAGATGTCCTAAACTACAATTACCTCTTTAACTCATGTAAATATATCGTTTAAAATTAAATTTATTTAAGAAATATTTCTAATCCTCCAAATAAATCACTACTTACTCTTTTTATTGCAACTAATTAAAAAGATAATAATTCCAATAAAAGATGTATCTTAATTACTAATAATATTACTATTAAAATATTAATCTACCTCAACTACTCCCACTGTGGTCGTTTATCTCCAGAGTAGATAAATTTGCAAATACCTGATATTTTATTTGATACAGTTTTCATGCACTGGTTATTATAGGATCTATTCATGGGATGAGATTGAGTTATAAATTGTGAATTTTGTGGCGACTACTGGTTCTGTTACAATTCTAAGGCATCCTGAGCGAGGAGCCAATCAAGCAGCACCTAATTGCAAACTTTTGAAGACAAGCATTTAAGTCTCTCTGCAGTTTGTCTTGGCTATTGGCAAACCACTATGTATTAAACAGTCCAGAAATAGCGTAACCAGCAAGGACCCGAGTTCTAATTGTCACTCATTAATTTGAGCCATAATACTGTGAAAAATTTGTCAATTGTTGAGACATTCAATAAGGCACCACGAACAAAGATAAAAAACAACATAATCACAAAGAGCACGAACAAGAGGTTTCAAGTTCCCTCTAATACTCAGTTCGATACAAACCCTGAGACTGTTGCATCTGAGCAAGAAAATCCATATTTTATGCGACCTTGTTCTATTGAAGTCGAAGTATGGTTATGAAATGGACCATCTAAAGAAGCTTGGTCCTTAATGAAAGGTACCTTTAATCTGGGTTTGCAGTTTATTCTTGCGGACTTGGTTTCCTTGCGGCCATGATTATTTTTGAAAGCATAATCTCAGAGCACCTACAGTTTGATCACTCTATCCTAGTGTAATTAC
Source organism: Pinus tabuliformis (assembly GCA_031772625.1). Taxonomy (NCBI): domain Eukaryota; kingdom Viridiplantae; phylum Streptophyta; class Pinopsida; order Pinales; family Pinaceae; genus Pinus; species Pinus tabuliformis. The sequence continues at coordinate 459,563,374 of CM062811.1, forward strand.
CAACAAATGCCTCAAGTACTTATGAAACATTAAGGATTTGAATCTGGGCACTCAACAAAAAGAAGCTCAAATAAATTATAAGAAACATTGCGTTGGCAGCAATAGGAATTGATGCGTCCACAACTGCAGCCATGGCTCTCACAAAGCCTGTGGTTGGTTTTTTTTCCAGAATAAATCTAGACTCCTTCGAGTGTCTGTTAGGGAAAATTTACATGGTACCCTTTTGAGGATTAAGGTTGCAGCTAATCAAGTATTGGGTAAATGCGGTGACCAAAAATTGAAATGGAACAATGTGAACGGTTTTGGAGAATTTTGTTTCAGAGATATGTTTTGAGAATTAGGGGATTATGGGTTGATGCAAAGGCCAAACGTAATTTAAGAACTAATGCACACAGACAGTCCAAATCGCACATTGCTTCACACAGTCAGTTTTTGAGGAGAATTGCTTTCATTTCAAAGAAGATAGATGATTCTGAGAAAATGAATGACTATTCATGGTGGGAGTTCTGTGAGGCACAGCTTACATCCCTGATGGGAAACTTCTTCCTACTTTCTTATTTTGTGAGTAAGAAGGAGAGGGGAGCCAGTACAGTCCAGGTTGCAAGTGTGTTAACCACACTTATTGGTTTGTTACACTGTTTGACATTTAGATGCACTGCGTCCTCTCAGCTCTGGAGGGGAAAATCTGCCAAGTTTTTCGAGGAAACCAGCCTCTTTTTTTTTCTTAAGAATCAAATCTAGATGGAACTATAACATTACCCTTCTCTGTCTGATCCAGCTAGATTCTTGCAGCTAATTATTGCAAAATTTGTATTTGAATTTGTATAATTCCTCAGGAATTCAGTAAAAACAGCCCTGTTAAAGACAACTAAATTTGAGTATCTTTTACTAAGAGCTTTTGCACTTGACTTGGGGCCGTGATTTACAGAGCCGTATATCCAAAATATTATCTCTAATGATGCAGGATAGATTAAAGGAGATTTAGTGCATATAAAATACTAAAAGCAGATCGAGGGGTAGTTTAAAAACCAGCAATTAAATGCATTGTTTAGGGTTATTCTGCAGACATTGCAGACATTTTTATCTGTAAGGATACATATTAGAATGAGTTCAGAGTTTATAGTCAACTTGGAAAATGACCATGCAAGGCCAAAGAGTATAGTATGTTTTAACTCAGACTTGAGAAAAACTCAAGAGATGACTTTAGATATAAATTAGAATAATAAAGTAACACTAATTTTAATAATCAAAGCAAAATGAATTCTTTTTCTTGAGTTAAATGTCCTCTATATACGAAAACGAAGATGCAGATTCAATCTGATTTTCAAAGCAAGCTGCGATAGCCAGCGATGGTTGGTCAGATAGTTAGATGGTTAGACAGTTTGGCCGAGTGGTCTAAGGTGCCAGATTTAGGCTCTGGTCTGAAAGGGCGTGGGTTCAAATCCCACAGCTGTCAAGAGTGCAGTTTGAGATTTTGTTTTCTGGAAAACAAGCTTAGAAAAACCGTTTAGAGAGAAAAGTCACGAGAGAGAATTTGTTGGAGATCAAATCAAGCATAACCCATTTACGATATTGCAGACCACAGCAGTTACGATACTACCATGTTTTCTTTTTCAATTTGTACGGCAGAATACTTGCCAGGCATATAATGGCAGAAACTGGAGGGTAAGGGATTACGAATTTTCTAGAAAACAAACTTTATGTACTTGATATCAGGTTATGGCCAATCCTATAAATTTTGTATTATCCCACTCGCGGAAATAAATTCAGCACTTTCAAGAATTGTCTAACATCTAAAATCTTGAAATTTAGCAGTTGTAACTTAAATTTCTATAAAAATCTACATAAAATATTATTTTATCTACATAAAATTTCTATTATTTCCATTACTTCATGAATCAAATGAAAGACAAATTGCTAATGTCCATTCAAGGACCCAACCCTGCGCACAGCACCAAGCCAAGGAAGGGAGTGTATATTATTGGAAGGGGTGTATATTCATGCTCTATAGGCCCTAAGAGTTGAACCTGCTCTGATACCATATGTAAGCCCAAAATAAACATGTAATTAACCAAAAAATTTATATTAAACATGAAATTATCACTAATTAACTTCAAGTTGAAAACTATGGGTAGCACCCTTACTTGTGATTTCAGTTGAACTCTGCTAATTGCAACAAGGTTTTGGGGATGACTCTCCACCCAAACCGTAGGCTCAATTGCAAAAGGTCGTGCTACAACTAGCCACCCCCAAGCCCTCAATCAACGTACTACTGCTAGTGAATCCTTTATCTTAGAACACTATTCTCCTAAGGGAATGAAAGATAGAATCTTGGAATGATGGAATGATGGAATCATGTAATACCTCTCATCTTCCTCACCATCTATTAAATAGAGCAAACATTAGAAGGGGAACCACATGCACACACTCCATGTGTCAACATGCAACTTACTGCTTTCTTGTCTTATTATTTTGTTTTTACTTTTTGAGAGTTTTACTGATTTTTACTATTTTTCTTGTTTTATTTCTTTTGTTTTTACTTTTTGATAGTTTTACTGATTTTTGCTATTTTTCTTGTTTTATTTCTTTTATTTATATTTATTTAAACCATGTAATTAATTTATTAATTAACTTATTGTTTATTATTTCATATTTCATATTTAATATTTATTATTACTTTTATTATTTATTATTAAGGGACATTACACCTACGTACTAGTAAACATATTGGCTAGTACAAGAGCTAGGGGATTGTAGCTCCCTTCCAGTAGAAGCTAGATAACGAGAGAAGGTTGTAACCTTCTGTAGGTAGAAGCCTGCGTACTGGTATGAGTCTGCACCAATACAAGATTGTGAACATATTTTCTTATTATTAAAAGAAGACAGAGACGACAGAAGAAGGTGGTTTTTACCCACATTGGGTTTCCACCTTACATCTTGGTGTTCATGTGTGTTTCTTATGTGTGATGCTTTATTATGCTTTTATTGCACTGTCTAATAAATCTCTGATATACTTCTTTAAGATCAAAACATCATAAATTGTCTAAATCACAAGTTCTCTGGATATACATTGGTTTCCTTAATCACAATCGCATGTACATGCTAGTTCACTTCACTGAGGTAGCCTATATAAATCTGTTTGGGAAATAAAATTATTGATCTGATAATACTGATTCACCCCCCTCTCAGTATTATTTCCAACACAATGTCACTACCATCTAAAACCATTTGGATGCCAGCTCATTTTTCCACTTGTCTGGTGTCCACCACTTTTTTATCTTTAGAGAAATATGGATCCATGTGCTTAGAAAAATGACAAAATGGTTACACATCTGTAGACTTGGATTCCCAGATATACTTCTCGCTGACACATTGGTAGGCCATCTCATCAACCAACTCATCTGGACCACCTAAGAAAATGCTTCCACTCGTTACCTTTACCAAGTCATTCGTATGTACATATATAGATATCTGGCTTTTGGGTGTCTTTCTTCTTTCTCATCTCGAATTTTCTCAAAAATCTTGGGTGCCTAGATATCTGGATATCTGTTCGTCCACACGGATAAACAAAAATGTCTTGAATATCACAAATTTCTTCACAAGTCTATATGTCTTGGATTTCTTCACATGTTCATATGTCTTAGATTTCCCAGATATTTGGCTAATTCTAGAATCTAGCTTTCTAGTCGCACATCAAATCACTTGCCCCTAGATGGCCTAGATATCCTGAATGTACTTGAATATTCTAGATGCCTTATGACTTAACTTGCTGTAAAACTTCAAATTGATTTATCTCATCCATCCTTGGGAGTTTAACTAAGTGTCATATGTCATTGGAAAGGTCTCTAGGAGAGTTATCCAACCACGAAATTTTCTTATGATTTTGAGCACCTTACATACAAACAAAATTCCTTCAAATATATGATATTAGATCATACATACATCAATCTACAATCAATACAAGACTCTATAAACACCAAAAGCACATCAACAATGATTACTTGACATTAATGACAACCAATTGTCATGTTTCTTAACAATCTCCAATAAACTCCCCTTGACCTTAACACTAGTTGACATCAATGATACTCCTTTGGCATTAATGACAATACTTTCCTCAACAACTCTACTGACAATTAAATCTCCATTTGTTAAGTCTATTCCTTTCTCCTTTTCTCTTTGTTGCAAACTTCTTGCTCAACCTTCTTATCGAGCTCCCTTGACTTTGACATCAACGATAACACAATACTCAACAATAATTATGAATGCTTAGGGACTGGAAATATAATCATGGGAATTCACACCCTCTCCTTTGAATCCTCATGGGAATTTACACACTCTCCTCATTCCTTATGGGAAATCACAATCCTTTAATCTTATTAGGTAGAGTTTCCATTCTCACCATCATTTTTATAATCACCATTCTCATGTGCAAGAACTACCCATGTTATGCATGATATGCTTATCTTACTGGGACTAATGTGAAAAACATGAAAATGAATAAATAAGTAATGTCAAGAGTAATTTGTTAGCTTGGGATGAGATATTGATGGTTTTAGAAGAGAACATATGTTTTTTTTAGGAAGTCCTATTAATTTTCATTAACTAAATGTCTTAGAGGCAAAGCATTAATTTCACAATTTATCTCTAAAATATAGTCAACAAAATAGATTTTCCTTCCTACACTAAAGAGAATTTGAAGGGAAGAATTTTCCTTGGGCATTGTTGAGAAATTAAAGGAAATTCCTTCCTTATGTTATGTAGGGAATTAAGTGTGAATTCCATGACTGATTAATGGTTGGATGAGTTTCCTTGCTCTATAATAAGTAGATTGGATAAGCTTAAGATAATTATGTTTGGTTGAGTGATTTGTGACTCTATAACATCAGTAATCCATCCTAACAATATCATATCTTTACTTGGGGCTAACATGTACACTAGATACCCATGGTAGGGTGTAAAAATTATTATACACAACTATTTTATTGAACTATATTTTTTTGGTATGCTAAAACCATTGATTGACATTACATAATCCTAAGGTTATTGTTGTTCTTTGATTTGCCACCAAGGAAACCATACCATTCAAAAAATAATAATCTTTTTGTCTAGAGATCATTTAAGTGAAAAATTAAACCAAAATAAATAGAGTTCCCGAGTCTATACTAGTGAACATTTAAATACCAACTAAGTACATAATTCCCACATTAATAGGATTTTGAAGAACATAAAACAAAAAATTTATTTAGTTCCTAGACATTCTAATAACTAGTAGAGACAATAATATCCACCTTAATAGCTACTACTTTGCTATAGATTCCTAGATCTGAACCCAATGCCAAGCTTGCCTCAATACAATCTAATCTATTGTCCAATGCCTTTAGCTACAACTGAATATTATCTAACATCAATAAAATCTTTCCCTTAGCATCATTTCTCTCAAGAAGGACTTTTCTAAGGGAGGATTTAATTTACCAATACAATTTAACTATATGTAAATATTGGTTCTAATGGCTTGGGCGTGTCCTTTTTTTAGAACCCAAGCCACTAGTTCAACAAATACTTTTGAGCCTAGATTACAATCATGCTCCTAGAAAACTTCTTCTTCCATATATTTGAGCGCTTGTTGTATTTCCTGAGAAGTTTAGTGGTTATATAATTGAGAGGAATCAAGTAAAAAATTAGCGCATGACCCCATTTGTGATCCCCAAAAACCACCACCTCTATGACATTGCACTTTGTTCATGGCCATTACCACAACACATCATGGTTCGATATGAATGAGTCTACAGGTAGGAACAAGTAGATTTTTTCATAACTCACAAAGCTAAATGAAATTACTCGAAAGTTCTTCTCCTTCGGATGTGAAACAAGGGACAAATCAAGGGAGAAAGTGAACACTTAGGATAGAGGTAAGGGAAAGAATGAAGACCACAAGGGAATAATAGGGAGAATATATACCTAATGAATAATGTATAATGAAGCTATGATGCACTAAAAGATTAGAAGGAAAAATGAAGTTCGCATACCAAAATATCCTTGAGGAAAAACAAAGTGCCATATGAGTCTTTAATGAAGGAGGATGGCTGCCAAAGGGAGAATGGATCCATTATGAGATGAAGCTTAACAAAACTAAGTACACATTGAGAATGAGTGAGCATCCCATTAAGGTGAAGATGTGGATTCACATAAATGAAATCGTCTAACATATTAACCTTCATATCCCAAATGGTGCAAAATGATAACACATACATGCTAGTTGATGAGGAGAAATAAGCCATGAAATCCTCATTCATTACTCAAAGTGAATACAACCTCACCACATTAATCACCTTTTATCACCACATATAAGGATGAACTATGTATATTTAAAAGGTAATTGTCAATATTTACTTATAAATGTGTAATTAAATTATCTTTTCGATTTTGTAAATCTACAAAATGTATATATTATATTGACAACATATTTTAATAATAAACTAGGCATATAAATTATGTGATTTCAAATAATTTAAATTTATGTTCAACTATCATTATTGTACCCATTCTTATATTATTATAATTTTCAACTATTTTGAGAAGCTATATTTCATTTTATTTACAATCACTATATATCCATCTTAACCATGGATCTAGTAAGAACCCAGAGGAATCAAATCCCTTGAGGTACAAACTCTTTTTATAGTGCAAAACTTAAAAAAATTGCACCTCCAAAGATTGCATCCCTTAGGGACTTGATAGATAATGGTTAAGATGAAAATATCTCTCTCCCCCTCCCTCCCTCTCTCTATCTTATATAATTTTTTATTTTTAAATTACAATTTTGAATACATAATTGGATTCCACCCCTTGAATGCATGGAATAACATAACTTAAACAAGCAACAAGCTTTTGCTCCATTCAAAAATAATCCTTAATAAAAAGGTCAAAATATAATACTTGAAATGCTATAACAAAAAATAAAAATAAAAAAAATCAATTACTTTATATGATATTTAGATATTTTATTATTATTATTATTTTAAAGCATATTATTATTGACATTTAAATAGTTTCGTTAACATGAGCATTTAGATATTTTATTTATGATATACATTAAATTTTTTAATTTCTATTAATATTTTTTAAATGTCATATTAATTTTATATTAAGAATTGAATTAATTTCACATGTCCCACTTATTATTGTTACAAGCAAAGAATTGAATCTTTTTACTTTCAATTATATCTTTAAATTACATAATTAAATATTTTATTGTGGTTTATATACATATTTTGGAAAGTTGATATTAAATTAAATTAGTTAATATGGATATTAAAATGGTTTATATATGTATCCAATTGAAATATGAAAATATAAATAATATTAACTTTATTTATTTTTTATGTTAATTACTTTAAAATAATTTTAAAAGTTAATATAAAATTATCTTATTTTAATTGGATATGGAAATATTTTATTTATAAATAGAAATGAAAGAATTTTTTTACTCTTCTTTGTATCTTTATATTAGATTAAAACAAACACAATTAAAATAAGACTAAATTTTATAATATTTTAAAGTTAAATTAACTATATAAAATATATATATAATAGTTAAATTATTTTTTTATTTAAAAAATATTTTATTTTTTTAAAAACGACATATGTCAACTCCACATTGTCCGTAGACAAAATTACAAAGCTTTTAAGGTGTAGAATAAATGTGTACTCTACAAAATGTTCGTATAATTGTAAATAGTGGCGACATGGCATTTAGATTAGGCAATATTAGTACGGGTATAAGAGTATCCTTTAGGTAGATGGTAGATGTTATGGAACGTTTAGGTACATGTTAAATGTTATAGAACGTTTAAGAAGGATGTATGATTTATAAATATAAGGGAATATTAAAGTTTTCATATTTATTATTTATTATTTTATTTTTATTATAAAATATAATTATAGGGTTATATGCGAGTAATAGTATAGATATTGGTAAAATAAAATGAATTCAATTTTTTATATTTAAAAAAAAAAATGATTTTTTTTAATATAAATGTTTTAAATTATTTTTAAAAGCATTTTTAATATTAAATTAATATAATTTTTTGTTAATTTTATTTTTATTAAATTTGTAGAAAGTACACTTATATATGTGTTATATTCATGTTAAGTATAAAAGGAAGTACACAATTTTTTTATCTTCCTTTATCTTGATCAATACATTAATACAATTTATTATTATTATTATTTTTTATATAATTTATACATAGTTGACATTCAAATATTTTACACAATATGGTTTTATTATTTTTCTTTTTCTTTTAAATACACATCTTCTTGATTTTGGGAAGTAGAAAACATATATTATTGAGATAGAAACTCTTTGACCCACCTCTAGATCCTCCCCCTCCCCCTCTCTCTCCCTGTGCCCCTCCCCCACTCTCTCCCCCTTGCACTCTTGTGTGTGTATATAAAGAGAGAGAAAACTATATTTACATTGATTTTTTTTAGCATATTGAGATGTTTTAATTATAACTCATATTGATTTTATTTATTAATATTATTTAAATACCACATATCAACTCCATGTTAAATTTAAAATGAATTATACATCTCCCTCAGAATTCATAATAAAACTATAAGAATTTTTTTAATTTGGATTCCTTTATCTCTTTATATTAAATTGATATAAAATTGTCACTTAATATGAATATTGAAATATATATATATATATATATACACACACACATCACATCAATATGAAATTAACATATTATATTGAAATTAACATGTGTTATATAATTTCATATTGAAAAATAAAAAACTTGCACTTCTTTTTCATATTAAAACTTAAAAAGTCAATTATTTAGGAAATTATAAATTTTTTTATTTTTAATCATTTTATCTTTTTATATAAAATTTGATTAAAAATTAAAATATTCATTATAATTTATATTATTTTTTTAATATTAATTTTTAATTTATTAATACAGATATTATTTTATTATTTTTAATTATAATATTATGAAACAACATTTCTATACTTAACTCTTAAATACCATTTAAAAAAAATTATGATATATAAATTTCAATGGAATCATGTTATTATATTGCAAATCTAATGTAAATCTTATGAAAATTATTTGTTTTCTAAAATAAAAAATAAAATGATGAGAAGTAAAAGAAGGAAATCCCATTCATAAAATAATCCGTTATTCTTGTGTCACATCATTTCAACATCGATTGGTGCACGCAAATTGCTTGTCTTTTTGTTTCATTACTTTGATACCTCCTGTCTCCATCCATACGCCTCTTGTATTCTGTGACCGTTACAGGTTACGTCAAGGATGACCTACTGAATAAGTGTTACAATATATATATATATATTTATTTATTTTGTGTATGAAACATGCATTGCATATAATATGTCACCTTTCATTTGTTACGTATTTATTGGGCACAATTCGTTACGTTAAAGTTGGTGTTTTCCTTGCACATACATTTGAGGTCGATTTTTTTTGTTTTAATTTTTTTAATGTGGCTTCTTACCATTCACGCCATCTTTATATAAAAAAATATTAGTGAAGATATTAATGTTCCTATTTTCATCGTTGGCACATTCATAGGTGAAATGGTACTTCAACTCTCCCACTATCAAGACATTCAATTTTAAAACTTTTTTCTTGAGGGGAAAGGAGACCCTTTAAGCATTGTATTGCAATAAAAAGAAGTGAGAATATACATACCTAAATTCCTTTTCTATGTTCAAGATAGATATAACCTAGCAACCTAGAGAAGTTGGGATTCTTTCGGGAAAGACATTAGAGATTGTCATCAATGGGATATTAAGTGCCATGAGATCAAGAAAGAGGCCTTTAAAGGCCAAAAGAATCTTTCATAATAAAGGTGGTACATATATTGCTAATTTATTCTAAATGTTTTCCTATTTGATTGCAATATGAGAATGCTACTAAATCACCACAGTCTATACATAATGGTATCACGGAGCTAAAGGAGGCTATTGATCACTAAACAAAGATGAGTGTGCATGTCATTTTGTTTAAGAGATTCAAACCAAAATCACTTAATCACGTATCAATGGAAACACCAACTCAGTAATTCATTTATCACACCTTTGAATTATTTTGATTATTTTAATGAATTATTTTAATGAGATGGGTAGTTTATTTTTTTATTACATTAAATATCTTCCTTTAACTTTCAATCGGATACCACCATAATATCAAGAATACGAAAAAAAACACATAATTTTCATGCTCAATCACATCGTGAAAGCCCAAGTCATTCAGAAAAGAAGAGGAGCTCGATATTTGTGCCCATTATTGTAGTAGGATGGGAGGACAAGGCCTTGGTGGACACTAAACACAATTTTACAATTCAGATGTAAAATATATTGGACCAAGGCTTGGCATGGCAATTTATTTCCAAAATTCCTTACCATTAAAAGCTTGGAGGTGTACTTTTAGCCAATTCCACTCCAATTCAACCCTATTTATAAAAAAATTCATCCATTGATGTTACAATAGAATAATTTTTTATAGGGGTCATAACCCTCTTATTCTATATTATAATTATTACATTTAGCTTCATCTTGATCTTACTCTAGATGCATAGATATTACAACCTCTATAATATAAATTTGGATATTTAATTAAAGTAAAACCCTAAAATAATTCATCAATAGGAGAAATGGATTTTAATAAATGCTTTTAATTATATGGATAGTTTATCTCTAATTCGCACATTAAATCTAGTCCTTCAATGCTTGACCTACCACTACCTTAATACGAAGAATGTGACATGAAAGCACATAGTTTCCATGCTTAATAACAGTGTTCTCAATAGTTTGGTTATTCATAAAAGAGGAGGATCTTGATGTTCTCATTGATTGTAGTAGCAAGATGAGAGGATGAAGCCCAATGGACACAATTCACACAATTTTTTCTCTTCGTTAGGTTTAAAATATATTGGGCTAAGGATTACTTCATAGTGATAAATTTCTCATAAAAATTCGTCACTATATAGATCTTGGAGGTGCATTGTTTGCCTCTTTTGATCCAATTTGACCCTTGTTATCGCAAATTTCATCCATTCCTATTGAAGTCGAATAATTTTTTCAAGGACTAAAACGCCTTTTTATATACTATAATTATTTCATTTATCTCAATTCAATTTTGTGGCCCAATATATGCACTTGCAACTTCCACATTCTCTATTTGGAAACTCAATTGAAGTGAAACACTCAACTCATTAATCGGGATAAGAAATGGATTTTGAAGATGATATGCATGATGAAAATGGAAATAATGTATATCGTAAAGAAGGATATGTGATGTAAAAAAGATGAAGAGGAAGACTATAGCTTTATTCAAGGTTTGTGATCATGAAATAATGAGGAGAATATTGAGATTACATGTCCTTACAATTTTATGTAAGCATTCCGTTAATTTCTTTCCATTTATGCATCTAGCTCTACTTATTTGATGAGTAACATTTCTCTTGAATTTTTCCCATTTATGCATCTACTTCTACTTCTAATCATAAAGTAACATCACAATCGATATGATGAATGACCTAGTAGATGATGAGTTTGAAAATATATAATTTGAATGTAAAAAAGGCCCTTGTATGTGTGCTTCAATTTTAGTGCATAGTTATAATTTCAACTTCTCACTATTTTGTTAAGATGAAAGTTGGATTTCATTGATCATCCTTGTCTATGAACGATGATGATAAATCCCATCAATGTTGATCATGTGAAGCAAATAAGAGGCTACATGAAGATGCATAAAGTTTCATAAAAGTTAGAAATGATAAATTAATTCAGAATGAGTTATTGTAATAATGAAGTGTCATTGAAATGAGAATTATTGTAGTAGAGAAAATTACCTGTACGCCCTCCAATGAGAATCGATGGCCAATATAAAAAGGATGCATAAAAAACAAGAAGAAGACCCTACCTACTCTTACTGGGTTGCATCTCAATCACCTTGCTCCCCATTTTTCCTGCCATAGATCCTTTGTGCACCTTAAAGGAAATGGATTTTGCTAAAGTGAGTACAATATTTCTGGTTTAGCCAGATAATTTTAAAATCTGAGCATATTCAAATCAAGCTAAGCCCTGGTAGTAGAAGACATATTATTTTACATATGCAAGTTATTGATAAACAAATATGGTTCACTTTTTTTATGCTACGTGTGTGGGGAGAAGATAGATAATGCAGTGGGAGTGAGAAAAAGCATCCAAGTGAATTTATGAAAAATGAAATAAAGATGGAAATATGTCTCTTTGATCAAGTAGGTGGTGGGTGGTGTGGTAGTAGTAAAATACATCAATTAGGCATAAACTATAGTAAGCTATAGTAAGCATTGATTACATTAACTTATATATTAGCATGAACTGTAGTGACTAAAGCCTGAAAATAGGTGAGTATATGGTCAAAGTCTATAAAATTGTGGAGTGTTAGAGTTATGAGAGTCTCCAAATGGTTTGGTAATGTAATTTAAAAAAATTGTAATTTTTTAATTAATTCATTATTCTGACAAATAGTATGCCATTGTTGTGGAAACACTGGCCATTACAGTCTTTAGGTTAGTCTCCCTCTGATCCCTTACTTCATGTGGCGTAGTTGGCTGCAACTTCATTTGTGGCTCACTAATCTGCATTTCATACTTGAATTGCACTATAACAATTTTATCCTTATACTCCTTCACTGCAAGGCCAAGCTTCACGACATTTTCTTCTACTCATTGTTCCTCTCGGACATCAAGGTACATAATCTCTTTACATGTGGCTTCGACCAATTCCTCGATCTTCTAGCATTCCTCTTCCATTTGATCCTTTTCTTGCATCACTTGCTCAAGCTTCTGTCAAAGTGCAGCTCACCCTTTTTCTACTTGTATATTCAGCTATGATGCATGTTGTTCCCGCAACTTTAAGTTCTCTATAATCTCTAAGTGCAGTTTGTGTAGTCTTGGCAACGACGTTGCTCCTATATTCATGTTTACGTGCTTCCATTCTTTATCATGTTACTGTAGTTCTGCGGAGTCAAACTGTAAGGCTCCTGCAAGTATCTATTCTAGCCTTGTTGCAAGTGTAGACTCTATCTGCATTTATTCTTTAACCCTTTCCTATATTTGTGCAGGTTGTCTGACTATCTACGCAAGTATCTTCAGTTTTGTAATTCACTCTGCGACACCAGTCAGAAGTGCGTCGTTGCGATCTTCTACTGTATTCTAGGATTCTGTTGTTTGTTCCTATATTCCGTCCCCGATTTGATCTAAGTCCCATTATGTAAGGACCACGAGATCCTTCATCTTATCGGACTTTTTCTTCTTATTTTCCTTTGAGGCAGCTTCACCCTCTGCCTTCCTCTTCTCCGTGATAATTTTTTCTGTTTCTCACTTTTCTGTCTCCTTGGTCTACCCCTCAAGAGAATCATGCTAACCCTCATCATTCTGCTCTTCTTACTCCGACTCATGTCCATCTTGTTCCTTAATTTTTCCACTAGTTTCGCCATGTTGTGAAGTGTCTACCTCTTCTCCTTCTGTCTCACTGTCTTCTGTCACCTCCAACGGAGTCATCCATTCTTCAAGCCATTTCTCTATCTGCATTGCAAGATCATCTTCAGTCATCATATATGGCAAGGCATGGCATTTACTCATTGTATCCATGTGTGCTTGTATGTATACTTTTTGAAAATATACTTTGAACTTTTCCATAGAGCTATACTGCTTGTATAATCTCGGTGAGAGTTGGGGATGCTGGTTCACTAGCATATGTAAATCCATGTGGTACAGTACAAAAAATATTCTGTTTTCTTGTGCGCGCGACATGTTGGTGGTAAAACACAGCGAAGCATACCTCACGACTTCACACGTATGTGTAGGCACCTGAGGGAACTGCAACTCCTCTGGTTCTCTCAATGCCAGCATAATAATAATTAAATCAACCAAGCATAGTTGAAAGTTGTACCTTTCTCTTGAACCTTGTGACAGTCATCCAGGAACTCCTTGCATAGGTATCTAACCTAGTTATATTAAATCCCGTTGGAACGCTACATGGCTAATGACACCACCTATGTAGGAACTTAGTTCACGCATCATTTCCTCATAACATTCCTGACCAATATGTTTGCCACGAAGTGAACTTCTTGGTCACTAATTGAATTGATATCATAACCCCTCTTTCCTTTGACCAACCCAAAATTTTTCTTCATATTTTCCGCTATAGCACGGTCCTAATCCTTTCCAACGAACTCCTCCATGGGGTTCTATCCTTGGTATGCCAATCTTGTGATCCTCTAGATCAACATAAGGGCTATGGGGATCTTATTCCCCAACCATAAATTTCCATCGTGCACCAACACAAGCAATGGCCTCACACACGTTTTGCTCCTCGTACTTCTGCCAAAGTGTGGCAAGTTCAACATATTTAGCAGTCTTGACTGCGCCAAACCATTCACCCATTGTTGTGGCTCTAACCTCATCACTCCACTATTCGGGTAGTGCACCTGTTTCAAATACCGGTCTAGTGCAAACTAAGGGTACTTCTTCATGTCGTTAAAATCATAATCTGTGAATTTGAGCTACAATTTTTTTTCTAAAACTTCTCCTTTAAAGGGTACTAATTCCAGCAAAAAGGGTGTAAATGTGCCATACTTCGCATGTTTTTATTCATTTACGGTTTAGTATTTAGTTTCCTCGGCGGGATGTATGGTGGTAGGGGTGATAAAAATATTGTGTCACCTTACTCCACCTGTATCTCTTCCACTTCTTTGTCACTTTCTTTGACTGGCTTAGGTTCTTTTTGATGTTTAGCGGGTTTCTCATCTTGTTTCTTCTTGCTTCTCACCACCTTAGTTAGATTCTTTCTCAGGGATATCCTCTACTTCTGCGGTGACGGTGTTGTATTTGATGCTACTACGGGCATTTCTGATGATGTTACGAGCGTACCAGCGGTTGTTGCAGTGGCCGCTTTCATGACTCCTTCTATGCCTCTTTCGTTGAATGTATGCAAAAAATTCTTTAGTTGACAAAATGCTCATGTGGAAATTCTTTAAAATTTCTTCACACTATGAACACTCAAGCTCTCAATTCAGAAAAGTTCTTAATCTAGGGGGGAGGCATCTTATTTTTAATAATTCTGAAATTCGAACCCCATCATTAGATTTGATTTTGTCTAGATTGTGTTCATATTTTCTCATTGATTTCATATCTATCCTTATATTTTGCTAATATGTCCTCATAAATACAGTTTTCCACATATTTTTCCCTTTTAATGGTCATATTTCTGTTTTTCGGGCAAACTTTGACACATTCCACACTTTAGCGCACATCTCGTCTTTTGTCGTGGCTTCTACGAATTTCGACATACCCCAGGTTGTAGCGAAGTAACCTCCTACGATGAATATCTCTACAGTGTAGTTTATAGTCTAGTGCCCACTTTCAACTGTAGGTGGAACTAAGACTTTTCTTCTTTCTTCCTTAGGGTGAAGCTGTAGGGGAAGGACTGTCCTTGTACAACTTCAATCTACTACCATTTACTCTTCCTTGAATTAACTCTCCATTTAACTTTGCTAACTGAACTGCGCCTCCATCAATAATATACTTGATAACATATGGACCTAACTAATGAATTTGAATTTTCCTGGGAACTTCACAAACTTACTATAATAGAGGATAACAAGGTATCCTACTTGGAACTTCTTTTTCCTAATATGCGTATCATGGCAGGGCTTTTCTCTTTTGTTTTGTACTTACTGATGGAATCCTGCTATAAATTCATCTTCTTCCAAATAAATCAACTACGACATTCTTTCCTTCATTATGTCAGGGTCTACCATATTTGTAAAGGCTTCATCCCTTAAGCTAGGGACAATTTATTCCATGGGAATCACAATTTCTTGCCCATAAACCAACTTGAAGGGTGTCTGACCTGTCAACTTCTTGCATGTAGTTCTATAAGCCCATAATACTGTTGAAATCCTACAGTCCCAATCGTCTCGATTTAAATTGCATACCTTAGTCAGTACATTCTCCAAAATCTTGTTAAATGCTTCCATAGTTTCATTGGCCTAAGGGTGATAAGGAGTACTCCTTTGATGATAAAATTGAAATTCCTTAGTCAATGCTTTAATGGTTTTATTCAGAAAGTGGGAACCTTGGTCACTCATCAAGATCTTTGGACACCCAAATCTAGACAGTATGTATTCAAAAATTAACTTCACAGTAGTCTATGCACTGCAATCTCTTACTAGTTGTTCTTTGTCCCATCTTGTCGAATAATCGATTTCAGTAATTATGTACCTCGCACACGTCCTCTTTCTAGGTGGATTAATAGGTCCAACAAAATCAATAACCCATTTATTAAAAGCCTGCAATGTAACTTGTGGCACCAATGGAATCTCATCCCTTCTTGAAGATTTTCTTGTTCTTTGACATACATCAAAAGCTCTACAATATTCCTTAGCATCTCTATGTAGCATAGGCTACCACAATCCTACTCTTAAAATCTTTTGCGCAGTAGCTTTTCTTGCATAATGTCCACCAGTTGCGCCCTCATGAGCCTTTGTTAGAATGATTTTCCTTTCATGTTTAGGAATATATCTTCATAGTATCTCATTTGGTCCCATCTTACATAAGTGTCTTGCTATCAATGAAAAATTAGTTTCCTTCACCACTAATTCTTTCTTCTGCTTCATAGTATATTTTGAAGGAGCCATTCTTGTGTTAAAAAACTGAATAATGTCTACAAAATGGTCATGTTCTACTTTGATTGCAAATAACTGTGCATCAGGGAGATTATCTTCCATACTAGTTGGTTCTTCACTTGTTTCCAATCTTGGCAAATGATTAGGTCCTGCATTCAGTCTTCCCGGTTTAAAAATAATTTCAAAGTCATATTATTGGAACAATAGTAACCATTTGCAAAACATCCCTCCTAAAACAGGCTTATTAACCAAATACTTTAATGCATAATGATCTGTAAACATCTTGAAATGTGACCCCGACGAATAATGTCTAAACTTATGCAAGGCACATACCATTTCCAATCCTCCCCTTTCTGTAGTTGTGTAATTCTTCTCTACTTTATATAGTTTCCTACTTGCAAAAACTATCGAATGATCATTTTCTCTTGTACGAGGATATGCTAGTACCACTCCTAAATCTATACATGATGCATCCACATGTACATGAAATTCCTTATTCCAATCAGGGAATACTAGTATGGGATTAGCTACCATCTTTTCCTTCAATATGTCGAGGCCCTTTTGACATTCTTCATCCCATTGAAAATTGACATCTTTCTTCAACAACTTTTCCATAGGTGCAGTAATCTGAGCATATCCTTTGATAAACTTTCTGTAATATCATGTATGTCCCAATGTAGTGTGAAGTTGTCTTCCTGTCTTTGGTGGAGGTAAGTTCACAATGATAGCAATTTTCATGAGGTCCACCATCAATCCTTGCTTGCAAACAATATGTCCCAACAATATACCAAAAGGTACACAAAACATGTACTTCTTCAAGATCAAGGAGATCTGATATTCTCTACATGTATCAAGAAGAAGTCTTAAACTTCCAGTATGTTTTCTTAACAACCCAAATATTATCCAATCATCAAAGTATACCTCTAGAAACTTGTGGATATATTCTTTCAAATATGTGCCCACCAATCTTGAAAATATAGTAGGGGTATTATTCAATCCAAAAGGCATCACTGTGTATTGGTATGAACCCCATTCTATAGAAAAGGTGGTATTCTTATGTCGATCTTCAAGTTCAATTCTAATATGATGATATCTTGAAAATACATTTGTAAATGAATAAACTTCCTGACCTCCCATATTGCCCAAGACTTAATCTATGAAAGGGTTAGGGAAAGGATCATGTAAGCATGCATCATTTAACTTCCTCAATTTAACACAGATCCTAATTTCTCCTTGAGTTTTCTTTTCTTGTACCACCATAGGACTTACCCACTCTGACAATTCCACAAATTCAATGTCTCCTGCTGCTACCATATTTTCCAAATCAACTTTTACTTTCTCCTTATATTTCAAATTAAATCTGTAAGATCTTCGCTTGATTGGATTCACATTAGGTTTAAGGGGGATCTTCATAACTCCTAAATCTCCTACTATACCCTTGATTTTTTAAAAATTAGTGGGAAACAACTCTTGGTATTCATGAAGCAATTTTTTCACTTTGTTGATTGTTTCTTCATCCCAATAATATCCTATAGTTGCAAACTTCGGTTCCTCTTTTGATCCTATATTTACCTTCTTTGTCTTTACTAGCATTGTTATATTTGGTATCTCTAGCTCAGATCCATTTACTTCGCAATGTCCTTATGATTATGCTATGTCAATGCTGCGAGGATTTTCTTCTTCTTTTGCAATAAGGTTGTAGCATTCTTGTGCATGTTCTATCTGTGCAACACAATTAGGTTTCTACCATGTTCTTGGGGCTGAATTCTCAAAGATAATCTTCTTAACTGTCTAAAGGGCTAAATCTATATATGGACAATCATCTTCAAAGCTAACTTTCAATATAAACCCATCAACCATATCTTCCCAGCTCGCAGTACCATGTCAAAGTTTTGTTTCTAAGTACCAATTATGAGGAATTGTCTCCAATGTATGAATGATACCATGTACCCATTCTTGTTGTGGAATCTCCTTCCATGTTGTAGTACATAACCATATATGCTCCATAGGACTGGTTTCACCATCATATTTCAATCTATGTTTATCTGGCCAAACTTTTCCACATCAAACTTCGACATTCCTGCCAATCTCCTATATTCTTTTTATGTGTACCCCACTATCTAGCAGGAGCAGCTTTTAGGGCTATATACAAAGCTAAAAATCTTTGACTTTATGGAACTTGTTCCTCATAATCATCAAGAAAAACATTCACATCACCCAAGCCATCATAAGAAGGTAGGTTACATACCTCAGATGTCATAGAGTGAACTAATTTAGTAACTCTTGCATAGTGCCATGTAGATACTTCATGTAGCCTGTTCTTCCAATTCTCCAATTCTTCTTTTGAGTTGGATGCACAAGAACTGTCATGTTCCCAAGTTAGTCTAGCATATGAAGTAGGTTTTACAAAATCATATTCTTTTTTTGTCAATTGATAGATATTATCCATATCAACTTCGCAGTACTCTTCTCTAACTGGCTTTGTATACCTTGCTCCTTCTGACGGATCCAACGGGGCAATTACCCTCACATTATTCCCTTTGAATATCATTTGTCTCTTCTTTAGATTAATTATAGCCATGTTATCAAATACCCAATTAAGTCCAAGAAATACAGGATAGGGGTTATTGTCATCCACAATTTCTATTACTTCGAAGCCAACCATAATGCGAACTCCTTCAATGTCTATTGTCACACCTAATAGTCTTCCTAAGGGGAAGATCTTCTGCTGATTTTCCACTCTTCTATGAATAGGTGACCAATGAAGCTTCAGCTTACCCATTAACTCCCATGTCTGCTTCATCACAACATTAGCCTCAGATCCCAGATCAAAAATAACATGATCCATCTCATAGCGTCATATCTATGCACTAAGCCTCATTTCTCTTCCTTTTCTCTTTTGTTGATGCAAATTATTAACTGCGCACTACTCACTTCACGGTATTTCTTTAGATGCACATGAATCTATCAATTCCTAAAGTCCTTCTATCTCTTGATAACTTCATACAAGTTTGTAGAAAAGACTTTAAAATACCTTCTTGGTTTTTTGATTCTTGATCCTGTGCCAAAGCTTGTTTCTATGTCAATTGATGCTATGTTGTAGTTACTTTTTTGTTTCGGTTGTGCACTGGATCTCGAAGCTCCGTAATCCATAACGCTTTTCTTGGATTCCATAACCACCTTTTTCCCTTATAAATATTATAGACATGAGCTTTTTCAGGAGTCTTTCTAACCCATGCAATCTTAGATTCCTTCTTTTCATTTACTTTGTCATCACCAGTCGCAACTCCACTTCTAGTAACAATGTTGATTCGAGGATCATCAGTTCTTCTTTTGGAAGTCATCCTTTAGATATTATGTGTCGGCTGCTAGTTTATCTTTTCTTGCATTTTTTCCATAAGTACGGGACATTCTTCATTTACATTGTTAAAGGCTTTACAATACTTACATTTTTTCCATAAGTACGGGACATTCTTCAATTACATTGTTAAAGGCTTTCCATCATCCCTAGAATTTATGGAGTGCCAAAAATCCATAAATCTGGCGTTCCATTAAGACCTATAGTGAACACTATAGGATCCCCCACTTATTGGTTAGCTAAATATCTAGCAAGCAAACTCAGACCTTTAGTTGGGAACACTCCCTCGTACATCAAAGATTCCTCTTCCTTCATAGAATGGATAAAAAAACTAGAATTTAATGGCAATGACCTAGTGGTTAGCTTTGACGTAGTGTCTCTCTACACCATGATTCCAGTAGATGAAGCCTTAGAAGTATTAAAGAACATTACAGACTTAGAAACAGTGGAACTTATAAGCATTTGCCTTAAATCTTCATACTTCAGTTTTAAAGGTAAAATTTATGAGCAAACCCATGGTGTTGCAATGGGTTCCCCATTATCCCCATTGATTGCCAATCTTTACATGGAACACTTTGAGCAAATGGCCCTTAGGTCTTTCCCCTTTACCCCTGAAGAATGGAAGCGTTTTGTAGATGATATCTTTGCTAAATGGAGCCATGGCTTGGATAGGCTCAAGGAATTCTTATCCCATATAAATAGCCTCTCCCAACACATAAAATTCACCATTGAAATTGAGCAAGACAACCAGCTCCCCTTCTTAGATGTCCTCCTCACCAAGAAAGATGGCAAGCTAAGCCACCAGGTCTTCAGGAAGCAAACACACACTGACAAGTATCTTCATGCAAACTCCCACCACCATCCTAAGCAAAAAATGGGTGTCATCAAAACCCTAACCTCCAGAGCCTCTAGAATCTCCGACCCAGAACATCTAGAGGAAGAACTTATCCATCTCCATGAAGTTTTTGTAAACAATGGCTATCAACATCACACCATCAGCAAAATTATTAAAAATTCCTTAACCAATAAACAAAACAAAAAGAAATCATTTGATAACCCTAGAATATCCCTTCCCTATATCAAAGGAACCATTGATAAAATTGCCAAAGTTCTCACTAAGCATAACATTATGGTAGCTTTCACCCCCACCAACACCATAAAAAACATGCTTGAATCTGCAAAAGATGCAATTGACCCAAAAAGTCACAAAGGCATTTATTCGATTCCCTGTTCGTGCGGTAAAGTTTATATAGGGGAAACAGGGAGATCCTTTGGAGTAAGATTAAAAGAGCACATTAGTGATATTACTAGAAATAGGTCTGATAAATCAGGTCTGGCAGAGCATGCTTGTTCCTCCTCTCACTATATATGCATGGAACAAGCTAAATTAATCCACAAGGAAGACCACTATTTAAAAAGAAGAATTAAAGAGGCAATAGAAATTGAAAAATCTTCTAATAATATGAATAGGGATGATGGTCTTAAACTAAGTAATACCTGGAAACCCTTGCTAAACAAAATAAAGTAACTTTAATTTATACAAATTCTCCCTTAAGACAACATTTACAGCTCAAAAATTAAATAAATTAAAATTAACATATATATATATATATATATATATATATATATATATATATATATATATATATATATAAATGCATAAATTAATAACTAAATTCTATTAATTAATTAATTAAAATTTAACTAAATTTAAAATTAATTTAATTAATTAATTAAATTGATTTTATTTTAAATTTAGCTTAAATTAATTTTATTTTTAATTTAGGCCAAATTAATTTAGGTGAATTAATTTTATTTTTAAAATAGTTTTAAATTTATTAATTAAACTAAATTTAAAAATTAATTAATTAATTAATATAGTTTTAAATTTATTAATTAAACTAAATTTAAAATTAATTTAATTAATTAAATTGATTTTATTTTAAATTTAGTTTAAATTAATTTTATTTTTAATTTAGGTCAAATTAATTTAGTAAAATTTTATTTTTAATATAGTTTTAAATTTATTAATTAAATTAAAATTTAAAACAAAATTAAAATTTATTTAATCCATTTATTAATAAATTGATGAAAATCAAGCCGACCTCTCCAAACCAAAGTTATCTATCCATCCTTCTATTAATAGGTTCTCATTTTCTTGACTCTCTCTTCTCAAAATGCAGATCTCATTACCCTGATGATGGACTCACCTAGCTAGTCCGAAACGTCGGTTTCAAAATTGCTCACAGGTCTTTCCATTAATTAAATACTCTACCAGCCTGTATGGAATCTCTCTTCAACATGTCATAGTGGGATTTTGACAGTCTCTCGCAAAGTGTCATGGCTGGCTGTAGTTATAGCAAATAATCTCTCCACATCCTCGACTAGCTCCGCCACCTTGACCTCTTCCTTGGTAACCAACTCGACTACTGCATTGTCCATTATCCTCATCTTGATGTTATTCTACTTGCATTCTATAACTTTCAGTACCGCGCTCCATCATTAGCTCATAAGCTTGACAATGGTTTTCATCATGTCCTACCAATTTATAGAACTTGCAATATAAGTTCCCGGGAATTTGCACATATTTTTGAAACAAATAAAAATATTTTGAGTGATGTTCACCTCTAGTTTTACATTTCTCGCACCATAGGATGGATCTGGAATTTAAAGGATTTGGTGCTCTACTAGCCATGTAATTTCTGAAGAGAGGGAATTGTTCTTTAGAGTGTCCTTCTAATTTTCACTTCGTACACCACAATTATTCTTTGACTTATTTACTTTTCTTCATAACTTGTAATTGCAAAGTCAAATTTGTTAGTCGACTCTAAATCTGCTGCATACTTGCATTGTTATCTCCTATAGACAAAACTTCCAATCTCATTGCCATCTCTAGAGCTTCATCTCGAGTTTCTATTTTTTGTTGTGTCAACAACAATCTGATATGTGGTAGCAATGCTACTATGAACGATTCCTTATGTTGCTGCGGAGCTATGTCGAAGCTCATTTGATCCAATAATACCTTGAATCTCTGGTCAAATTCCCAAATAGACTTAGTAGACCTCTGTTTGATCTCCTTTAACTTCATGATACACTGTGACTCATACTTCAGCTTCTTAAATTCTTTTACCAGTGTTGTTTTAATTTCTACAAATGATCTGATATGATTTCTCGAATACTTCAGTACCATGTCAGCGCTCAATCTCAGAATGTTGTGACAAGATGTGCCTTCTTTATATTTTCATTATGGACCTACTTCGCATGAAAACCAAAATTGTCTTGGATCTTCCGATCTAGTTCCTTTAAAAATAGGTAGCTTAATATCATCGGCCATATTTGTTCTTGGAGGGGGAGGGGGAGGTGGAGGGGGATTCGTAAGGGGAGGCAGATGGGGGGTGGGGGGGGGGGGGGGGTAGGGGGATGGGGAAAACAAAAAGCACCCTGATTATTACTTGATTTAGGCTTCGACAAACTTTTAGGTTGAAAGGGTGAATATTGTGGAGTTACTTCAAGGTTTTTAGGGAGTCTTTATTCACTTTCAAATTCACCCAAAAGAGGGCTATATTCAGTTTCTATGAAAGTGTTTGAACCTTGGCCATGAGATCTCTTTCTAGTGTCTATTATATATATTTTTCCACTTCACATTGTTCCAGTCTCTTCTTCGGATCTTCTCCCAAACATAAGTAAGCTTATAATATGACTGCATTCTTAAAACTACCTTTTCACACAAAAGCATCTTAATCCAGAGTTTCAAAGATCTCAAGTACTTACCTCATGGTCCTTTGAAATTTTTTCATTTTGCTTCATTGTAGGACACATTCAAGTGTACCACAAACTCAGTAATAAATCCTCCCAAGATGCTATCAATCCAAGAATCAACAACTCTTGAAATCCTATTGTCTGTGTTCTTGAGTCGCTGTATCAGTTAAAGAATCCACTACTTAGGTTCGTCTCCTTTAAAATAGTCCTTCCTTGGGTCAACCTTGTGTGATGCAGGTAAGTTCCCTTTGCGGACAGAGACAACCCCTCTAGCCCTAGAGTGGGTCTAGTCACAGCAAGACAAAGACAATAGCTAATTCCTTAAATAGTTATCGTTGAAGAGGCCTACCTTATATTGGTGTTTGATGAAGTCTTCGTCACATTGCTTCAGCTATCGCTTTCTTCTCCTTAATGAATGATTCACCTGAAACAACATATGAAAATGAAAAAACACATAATAGAGCACAACAACGAACTATCTACTTATAGAGTCAAGGAACCATAAGCTATCAACATACATTTCATACATGATATAGGAAATAACCATTGATTGTATTAATGTAAACAACAGTAAAGCTTACAACCATGCCTTGACATTACAAGCTTCCTTGAAGGGTCTGATCAGTATGTCTCCATAAGCATTCACTCTCAAAGGTCTCCTAGAAAGACTGGTGACTCTCTCTCTCACCCAAAAGCACAAGTATGAAACTAAGGCAATCATAACAAGGCTTCCTTCTTACAAAACCATTTTACACTCTCAATCCAAACCATGAAAGGCAATCCAAACTATAAGCTATCAATCCAACAAGCTAAGAACTAGCACACAAAAACCTCAACTAGTACTCTAAGAACCAGCTGATCATAGTCATGGAGGATGCTTTTATAAGAGGAGGAGCCTCCATAAATGAGGGGAGAGGAAACTTATCTTCAAGGGAGGTTATTCAAAAGGCGGAACCACCATCTCAAATGGGGAGAGGAAAACTTCCTTGATCCAACAACCAGCTCCAAAACCACCTAGAAGTATTATGTTTGAAATAATTTGCCATATCTGGGTCGTCGCAGGTCAAACACTAAGACTCAGAGATGACGTCGCAAGGCGTTAGTGCATTCTAGGCTATCATCGTAGGCAGGATACTGATGACCTGCAACGATCCCTAAAATCCGACCGTCGCTGAGAATAGATGTACTCTTGCGATGGTGTTGCGAGGTTCTCATTCACTCTGGGCCATCGTCACAGACAGGATATTGATGTCCTGCGACGATCTTGAAACATAGGTAAAAAGGGTCAACTTCAGGATTAATGAGCATGGTTAATCTTCTTGAGTGATATGGAAGATGTGGACACATATTTTGATGTATGACACAATGCATATGCCATTCAGGGACTAACTCTACCCGGGATCAAGGGATGCGGGGTCGGTGACAAAATACTGTGTAAAAGGCCGAGAGAGTGGGAGGGGTGAAATGCTTTACGAAACCATAACTGAACAAGGACACAATCGCGGAGAACCTGTAGACACAAGTAGAACTGATATCTCTGATAGCGAAATAAATACATGTAGTCGAGGTATGGCCGCAGCCATCCAAAAGACAAATAGAACTGGTCTGTGGTATGGATGTACCATCCAATCGAAAAGACAATATGAAAACACAGGTATGGTCGTAGCCATCCAGAAAGACTCAGGTATGGTCGCAGCCATCCAAAAATGAGTCATGTATAAATAATCCACGCAACCTGGACTTGTGTAATCTAAGCCCAAGGTCTTGAATCCCGAGTCCATCATACAATTTCTAATATGTGAATAAATGTGTTGAAGTCGAGCATACTAGAAAATCGCTTGATTACCGGCCAATAATGTGAACTTTTAACAAGCGCGAGAGAGACCACCAGTAATGTCAATGGTTCTCAAGGTATTGCTAGTACAATCCACAAAGCGTGAAGAATGAGCTAGAGTTGAACACTTGTGGAATCACCTAATCGAAGACCAATGATGAAAATCTGTCGTCGAATGTGAAGAAATTGCCATTGAGGCATGCAAGCTCCAAGGTACTGGAAAGGAGTCTCTAGATCAAATTCCTGGATAATGAGTTGATGTCGACAGGAAGCGATCCATCATAGGAGGGCCATAATGTTTCCCACATCAATGATGTGAGACAAAGGAACAAGATGTAGATGGATGAAATAGAGAATCAGAGGAGGATGTAAGGGTGTAAATTGCAGCAGGATTAAACTCTTAAACATATTGGTGACATGACTTTGGAATGTGGTAGCATTTTGGTACCAAGGGATCGAAGGTCATGGAGAGATAGCAAGGATCGAATGGAATGAAGCAAAATGAAGAACCCAAATCCTGAAATGACAATGATGAAGTGAGGATATCCCAAACCCGGCGAGAAGCAAAAAAGTGTCGATGTTCAAGAGCGACAAGCTACCATAGGTAATCAATAGAATATTTCCAAATTTTTCCCCCCACCATTGCTGGCGAGTACCCCAATTATTTTTGAAACACAAGCTTGAAGGGGATAGCATATGCTTGCAATATAAGTTTGTCCTTCGGACAAATCCAACCTAGTGAAATTTTAACGAGCCCTAGGGAGGAGAAGCTCGGGTCTCATCATGGCGACGAGTCCAATGTTGTCAGGGTTTAACAAGTCCGACATAGGTAAAACTCGGAGTCTTTTTCATGTTTAGAGAGTTTGAAAAAGACATGGAAAAGAAAACTCCAAAGGGGCCCTTTTCATATGTTTGTGTCTCTCAAGCCCGAAAAGGTAGAAAACAATACTTGAGAGAACCGCTTGACCATTTCAGTCAAGGAGTACTTTTCGTAAATAGTGCCTCTAGCTCGAAAAAAGTAAAAAACTTACTGGGGACACGACATTTCGTAACCATTAACGAGCTCGAAACAACAAGGGCTCGACAATCTTTTCACGTTTCAAGAGTCAGAAAAGAGCTTAAAGTTGACTCAGAAAGGATTTTTTCGGTATTGCTTGAGTATATAATTCATGCATCGATCATCGCCAGTGCTCGAAACACCTATTGCTACACAAGAAAATGCAAGCATAAGATCTGCCTCGCAAAAACACGCATATAGGCCAAAACCCTAATTTCAAACCCTAAGGAAAACCCTAAATTTTTGAAAAAAGGTTATAAAAGAGACACTATGGTAAAAAACTAATTTACTTGTGTTTTTTACTGTGGTAAAAACTTCAAACATTGCATACCTCGTGAAACTGGGTGATAAATTCTAGGAGACTCAGTGGTCCATTTCCTTTCGCGCTTCTTCCAGGTAAATGCCCTATCCTACCCTTGTTTTTACGCCAAAATTAGATGCAATTTCATGTTTTAAACCAGGGTTTAAAGGAATTTTTTGGACAAAAATTCCCCCTCGGTCATCGCAAGTTTCCCTCTCGGGGTTGTGATGACCGAGAAATTTGCATGGGGCAAAAACAAGACCATCGCAAGAAAATGATGTACACCTACGATGACCCTAGAATTTGTGAACTACGCAAATCGGCTCGTCGCAGCTATTTTAAGAATAACTGCGATGAGTGCCGGAACCCAAAAATCTTCATTTATAATTAGTTTTAAAAGTTGAAAATGGTTGGATGGCTTTTAATAAAGGAATGTTTATGCATGCAGGGATAAACAATGGTATTCGTATGGCAAGAACGTACCCATGACCATGATGATGAGATGGGAATGGAAAATCCTCAGTGTCTAAACATCCTGCGAAATTGTGGGTTACTGAAGTTCTTCCTGACACCATTGCTAAGACCACAAATGGATCTCTTAGAGTATTTGATCCGAGCATGGAATCCAAACAAAGGCAAATTCATAATCTGTGGGCAAGAAATTGAATTTGATGCCACGGATATCTATTTTTTGACTGGGTTTTCAAGGAGAGGAGAGATGCCTCGCATGGTGTGATCTCAGGTTACTAGAGACTCTATGGACACACTTATCGCAAGACTGTGCTCCCTAGGAGTATGGAAATCATCAACAAGTGGAAAGCTACAAATTGTCACCGTTAATGATTTGTCACTACGGGTGTTTCTATTTAACATAACTAAAGCAGTTGGCTCCCAAGCCCAGCATGAGGCAACGAAGACTCAATTATGGTTAGCCAAAGACTGCTTGAATCCTACTATGTTTAACTGGGTAGAGGCCGTGTCTCTCAATATAAAGAGACAACTAACCAAATGCCATCGGGGTGAGGCGAAAGAGTTCAGCTACAGTTCAATATTGATACCGCTTATGTTGGAACGAGTACCAATCCTCTAGAGACAAGACATGATGGTGGGATGGCCAGGACCACGACAGACACGGATTACTCGTTGGGCTCTCATGATGCCGTGAGGAGGCAGTGGCCAACTTGTATCATGTGGTCCAAAATTTGTTGAAT
The DNA here is from genome assembly GCA_031772625.1 of Pinus tabuliformis. Classification (NCBI taxonomy): domain Eukaryota; kingdom Viridiplantae; phylum Streptophyta; class Pinopsida; order Pinales; family Pinaceae; genus Pinus; species Pinus tabuliformis. Next base: position 459,591,612 of record CM062811.1, read on the forward strand.
GGATGAACCGTCAACAAGTCATAGTCGAGGATTGGCCGTACGTTGGGATGGACTTCAGGGGTGATCCAGACATGCTACTTCCTCCTGGAAAATAGTGGGATGAGAGAGGTAAAATAATCAGTTTGACCGACAAAATTTTTGTAATTTTCTGTTGTTTTTGGATTTTAAATATACATGCCCTAATTTTTATGTTCAATTCTTTGTAGATGTTGGACCTAAGAGACCAGTAGGTCTCGCTCCTACTTTCGAGAGGGTTGACAGAGATATTGACTTACCACCTCCGAGTGGGGATGCTGAGGAGGAGATAGCCCGTAACCTAGAGGGCTTGACTGAGGGGATCCTAGACTACAGAGGATTCGAGGAGATTCCCAGGTAGTACCAGTGACACATCGCGGGTGTGTCGAACAGGATACACTGGCTGCTTCGACGCGTGGTCTGAGCAGTAGTCTACTATAGAGAGCATAATGCATAGTAGACTTCTAGGTTTCTTTTCTACAGATTTTTGAGAGACATGTGTCTCATGATGTAATTTAACACACATATTTTTTGGACATCTATATATATATATATATATATATATATATATATTTTTTTTTTTTTTGAGCTCCATGGTGCACAACACATGATATACATCTATTTATGTTTTACTGTATCTACTTATTGTGTCTGAATGCTTGCTTATGATTTTTTATAAATTACGCAAATGTCTATCTAATACTTGGTTCGCCAATGCATCAGTTAATGTATTTAGCCTTCTAGGAATGTGTCGATATGTGATATAATCAAAATTCCTTTCCAGTAAGTGAACCCATAAATACAACCTTAGAATTTGAGGATTTCTGATGGAATAACGCTTCTTAAGTTGAAGAACAACAAGCTAGGAGTCTAGATTCACAATCAATGCATGAATATTGAGGTCAACAGCCTCAGCCAATAATTCGATGACGACACTATATTTAGTGACATTTTTTGTGGTACACCCTAGACAAACACCTTGAAGATCCACTAACTCACCGTGAGGATCATAGATAACCCATGCCGCGAAGGAAAGATTCTAGGTACTGCGATAGGCACCATCAACGAAACCGATATAAGGTGTGATAGACATCTGCATAAGAAGTAAAAAGGACACAATAAGTGGCAAACACTTACACACCAAGCCAAACATGCACAACATGAAAAACACACTTATGTACACAGTAATGTACGAAAGGCTCATGCATAATATTTCTTAAGATAAAGCCCATTTTGGGGCTTATCCAAAGGGTTACCTTCATAATCAATTAACTCATAAGCTCCTTTTTGCAATACTTGTTTGACGATATAGGGCCCATGCCACATGGGTTCGAATTTGCCTGCCCCTAGCTTGTCATTAGCTTGATCATACAACAGGACTAAATCTCCTTCCATGAAGGAACGTGGATTGACTGTTTGATCAAAGTGAGTCTTGACTCTCTTCTTTTGTGGTTTAATAACTAAAGAGACAAGTCGATGAGTCTCGTCCAACCATTCTAGACAAAGAAGGCATTCTTCCACCAGAGTAGTATTCGGGAGCAATTGGACAGCTAATTTGAGAGAAGGGATCTCGCATTCAATCGGGAGTGTAGCTTACAGACCATGAACAAGTTGAAAAGGTGTGAATCTGGTCACATATTTAACCGAGGTACGGTAGGCCCATAGGGCAGAAAACAACATTAAATGCGAGTTGGACTTGTGCATTCCAATGGTACGCTGAAGCATAGTAACCAACACCTTGTTGACAACTTCGACTTGGCCATTGGCCTGAGGGCAATAAGGCATCGAACTATCGTGATGCAAGCCTAATTGGGTTGTCAACTCAGTCATCATACAACCACGGAAATGGGAACCATGATCAGTGACTATAGCTTGAGGGACTCTGAATCGAGTAATCACATGATTGAATAGGAATTGCGCAACTGTCTTACCGTCGTTAGACAATGTAGGCATCGCTTCGGCCCATTTCATAAAATAATTGACGGCAATGATGATATACCCATGTGCCCCAGTTGAGCAAGGGTTACAGGTCATAAAATCAATGCCCCATTTAGCAAAAGGGCCTACGGTAATGATAGGATGCAAAAGGGAAGGTGGCACACACATCTTTCATTGGTAAATTTGGCACGCGTGACAGGAACCGACAGCAAGAATGCAGTCCTTAAAAATGGAGGGCCAAAAGTAACCAGCACAAAGGATTTTTTGGGCAGTAGCATAACCAGACATATGACCGCCACACGCGCCAGAGTGGCAGTCATTCAAGACTCTTTCAGCTTCCTTGAAAGTTAGACAACGACGGAGAACTGAATCAACGTCGAGACGGTATAAAGTGTCTCCAACAATATGATAAGGCTAAGAATGGTGACTAAGGTGTCGCTGTGCATCCTTAGACAAATCAGGACAGAAGGAAGATGTCTGGAGGTAGACAATAATGTCACCATACTAGGGATTGAGGGTACTGATCAAGAAAAGTGTGTCATCCGGAATGCAGTCCTCTATTGAGCGGGAGCGGAAGTAGATGGTAACGAGAAAATTAACTCAGCGAAGACTAGTGAATTTTTAGACTTGGTAGTAGTAAACTCCAAATCGAACTCTTGAAGGATAACAATCCATTTCGAGTACTTGCCCCCCAGCAATTGACGTGACAAAATGTATGTCATCGGGTTGCAATCTGAAATCACGGTCATTGTACGCAACAAAATATAATGACGAAAGCGTTGGACAGCTTGGACAGCTGCCAAGGCGAGCTTCTCGACATAAGCATAACGAGTCTCAGTGTCGAGAAGGTTGTGGCTAAGATAATAGATAACATGCTCGGAACCATTGTCGTCGTCTTGAACCAAAACCATACCAATAGTACTATCAGCGATAGCTAGATAAAGCGAATAGTCACGATGATAGTTGGGTGGACACAACAAAGGAGAAGAAACAAGAAGTGTCTTGAGTTTCTCAAATGACCTTTGGGCGATGTCATCCCAAATAAATGGAGTGTCACGCTTAAGGAGACGCGTGTAACCTTTAGCAATCTTGGTGTAGTTAGGGATAAAATGATGTAGGAAATTGGCTTTTCCCTGCAAACTCTGCAACTGATGCAAAGAAGCAGGAGGTGGGAGATTTAGTATAGCTTCGACCTTGAGGGGATCAAGACGAATTCCCTCTTTAGAAATGAAAAACCCAAGGAGTCTGCCAGATTCGACGTAGAAGACACACTTATGCAGATTAAGATTAATACAGTAATGTCTATAATGAAGAAAAATATCATGTAGGTGGTTTGGATGGTCAGAGCATTTAGCTGAATGAGCCGGAAGATCATCCAGATACGGCTGAACAATGTGACGGATGTCATGAAAACCATAGGACATTACTTGCTGGAAGTGGCACCGACATTTTTTAGGCCAAAAGGGATCTTTTTGTAAGCAAAAGTACCCCATGGGAAGATGAAGGTGGTTTTGTGTTGATCAGCAGGCGAAATATTGATCTGGTTGTAACTAGAAAAGCCATCCATAAAAGAGAATATCTCACTCCTAGCACAGTCATCGATAAGATAGTCAATGAAGGGAGTAGGATAGTTATCTTTCGGACATGCACGATTGATGTCACGATAATCAACACAAACCCTAATAGTGCCCTGCTTTTTAGTCACAGGGACAATGTTAGATACCCAGTTGTCAATGGGATAGGATAAATAAACCCTGCTTTGAGAAGTTTTTCAACGTCTCCTTTGATGGTCACAGCTTTTCTCGGGTGCACGAGGCGTAAAAGTTGTCGAATTGGCTTTGCACCAAGGTACGTAGGGATCTCGTGTACCACAATACTTGGATCAATACCGTAATTTCTTCATATGACCATGTGAACACGTCACGGAACTTGCGAAAAATGTCGGTGTAAAGCTGGATCTCCTTTGGAGAACAACTCCAATGTGAATATTTTCAACAATCCTTGGTTTAACAGAGATGTCGATGGGCATGTTTTGCATAATATTCCCCATATTTCCCTTCGAAAAAACCTCATGAATCAGGATATGTGTTTGAAGTGGCTGAGAAGGAATACATGAAGCAAACTTATCTAGACAGGTAGTCATCGCCCCATGGCTTGGGAAAAATGAGGAAAGACGGTGATGATCGAACCAAGGAGGATCCTCAAAAGAGATAGTCTCAAGAATTGCTTCATTGGAAGGAAATGTCCCTTGTAACGGATCTGGAGAAATAATGTCTCCAAGCCAAGGGGATCACACATACATGTCGAGAGATCTTCTCAAAGGATCAGAGTCGGAAGATGAAACCAAAGCTGAAACGATTTCAACATAGTTGAGCTTGGCAAGGAACAACAGCATAACCTCACCCCATGAATCTACCTGATCGATGGGGGTAATCACCCAAGGATCAGGATTAATAGAAATCATATTAACAGAGGCGACAATGGGAGGTGGGAGTGAAAAAACACCCATAAGGGCAGGATCTTCAAAAAGTCCAGCACCCACACTCTCATATGGAATACTGGTATGCTCCATAAATGGAACATTGCCATCCGAGGAAGAGGAAGCGAAGAAATACAACTGATCGACCATGATGTTTTTCCCTTGATGAGGAAAACGAAGTACACAAAATAACGACAAAGCCACAACACGTATAGCATACATCCAACTTCGCCCCAACAAAAGGTTGTAAGTCAAATTAGCATCAACAACTTCGACTTTGACCTCAATGTCTTCCCTTCGAGGGTGATAGGCAAGCATGGGAGAATAACAAATGGACGAGAATCTCTTCCATCAAAGGCTTCCAAAGTACTAGGAGATTGACTCAAAGATGGGGAGCCGATAGCCTTCCAACAAGCAACAGACATGATGCAAGTGGAGGTGCCCTCATCAATAATAGTACGTTGAATATTCTTCGAGTTAATGATGAGTTGAATGAAAAAAGTGATTTTATGAGGCAATCACGGCAAATGGTTCTCAATATCGAATGTAATTAACTTCGAATCGGCTGGGTCAATGCCACCAATGGCTGATAGCAGAGACTTCTGTTGGGGGGACAACTCTAGAGAACTTCTAAGGTGGACATAACCAAAGGAGCTTGGGCTAAGTCTTCAACAATACTATAGTGCTATGCGGCACGAGAATTGGGGTTATAAGAAGTTTTCCAGAGAACTCCCTTAGTAGGAGGTTGAATGACAGACTCGGTGCTAGACCGTTCAATATCAAGAGGACCAGAACTGGATGAAGGAACGTTTGAAGGGACTTCAGGTTCCTTGCCGGTAGACGGAGGATATTCTTTTGCTCGAGTATTCACATGAATAGGGATAGTCCTAGCCATAAAAACTTGGGAGCCAAAAGTGGAAGAGGATTGAGGTTTATCAACCACCATTTGAGTTTGCTGAGAGGGAAAAGTCTCTTTAAGTACAACAGGAGTTCATGAAGTCCCCTTAAGCAAACGATTATCTTCAGACCGTCGAGGGTAGTCTTTAGTGTAGTGATCCTCATCATAGATAAGACAAGGATACTTAGGTTTTCATTTAGCACCATCATCAACCAGAGGCTTAGGAGGGTCCTGCTTCGGTGGGTCAGCCTTATTTTTACCCTTCCCCTTCTTCTTACCTTTTGAGGCTTTATCTGCCACAGTGGACTGAACAGCATTGACTTCGGAGGTTTTTCCAGCATTAGATGTGGACTAAGAAGAATTTTCACTAGGAGCAGTAGGTTTTTGCTTCACAGGAGTCGTGGAAGAATTTTGGGAATATGAAGCAACGGAACCAATGACACCGTCGACAGAAGGCGTCGATGAAGCTTTAGAAGTTCCAGGTCGCGGAGCATAAAGCAAGACATCATACAACGTACCAGATTGGGTATAAACCAAATCAAGATACTAAGCACACACAATAGCTTTCTCTTCAGTAACACATGCCCCCATAGCAATATCTCGGGCTATCGGACCGACAAAAGAGGTAGTAAACTAGTCAGTCAGAAGTTGATCAGGGATCCAAAACTTAATCAAATGGTGCCGCCTTCTCCATTCATGAATATGATTGGAGATGTGAGTAGTTGTGTCCTATTTTAGATAAGTAAGGAGATGTGTTCCCATTTCATGACGAATCGGTAACTGAAAATGGGTAAGAAATGCCATCGCAAGCGAATTGAAGTCTTGGAAAGTTCCACGGGTAAGCTCAATATACCATTTCGCAGCGGAACCAGTAAGAGTCCTTTGAAAAAGATGGAGGCGGATAGAATCATCAAGCCATGAGTTAGATGAGCACCAGAGGTGATAAGTCATGACATGTGCTTGGGGGTCCTCTCTAGATTTACCATCAAATTTAGGACAATCATTGGGAATTTTGGTCGGAACTGGTGGCCAATATGGATTATGAAGGATTGGATCGTTCGTCAGCTTGGACACATCAGGCAGTTCCAAGGTTGCCAAAAAAGGTAATTGAGGATTAAAGGACATCATAGGCCTCTGATAAGGGCCAGCATGAGGGTTCCAACTGGAGCCTTGTTGCCCCCATGGATTTTGTCCATAAGGGTTATAGTTAGGTGGGTTAATGCCATAACCTGGTTGTTGTCCTAGATTTTGACCACTAGCAAACCATTGGTTACCAACTTGACCAACAGGGGCAGCATAGGGCTGTTGAAAATTTTGATAAGGATTGACCTGTGGTTGCTGATAATTTTGATATGGAGCATCCTGAGGTTGCCCTTGGGGTTGTTGAAGTACTTGGAGACCGTATTGCGGCTGAGATCCAAACTGTGCCTAAGGCCTAAGCTGCATTTGATAAATAGGTTGGGCTTGAAATCCAACTTGAGTTTGGAGACTGGGTTGAGTTTAGAGTCCAGCCTGAGTCTGGAAACCGGGTGGGGCTTGAGAAACAACTAGCGTCTGAACACCTGGTTGACTAAGAGGTGGATTAATTTGACTAGACTGATGTCCTTGTTGAAACTGGGGCTGACCCAACTGGCCAGAAGGTTGGCCTTGTTGATATTGAGGTTGACCTATTTGTCCAGAAGGTTGAGCTTGTTGGGTGATGGGTTGACCTTGCTGAAACTGAGGCTGGCCCATTTGACCAGAGAGTTGACCTGGCTGGACAGCAAGTTGGCCTTGCTAGATTTGAGGCTATCCTGCTTGACTAGAGGGTTGACCTTGTTGGGCAATAGGTTGGCCTGGTTGAAACAGAGGCTGACCCAGCTGCCCAGAAGGCTGACCTTGCTGGGAAACCAGTTGGCCTGGTTGGAATTGAGGCTGACCTAGCTACCCAGAAAGCTGACCTTGCTGGGCAACAGGTTGGCCTTGATGGAATTGAGGCTGACCTGGTTAAACAGAAGGTTGCCCTAAATAAACAAAAGAGGCACCTGTGGCGGCCAAAGTTTGTCCCTGGAAGGGTTTTCCTTGTAGGCCTGAAGGTTTCCCTTGCAAACCAGAAGGCTGCCCTTGTAAAGGTTGGCCTTGCGGGCCATGATAAGTGGTGTGATTCTAGGCAACCGAGAGTGGAATGAAAAATTTGACTGTGGACTCCGGAGGGATGGACCTAGTGTGATAAATATGAGCCCCTCGAGGATCATAATAGTGCAACGGGTTATGCAGATAGGAAGATGGTTGGGAGCTTAGAGGGTTATGATTTGGGTTTTGAAGAGAAAACATGTATTGCTCATATGACCATCCTGCTGGAATGGAATTGGAAGAAAGTGGTATATTATCTGTAGGGTGAATAACTCGAGATGCCGAGGATGAAGGACCACTATTAGCAGGTCCAAAAGAGGGCCTGGCCAACAGTAGTAACCACCGAGGACGCAGTAACTGCACTAATGAAAGGAGCTGTAGAAGCCACACAAACAATGGGCATTGACGGAACAGACGTGACTGATATGACCTGAGTGTGAGGTGTGGAAGTTGAAGCCATGAAAGGCCCTGAAGTTGGGGTTACAGTACAAGACCACACATAACTCTGATTTAGAGATGTGGAACTCAGGATATCAGACAAGGCATGATAGCACAATCGTAATGACATGCCAAGAGGAGTGTTAAAAGGGAAACCTTCTGGGGGAAGAGAAAGTTCTCTGCTTGACACAAGGTTCTCTTCACTACCAACGGGACTCATCTCATCCATGTCAGAAGAATCCATTGCAACCGAAACACCAGGAGGAGTAGACTGGAGGTATTCATCTAAATACTCGTAGAGAGGAATCCAATCAATATTAAAAGGTTCCTCCTCTAGAACTCGAGAGTCAAGAGGCTGAACACTTGGAACAATGGGAAGGGTACCACCAACAGTCGATACCTCAGAAGAGGCAAGAGATGTAGAGTCTCCGTTGCTTGGTAAAGAGGACGGGATTGGTGAGTCTGCCAAGATGGCTTAGCTCAAAAGGTCTAGGATAAAATAAATAAGGTTGCAAAAGATCTATCAAGATGTGATCACAATGCAACCGAGATTAATAGGTAAAATGTTATCGTCGTAAGTAAATTTTATGACGCTAGAACAAAACTTTGCCTTTTCATGTTTAAAGAGTCAAGAAAAGAGGCTAAAGATGACTCTAGTTGCCTTCGAAGTTTAATGAGACTGAAAGGACAAGTGCTCAGATGATCCTTTTACTTTTAAAGAGTCGAAAAGGAATGAAAGTGACTACTCTGGAATTCTAGGTAAGAGGTTTACCAGACAAATCATAAAACTGCATATACACCTTGGTAATAAAATGAAAGATAAATGACCAAGGACTTTCCGTATGGCAGCCAATCTTCCCGAATGTTGTGTTCGGTGCATTACGACTCGTAAGATGGTAGACTTGGCTTCCTATGGATAATAAGATGATAACCTAGTGGGGTCTCCCAATATATACGCGACGGTACGGGGAGCACAAATCCGTACTAGCATCTATTGTATCACAAAAGGAGGAATCACCCAACCTTAGTGAGAACAATAGGAACTAGGTTTAATGACGCCGGAACACGTCTCTAGCCTAGACCTCTAGATATGTGAGCATTAGGTTCCAATGCGTTTTTAAGTTCATTCAATAGATTTTAACAGTTAATCTTGAATTAAGTCTCGATTTCAAGGCCTTATTGAATGTATCTTTAACACTCCTAGAATGTAACTAGATGAGCAAAAAACCATTCCTTTCGATGAACGACTACCTAAATGAGGGTAAGGAGTTCATTTCCAAACAAGAAAATGCAAGAAAAATAGTGAAAGAAAGTAATCCAATCAATAGGAAACACAATGCATTGATTTCCACTTATCTCGCAACTACTATGACGAAAAAATGAAAGATTCGAATTTCGCTTTTCAATTCCTAATCATAAATAATCTACTAATGCAAACATGCTTTCATTTTCGTATACTATATGAGTGCAATTGCTTTTGATTTTTAGAATAAATAACAAACAACCTAATGCACAACTTGACTGATCAAAAGGCAAATGTAATCTATGTTTCAATATTGAATGGAAATCAAATCAACACAACAAGCTAGTTTGATGACCAATTACTATGGATCAATCAAGAAGATGGGCAAGTAGCAAGAGAACAACTTCAAACAAATCAACAATATTGTTGTGGATGTAGTGAAAAATCTTGGATGGACAAGCAACCCAAAACAAGTGAATCTTTGGTGAAACCCTAAAAGACTTAGGTCATATGGCCCAAAAAAACAAAACTCATAGAAATGGAACCAAGAAGGATATGCCTTAGTAGACACAGTCAAAACAAGCTTAATAAGATGTAAGAGACAACAAAGGACAAGCTACACTGGCTTATTCAGGAGGCAGGGCTATAAAATGCAACCCTACAGGAATCGTCATAGGGGTAAGACTGACAACATGAGATGATCGCCAAATTGTCACGTGCACTACATGGGAAATTGAGCGACGTCGTCGCAAGGGTACACCTGTTCTTAGTGACTGTCTGATTTTAGCAATCGTTGCAGCTATATGACGGGATATCTATGACGTAAAGCTTGGGTAAAGAGGACAGGAGCAATTCATCACAGCTGTTAGGAATTAAACAACAACGATCTCAATAGAGAGGGAAAACAAGGAAAAAACAACTGAAAGACACCAGGCTTATCACTCAGACAATGAGGTGGACTACTAGATCTACTCAAGTGATCCAAAACACTGATGGTTCAGTCCTAAACAAGGATACACTATGTAATTCAATCAAAACCAAATCAAGAGACAACACACAAAAGGACTTCCCCAACGGAGTCGCCAACTTGTGATGCAGGTAAGTTCCCTCTGCAGACAAAGACAACCCCTCTAGCCCTAGAGTGGGTCTAGTCATAGCAAGACAAAGATAATAGCTAATTCCTTAAATAGTTATCATTGAAGAGGCCTACCTTATACCAGTGTTTGATGAAGTCTTCGTCACGTTGCTTCAGCTATCGCTTTCTTCTCCTTAATGAATGATTCACCTGAAATAACATATGAAAATGACAAAACACATAATAGAGCACAACAACGAACTATCTACTTATAGAGTCAAGGAACCATAAGCTATCAACATACATTTCATACATGATATCGGAAATAACCATTGATTGTATTAATGTAAACAACAGTAAAGCTTACAACCACGCGTTGACGTTGCAAGATTCCTTGAAGGGTCCGATCAGTATGTCTCCATAAGCATTCACTCTCAAAGGTCTCCCAGAAAGACTAATGACTCTCTCTCTCACCCAAAAGCACAAGTATGAAACTAAGGCAATCATAACAAGGCTTCCTTCTTACAAAACTATTTTACACTCTCAATCCACAACATGAAAGGCAATCCAAATTGTAAGCTATCAATCCAACAAGCTAAGAACTAGCACACCAAAACCTCAAGTAGCACTCTAAGAACCAGCTGATCATAGTCATGGAGGATGATTTTATAAGAGGAGGAGCCTCCATAAATGAGGGGAGAGGAAGCTTATCTTCAAGGGAGGTTACTCAAAAGGCAGAACGACCATCTGAAATGGGGAGAGGTGAACTTCCTTGACCCAACAACTAGCTCCAGAACCACCCAGAAGTATTCTGTTTGAACTAATTCACCATATTTGGGTCATTGCAGGTCAAACACTGAGACTCAGAGATGACATCGCAAGGCGTTAGTGCATTCTGGGCTATTGTCGTAGGGAGGATACTGATGACCTATGATGATCCCTAAAATTTGACCATCGTTGAGAACAAATGTGCTCTTGCAATGGTGTCGCAAAGTTCTTGTTCACTCTGGGCCATCGTCATAGACTAGATATTGATGTCATGTGATGATCTTGAAACATAGGTAAAAAGGGTCAACTTCAGGATTAATGAGCATGGTTAATCTTCTTGAGTGATATGGAAGATGTGGACACATATTTTGATGTACGACATAGAGCAGATGCCATTGTGGGACCGACTCTACCCAAGATTAGGGGATGCGAGGTCGGTGAAAAAATACTGTGTAACACCTTGATATCCACTTGTAAATCTTAACATGAAATGAACCAAAGAAAATTTCGTATTGATCTTTGAAAATATACTTCTGTAACCACCTTTTGTATGACAGATGAGGGCTTCTATTCTATTGATCTGCAAATTCTCGTTCCTTTTGTTCTACCCAATCTTGAATTTTTTTCTTCGACAGATGCGACATAAACATATCCCTCAAATAGATCTCGGTCCCGACAATGAAACCTTTTGTTGGATTTAGGTTGGGCTAACCTAGGTTTGATTCTTTACCATGCACCAACAAAACCCTCAATCACTAGCCCTTTCGGCAATGACCTATAAGTAGATTGCAGTCTCCCCCGAAGTGAGTCTGGGAGGATGAAGAACTAGGTTTTTGTAGCCTTGAGGCATGATGCGATGTGGTATTTTTATGTTCTTTTATCTTTAACATTCATAAGTTTCTTTTCATTCATACATTACTTCACCACATTACATTCATCACTTAAAACATATCATATACATCCATAAAACTTCATTGTACTGAACTAAAGTGCAACTGCTACACTACAAAAAATAATAAGCAAATAAAAACATGAAGACATAGATTTTACCATGGTTCATCCCAATGTGGGACTATGTCCACAAGAAAAATTGCTCATAATAGATAATTTGTGCAACAAAGAATTCTTGTCCTGCGCACTCAGCTATAGGTAGTCCGTGCACTCAGTTCGCACACTCAGTTGTAGAGCCTCACCTTCTTTCCCAAACCACAACTCATAAAGATACAACCCTTCAATACATGATTTACTTCGTCAAGACTATCTCCTTCTTTATTATTCATACATATATATACTATTACATCAAGGGATATATCATCGCAATACCATGGTCCATATTCTATGGACTCCCCTAAGACAAGCTACTATGGTCGAAAAACCATTCATGATTTACAAAATAATGTTCGTTTACTAAAAGGGAGGGGCTTCAACCCACTCCGAATCCCATATACTACATGGTATATCTACTGTGTGGTCCAATTTGGCACTCTACTGCTCTATTGTGCAATCCACTTTACGCTCCACTGCATCCTTTACTTTGCACTTTGCTCCCCCAAAATTTGGAGTCTTCATCAAAATCTAGGCCAAGTTGGGCTGCGTCCAACACTCTTTGCATGCCACAGTCCATACTCTGTTGTTCCTTGAAGATATTTGAAAATCCTTTTGACAACAACAACATGAATCACACGCGGAAAAGCCTGAAATCTAGACGCAAGGACCACTGCTTGCATGATGTTTGGCCTTGAAGTTTTTAGATACAATAAGCTTCCTATCATTCACATGTATTCAATATGATTTACCGATGGTGTTCCATCGTCTTTGCACAAATTGAAGCCTGTAGTCATGGGTGTGCTGACTAGTTTGCATTCTTCCAACCCAAATTTCTTCAGAGTTTCCGTGAGATATTTGGATTAGTATATAAACACTCCTTATGGAGACTGAGTAATTTGCAGAAATAGGAAGAAGGAGAGTTCTACGATCATGGACATTTCAAATTCTTTTTGCATACATTTTTCAAATTGATGCCCCAAGTGTTCCATATCACTGCCAAATATTATATCATTCACATACAAAACTATTATCAGTAGATGGTCTCCTTTAGACTTTACATAAATGTTACTATCAATTGTGCCTTTCTTAAACTCTTGTTTCCCAAGGTACTTATCTAGCCTTTTGTACCAAGCTCTAGGGGGTTGTTTCAATCCATAAAGGGCCTCCTTTAGTTTGCATATGAACCCTTCAGCGAAGGTGAGAATAAATCCTTTTGGCTGCTCAATGTAAACTTCTTCTTGTAAATCTCCATTGAGAAATGCAGAATTCACATCCATTTGATATACCTTGATGTTCTTATGGATGTCAAGAAGAAGAAAGATCTTGATAGCTTCCAGTTGAGCTACTAGTGAAAACTTTTCTTCGAAATCTACCCCTTCTATTTGGGCATACCCTTTCCAGACCAATCGAGATTTATTCCGGATTACTTGACCCTGTTCTTATGGTTTTTTCTTGAAAACCCATTTGGTTCCAATAACATTTTTATCTCTAGGCCTTGGAACAAGCACCCAACTGTAATTATTTTCAATCTTATCAAGTTCTTCATTCATATATTTCACTGAGAATGTTTCTTCGCTTGCTTGACATAGGCTCTTAGGTTCTATCTATGATAACAGAGTCAAATTCACATAAATTGTACTCCTAGTGCCAACAAGTTTCCTCCTTGTCTAGACACTATGTCTTTGATCTCTAAGAATATGACTCTCAGGATGTTCCTTATGTACATACCTGGAGGGTGTCTTTGGTCTTGAAGTCATGCCTGCTTCCTCATCTTCACTGTCTAAATATGTTTCCTCCAGATCCACGAACCTCAAATCTGAACTTTCTTCATCATCTGAGTTCATATTTATTTTACAGGAATCAGGTTGTGACCTACTTCATCTACTATTATGTCGATGCAATACTCAATCCTCCTTGTCCACTTGTTGTAACACTTATTTCCTTTGATTCAAGTAGAGTACCCAAGCAATATCCATTCGTTGGTGTGTGAACCAAACTTCCCAGGATTCTTTTCATTCCTTTTAATGAAGCACTTTCTTGCAAACACTCTGAGGTGTTTAACTAATGCGGAGCTCCTCTTCCATAACTTATAGGGAGTTTTATCACTATTAGGCCTAAGTTGAGTTCTGTTTGACAGATCTGAGGTGTTTAACTAATGTGGATCTCCTCTTCCATAACTTATAGGGAGTTTTATCACTATTAGGCCTGAGTTGAGTTCTGTTTGATAGATATAATGCTACTAGGGCTGCTTCTCCCGAGAAGCTGTGAGGCACTCATGTTTCATCCAACATTGCTCTGGACATTTCTCGGATTGTTATGTTGTTCCTTTTTACTACTCCATTTTGTTGATGAGTTCTAGCCACTGAGTACTACCTCCTGATGCTGTGCTCTTCACAGAATTCCTCAAACTATATTTAGGTGTATTCTCCCCCTCTATCTGATCTTAAGTATTTTATCTTTAATTCTTTCTCTTTTTCTACTTAAGCTTTAAAATTTTTGAAATGCTTGAATGCTTCTGATTTTTCTTTTAAGAGGACAATCCAAGTGGCCCTAGTGAAATCATCAATGAGAAACATGAAATACCTCTCTCATTTTGAGGTTTTTGCTCTAGTTGGGCCACAAATGTCTGTGTGAATGAGCTCCAAAGGTCTAGATGAGGAAAACTCTTTTGACTTGAAATGAGTCCTAGTCTATTTTCCAAACTGACATGACTTGCAAATTGATTTATCAGGTGTTGGAAACCTTGGTAATCATCTCACAGCTCCCATCTTGCTCACTTTGATCAAACTATCAAAATTTATATACCCAAGCCTCTTTTGACACAACCTTGTTTCACTTGTTTTGCTTAAATAATAGTTAACCCTGGAATCATCAAACACATAATATATATTATTGTGGGTTTTGATTTCCTTTCCCAACAATTTTCCATTATTCATGTTGTGGATCTCACATTCCTTAGATCAAAAGTTCACATCATAGCCATTATCACACATTTAGCTAACACTAAGCATATTGTTCTCAAGACATTCTACATACATCATATTTTGTGCTTTTGTTTTCTGATCAAGATTGACTACACCTTTATCCTTGATTCTTGTTGGAGCATTGTTTCCAAAGGTGACATTGTCTCCTCTGTACTTTTATTTTAGTGACATAAATTTTATTTTGTCCCCAGTCATATGTTTGGAACAAATACTATCCACATACAATTTTTTTTCTTTATTATGAGTGGATAAGGCAATTCCACACTGCATGCACTTTTTAGTCTTTCGTTTCCAGCTCCCCTTATCCTTTTGGATAGCTAACTGTCTAATATTTTGGCACTTAGACAAGTATTCAAACCTGCATCTATACTCATTGGCTTTGTGATGAAAATTATTACATTTGAAGCATTCTACTTCACTTAGAAAGGGAGAGAAGGCATTCTGATTTCTGATAGAGGAGTTTTGAGATTTAGAAATCTGATGCGTATTATATCTAGGATTTTCATCTCTTTCAACTTTGATCCTTCTACAATCAATAGATTTATATCCAAGATATGAAACTTACAACAATGACCATAAAATAAATAGGCATGCCTATTGTTGGAATCATTATGAGATTGTGTAGGAAAATAACTTGGTCGTCTGGCTAATTGGTTCATTCTCCATTGACGATCTGCCATTTTCCTTGTTGCTCTTTTATCTACATTGATTATTTCATGATGATACTTCCCATGGCTTTGTGGTTCTTTGAATCCAATAGAATTGAAGTATATATTCCCCATAGAATATTCTTGTGTCTTAGAGTATCCCAGAGTGACTTTGATTCCTGAGGGCCTTTGACTATTCAAGATCTGATCTAGTCTCCTTGTCCCTTCGGTAAATTTTTCATTTAACCCTTCTTGGTCTTTTTCCTCTCAAGATTCGTTCTCAGAGAGATAACCTCTGCTTCAAGACTCTAGCAGTTGTCTTCCCTTTCTTCGATCAAATCTTGAAGAACCTCTTCTTTTCATTTAGCCTCCTCCAGTTTAACTTTCAAAGGCAGAATATCATATTTTCATGTCCGTGAGAACGTTTCCCTATTTAACTTGAGCAACTCTGGTTTCAAATGCTTGTTCTCATCTTCTAGTCTCTCATAGGTTCCTTGTTTTTCTTCTAGTAGAAGGACTAGACTAACTTTTCTCTTGATAACTTCCTCAAGATTTTCTTTTTGATAGGAAAACTCCTCAATATGAAAGTTATACATACCTTCCTCTACATGTTGTAACTGTTCCTTCAGCTGCTTATTCTTCTTCCTTACTTTCTTTAACTCATCGAGGGCACTAATGAGTTCCCCTTCATGGTCCAATACTCCTTCTTATTCTTCCTCTTCAGAGTCCATGATACCTTGTTTCTTGGAGTATGTTTCGAAAGCCATAAGAAGATACTTATTTGACTCATTCTTCGACAAGTTTTCACTGTCTAACTCTAGTGTTGAGCTATCCTCTTTTGAGTAGAACCCCTTTTTCTTATAGATATTTTTCTTTTGATGTGTCTGAGACTTGTTTCCAAATTTCACATCCTCTTCCCTGTCAGCCTTTTCTTTATAAGGGCATTTGGACAAGAAATGTCCAACTCTTCCACAATCAAAACACTTAAAGGAAAATTTCCCTTTATGTTTTCTTGAGCCACACTTCAATTTTCTGAATAGTTGAGCCAACTCATAATTAGATTCATAGGCAAGGCAGTCTTGATGATCTTTATGCTCCTTGGCCTTTCTAGATATTTTGGATGCCACTTCCTTTGGTTCAAACTTTTCTATTCCTGATCTCATCTCATAGGATGTGAGAGTACCATGTAGATGGTCCATCTTAAGATCCTTTAAATTAGCCATCTCTTCAATAACTAAGCCTTTGGAATTAAATCTCATGGGTAGAGATCTTAATATTTTCTGAACAATCATCTCCTCCTTGACCTCTTCACCAAGTCCTCTGATCATATTAGTCACTTCATCAACTATGAGGAAGTATTCTGCTATGCTTTCATTCTAATTCTTTCTCAAGCTTTCAAGAATCATTCTGAAAGTCTAAAGTTTCACCTGCTTGACTTTTTCATCTCCTTCAAGAATTTGATTAAGCTTTACACACACTTCCTTAGTAGACTTACAGTTCATAACTTTTACAAGTTCTAATTGACTAAGGCCAAAGAGAATGATATTTTTGTCTTTAGCATTGTTCCCATATAATTTTTTACCATCTGCATCAGTGGGAGGAATATCAGGGACATTGTAGTCTACTAGTACTGAAGTCAAAACATCTACTCCCAGGGATATAAGATACACTTCCATTCTTACTTTTCAAAAGGCATAGTTTGTCCCATCATAGACAAGTATTCTACTTGAGTAAACCTCTTAACTCTTATTCTTAGAAATAATTCCTAATAGATCTACCTTCTAGTGATTAGACTATTGTTGAAGGAACTTGGCTCTGATACCGACTATTGAAATAAGGAATTGCTGGGGGGGGGGGTGAATCAATAGTTATGAAACTACTTTATTTTTCATATTATGCTTACTGTACCTTCAAATATTGTTCTACTTGTGAGAGAATTCAATCACAAAATCAATGAACCAACAATATTTCAAACACACATGTTCATACAGCAACCACATGAGAAATGTTGGCTTGTTAGGGCCTGACCCAGGTTCGGAGGTGTTTTAGCCAAACAAATCCCAGTACTACTGGCCCTTTCAGCAACAGTCTGCGGAGTGTGGACTGAGGTCTCACCCGAAGTAGTATGGGAGGGTGCTAGAACCAGGTTTCCACACACTAGATATGTATGATGTTTTCAAGTGGTCCACAGACTGACCCTACGCACACGTCACTACGTGCACTTACCAGTACCTCACAGCCTAAGATGCTGCCTTTGCATAGCCCTACTCGAGGGCCGAACAATGTTGTTACCCAAGTCCTTACTAGTAATCCTATCTGAGTTGATTAACTTAGCTTATTTCTATGCTTTCAGTTATACTTAACAATATTCATGATTCATATAAGTGCATGCAGTAATTAAACAGTATAAACGCAATTCATATCAACAGATAATAACCCAAGACAGATACATGTAATTCAGATAAAATTTCTCTTTATTATTGATGCACCAAATTCCTGTGCTCAATCCAGTTAGACTACAATCAATAGCGTAAAAACAATACAAACAGAAAAATCTTGTTTATCCCTAAAAATGTCGGAATGCCGAAATGAAAATCCTGTTTCAACTAAATATGGGAACTGAATTCTTTCGATCCATTCATACAGGGTGCAGCCCATCCAATTCTTTTCGCCCTCTCTAATAGATACAAACCACTGTTTTTAACAAAAAAACATTTGCAACATATCTACGTTGCATTCCGTTGCAATTTACAAATGACATCAAAACATTTGCAGATTGATCCAAGTCTGATGTAATAGATCCACTGTTTTCCAATTAACACAGTTATCATACGTGTATATGGGTTGACCGATATACAATACATTACAACGCCATTTGTTTTCAAAATCGGCGGTCACACCATAATTTAACATATAAATATATCGATTTTCCAGATTCCATGCAATTTGACTGGGATCGCTCACGAGAGTCTGGCATTAATACACTCCGTTGTATTAATTGTCGGAGGATTTCAATTCGCTGAACCTTTAATTACCACAGCTAACACTCCACATCAAACTCTGATGCGCAACTTCGGGGATCTGCGTTTGCAAATTTTCGGCGTTCTGATCCGATCCGAAATCGGATTCGGCAATGCTGGTTCACAAAAATGAACCTTAACGCTTGATCCGACGCCTCAACGATTTTAATTCAACTTATCTCTATTCAAATGGATTTCATATGCTCACTTAACTGTCTAGAATTCCTTCACAGGGATCTTTAAAATTAAAATTGAAATGCAATCACATTAATCAACAATTAAACACAGAATTCAACACATAATCTTTTCCCAATTCTTCATACATCATTGCGCACAATATGAACTTGTTAATAAAACAGAAACTCTGCGTTTTTCAATTACATAAAAAAAACTGACTTCTATTACACACAACACACGGTTTTCACTATCTTCTGAGCTCGCGCTCTCCAAGATCACACACCAAAACTAACTCTCTCTTTCCACGAAGAAAAATCTCTTCGTTTTATTACAATTGTCTACCCTTTACTCTCTAACTACTCGATACATAATCTTCTAAATATAAAAATTCTAACAATAAAACTCCTATCTATTTGCGCTCTCTTACACCTGTTATAACAATCTTATCAATAAGATAGACACAATTATTTATGAAGTCGACCTCTTTAGCAAACTAGATTTTAACACACAGCGATGAATTTCACCCTGTCAGGCCACAACATGTGGACAATTTTCCACATTGCTGGCCAGTTCCGATGCTCCTGCATCAGACTCCCGGGGAAGAAAAGATTTGTCCTTCAAACTTTTAAGACTTACTCCATATTTCTGCAATTTAGCTGCTGTCAACCAACTGGAATCTTCCATTGGTTGCTCTTTCCACTTGACCAAACACTGATAGTGAGTCTGACTCTTGGTTTTCTTTGGCTCTTTCTTTTTCCTTTTTCCTGCTTTGGGCTTTAGTTTGTTATGACGTCTCCTTGTGGTTCTTCTTTTGGCTTTTTGTATAAGCACTAATCTGTAATACATGACTAAATCATCTGTTTGGAATTTCTTTTTCCATCTCTTCATATCTGCTCGTTGTTTGTTTTTGCTACTGCATTCCTGCCATCTGCTTTTGAAATCTCCCTCAAATATGCTTCTAGGAGTTAGCCATTTCACAAATACTTGGATTTTCTTCGGATTCAATTTCAACTTTTCTTTAGAGACTGCATATTCCTCCAAACCTTCATTCATCAATCTGATGGTGATTTTATATAAGGCTCGAGAATCTGTACTCATGCGCCTTTCAACTTCTTCCTTCAGACTGAGTACTGTTGGCATAGTACATGGATTAAGGCTTCCACTGATTAGCCATTTATCCATCAACTCTTGTGTTCCAGTATTTTCTTGCATTACCCTGTAGGCTACTTTATTCGACAAACTGACTCCAGGTATTAGATCAATATGATGACTAATACTCCTGATCGGCAACAACTCATCCACAACAATATCAGCACAATCATTCAATAAGTTCTGAATTTCTTCAGGTAAATCTTCTAAATTTGTAGAAGTTAAAATTACCTTGGGTTTTCCAATATTAGCAAAATGCATATTCTTACCCTTCTCATCTTCCTGCAACAGGGTCTTCTCATTCATCAACGTAACGCTGTTTCCAAGTGCTTCTTTATTATCTTCAGCTTTCAACGGCAGTAGTGTATGCTTATTCCCATCTTTCTCCAAAGTATAAGTATTTCTTCTGCCATCATGTATGGCATTTCGGTCAAACTGCCAGGGCCTTCCAAGCAATATGTGACATACATCCATCGGCATTATATCACATAAAATAACATCCTGATAAGTACCAATCTGAAAGTCAACTTTACATTGTTCAGTTACAAAAATTTGATGGCCTTTCTGGAGCCACGATACTTTATAAGGAGTGGGGTGTACTGTTATTTCCAACTTCAACTTATCCACCATCTCTGTAGAAACAAGATTTTCAGTACTACCACTATCAATTACCAATTTGCAACACTTACCCTTGGACTTGCATACAGTTCTGAATAAAGTCCTTCTTTGAACTGGTTCTTTGGCTTCCTTAGCTTCTTCCAGTAATACCCTCTTCAGTAACAGGGATTCTCCGACTTCTGGTGGTTCCTCTTTAACTTCAGGTTGAGGAATCTCCTCTTTGGTTTCAACAACATTCACATTACATGGGTTTGCCGACTTCTGATGAGGGCAATCCCATTGCATATGTCCCCATTCACCACATATATAACACCGTACATCTCTTCCTCGGCCTCTGCCTCTAGGCACGAACCTTCCGCGGCCAGAATCTCCTTTTTGTGGTGTTCTATTGCTCGCACTCCCTGCCTCATTCTGAGAGTGTTGAACTTTGGATTCGAATGTCCCTCCTTCTTTTGCCGGATTCTTACCTCTGTTTCTCTGGTTTTGTTTGCGCAACAGTTTTTCCTCTGCCTTCAAGGCTGCTTGATAGGCATCCTCAACAGTTTTCAAACTTAACAGGCTAATCTCATCTTGGATCTCATACCTTAGCCCATTAATATACCTGGCTACTTTCTCCAAATCATCTTCTACATGCCATGTTCTGATATTTAACCTGTAAAATTCTGCAGTATATTCTTAATAGACATTCCTTTCTGCTGCAGATTTTTCATCTGCTTAAAAAGATTCAAACGATAGTCTTTAGGCAAAAACTTGGCTTTCAGTTTACTTACCATTTTATCCCACTGCTTGATCTTAGATTTCCCCTTTCTCGTTCTTGATGTCTGTAACTCGTCCCACCAAATGGCTGTGTGACCTTTCAATCTAGTGACTGCAAATTTTACCCTTTTATTTTCTTCAATCTCTTCATAATCGAAGTACTGATCTATGGATCTGATCCAATCCATGAGTTCTTCAGCATTTAGACTCCCTTCATACATAGGAATCTCCATTTTGGGTTTACTTCCAACCTTCGCCAGCATCTTGAGGACTTTGGCAGTTTCATTTTCTTCTCCTGCTTCCGCTTCTTCATCAGATTCTTCTGAAGAACTCTCAGCTCCCTCATCAGGCGCTCTTCTCTGGGCTGTTTCCATTGTCTCCATTCGTTCACGCAGTCTTCGCACTTCTTCTATCAGGACTGCATTTGGTTCTGGTCTCCCTCGACCAATTCCTCTCCTTGGCGGCATCTTTGCTGCAACCACCTGCTAATTTGGCTCCGATACCAAAAATTGATGCACCAAATTCCTGTGCTCAATCCAATTAGATTACAATCAATAGCGTAAAAACAATACAAACAGAAAAATCTTGTTTATCCCTAAAAATGCCGGAATGCCGAAATGAAAATCCTGTTTCAACTAAATATGGGAACTGAATTCTTTCGATCCATTCATACAGGGCGCAGCCCATCCAATTCTTTTCGCCCTCTCTAATAGATACAAACCACTATTTTTAACAAAAAACATTTGCAACATATCTACGTTGCATTCCGTTGCAATTTACAAATGACATCAAAACATTTGCAGATTGATCCAAGTCTGATGTAATAGATCCACTATTTTCCAATTAACACAGTTATCATACGTGTATATGGGTTGACCGATATACAATACATTACAACGCCATTTGTTTTCAAAATCGGCGGTCACACCATAATTTAACATATAAATATATCGATTTTCCAGATTCCATGCAATTTGACCGGGATCGCTCACGAGAGTCTGGCATTAATACACTCTGTTGTATTAATTGTCGGAGGATTTCAATTCGCTGAACCTTTAATTACCACAGCTAGCACTCCACATCAAACTCCGATGCGCAACTTCGGGGATCTGCGTTTTCAAATTTTCGGCGTTCTGATCCGATCCGAAATCGGATTCGGCAATGTTGGTTCACAAAAATGAACCTTAACGCTTGATCCGACGCCTCAACGATTTTAATTCAACTTATCTCTGTTCAAATGGATTTCATATGCTCACTTAACTGTCCAGAATTCCTTCACAGGGATCTTTAAAATTAAAACTGAAATGCAATCACATTAATCAACAATTAAACACAGAATTCAACACATAATCTTTTCCCAATTCTTCATACATCGTTGCGCACAATATGAACTTGTTAATAAAACAGAAACTCTGCGTTTTTCAATTACATAAAAAAAACTGACTTCTATTACACAGAACACACGGTTTTCACTATCTTCTGAGCTCGCGCTCTCCAAGATCACACACCAAAACTAACTCTCTCTTTCCACGAAGAAAAATCTCTTCGTTTTATTACAACTGTCTACCCTTTACTCTCTAACTACTCGATACATAATCTTCTAAATATAAAAATTCTAACAATAAAACTCCTATCTATTTGCGCTCTCTTACACCTGTTATAACAATCTTATCAATAAGATAGACACAATTATTTATGAAGTCGACCTCTTTAGCAAACTAGATTTTAACACACAGCGATGAATTTCACCCTGTCAGGCCACAACATGTGGACAATTTTCCACATTGCTGGCTAGTTCTGATGCTCCTGCATCAATTATTCTCTTCCTTTGGTTACAAATTCTATTCTACCCTACGCACTCAGCTGCAGGGGTCCACGCACTCAGCTGCAGAGCCTCTTCCTACTACTACGACCCAAGACACTTAGACACTTGCTCTGTACTTCTATCTCATAATTCGCTCTTACTTCCTTCTTCACTATCTTTTTCACTTAGAGCTTTGCTCTATTTATAAAATCCCATGGTCCGCGGACCATGGGTAGGTCGACATTACATTCAAACTTAGGGTGGACAACCCTATGACTGTAGCATACATTCCGCGCCGGAAATTCGCAAGGCCTTACAATAATATCACTCAAAACTTGGGCTTTAAGCACCAAAACATTCTTTGAGGGGATTCCATGCCCAATAGGCCCCCAACACAAACATCATGACTTGCCCTCGAGTCACCCAGTTGGCGCGGTGATCTTGGCATGGAGTCCCTCCAACTATTATTGTACAGTGCTGATGTCTGTTGCACACTAAGCTGCTACATGCTGAACCTGCTGCATCCTCTGTTCTGAGACCTCTGTGTCTAGCATGCTGCCCTGCATCTGTGCATGCATCCCCTGAATGTGCATGAGCTTCCCTTCAATATTCGCCATGATTTTGAAGGCCTCATCAATCCTTGGCTAGACGCACGCTTTGAGAACTGCTTCCTTATGGCGTGCCGCATCCACCTACTCTTTTAATGCCTTGGCTTGTTGCATCCTCACAAGTCGCTGAGTGAGGACTACCATTTGCGTAGTTCCTTTGATGTTGTCATACTCCTGCTGGAGTTCACACGCCTCTGTCTCTAGCCACTGGATGTGTAGGTTTTAACCCCGTACAGAAATTACCTGCATACGAATTCTAAAACACATAAAATAAACAATGCGAGAGCATAACACATAAAACACATATACACAGAGATTTTCCCCTGGATCCCAAAACTGGGACAACCAACTTGATTTTTCATTATGTTCCTTTCAATGTTATAATACATATTTATACATGCCGAAACATCCAATACCATGGACCGAAAACTACCGCGTCTAATACCATGGACCGAAAACCATCGCGTCCAAAAATATGTGCGAAAATCATGCACAAAACCATAGGTGGGTCCACCCAACCTAACATAGGTTCCAAAACCCCTCAAACCCCTTGTGACCCCCTCGCTATGCAATCGATGCATCGAAGGGGGGGCTCCGCCCCCATTCTAACCCGTGGTTAACTACGTGGGCTAGTCGTGGAAAGAATATAACATAGCTGTAGTCGACCTCGATTCACTCAGTCGGCGCGATGATCTTGGTGTGGAGTCCCTCCAATTGTTCTTGTATGGTGCTGATGTCTACAACGCACTAAGCTTCTACATGCTGAACTTGCTGCATCCTCTGTTCTGAGACCTCTGTGTCCAGCGTGCTGCCCTGCATCTACGCATGCTTCCCCTGAATGTGCGCGAGCTTCACTTCAATATTCGTCGTGATTGTGAAGGCGTCGTCAATCCATGGCTGGAAGCACGCTTTGAGAACTGCTTCCTTATGGCGCACCATATCCACCTACTCTTTTAATGCCTTGGCTTGTTGCATCCTAGCAAGCCACTAAGTGAGGACTATGTTTGCACAGTTCCTCTGATACTGTCATACTGCTGCTAGAGTTCGCCTGCCTCTATCTCCAACAACTGGATGTTGGGGTCCTACTACAAAGTCGTGAGGACCTCAAGTGACTGTTCCAACATATTCATATAGTCGTGAACTGCACCTCCAATTCCTTCCAACCCTACTCCAATAGCGTTGGCGCGCTGTTCTTAGACTTCTAGGGGAGTGGAAGGCTGCACCTTCAATTGTAGCTCAGAGATCTAAAGATTCAGCTCCAGCTGAACCTTTGTCATCTCTTCTCTAGCCTTGTGGACTCTAGTTTCCAAGCTGTGGATCCGCACTTCTACCAGTAGATCTGCTGCAATGGCCAACTCTAGAATGCGTCGGCAAGCGTCATCTACTGTCTGCACCAATTGTTGATTCTGCGACACCAATTCGTCATGCTACAAGATGAGTTGTTCTATGTTAATTTTTTGCTAGCTAAGAACTTGGATCGTGTGGCTCTCCCTGGCCCATAGCTCTACCGTTATCCCATCCTGTAATTGATATAGCATTTTGTGCAGAATGGCAACCAAATTAAGGCCAAGGCCTTTCAACATGATAACCGAAAACCTATTAGTCACATTTGCTACGACTAGGGCTCCTTCCGCAACACTATCATGTTTTCCATCCGTGTGCACAACATCTTCTCTATTGCTGAGGATCCTAATGTGAGGTGGGTAGAAAGGGTACCCACTTGAGGGTGCCACACCTGTAACTCCTGCAGCTGTGCCCTGAGGGCCCCCAACACAGTCTGATGATCCTGCATGAACTCCTGAAGCACTTCACTTGTGACATGACGGACCATCTCGCCGATGTCATAGAGATCACCTTTAGTTAAGGTGATTGGGTTAATGGCCAACTTCGAGGCCTTGACCTTCTTCCTTGGGCCTAATCTCTCTATGATGCGTGGCTGCCTCAACTGCATGGACGTGGTCCCTGGGTCTGCGTTCCCTTCTGCTATTTCTATTTCCTCTGCCTCCTACTCTGAGGATGTTGCCTCGCCCTTGTCTGCTTGTGATGTTGTTGCCTCTGCTATCTATGTTGCTGCTATTGCTTCTGCGGCCTTCTTCTTCTCTGTAGCTTGCTGTGATGTTTCACGCACTGCCCTTTCCTCAGCCTCTGCTTTTTTGTTCCACCTTTTCTCTGCTAATTGAGTGACGCATAGCTTAGCATTGTCCTTTCTCTTCTAGGTTGCCGCCTTCTTCAGTTCTGCCAGGTCTAGAGCACGCCATTCAGGAAGCCATGTCTCCAAGAAAGTAAAAATCACATCGTCAATGGCTACAAATGGTAGCTTCGTCCATTGCTTCGCTGGATCCTTTCATGCCCTGATATAGACATTATGCATGTCAGCTTTAAACTCTACAAAAATGTTCAGACTATTGTACATCATAAGTGAAAGGTGTGGCCTCCTATTGATCCACATCCGGATGCTCGCCTCCATGAGCACCCAAAATTTTTTGATGTTGTGAATCCATTTCGCATCCTTGGTGGCCCAGAGTGAAGCATACTTTGCGGCTTCTGGTAACTCTCTGTCAATGTTGGGGAACTGACTATCCTCTGGCAGTTCTCCCCCTACCAGCAATATGGATAAGAGCAACCACGTGTAGTTGAAGGTCTTACCCTACTCCCAGGCTTTGTGACAGTTTGTCAAATATTCTTCGCAGAGGAATTCGGCCCAATTGAATTAAACCCCCTCTGCACACTGCTCGGCTAGCGTAACCACCGACGCTGGTACCTCATCGGCGTGAAACTTCCTCATTACTTTTCCATCCAGGAGCTGGGTTACTATGTGCACCCCTTTGTCCTTAATGCTAGAGATGATGTAGCCCGTCTTCTTCTTCTCCAGCGTATATTTCACCTTCATGGCTTCTGCAAGAGCCAAATCACTACCTTTTCTAGCTATAGTTGTGGGGTCCATTCCTTTACAAGGGAGATGAGAAATCTAGTGAATGAGGTTTGTCTTGATGGGAATAGGCTCCTTTAGCCATAGATACCCATCATGCACTAGGAAGAGCAGTTGCTTGATGACGAAAATGGTGATGGACGTGTGGTGGAAATGTGGTATCCATAATAAGTACAGCAACCTGACTTTTTCCACACTGTGCAGCCATTCCCACAGCTCTAACGTTATCATCGCCCCCTTGGTGTTCTGCTTCATTATGTTCTTGGACTTTAGGTGAAAAAAATTCTCACTGTTAGCGAGGTCCCTGTCTTCAAATTTCATGGTTGGCACGTGGCCTAGGTGCATGCCTTCAAATACAATGCCGTCGGGGAGGAGCGGGGTTTGGAGTGAGATTTTCATTTCATCTAGGTTCTTTGGCACTTTGGTTTTCCCTTTCCGCGAAGGGACATACGCTGGTAGTTTTGTTGCAGAATGCAATGGTTGGATATCCTCTTCCATGTCTTCTCCTTCCTCTGCTGCGGCAATTGGGGCCTGCAAGTCTTCTTCTTCCTTGTCTGTTTCTATTGTGATTGCCTTCCCCTTATCTTCCATGGATAGTTTGTGCCATGGATTCCTTGGGGACATGCGTACTAGCCAGATTTCCTGTTTATTCTTCTTGGGCCTCGATTTTCGCGGTGATTTGCGGATTTCTGTTATCACCCTGGCGCCTTCTGGAACATCCTCCACCATGTGGGTCTGTGCGGCCTCGCCGATGGTTATTTCCTCAATTCCTAACCCAACCTTAGTGGCTATCATCCTTTCTAGGCTGTGTTCTATCTCTCGCAAACTTAGGGGCTCAATTATCACTCGACTCTCAACACTCTGTGCTCTTCTCAAGCGCTCAATTCTCAAATGACCAAGTGTTGTTCGTTGGCTAGCCCTGTGAGTTTTATAGTGCCTTTCAAATTCAAATTTGACCGTTTCCCCCAATTTTGGGCCATTAATGCTTTCGTGGCGGAAGATTTTCCCAAATCTTGCCCATAACTCGTGTCTTAAATGCCCGTCGCCTGCTCCATTTGGCCTCAAATTGAACATCCCATCATCAATAGTGACACCAACAGTCACTTCCCAGCCAACCCACGCGGTAGCGCAGCCCTCCATGTGCGGGCGTGAACCCTGTGATGTTCCGATTCTGCGCGCATCTCTAATATTGCGCAGCTCCTAGGAAGAATAGTTTATAGTCCCGCGCTCCCTTTCAACTGCCTAGAGCACTAAGATTGACCTTCTGATGGCTAGTCAGGTGGTCGCACCACCCGTGCAGGGCTCCATCCTGTCCTCCAGCATGGTTCAAGGAGAATCCCCATCCTCCATTGTGATGATCGGCATCACACACTCTCCTATTTGCAATGTGCTACCCTATTTGGCGATATGCGGTCCCAGCCATGGCAATAGACTAACTAGTCCACCGCAATAGTCCTCCAACTCGTTAGTATGATCATACGCACTTTGCCTTGCCATCCTTGGTTTTTCAACGATAAATTCTTCCTTTATTTCAATTTTTAGCTTCTTGACCTCTGCATCCATTAAAGCGCCTTGCTCCCTTAGCTGTACCTGGTCTCTTTCAAGTTCGCGAAGTCTAAAGTTTCCCCGTCGGATTTCTTCCTGAAGTCTTATATGTTCTGCTCTGCGTAGCTATGTGATTTCTTCATTCTAGTCTACGCGAATCGTCGTATCTACCAGTGCTGCTACGTGTGGACTCAGCTTCACATGCTCCATAGGGACTACATCCTCTGCTTCATACTTCTGCTTCAGAAGCGCTTGCACGTTCGTAGTTTTGCACATGGTCCTATAAGTCCATACAACCGTAGGTACGCGCAGGTCCCAATTGGTGCATCTCACATGGTGGACCCTGTTCAACACTTTGCACACCTTGTCAAAGGCTTTGTCGGGTATGATTTTTGGCGTGCTAGGTTGTATCATACTTCATCGTTTGCAGACTTGTCCTGCCTTCTTCTGCTTTTTGTTCATGTTTCCTATCGTGAGAGCGGCGTTCGTTCGTGCAAGCTACGTACCATACGCTTGTACCCATTTGGAAAGGTGGGCGTGCAGGCTATTTCATCCATCTTGCTTGGCTTTCATCCTCATTTGAGGCTTCCCAAATCGTAAGCGCATCATCTTTGTGCATTCGCGCCAGTCCCCAAAACTCTGCTGGTGTGTACCCCACCACCTTGCGGGCATAGCACGCAGTGCCCATTTTAGAGCATCAAACCACTATTGTTCTGTTACTTCACTTTTGAATTCGTCTAGAAATTCATCTACCATTGTCAGCCCATCATACATAGGCAGAGCCCTTGCCTCTGTTGTCACGCAGTGCAATGATCTTACCATCATGTTGCAATTGAGCATGGTTACCTCATGTAACCGGTTTTGCCGTCATTCTATTTCCTCATCCAAATCTAATGCGCAGGAGCTTTTGCGCTCCCAAGAAATCCTGCCATCCACTATAGGATTCACCCAATCTTTTCCCGAGCAGTTATCTTGTAGATATAGTTTAGCTTGTCGTCGCTTTTGTCATCGCGCACTGGCTCTGTGTAATGCAATCCTTCCACAGGGTCTAAAGGTACCACTACGTGTAGTTACTTTTTTCTCAAAAATCATTTTGCGCTTCTTCAGATTTATGACTTCTTTCATATCAGTGGCCCAATCTATTCCCAGTAGCGCAAGATAGGGATTGTTGTCATCGACAATCTTTATCATCTCAAAATATGCAAGCGCACTCGCACCTTCGATGTCTACCATTATTCCCTTCAATCATCCCATCGGTAGGATCTTCTATCGTACCTTCGATGTCTACCATTATTCCCTTCAATCATCCCATCGGTAGGATCTTCTATTGGTTCGCCATTTGCAATTGAGTAGGAGACCATTGCAATGCGGGCCTACCCATGTGCTGCCATGTCTGCTTTGGTAATACATTCACATCCGATCCTAGATCCAGAATTACTTGATCCATTTCATACTCCTCGATTTGCACAGTCAATCTCATTTCCCTTCCTGTTCGCAATGCATGCTTTCCAAGTTTCTAGACTACACGCGGTTCTCTCGACCCAACGCACCTAGTGATAAGTTCTTGTAGTCCCTTCACCACTTTGCTATTGCGCAGCAGTTTAATGCATGTCTCTAGAAAGGTAGTGAGCATTGAAGGATCCATCCTCGGTTCTAGTTGATGCTTACTACCTGAAGTGGAGGTCTTTGTGAAGCTCTTCTTAGCTTCCATGAATGTCTCCTTCGCGCGCTCCAAATCAAATTCAGGATCCTTTGTAGGAGCCTTGCGAACCCACGCACTTTCTTCAGGCTACTTACCTTTGTCATCTCCTGTTGTGATACCGCTTCGAAGCACTATGTTTACATTCGGGTCCTCTTTGCGTGGCCCAGATCTCATCATTTGAAAATTCTGAGTCGGGGGAGGCTGGAGTGTCCCTTTATTGCGTAGCCTCGCTATAAGTGTAGGGAAATCCTCCGTCTCATTATCAAACTGGGTACAATATAAACATGATGCTCTCGTCGGATTTGTACAATCGCGAGTGTAATTCCCTGGCCCTCAGCAATTGTAACAAATCAGTTGTCCGCGACCCCTTCTTGGTCCCATTTCACCTTGACCTCATCTGCGCCCTTGAAATCCAACATGCACCATCCTTGCATTTGGATCGAGGGCTCACGTTTTGGTTTGCACTTTGTAGGTATGAGTTCAATCCATCATCAGCTTGTAACTTCTGCAAGTGCGCTCATCATGGCCTACCAACCTGCAGAAATTACAAAACAATTGTTGGGACGTCTGCATATACTTCTGTAATAGGTGACAGTTATCTGTAGTGTGTTTTCCTCCTATCTGACAAATCACACACCATAATGCAAGCACCACGCTCAGTACTGCTTGTGCCTCTGGTCTTAGTCGCATCGACCCTCCTGTCACTATATAGTTCACGAAGATTGGACAATGGTCCTTGTCATGCCCCTGGCCTTTTCATTTTATGCACCATACCTCCTCGTGCGCTTCTAGGCGAGTTTTCCTGTCTTGTTTCAAACTCTGCATTTCCAGACACAAATTTTATAGTTTCACATGGATTTGTTGAACTCCTAGGCCAGGATCTTGTATTAGGGTCTCGTGGAGTCTCATTTCAATTTCCAAAGCCTTGGCCTGGGTGGATAACTTCTGCTGTGACAATGCCATCCTCAAATGTGGTGTTAGTGACACTACAAACGATGCGTGGTGTTGTCCATCCGTCAAGATCATGCTGGCTTCACGAATCATACTCTTTAGTCTTTGATCCAGATCCCATGGGGTCTCACTTGGAAGCATCACGATTCCTTTAAACCCAGTAATCGATTGTGTCTCTGACTTTGGCCTGCTAAATTCCCTATTCAGTGCGGCCTGGATATCTGCGATCCCCGTGTTTTGATGGTCATTATAATACTTAATGTACCATGTTAGTGCATGATCTTGCAATGCGCTTACCAGTGTTGCCTTCTTAATATTTTCATCCACGACTCCTTGTGTTTCCCATACGGCCTTTGCCACGAACCAAAATTGGTCCGGATCTTCGTTCCCTACTCCTCTGAATACCGGCAATTTTATTGTGCTCGCCATATTGAATTGTGGTGGTGGCGGAGGTGGTGTGGGCGGAGATGGAGGTGACGGTGGTGAGACTAGTGGTGGTCTAGGTGGAGGTGGTATGCACATAATTCGCTACCTTATCAGACTGATCACGCTTCTCGGAGAAACTTTCGCGAGCTCTTCTTCACTTTCCTGCCTTAGTGAAATCAAGGGACTATTTTCTATCTTTGTGCTACCTTCATTTCTATAGATCCTCCCACTTCGCATAGTCCCAAACATCAATTTATTCACATAATCTGCTTTTCACACAATAGCATTTGAATCCAAATGTTCAACGATTTAATGTACTTACCTCGCGGCCCCTTGACGAAGCATCATTCCGCCTTGCTGTAGCTAACGGTTGTATATACCGTGAACTTGGTGATAAACCCTCCTATAATTCGATCGAGTCAATGGTCTATAGCACACAGGATCTTATCTTCTGATGCTTCTAGTCTGCGCACCAATTCTGGAGTCCACACAATCGGTTTATCGAGCCTATACCTTCCCTGACTGTCTGCTAGCTTCACGATCCACTTGTACAATTTAGAGGGGAAGGATGCAAAGAAAATTTCATGGATTTCCGTATATAAGTAGCGCTCCAACCACTGTTCCTTTGATACTCATGGATTCTTGTTTTCCTGTGCCATGAACTTGTGAATATTTCTTTCCAACCACCCTTCAATTTCTTTCTTCGTTGGAATCCAGCGACATGACATTAGACATCCCTCATGCAGATCCCGGTCCCGATAATGGAACCATTTGTTGGCTTGTTGGGGCCTGACCCAGGTTCAGAGGTGATTTAGCCAAACAAATCTTGGTACTGCTGGCCCTTTCGGCAATAGTCCGCGGAGCGTGGACTGAGGTCTCACCCGCAGTAGTATGGGAGGGTGCTAGAACTAGGTTTCTGCACCCTGGAGATGTCTAATGTTTTCAAGTGGTCCATGGTTTGACCCTACACACACGTCACTACATGCACTTAACCCTACCTCGCAGCCTGAGATGTTGCCTTTGCATAGCCCTACTCGGGGGCCGAACAATGTTGCTACCCAAGTCCTTACTAGTAATCCTATCTGAGTTGATTAACTTAGCTTATTTGTATGCTTTAAGTTATACTTAACAATATTAACAATTCATACAAGTGCGCGCAGTAATTAAATAGTATAAATGCAATTCATATCAATAGATAATAACCCAAGATAGATACATGTAATTCAGATAAAACTTCTCTTTATTATTCTCTTCCTTCAGTTATAGACTCTATTCTGCCCTGTGCACTCAGCTGCAGGGTCCGCGCACTCAGCTGTGGACTCTACTAGGCCTCTGCGCACTCAGCTGCAGAGCCTCTTCCTACTACTATGACCCAAGACACTTAGACACTTGCTCTGTACTTCTATCTCATACTTCTCTCTTACTTCCTTCTTCACTATCTTTTTCACTTAGAGCTTCACACTATTTATACAATCCCATGGTCCGCGGACCATGGGTAGGTCAACATTACATTCAAACTTAGGGTGGACATCCCTATGACTCTAACATACATTCCACGCCCATAATTCGCGGGGCTTTATAATAATGTCACTCAAAACTTGGGCTTTAAGCCCCAAAAAATGATGTGGGGGGTGTTGAGTCCCAAACTTGCATCTTCCCTATATACCTATTTAGCCTTCTTTTCCATTTACTTGATCCACCAAGCTGTCAAATCATTGCATATTAGTCTAAAAAGAGCTCATAAAATGGTTTCCTAACTATGTTTGTGACTGCTGTTTGATTTAGATTTTTGTTCAATCAGCTGTGGAAACTTGTCACTTTCCGCAGCCAACTCAAGTTTCCGCAACCATTTTGTTAAAGACTATGTTACAGGTGTCCAATGGAGAATCTGGCCACATGGGCAAGCTACAAATGACATGTACATGGAGCGTGTCCCCTTGGTTCAGCCGAATCACTCACAAACAGCCATGGCCAAAGACGGTCAAAGGAGTGGTCAAACTAAGAGTTTTGCGGTGGCACGGCTCTGTTTTGCCCACGTGAAGTTTTGCATGGCAAGATCCTCAATCTCCAGAGGTGTGCTAACACTTGTGGATCAATCCGTGAACCAAATCGAACAGCCACCACTCCATGGATTTATTTGTCATGATTACCATACTGCTAGATCTCAGGCTGTGGAGATTTACGTGTTTGTTTGGCAGCGTAGAATTTAGGAATCAGTTATAGCATTTTCACTTATAAATAACACGTTATCATACACTTGATAGCTAGCTTTTACATGTAATCTTGACTGTGTTTACGAGCCCACTGTGTCGTGCTCTATTTTTATGTTTTCACTGCACTTTAATATATGAGAAGACAACATTCTTAAGATCAATTTGTGACTGAGTATTGATTGGCCGAGGTTGCAGAGGGCCCCTGTACACCAAGGCTCTGTATCTACTGTATAGTTTCTCGCTTTCTTTCATTATGTTATTGCTTTTATAATCAGTTGCTTGTATATATTTCCTGATATTTATACTAACTGCTGTTCATCTTTTCTTTTATGCTTTCTCATGGTTGCTAGCTGATCAGTATTTTTCTTTCAGGTTCTTGTAGGCAGCCCGGGAAAATTACATAGTTTTAATGACTAATGACATGAGATCATCTTGTCCTTTCTGCTGATTCATTTACTGAGTTTTAATTTCAACATTGTCATTTCTTTCAGTTTTGGTTTGCTTATTTACTTTTCTGCAACTAAGATATCATATTACTCATTTGTTTATGATTTCCTTCCTATAGCCAAGCGACTCAAATAGTGAGGAATCAGAATATTACTTAAATGTAGTATGATTTAGTTTACTTTCCTGCAAGTTAGTGATTAAATTACTTATGTCATTTTCAGGAATTGAAATATGAATGAGTAGTTAAATCTTAGTTTCATTTTATGCAATTTCATTTCCTGCAATTTAGATATCATATTACTCAACTTGTTTATGATTACTTCCTATAGCCAGAGCGAGTCAGAAGGTGAAGGGTCAGAATATGGGTTGAAGTAGTGTGATTTAGTTTGCTTTGCTTTCAGTCTTTGAATTGCTTTGAGTTCAGTTTTTATTTTCTTTTTATACAACAGTAAGGATACTGGGCTTCACTGTCACTAGTTCACTGTTTTGGTACATTTTTATGTTCTTTTGAGAATTGATTTCATCACAGCCAGTTTGAAACCTTCTTTTTGAGAACTTTAAAGTTTGGAAAATCATTGTAGAAATCACCAATACCATCCATACTTGACCTTCAATTTTGCCATCTCACACTAGGGAATCCATAGAAGATAAACCCAAAAACAAACCAAAAACGACAAAGAACTAAGAAATCGGTTATCTTGCATATACAATGCACTTCACTTCAGCAGTTTACGACTCCCGGATTGACATTTTAAATAGCAATTTAGGACACACTAAATTGACCAAACATTTTGGTGTCGTTGCCGGGGAAGTGAAACTAGGTAGCCAATTTCTTTAAAAAAAAACAAGAAAATTTCAAGGAAGGAAAAATTGATAACTTCTCAAAGTATGCTCTCCTCTTGCACCTAGTGTGATCTGGAGGATCAGAAAAGAGAGAGTTATTGGTTTAATAATTTCTTGAGTATGCTCTCTTCTTGCACCTAGAGTGACCTGGAAGATCAGAAAGAGAATTATTAGCCCGACTTGAAGAAAAATAAAAAAATGACATGCATAGAGCAAGAGATTCTAGGGGAAGGTTTTTAGCTAGGGCCAAGAGTTCGATTTTTACAACTCCATCTACTTCAAGGAATAGACAAGAGACACCTCCATCATCTCCAACTCACACTCCTAACCTTAGGATTCCTGGAATTCAAGAGGCAAGAGTTGAATTAGGAGACTCTCCCACACCATCCATCGAATCTGAATTAGGAAAAGACCCTTTCTTTACTTCTACAAGAAAACACATTGTAATTGAAGAAGTAGAATCACCTGAAGAAGAAGAGGGAGAAATTCCTCCTCATTCACCATTAGTAGAGGAACCAGAGGACTCTGAAGTCTCTGAGGAAACTATCATGACAGAGGAAGTAGTAAACGGATTTGGTAGAGGTAGAGGTAGAGGAGGAGGAGGAGGAAATAATGGAGGAGGTAGAGGTAACAATGGGGGAAATAGGGATGGAGATAACTCATTCGGATTTCCTATAGTTAATGAGGATTCTCGAGCAACAATGAAAAACATCTCACCATCTGTCCTCCCAAACTTTCATGGGTTAAGAAATGAGGATCCTGAAACATTTCTATTTGAGTTTGAAGTCGTGTGTCGAACTTATGATTATCTGGAAGACTATCAAAAACTCAAATTGTTTCCTTCAACATTGAAAGGAGCTGCTTTGAAATGGTTCATGGGATTAGTCACTCAATCCATTAGGACTTGGAATGATATGAAACAAACATTTTTGGATAGATACCTGGACTATTGTATGCCCACCAATCACAAGGATGAGGTATTCAAAATGGTGCAAAGAGAAGACAAAAACTTAGAGGATTTACTTGAAAGATTTCAATACAACCTGAAAAGAGCAAAAATGAATAACTTAGATGAGGAAACCTTGAAATCCCTTATATTAAAAGTCATTATAGATGAATGGATAGATATTTTGAATATGATGGGAAAAGGAGATATATCTCAACTTCCACTTCATGATATAACAGAGCTATGTGTCCATCTCTCAAGGGGAAAATCTAAAACTGGAAAAAGGCCTAGAGATCCTTCTCTCATTAGAGCAAACAAATTTGCAACTGGATTAGTAAGTAGGGCTGAGATTGGAAACATGCTTGATGAATTCAAAACTGATATCTTAGGGAGTCTTAGTGAGCAACTAGACACCCTTAAAATACAAAACAAGCAGAAAGCAAAAGCTAAAGCTTTGGCTATCTTTTTCCCAAAATTTAGAAAGAAACATGCTCTAAGGGAATGTCCCTTGGATGCAAAAGTTGTAGAAACATGTGTGATTTGTTCAGAAAACCATGAGACCAAGGATTGTCCTTCAATTCCTGGGCTCAAAGCTGTCTTTCAAGAAGATCCAAAATTCAATTGAGTCTCTCTGTTTTGTTGCAAGGAGACCTTGGCAGGGGCAACAAAATCAAGGGTTTAATAACTCTATGAACTTTCAAACCCAACCAAATTGGAATCCTTGGAAACAACCTTGGTCCCAACCTCAAAATCCTTTTCAATCGTGGGTACAAGGTATGCAAAATCCGTATGGGAGATTTGCTCAATTTTATCAACATCCTCCATCTTTTCAAAATCAACAAGCTCCACAACTTCCAAATCAAAATCCACAACTATCATTGCCATTTCCACAACAACAACAACCTTCTCAACAGAATCCAAATTCTCAACTCTTGCTTCCATTCCAACAGAAGACAAATCAATTACCTTCCCAGCCATTGCCGAACCCCAACAATAAAAACCCTCAAAATGCTTACATGGTAGAAGGACAACAATTTCCTACCTATATGATTGTTCCTCTCAATGATGTACAACTCAGATCTGGTAGAGTTTTAGATAAGCCTTCTATAGATGCTCAAAAGCAAAGCATTTCTGAGGAAGATTCTCTTGAAGCTAATAAAGGTTCTGAAGCATCTCTTCAAAACCCAAGCACTCAAAAAGAAAAAGAAAAAGAGTCAACCCACACAACTCCTATAGTTGAGCAACCTGCATCTTCATCCACACCTCCATTTCCTGAAAGATTACAAATTGACAAAGGGGTGGAAAAACAAATCTTGTTGCCTGACTATGATTTTATAGATGAATTAAAGAATGTCTGTATCAAGATTCCCTTGTTACAAGCCATTAGAGAGATTACAATTCTAGCAAAAACAATAAAGGAGTTGAGTCTTAAAAGACCAGGAAGGAAACCGAGAGATACAAGAAGAATCCACCTGGTAGGAAAAATTGCAGATATCATGATGGGAAAAATTACTATGCAGAAGTATGTAGATCCCGGTAGTCCAATTGTCAAAACACATATCAATGGGGTAGAAATTCCAAATACTTTGATTGATTTAGGGGCTGCTATCAACATTATGAGTAGACAGACTATGGAACAGTTGAAACTTCCTAATCTTCTTTTTACAACTACTTTACTACAACTTGCAGATCGATCAATTATCAAACCAAATGGTGTATTAGAAGACATTTTGGTCCCCTTAGACTCTTGGGAATATCCAGTAGATTTCATGATTTTAACTCCCAAGAGTAATTTAGGAGGACACCCTCTCATCTTAGGAAGACCTTGGCTAGCCACAGCTGATGCTTTTATCAGTTGTAGGTCTGGGGATATGTATATTTATGATGGTAATTCAACAAAGAAATTTAATCTGTATCCTCCAGCAAAAGCAATTACAAAAATAGGAGATAATGAGTGGGTTGATGATGAGGATACTATACAACCTGTCTTTACCATTTCTGAAACCAGTGAAGATAGTCAAATTCTGAACACATTAGAAAACTTTGAAACATCTTCAGAATATGACCACACACAATTTCAGTTAGATTCTGACATTGAGTATCTATTATCTAGAGAAATGTCTCTTTTCTCTATGGAAGAGTTTGGTAGTTCCGCCATTGAGATCTTTCTAGGTAAAACATCGAATATCAACAAAAACTTGGAAAAATCACAACAGGGAGAGCTAACCAAAATCTTGCAAAAACATTCTACTGCATTTGCATGGGAGTATATCGATATGAAAGGTATTGACCCTAAGACTTGCATTCATCACATCTATATCGAGGAAAACAGTAGATCAATCAGACAACCTCAGAGAAGGATGAATCCAAACCTTAGGGAGATAGTGAAAGAAGAGCTCCAAAAATTACTCAATGTAAACTTCATTTATGCAATTTCGGATAGTCGATGGGTTTCTCCTTTGGTTATAGTACCTAAAAAGAATGGTAAATGGAGGGTATGCATTGATTACAGGGAATTGAACAAAGCAACTTTGAAGGATCACTTTCCTTTACCCTTTATCGATCAGGTATTAGATACTTTAGCAGGCAAAAGGTATTTTTCATTTTTGGATGGTTTTAGTGGCTATAATCAGATTCAGGTAGCACCTGAAGATCAAGATAAGACCACATTTACCTGTCCATGGGGAACTTTTGCTTATCGAGTACTTCCTTTTGGATTATGTAATGCACCCACAACATTTCAAAGGGCAGTACTAGGAATCTTTTTTGATCTAATCCATGATTGTGTAGAGGTTTATATGGATGATTTTACAGTTTATGGTAATTCATTTGAAGAGGCATTAGAGAATTTGGAAAAAGTCCTTATAAGGTGTAAAGAAACAAACCTTTCATTGAGTCATGAAGAAATGTTTTATGATGTTTAATGAAGGTATTGTTTTGGGACATCATATTTCGGGGGATGGGATTAAAGTTGATAGATCAAAAGTTGAAGTCATCTCCAAGTTGCCTATTCCAAATTGTCAAAAAAATGTTAGAAGTTTTCTTGGATTTACTGGATACTATAGAAGATTTATTGAAAACTTCATCAAAATATCATCTCCACTCTTCAAATTACTTACAAAAGACTGTGAATTCAAATGGGATCCTGATTGTCAATCTGCATTTGAAACTTTGAAAACAAAAATATCTGAAGCACCCATTTTGAGAGGGCCAAATTGGAAACTTCCTTTCCATATTTCTACAGATGCTTCAGATACATCTCTAGGAGCTGTGTTGGGTCAAAAGGATTTAGTTCCTTATGCCATTTACTACACCAGTAAAAGTTTGACTCCCACCGAGTTGAACTATACTGTGACTGAAAAAGAGTTCTTAGCTGTTGTTCATGCAATCAATAAGTTTAGACATTATATAACAGACTATGAAACTTTTGTCCATACTGATCATTCTGCAATTAAATATCTAATGAAAAAACCTGTTACTAATGGCAGAGTTACAAGATGGCTCTTACTTTTACAAGAATTCAATATTACTGTGTTGGATAGACCGGGAAACAAAATACAGTAGCTGATTTCTTGTCTAGGATCCAAAATACTAACGAAGATTCTCCTGTAGAGGATAAGTTTCCAGATGAATATTTATTTGCAGTAACTACTAAGACTCCTTGGTATGTAGATATTGCTAACTATTTGGTTACAGGGAAGCTACCTCCACATTTATTTCCTAGGGAAAAAAGAAGAATTATTCAGGAGAGTTCGAATTATTCATGGATTTCTAACGAATTGTTTAAAACAGGGCTAGATTGTGTGATCAGAAGATGTGTTCGGGAAGATGAAATGCCTGACATCCTCAAGGCATGTCATGATGAACCATGCGGTGGACACTTTGCTGACAAAAGGACGACCTATAAAATCATTTTTTTAGGATATTATTGGCCTTCCCTCTTCAAAGATACAAAACAATATGTCAGAAGGTGTGACAGCTGCCAAAGGGTTGGGAGACCAACTCTTTCAAATGAAATGCCATTACAACCACATGTACTCATCGAAAATGGGCTTTAGATTTTATTGGACCCATTAATCCACCATCTAAACAGAAGAAATATATATTGGTATGCACTGATTATGTCACTAAATGGGTAGAAGCCAAAGCATTGCCTTCTGCCACTGAAAATTCAATTGTTAATTTTCTTTATGAGGATATTTTTACTCGTTTTGGTGTCCCAAGAGAAATTGGGACAGATCAGGGAAGTCAATTTACATCTAACTTGATGGAGAAGCTGATGGAAGAATATAAAATCAAGCACAGAAAATCTACTTCTTACCATCCGCAAGCAAATGGCCAAGTGGAGTCTACAAACAAAGTTCTTGAGAGCATCATCACCAAAACTGTCCATCTACACAGAAGAGATTGGGCAGAGAGACTTCCTGAAGCCTTGTGGGCCTACAGAACTACATGGAGAAATACAATAGGACATTCTCCCTATGAACTTGTTTATGGGAAAGAAGTCCTGCTCCCCATTGAATTTCAAGTCAAGACTTTCAAGATGGAAGTTCAGTTGGGGATGAATCTATCAGAAGGCCAAAAGCACAGAATGAAGCAGCTGAATGATCTAGATGAGATTAGACAAGAAGCAATTTTAAGAACTGATCTAGTTCAACATCAAAGAGCTAAGTGGCATGACAGATACATCAAAGAGAAAAAGTTTCAAGAGGGAGATTGGGCACTACTGTTTGATTCCAAGTTTAAAGACTTCAAAGGTAAATTTCAGACCCATTGGCTTGGGCCATATGAGATTGACAAAGTCTTTAGTAATGGAGCGGTAAGAATCAAGACCATTGATGAATTTCAAACTCCTCTCATTGTGAATGGCCACCGATTGAAAATTTATCATAAGCCACTCTCAAAAGAGGAATTTGTCAAAATGTTTCAAGAAAATTCTGCAATAAGGCTGGTGAAGAAGAATCCTTCTTCCCCACCAGCCTAGCCTTTGTTTCTTTCAGTTAAAAAAAAAAAAATTGTATAAGACTGAAAACCAATCACAGATTGGCGGTTTTATACAGAAAATGTAGAGTGAAAATCAGGGACACCTGACACTCTATATTTTCCAAAAAAAAAAATCTTCTCTCCTTCTTTTTCCATCTTCACTCCACCTCATTTGCCATTCCACTCCATCTCCATCTCATTTTCATTTCACTTCACTCCACTTCATTTCACTCCATTTCATTCATTTCATTTCATTTCATCAATAAAAGTCCCTTTCAGGACCATTTTCACTCAGTTAGTTATTATCTAACTATCTTTGTTCAGCTAAGTGGGTGCTGTGTCAGTTTCAGCAGATGGTAGCAGTTTCCATAGCCAGAAGCAGTTTCCGCAGCCACCACTCTGTTTTTCAAATCCACAGTCAAAATGTTAGTGAAATAATCATGAAAATGCAGGTGTGATTGAGCATATGCTATGAAGACATGGAGCATCTCCACACATCAACGAATAGCAGTTGGGTAAGAGCTAATGAGCAACAAATGACAAGGTTTCCAAAGGTATGAGCAATCTTTTTTTTCAAATAGCAATTAAAGTCACGATTATGCATAGTTATCAAACCATAAAAGCTCTACTATGTGAAATGA
Organism: Pinus tabuliformis; assembly: GCA_031772625.1. Classification (NCBI taxonomy): domain Eukaryota; kingdom Viridiplantae; phylum Streptophyta; class Pinopsida; order Pinales; family Pinaceae; genus Pinus; species Pinus tabuliformis. The sequence goes on from CM062811.1 coordinate 459,633,014, forward strand.
TCGTCACGATAGCTCCATTACCCACTACCATCCCACGATATTGTTCCGCACACCATGCATTCATTTCTTAATGGTCTCATGATTGATTTTCGGGTTTAAACTCATAGTTGACTGCACTTTCATTCACCACCTGTAATCATGAGATGTGACCTATCCCATTACGGCTCCTCTCCACCGCATTTTCCGCAGCCATAAATTAAAACGTGTAACATTTCGTACGCAGCCGTTTAATTCAAAATCTCGACTTCACTCCATTCCCTTACCATTCTATTAAAACCATCTTCTTCACATACGTCAGCACTTCATCTCATGAGCTCACTATGGCTGCTCATCCTCTGTTCCGCCTGTAATTCTGAAGCACTCCCATTACTTGCTATCCATCTACCGGTTGCAGCCACTGTATTTTGCCATAAACCCTGCAACCAAGCCACCTTCCCTCTACTAAACCCTCACACGCAATTGAATTTTCAGTTGAGATTCAAAATAGAGGAAGGAATGGGACGATTACTAAGGGCAGAACCAGAAGGACCTAAATATTTAGAAGGTTACCCTCAAGCAAAAGATTTGCTGAAGAAAGCAAAATGGTTGCGCTTCATCCAAAAATTCAAGGGCCATAATAAAGAGGTAACCAAAGCCTTTGCATGGTCTTTCGATGGCCAGATGGTGGAAATTAGAGACTTGAAGCTCACGGTGACTGAAACAACAGTAGCAGCTGCCACAGGCTTACCCCAGGTAGGTGAGCGATGGTTTAAAAACAAAAGCGTGAACGAATAGGCATGGAGAATTTTGCTACGAAAGCCAGGTATGGACATCACTGTGTTTACAAAAGGAATTCCTGCTCATGCATTGAAAGAAGAATGGGCCAGCCTGCTATTAGTTATCCAAAAATTTGTCACTTGCGAAGGACGCTTTGGTTCAATGTACATGTACCATGCTATATTGTTGATGAACTTCTTAGAGAGTCAAACTCTTAATTTGCCTTATTTCTTACTGCTGAGTTTGAAAAAGATGATTATCACAGTCCAAAAGCACATAGGAAATATAGAACCTCATATATATCATCATGGAATTGTAAAGATTCTCATTGAAGACCAACTGAAGAAAAACAAAGATACCTGGGAACAATTCTTAATAAGAAATTACTTTCAAGAGCCATCTGAGGCATCTGAAAGTAGTACACCAAAGACACCGAGAAGGAGTAGGAGAAAAGAAAAGAGTGCCATAGCCCAAGACTCTCCTACTACCGAAACTCAAGAAGTTGGTCAAAAAGAAAAGGAGAAAAGAACTAAGGACAGGAAATAGAGAAAAGTGAAAGGAAAAAGAAACATAGAAGAAGTCTACCAATCACCTGAGCCATCTATAGAGGAAGATTATCAAACATTGTCTGAGAGATTAGTGCATCTTCAAGAACAGGCTGCTACAGCAAAGAAAAAGGAAAAAGGGAAACAGAGCATAGAAGAAGGGAGTACTAGTCCACCATATTTAAGAAGAAGCACCAGGCTTAGAGGAAAGGGGAGTAAAACACAAGTAAAACGACCCCACTTCATTGACTTGGGTGGGGAAACACCCGAGAAACCTCCAGCTGGCCGTAGTCCACCTCGTCCTCAGCCAAGTATTGAAACTAGTCCTCCACATGTTGATGAAAGCCCTTCTCGGCCAGAGCTAGAAAGCAGTCCTCCTCCTCCACAAGACTTTGAACTCAGTCCAAGAAAGACACTTGAAATAGATCCCAGTCAACAGGAGGTATATGACTACCTTGAATCTTTAGAAAAAACAGCTGCAGGTCCGAGTACCACTCTGCCCCACATGACACCAGATGCACAAGTTCAATCCTTAAAGCAAGAGGTGTTTGAATTAGAGGTTCTAAACAGGCATATCAAGCAAGAAAATGAAGCACTTAAGGAACATAGCAAAGTAGAAAAAATTATTCATGATAATACTATGCTTCATTTGGGACTATGGCAAAAGAAGAACAAGAAACTAAAGAAAAAGTGCAGAAAGTTGAGCAGAGAATTGATCAATCTCAAATTCAGATGTCTAATAAGGAAACCCAGGATGGTGGTAGCACCAAGGAAGAAGAAAAGAGGACTAGATGTCCTAGCAGAGGCTTTAGAACATACGGATTAAAGGAGAATGACTAAAATTTTGGTTGCATGAGGACATGCAACACCTTCACAGTGGGGGTATGTTGAGTCCCAAACTTGCATCTTCCCTATATACCTTTTCAGCCTTCTTTTCCATTTACTTGATCCACCAAGCTGTCAAATCATTGCATATTAGTCTAAAAAGATCTTATAAAATGGTTTCCTAACTATGTTTGTGACTGCTGTTTGATTTAGATTTTTGTTCAATCAGCTGCAGAAACTTGTCACTTTCCGCAGCCAGCTCAAGTTTCCGTGGCCATTTTGTTAAAGACTATGTTACAAGTGTCCAATGGAGAATCCGGCCACATGGGCAAGCTGCAAATGACATGTACATGGAGTGTGTCCCCTTGGTTCAGCCGAATCACTCACAAATAGCCATGGTCAAAGACGGTCAAAGGAGTGGTCAAACCAAGAGTTTTGTGGTGGCACGGCTCTATTTTGCCCACGTGAAGTTTTGCGTGGCAAGATCCTCAATATCTGGAGGTGTGCTAACACCTGTGGATCAATCTGTGAACCAAATCGAACAGCCACCACTCCATGGGTTTATTTGTCATGATTACCATACTGCTAGATCTCAGGCCGTGGAGATTTATGTGTCTGTTTGGCGGCGTAGAATTTAGGAATCAGTTATAGCATTTTCACTTATAAATAATGCGTTATCATATGCTTGATAGCTAGCTTTTACATGTAATCTTGACTGTGTTTACGAGCCCACTGTGCCATGCTCTATTTTTATGTTTTTACTGCACTTTAATATATGAGAAGACAACATTCTTAAGATCAATTTGTGACTGAGTATTGATTGGCCGAGGTTGCAGAGGGCCCTTGTACACCAAGGCTCTATATCTACTGTATAGTTTCTCGCTTTCTTTCATTATGTTACTGCTTTTATAATCAGTTGCTTGTATATATTTCCTGATATTTATACTAACTGCTATTCATCTTTTCTTTTATGCTTTCTCATGGTTGCTAGCTAATCAGTATTTTTCTTTCAGGTTCTTGTAGGCAGCCCGGGCAAATTACATAGTTTTAATGACTAATGACATGAGATCATCTTGTCCTTTCTGCTGATTCATTTACTGAGTTTTAATTTCAGCATTGTCATTTCTTTCAGTTTTGCTTTGCTTATTTACTTTTCTGCAACTAAGATATCATATTAATCATTTGTTTATGATTTCCTTCCTATATCCAAGCGACTCAAATAGTGAGGAATCAGAATATTACTTAAATGTAGTATGATTTAATTTAGTTTCCTGCAAGTTAGTGATTAAATTACTTATGTCATTTTTAGGAATTGAAATATGAATGAGTAGTTAAATCTTAGTTTCATTTTATGCAATTTCATTTCCTGCAATTTAGATATCATATTACTCAACTTGTTTATGATTACTTCCTATAGCCAGAGCGAGTTGAAAGGTGAAGGGTCAGAATATGGGTTTAAGTAGTGTGATTTAGTTTGCTTTGCTTTCAGTCTTTGAATTGCTTTGAGTTCAGTTTTTATTTTCTTTTTATACAACAGTAAGGATACTGGGCTTCACTGTCACTAGTTCATTGTTTTGGTACATTTTTATGTTCTTTTGAGAATTGATTTCATCACAGCCAGTTTGAAACCTTCTTTTTGAGAACTTTAAAGTTTGGAAAATCATTGCAGAAATCACCATTACCATCCATACTTGACCTTCAATTTTTCCATCTCACACTAGGGAATCCACAGAAGATAAACCCAAAACAAACCAAAAACTCAAAAACGACAAGGAACTAAGAAATTGGTTATCTTGCATATACAGTGCACTTCACTTCAGCAGTTTACGACTCCTGGATTGGCATTTTAAATAGCAATTTAGGACACACTAAATTGACCAAACAGGGGGATTCCATGCCCAACAAGAAACACACGCACATTTGACACATTGTTTTTTAGGTGGAAACCCAGAGTAAAGAAACCACAAAATTTGTTATTTGTTTATGATGTATATTAAGAACCCATTTAATTACATATTTTTGTTTATGAGCACCCACTCACAGGAGGCACTGAACCCCTTTGATTAGCAAGTTCCAACTTTCCAAGAGGCACAAACCTCTTCAATGTGCAGGCACCAACCTACTCTTGCCATTGTTCTACTATTTCATACAATTTTCAAATTGAAAAGAAAGGATACAATAGTACAAGTGAAATACCAAAATGGTTGATTATAGATTCAACTTCTGCACTCCGTCGTTTGTGCTCTCACACAACATGTATTTCTTTCTACTCGCAACAACACTTCCTTTATGCTCTGCCTCCTCTATTAAGGGATCTCTGTTGACTTCTCTTCCGCACTACCCTTATAATTCCCCACACAACACTCTCACTGTGCTTGCTACTATTTCACACAATTTTCTACTTGGTGCTTTGACCTCTCTATCTCAATAGACACCTCTCACAACACAACACACTCGGAATTAGCTTAACTTCCCCTTCTTCTCCATTTCAGGTGATGGTTTTGTTCCACCGAGGCACTCTACACAAGGAAGTCTTTGATGTCTGTCCTTTAGCTACCCAACTATACTTACAAATGGATTCCCTAACTTGATATTTTGATATTGTGATGTTGTGGAGCTTTGATAACCCAATATTTTGATGCCTTAGTCCTTTTGATATCCCAAGGTTCCAACCTTCGATGTGCCACCTGCTCCAACTCTCCGAGGTTCCAATAGATGATGTGTTGATGTCTCGATGTGCTAATCTTAGGGTTATGATATCCTATATGCTAATTTCTCGATGTGCTGATCTATGATATCCAAATATCTGATATGTTGTTTGCTCCGATATTCCTTCCTTCCTAAGGCTTCAAATCCCTGAACTTCTGTAGACCATATATTGTGATTCAGGAATCCATTTTCGAACTTCTGCATATCATTGGAAACTCTTCTAGAGAACTTTACATTTTGACGTATCCTTTGAGTCCATTTTCTACTTGTGATATGGCTACAAACTCTCTGCCACACTTTTCTCCTTGACTCTTCTTCTTGTGCTTGGAAGGCCGAACTCTCAACCACCATAGTGATCATTTTATGGCTTCTTCAGTAAGCTTGCTACTGTGATGATTCTCTACATGAAGCCTACAAATTCCATGGAATTCCATCACTATAGTCATCATTTTATGGATTTTCTAGTAAGCCTGCTACTATGATGATTTTCTACAAAACATTCCAACAACCATGGGATTCCTCCTGAACACCCAATCATCATGTTGACCCTTGTTTGACATCAATGCCAACACTTACACAACCATCGATATAATACCAATTTTCCAACAAAAGTATCATCCTCTAGCTCTCAATAGGTTGTGATAAATTACTCTAAGTCTTCCTCCAAAGTCTTGGAATATCCTGCAGAACGTTGTGCACTGTTTGGCCCATTTTTCTCAAAAGTCAAAATTGAAGAAGCTTCTGTCAATTATCATCCCTTCACATTTCATACCTTCCCAAAAACCAGGGAAGTTAAATATATTCTCATAAACATTCCAACACCAAGCATTAACAGTTTCTCAACTCAACTTCAATCAACTCCTCAGCAAGTCCCTGTCGTAAACCTCCAACCACCTCCTTTGCAAAACATGGTTGTCGCTAGTTTTATCTTAAATAAATATGCTCCACTAGACTTGCCACAACCCCTAAATGGTATGCCACAAAAATATCTTAATCTCTTGCCCAGATTCACTGGAGAAGATGATATCTCAGCTCAAAGGCATATAGAAGTCTTATGTGCATTTGTTGAAAATCTGAATGTAGAACACTTGCATGTGGTGTTGAGACTTTTTTTCCAGTCCCTATATGGGGAGGTAATGAAATGGTTAAAATCCCTCCCAAATGCTTCAATCAGTACCTATGAGGAGATGGATAATTCTTTTATGTAGAAATGGGGAGAGAAAAGGGACCACGAGTACATCCGCACTGAATTTAATGCAATGAAGAAAAAACATAATGAAGACATGTCAGAATTCTTAAAAGGCTTAACAAATTATACAACAGTCTCCCAGCTAAAATAAAACCTCCACATGATATTGCTAAAATAGTTTTTGCTAGGTATTTTGAACGTGAATTTGGGTTCACCCTTTGGGAAATAAGGTCCCATACCCTAGACTAGATTCAAATAGATTCTTTAGAAGTTGAACCAAATTTTACCTCCACCGGGAAATCGAAAGGGAAGACTGAGTATGGTGATAGGATAAGAAGAAAATAGGAAGCCAACTCTTTGAGCCATGGGAAGGAAACCCAAGAACATAAGCTTGAGGAGATGAATGTGTTGATAATAAATTTGTTTGACAATATTGTAAAACTAGAATTAGAGAACAAAAACCCTCCTCAACAAAGTCAACCATCTGCAAATTGAAATTTCAACTCTCAATAAAGAAGACCACCCTTGCATCTCTTGCAAAGGGAGATAAAAGAACTGCAAGATCACATTCAACCACCTTTGTATTTGGAAGACGATCCAGAAGAACATATTGAAGAAACCATAAATGTTAAAGAAAACTAGTTTTCTTCTCTCTCAGATGAGGAACATGAGATAGAAGCTCATGAGGAAGAAGGAGATGACTTGGATGCCCCACTGGATGATGGTGAAATTGAAAACTATTGTAGGCCGTTTGATGACTTAATGTAGGCTTAGTTACACAAACAATATGACCTCATATCCTCCAGGAAAAGGTCTAGAATGCAATATCAAAATGAAGAACATCCCCACTCAAATCCCCCAAGTCAATAGAGAAAGGGAAGAAACCTCTTGACCTAGTCCCACCAAGCAAGAAGGATTCCTCATATCCTATTCCTCATAAGCCCGAAGGATCCAAAATATAGCAATTTACTCCTCAAACTAATTCAGTCTACACTAAGGATAAGGAACATATTGAAGTTTCAAATGTTGATAGGAACCCCTCTACCTTTAATCTTCGAAATGAGTTGGAGAAGGTCAAAATATTTGTTCCCTTCATTGAATTGTTGAAACAACCAAATTATAAAGCTCATTTATCTTAGTTTATGTGTCCACCCACCATATATCCTATGCAAGATATCCTGAACCTCCAAGAAGAAAGGCCCATGGTTGTATTTGGACATCATGTTGAGGAGAAAGAGTCTTCCACTAACCCTTTCTATGTTGCCTTGGTAATTCATGAGCTTCTATTACACAACTATATGCTTGACTCAGAAGCTTCTCATAATCTGATGCCCTTTATTTGTCTTGGAGCAGTTGGGGCTGAAAATAAAAAAACTATATAAAGGCCTATACTCTTTCGACTCTAAGAGAGTAAAATTATTGCGGATGATTAAATACTTGGCGATCAATTTGGCCTAGATTCCTATGAAAAGAATTGTAATTGATAGTTTGGTTGCTGACATCCCTCCAAGGTTTGAAATTATTTTGTCCAGTCGTGGGGATAAAAAATTGGGGGATCTATCAAAATAGATTTGACATATGCCACCATTCCCGTGTTCGGTGGAGAGGAACATTGAGTGTACAAAAATAAATATTTTTAAAGGCAGTTACAAGGGATGATTGTTCAAATAATTCTCTTGTGTACAGTAAAGAGAAGGATTTCTCTTCTTTTTGTTAGAGGGATACGATCAAATCATGGATGAAACACATGTGGAATGTTCTATTTAGCTAAATAAACAATCAATAGAGTGGAATAAAGTATGGAAGTTATACTTTGACAGTGCTTATTCTAGGGAAGGAAATGGAGCACATGTGTTGTTGGTGTATCCTAAAGGAAGCCTAATTCCTCTTTCATTCAAGCTAGAGTTTAAAGCCACTAATAATGTTTCTGACTATGAAGCTTTTTTGTTAGGGATGCAAGCTGCCAGAAGTCCCAATATTGGATGTTTGGCAGTGTATGGAGACTCAGAGCTGGTGGTGAAGCAAATCTAAAATCAATGACAAGCTAAACATCTAATATTAAAGGATTACCGAAATGAGGTATGGGATATGATTGATAATTTTTTCTTAGCCTATAATATCCAATTTTTGCACAGAGATAGAAATCAAACGACTGACTCCTTGGATGTGGCTACTAGTAACTTCAAGCCTCCTCAAAAACCCTTTCTCAGATACGAAGTTGAAGTCAGATACAGGCCTTCAATACCAGACAATGTTAAGTATTGGCAGGTTTTTGAAGATGAGGAACAAATCAAACACTTCATGGAAATTATTGGAGATTTTTCAAACTCAGTGTTTAACTAGGAGGATAAGGAAGTAATAGATGAACAATAAGTCAGTTCGGGAGAGACGATTGTTGGAAACAAGATTTTACAATTGAAAGGTAACACCATACATAGGGGTTTGGTCCCATTGGAAAGGATGTTTAACCCAAATGATGTGGATTCTAAGCCAATTGAGAAAGATATGGAAGAACAGGTGCAAGACTGCAACATTGGTATAGAAAAGGACCCTAGGTTGATAAAGTTGGCCAAAGGATTTCCTAAAGAATACAAGAAAAGGTATTTGGATATTTTCAAGTAGTATGTGGATGTGTTTTCTTGGTCATATGATGACTTGAAAACATTTGTCACTACTATCGTTCATCACAAAATTTCTCTGAACAGTGGGATGAAGCCATATAAACAAAATCTTAGGCAAATTAACCCTTTGTTACTTCCATCAATTGAGAAAGAGGTGAGGAAGTTTCTACATGCCAAAATTATTGTTCGTTTGAGGTATTTAGATTGGGTAGAAAATATAGTTTCTATCAGGAAGAAGAATGGAGAAATAAGGTTAGTGTTGACTTCAAGAATTTAAACAAGGCCTCACTAAAGGATAATTACCCTTTACCTAGGATGGAATAAATTTTGTAGAAGGTGGTACGGTCTGATCAAACGTCTATAATGGATGGTTTCTTTAGATATAACCAATTTTCTTTGCACCCAAAATGTCAGAAGAAAAATGCTTTCACCACACCCTGGGGAACGTTTATGTATGCCAGAATGCCCTTCAACCTCATAAACACAAGAGCCACTTTTCAGAGAGCTATGGATATAACATTTGTTGGAGAATAAGACAAATTTGTAGTTATTTATCTCGATGGCATCACTGTTTTCTCAAAATCATACGAAGAGCACATAAAACACTTACAACTCACTTTTGAAAAATGAAGAAGGTATGATATGTCTTTAAACCCAAAGAAATCGCATTTTTCTCTGAGTGAAGGAAAATTATTGGGCCACATTGTGGAAAAGGAGGGAGTAAATATTGATCCCAAAAGGGTGGAGGCCATCAATAATATTCTAGTACCAAGAAATAAGAAAAAAATCTAGGTCTTCTTGCACACAATCAATTTTTTAAGAAGATTTATACCCAATTATGATGAAATAGTTAAAGAAATCACAAAGATGTTGAGGAAGGATAGGGAGGTAAAATGGTCAGTAGGAACTTGGGGATCATTCTCCATAATCAAAAAGGCTTTTGAAAAATCCCCAATACTATTCACTTCAAATTACCAAAAACCATCTTTTCAACTTTTCTTTTTCTTCTCCCCACATGATGGTTGCTATCTTGTTACAAAAAAACAATGAAGCAAACAAACAACTAATTTCATTCTCCAGTCAAGTGTTATGCGATGATGAGCCAAAAAATAATATTTGGAGAAGCAAGCCTATGCCTTAGTCAAAGACCTAAAATATTTTAGTATCTATGTCCTACAATCAAGTATAAGATCTATGTCCTAGGTTCAGCTGCCCAAAGAAAATTGGATGATACAAATGACAAGACCTCCTTTCTATATATAGGAGTCTAAGGGGTCCCAATACAATAAGAGCCTACATAACAATAATATTGTAGAGGCACAAAAATAACAATAGTGAGCTTCTATGGGGCATAATAATAACAACATGGGTACTATGTGTGCACAATAATACAATAAGGGGGTTGCACTAATAACAATAAGGGTTTACACTAGTAGTATATGGACCTAACATGCCCCTCCCCTTCAAAAAGCGTTGTCCTCAATGCTTTAGTAGTTATGGATTCTTCTGTATAAAATTTTCATCCTCCCATGTGGAATCTTTAGTAGGTAAGTTCTTCCACTTGATGAGATACTCTGAATTTGATCGATTTCGTAGTTGTCGGGTTCTTGTTTCCGTGACTTCTTTAGGTTCTAATATGATTTTTCCTTCCTCATTAAGTTCCAACAATATTGTTTGAAATGGGAGCTTGTCATCTATAACCTTCTTTAAGCATGAGACCTGGAAAACTGGGGGCACTCGGGAATATGCAGGAAGTCCAATTTGTATGCCATAGTATCAATCTTTTGCAACACCTTGTAAGGACCATAGTATGTTGGTGATAATTTATTATCCTTCTTACCTTGCTTGAGGGATATTTGTTTGTATGGTTGTATTCATAAAAATACCCAGTCGCTTATATCAAAACTTCTTTCGCTGCGATGTTGATCTACCTATTGTTTCATTCTATTCTGCACCAAAGTTGGGTTATCCTTTAAAAGTTGGAGAACTTGTCGTTGATGCTTGATGTGATCTTTCACTGCTTGAACCTTTTTCTTCTTGATATGTCCTTATATCTTAAGAGTTTGAGGAGGGGTAATTCTTGCCGATGCATTACAAGATATGGCCGGATTCATTTCTTGATACTCGATGTGATCTTTCACTTCTTGAACCTTTTTCCTCTTAATATGACCTTCTATCTTGAGAGTTTGAGGAGTGGTAATTCTTTCCAATGCTTTACAATATATGGTTGGATTCATTTCTTCTTTCTCTGGGGTTGGTTCTTGGTGTATATCCTCTTATTTTGACATTTCTTGATTCTTTTCTTCCTCCTCTTCACAATCTATGTAAAATAATTTCTTCTCAGCACACTTATGACTTTTATTGTATTTGCTATCACAACTGTAACAAAGCCATTTTTCTCTTTTTTCTTACAATCATTTTGGTGTAAACCTTGTAGGTTGTGGAAGGCTAGGAGCAAAAACACTTCCATATTTATAGTTGTGGGTTGTAGGATTCCTTGTTTCCATAATTCTGCTTTCAATTTTTCTTGCCAACCTGAATGCCTTCTCCAATGAATCGGGTTCCCAAAGACGAACCTCATGTTGAATGTTATCCTTTAAAGTCCCTATCAAGGCATAAATCTTTTGCTTCTTTGTAATATCATTTACCTTTTTATTCAATTTTTGGAAGTCATTAATGTGCTCTTCCAATGAACACTTTTGTTTGAGATTTATCAATTGGCTAAAGAAGGTGTTGCTCTTTGTATCCTCATAATGTGTTATCATTTCCTCCATGAAAATTGACCAAGTGACAAGTGGTTTATGAGAACAAAGCCCTTTATACCATAAAATTTGATTCGGTTCTAAATATAAAGATGCAATATGTACCTTTTGTAATAATTGTACACCATGTAGATCAAAATATTGCTCCATCTGTAGTATCCAATTTACCGGATCCTTGCCATCAAACTTCCTCATATCATTTTTTCTTGATTTTAGGAGCTCGATCTTGAATTGATTTTAACTCTGTAATTTTGGATCTCCAATTTCTGAAATTATGTCCTATGGTAGATCTTTGTGTTCTCTTTCTAACCCCAGCAGCCTGGTCAATATTGGATTCTTCAAAAAAGAGTTATGCCAAAGCTCCTATCATGACATGATTATAGACTAGTTGAATAGAGTGAACTTATACGAAGTTCCACGTCTCACTGTTTCAACCTTCGGACCTGAAAACAATACACACAAAAGTATAGTCCATCCTATTTCTTTTACTTCTGATGAAAGTTCAATCTGATGCTCAGAGAGAAATTTATGATGTGTTTCCCAAGGTCACCTGTTTCAAATGTAATTCGGGAGCCTACAAAAACTCTAAATGTCTTGGACCGTATCTCTAAAAATATAAAGAAACAAAATCTTAAATTCAGCCCTAAGACTCACTAAGATTTCTGCTCAAATGGGTTTTAATTTCATAGTCTGAGCCTTCATAGAAAACAAATTATAGTGAAAATTCCATGATGACCTATTTGAGATGGAATTTTAGAGCTTGTAAAAACCCTAACTTCCTCAGATCATATCTCCGACACTATAGTGTGAAAAGATTTGAAATTCATCCCGAGGTTCAGTGAGATTTCTTCTCAAATGGGTTTTATTTCTAGCTTCTGAAATGTGGCAGAAACAAAGTTATATCGACAATTCCACGATGACCTATTTGGAGCAGTGAAACCCTAGAATCCAAAGCTCCTATACCAAATGTTATGAAATGAGCCCACAAAAAAATAGAAAAGATAGATCAACGACTTCAGAATCAACCTCTTCGAGGGGGAAACCTCCTTTACATTACAAAAATGAACAATTATTGGATGATACAAATGACAAGACCTCCTTTCTATATATAGGAGTCTAAGTGGTCCAAATACAATCAGAGCCTACATAACAATAATATTGTAGGGGCACAACAATAACAATAGTGGGCTTCTATGGGACATAATAATAAAAACATGGGGACTATATGGGCACAATAATACAATAAATGGGTTGAACTAATAACAATAAGGGGTTACACTAGTAGTATAGGGACCTAACACACTGAAAATTTGTTTAAGTTGGTCAAATTTATTGATTTTTGCAAAAGGTACAACATTATAGTAGGCCATTCCACTACCTGTTACCCATAGGGAAATGGATAAGTTGAATCCTCTAATAAAACTTTAGTAAGGATTTTGAAGAAGACAATAGTAGAAAATCAGAAGAACTGGGATTCGCAGCTGAAGTTTTCCCTATGGGCTAATAGGGTTACCACCAAAAGGTCCATTGGGAAATCTCTTTTTGAATTAGTGTATCAGAAAGATGCAATTTTCCCTACACATTTAGCAATTATAGTCGCTAAAATTCTATAGGATGTTGAGGAGGAGTCAAATTATCTAACGATGATGATTAATAAACTGGTAGAACTTCAAGAAAGCAAGGAACAAGTAAATCATAATTTCATCAATTATAAGGAAAGAATGAAATCTCTCTTTGACATAAAATAACGGGACAAATAACTATATCTAGGAGATTTTGTACTTAGATTGGATTTCAAAAGGGAAGATAAAGGAAACAATGGAAAGTTTGACCCTTTATAGTTTGGACATTTCAATATTGTTGAAGCAAAAGGGAACGCTACTTTATTGTTAGAAAATTTAGATGGTGAAGTGCTTGAGCTGCCAGTGAATGGGTAGTTTCTCAAGCTTTACTTCTATCATTGACGAGGTCCACTCTCATCCACTGTAAATATCGGTGAGCCATTATAAATACCGAAAATGTTTTTTGTTTTTTATTACTTTTATTTTGTTTTGTAAAGTTTTAAATAAAATGAATCCACGCCCAATGTATAGAAGACACTAATTTGTAGGTTCTCAATGTATTTCTTGCAATACATTGTCCCCAATTGGAGCCGATGTTGTATCTGTAATAATTTCTTGCATTTTTGTCAAATGGTCCTATTTTCCATCCATGATACAACAATGAAGGGGTACAATATAGGTTTTTAAAAGGGACATCAAAAGGGAGAGGAAGCACCTTGAATGACCATTTCGGAGAACGCTCAACATATCGGGGGTCAATATCAGATGGGAGACCTGAATTTTCGGGAGCCGAAATCCATAGAAGGGTCGAAATGAAAAGGAAAGCACTAAAATTCGGGAGGTGATCACATCAGAACCCGATATCAGAAGAATGAAAGGATTGTATATCGGGAACCGATATTGGGAGACTGGACATTAGAGATTTTCAGAGGCGATGACATAAGTGCGACATCATTTATGAGGTCAGATTTTTGGAGGAAGAAAATTCCGTAACCCCTGTTTAAAATGTTTTATAAAAAGTTTTGATCCGATGGAAAGGATCCAATTTTGTTAAGCACTTGGTCATGAGGACTCAAGGGACTATGGGCATAGAAAAGGCGGAGCACCCAGGTACTATGTTGAATATAGGAGGACCGAAATTTTAGACCCCTGTCATAATTATGTTTGAAAAGACTCTTATGAAGGGGGTCTGATATTATATGGAACTAGGTCATGATCATTCAAAGAACCAAGGGTGGAAGAACGTATATAAAGGGAGTTAGGCCCTCGATAGGAGCTCGAAGGCTTAATAACCCAAGTACCCAAACCACTGGTCACGACACTTGTTCCTATGGGAAAATTGAGATAAGAGGACTAAAAGAGTAAATTATCATGGGTGCACATTTCAGTTTAAATATCGAGCATGTTTAGGGTCATATCTCTGTCCATATTTGCCTAACCATCCCCCAGAATAATCTCGGGGGGAACCTACATGGGCCCATCGATTCAATGATGCAGATTGGTTTTGGGGGGTAGTTGTTGGATCCGAGCTCTTGCTCTTTTACACATCAGAGGATGGTGGGGACCACCCACCACGTTATAAGTTCGTTGGTGCCCATTTCAAGTGAGTGATGAACTTTAAAGGTAAATGATAACTTCTCCGCCCCTACTCCCATCCACATGTCACCTGTCACTACCCACTCCCCTTTCGCCAAGTGTTCCCCCTGTGACATCATCCCATGTCAGATAATCATTTTCCCCTCTTCGCCTATAAAAAAATCCTTCTCCCCCCAAATTTCAAATTTGTTTTTTTCCTAGTGCAGTCTCCTCCCACCATTCCTCTAATCTGTAACATCCTTTGAGTACTCAGTTGGTCTAAGATCCCCCCTCAATGTCGTTTTAATTTTCACCAGGATTACCAGGTAATTGGTTGGTCTCCTCCACTGGAAAATTATTTGATTACTCGTTAAAACACCCCAAGACCCCTAAAATCCAAGAAGCCAAATCCATGTCTAATGTTGAACCTCTCATGGATATCGAGGCTCAAATTTCAGACCCTCTTTGTTCATGCCACCTATCGGACCTCTAATTTGACTTGTATGGCCACCACTTCCAAGGAGAAGACCCATTCTGTGTAATTGGCTTGAGGTTGTACTATCATATTGACCCTTATGTACATCACTTCCCCAAGTTTGTGTCTTGGTTAACTGTAACTTATATAGAGGAGAATAATTGTTTTGTTTCCCCCACTAGAGCCAAAATGCTAGATGTGACCCCAGAGATAATCCAAAAGGCTTTAGTTTACCCAAGCTCCCCTGAACCCCAACAGTTCATAGAAACCACCCTGGTTTATAACTATACTACCCTTGCAACAACTGAACAACAATATTTTATGCAAATGGTCTTAGCCTTGGCTTACAGTCCTTGCCCATTGCTGATAGTTTCTCAATAAATATCTTTTTAGAGTTTGTAAAACCCATCTTGTCTGTGATTGCTCACCTGTTTAGAGATGAAAATTCCAATATGACCAACAAAGCATACCGAGGGTTTCTCAAGGAGATGATGTAGCTAGGTCATCTAATTGACATACCTGCTTAATTGGCCAAGTCAATAAAATTCTAGTTATGCCATTTTTTCACCACTTCATACTTCAAGTATTATTCACTGTTGTCATATCTGTTTGTATACACCCATGTGGAAAAATTTGAATGCATGGACCTCAGTTTGGTGTCCCTAGAAAAATAGAGGAAGTCTTTTTTTACTAGGAAACTATTGTTAGAAGGAAACCAGAGAGCGATGGATCTTCACAGTTCATTTTATCCTACATGGCCATTTATTGTAAAAGTAATCATAACACACCCCCTCCAAGAATCCCCCCAATAGAAAGAAATCCTTCAATTGGCATGGGCACCAAGGTGGGAGACTGATACCTATTTGAGGATTACACAAATATTCGGGTCTATGGGTGTGAGCTTCCTTCATACCACTTTTCTATATTCATACCCATGAGGATATTTTTCCTTTAGTTTATTAGACGGAGTCTTAATGTGGACCAGGTCCACTTTGTCCCTACCAAGAAGGGATATATGTTCAAGTTAGGAAAAACTATAGGGCATTTTATTGTTAACTCTAGACAAGCCTTCTTGGTAGCTAAGGAATTAATAAAGCAAACAAATTTTGACTTGGGAGATGTTTGACATTATGATCTTCATGGGTTATTTGCAAATAAAAGAGAAAGAATAAAAGCTTCAACTTATGAGCATGAGGATAGGCCTGAGATTGAATGGAAAGTTATCTTTGATTCATGGCCTATTAACACAGAGATGGAGGTAGAGACTTTAGCAATGAAGGACAAGGC
This sequence comes from Pinus tabuliformis, assembly GCA_031772625.1. Taxonomy (NCBI): domain Eukaryota; kingdom Viridiplantae; phylum Streptophyta; class Pinopsida; order Pinales; family Pinaceae; genus Pinus; species Pinus tabuliformis. The sequence continues at coordinate 459,649,320 of CM062811.1, forward strand.
GCATAAAAGGACCATTGATGAGACAGGGGATGTAGATATGGAAGATGTACAAACAAGAAAAAAGCTGAGGATTCAAGAGATAAAAGAAGAAGAATTAGAAATTGAGACTAGGTTGGTAGAGACAAAACCAGACCAACTAGGCTTCCAGGTGACTTTAAAGGACCCATTACAAGTTGTTGCCTCATCATCCTCAAAAGTAGCCATTCTCAATTCAACAGGAAGTACAACCACAATTGAACCTACATGGTCTTCTGGAAAGGCCATTGAGGAAAGGAATAAGAAAATAAGGGAGGATATGCAGTAGCAAGTGGCTTCCCATTTAGTGCCATACCAAACCAGACTTATGGTTGCTATGGATTTGGAGAGGAGTCAAATGAAATTCTTGTTGCATTACCCACTAGCACAATCACTACCATCGAGCTCCTAGTTCAAGGCCCTGGATGTCTCCTTATACTTAGCAAGTTTCCCTCTGCCTCATAAGATCAACTTCTGTAGGAAAGTGAGAGAGATGCTTTACAGTGAGCTTAACAAAAACACAATGACCATAAGTAAAGTATCTAGAGAAGGCTGGAACAAGAGTGAAACATGAAAGAACTAACTCTAGAACTCTTCACATGCAGAATGAAAACTTCAAATAGTTGATTATGAAATTAGGGGTGAATCCAAAGGATAGGGCTGCATTTGAGGCCATTCTTCAAAGCTCACAAGAAGAGGTTCAAGATTTGAGATACAAACCAAAGATGCCAGCCAACGAGCATGTGCAGTCCAAAGAACTTGCACTGGTGAAGGAGGAGAAAGAGATCCTAGAAAAGGAGTTGATAGACATAAAAAATGAGGTGGTGGCTCTTTAGCAATAGGTGGCTGAACTTCATATGAGATTATACACTCACATCTGTGTTGTGTTGGTGCCTAAGAACCCTTAAAATCCCATAGAACAACTCAAAGAGACCCTCACCGAGCTACATCTCTTGGAAGGAGAGATCAATAAGGCGTGGAACAATTTGGACATAGCCCAACATGCCCTATCACAAAATAAAAGTAGATTGAGATCACCAATACTAATGTAGATATGATCAACAATAACTTGTAGGCAGCCGACCAGGAGATTGTTGAGCTCAAATCCCTCCTGAAAGGAAATATGTCTCTTGTGCAAGCTAAGAAACTGGTCTGAAATGAGATTATAGCATAAATGAAAAACAAATGTGAGTACATAACTCTGATGGATGAACATAAGATAGTGATCAAGGACTACAAGTTCTTCATCCTAGCTGCCAAGGAAGACTATGAAAAGAACTCCCGGATTGCCCAGAAGTTCATTTAGTTTATAAATGAAAGGCCACTCAATGAGTTGAAGCCCACAGATGTGGTGGATAGAGTATCTTCTATCATGGAGATCTCCAAAGTAGTCTAGAAGGAAGAGGCCAGAGAAAAAAATGAAGAATGCTTAAACATAGTGCTGAAGGATGTGGTTGCCTTCAACTCTGAGTTTTATGAGAGAGTCAGAGTAGGGTTGAATAACTACTGGGATCTTGTGGGGATGTTGGTCCCATGGGCACAATATAGTCACATGTTAGTGGAGGGGAAGAGAAAGGTGGATTCCTCCCATGAGAAGACTGCCACCCTTAAAGGTAAAACAATGATTAATTATCTGAGAAAGGAATTTCAGCTGTTAGGATCAGTGAAGACCCTGTTCCGCACTAGGTTGAACCATACAGGGATCACAAATCTCAATATTGCATATCAACTATTCTTTCACACTCCTCTACCTACTCCAGCACTGTGGAAAAGGTGTGAAAAATTCGTTAATCCTCATGTACTCCAAATCATTGAATCAACAATGCTGCCTACTAAACCTACCTATCGTAGTTAAATATACTGTTGATTGTGTTGAATTATGACACTTTGATATTTTCTAATTCATGTAAATATTCGGTTTTCCAAGACTCGATACTAGTTAGTTAGGATCTGGCTAGTACAATTATGCTACTAAAGCATGCTAATATTTTGTTATGATGATTCACTGCCAAATCAAGAAAGAATATTTTGTAAGGGGTTCTTCCTCTGAGGCCCTATAATTTTTTTTTTATGATACATAACCAAAGGTTGGGAATTTTGGGTTTTCGAGGAGAGAAGCTCTGCAATTTTATGATACATAATGAAAGGTTGGGAATTTTGGGTTTTCCAAGAGAGAAGCTCTGCAAGTTGTCAATGCAATGTATGATCTATGGAAGATTAATGAATATTTTTGGCGATTCCGACTCATATGAATGTGTATTATGTATTCTTTCTTGTGTTTGTTCCATATGTTCTCACTCTTCTTCTCAGATTACGTAATAACAGTTGTTGGATATGTTTTCATAAATTTATGGATTCATTTGGATCTAATGCTGATTAAATATGCCTATAACTAGTATGAATGGTTATCAAGATTTTGAATTCAGTTTTTCCACAGTCTTCATTTTCAATTTGTCTATGTTTCGAGTTTAGAACAAGGCTCATCATCAAGACTGATTTACAAAGAAGAGAAACGGGAGCTATAAATATGATCAGGAGAGTTGTCAAGATGGGAAGCCGACCAACTCAAGGTAGATGATTTTTATTTCAATTCTTTATTATTATCTTGTTATTAATAAATTATTTATTTATTTAAATCTCTCTATAATACTTAATTTGTTTTAATAATGATTTTAATGGAATATTGCGTTCATTGTTAATTATATTTCTCCCTTTATGTTTTCAACTTATTGTAATAAGTTTAGATTCCTTAATAAATTGCATTTTTATTTTAAATTTATTCTAATTAAATTTTGAAAATTTAATTAGAATAAATTTAAAATAAAGATGCAATTTATTAAAGAATCTAAACTTATTACAATAAGTTGAAAACATAAAGGGAGAAATATAATTAACAATGAACGCAATATTCCATTAAAATCATTATTAAAACAAATTAAGTATTATAGAGAGATTTAAATAAATAAATAATTTATTAACAACAAGATAAGAATAAAGAATTGAAATAAAAATCATTTATCTTGAGCTGGTCGGCTTCCCATCTTAACAACTCACCTGCTCATATTTATAGCTCCCATTTCTCTTTTTTGTAAATCATTCCTGATGATGAGTCTTGTTCTAGACTCGAAACATAGATAAATTAAAAATGAAGACTGTGGAATATCTGAATTCAGAATCTCAAAAACCACACCATAGAAATGTACAAACCATTATGAATGGTTACCCTTAAAATGCGCTTCATGTATCATATCACTTCATTTAAATGTCATTCTCACTCATTTCATGCTAAAATTCGATGCACTGGATTCTTAGTTTAAGCCTTGTGCATTGGTTTTCTTTCTTCCTCGATTCTTTTATCCAATACACTACAAATGACAGATAAAATTGCACGTTCATGTGATGTTGGCTGCTAGAGTCGGATATTAATGCTTCTGTGAGTAATATTTTGCATCTGACTTTGTATTTCTCCTCTTAAGGAAGGTTTTGAATCAATTTCATCTCAAATATGTTAAATACTGAGTATAATAGAAAATATCAGCAGATCCTTAAAGCACTCATCAATATGTCCTAGGAACTAGTCTTTCTTCAACCCAAGGGTTGTCTCTAGGAGCTATAACAAGTACAAAGTAGTTTCTATCTATTTCTTGCTAACACGACACCCAAGACTAGAAGAATGTGACAACATTTATTGGAGTTGATGCTCGAGAAAGACAAAAACATGGTTTTTTTTTCCATTTCAAACTATAAAATTTGTTGCAAGCATTACTTGGGATATTCTTACATGTGTCCATAAATGATAGTGAAACATATTTATAAATCATTATTGATTCTTGCATTTATGTCAATCCTACTAGGAAATATTTGCACAACAATTGTTTTACATCTAGATGATCTTGGTGCTTTTGTATTATGCAACTAAATTATCTTTTCCATTATTGTGTTTTATTTTAGTTTTTTTTTCCATTATATTATGTCACAATCTCTTTATCAATTTTCCACATGATATTTAATTAAATTTTATTTCATTCATCATCAAATTTATCATTTCCCATTATTTTCTCTAATCTGACTTACCAAATGTAAGGATCAATAATTTATCATTTCCCATTATTTTCTCCAGTCTCACTTGCCAAATGTAAGGATCAATAATTTTGATATTTATTTGAATAAACCAATAATTGTGAATCACATGTTAGATACTCTAATTTAGAAATCACCCATTGGCTTACCTGACCTATACAAATGACTAGAATGTCTTAAGCTTTATTTGCATCAATCACCCATTGGCTTACCCGACCTATACAAAATGACTAGAATGTCTTAAGCTTTATTTGCATCAAGCTTCAAGATAGCATTTAGGAAAAATACCATTAAGTATTAAATTTTGTTAAAATGGTTTAAATCTCTTAGTCATAAAACCATATTTATTTTTAACCAGTTTGATGTATAAAATTCTCCTTTTTATAATAGTCATCTTGAACACCAAGCCTTGAGTTGTTCGAAATAAATGATGAGGGGACTTATGTATTGTCTATTTTCTATATATATAAATTTCTTATAGCCAATATAATGTTTTGTATAAATTTCTCAACTAGTATAATGAGTGCAATCTTTTAGTATAATTGTACTCAATCATCCAAAAAAATATGTTTCACATTTTAATATGTGCTTTCACATTCTTATTTTTCTTTCACGTTTTTCCAACTTTTTGAATCACCATTTTTTCACACTAGTAGATCTGTTATTCGAACTATTAGTAAGTTGAAAGGAAACACCTTCACAAGCAAGGGGTTTCAAGTTTGTCTCCCCCTGCAAAGAAAGAGATTGTTTAAGTAGCTAGAATGGTTAAAGCTTAATTAAAGTTTAAATATGTTTTGGTGACAGAGGGACTGAATTTTGGTATGGAAGTTGTAGACACAAAAGCTATTATAGTTCATGATCGTTTACTTTTTATATTAATATTATAAATATATAGATAACATGATTTAAGAAGTTATTTTTAGCATACATGAAAATTGTAATAAAAATATGAAATTGTTTATTTATCAATATAGATTTTTTTAAGCACAGATTTAATATGAATTGAGAAAGATCAATTTTTTTATGGGCAAATTTATTTTAGAGTGTAAAATTTGAAAAATAAAATGTCCTTTTCTATATATATAATGTTTAATTTTCCATTATTTATATTGTATTTTGTATACTATATATAGTTAAACTTGTAAGTCCGAAAGATCTTTGTTGGATTCCCAAAAAAGACATATATGTAAAAAAAAGACCAATACTAAGACTATTTCAAACCCTTTAACCATAAAACTTATTTTTTCCAATTACTTTATATGATAAATATGTAATTTTTTAAAACAGTATATAATATATACACATAGTTGACTTTATTTTTTAACTTTCAATTACTTGAATATTTTATCATATATAATATTAACAATTTTTATTATATATAATATTAACAATTTTTTTTAACATTTCTTCCTATAGGCATAAATTAGTTAACATAGAATTTTAAATAATTTATTTAAATATTTTTGAAAATTATAAGGTTTAAACATCTTACTCACACATTTTTAACTTTCAATTATTTTACATGAAATTATATTACATTATGTGGACAACTAATTAGACGTACATAGCATATTCAATTTTTCTTTATTATAACTGATATTGATTTTCTATTTAAATAATGTTTTATTTTTATTTAAAAAGAAACATATATCTACTTCACATTGAGCGCAAACAAAATTACATATCACCCTCATACTAGACTGTAAAATAAATCTCTTAACTCAATAAATAAAATATAACAAAAAAAATTATGACATGGAAAAAATTCAACATGCCTGCAATAATTATATAATTGTAGTAAAAACATACCATTGTTTATCTTTTTATTCAACGTGAGTCCAATTTCTTTTATCCCTTTTGAGATTCATCTTTTATTGGAAATATAAATTTGTTAGGTCTTCTGTTAATAAAGTATAAGTAACGTATCATGATGTTGTGGACATAATACATTTCTAAATAACATCCCCGATTTAATCCATCACGGATGTCCACACCAACTTTGCATAGCCTCCAAAAATTAATAGTACATTTTAATGTTGAAGTCTATGTCCCTAAATCTTTTCTATATATGTTACAAATTTTTATTCATAAAATTATTTTTCAATACTCTAAATCCACTATCTATCCTCATTTGAAAGTATCTGGAAAATGACTGTTTAAAATCCATTTCATAATTTTTTATTCATAAAATCCCTTGTCAATACTTTTAATCCACTATCTATCCTCATGTAAAGTATTTGGAAAATGATTATTTAAAATCCATTTCATAAATTTCGTATCCATAGACTAAATGAAAAAGGGTAAAATTTTGTGCATTAGAGTAAAAAAATTTAAACATTTTGTCAAAAACATTTGGTTTTAGTCCAGATTAAGTACAAGCTACACACCACTACCATTTATAAACTACTTTGTTAAGGAATGGCGTTAAACCACAGAGAGAAAGTCCAATTTCAGTGGTGAATATATATTTTAGCTCCATGAGATGCATGATAGTTACTTAATAGACATGTTTCAAAATTTTCAATCCATTTACACGATGTCATTTACCTATGCAGGAGCCACCCTTGAAACCAATTAGCCAATGCAAGCCAAATGTTGGGCAAGCTCACTTCAGGAGCCATGCTATTCATTTGAGTCAAATCCATGCACCCTAAACACAGGCCAAATGCAAGTTAAGTCAAGAGTAAGCATTCCCAATAGGGTTAAGGTTCTATGCAATGCTAAATTTTGTTAACCCTCCATGTTCTAATAAAAAAACCAAAACAAGTTTATGTTAACAATGAGCTTCTTCCTTTTTTCTTTTTTTTTGTAAGCTTGGCAGGATTACATCTTTATCATGTCCAATATATCACCTTGATCCGGTAGGGGAATTGAACAGATGACTTCAAACCAAGGAGTGTGTTAAGAGATCACTATTTATCCAAGACTCCATGGACAATGAACTTCTTCCTTTACAAATACAAAGATATTTGTATTTCATTATTTTTTCCATGAATAAAAATCTTAATTAGATAATATGGAAGTCCAAGCATTCAAAAATTCAAACAATACATAAGATCTATTCATAACACAATTAAAACCATTTATAAACTAACTCAATTGGAGGAGCTTGGAGTCAAACTATGTTTCCTCCTCAAGTAGAGGACCATGAAGTAAAACTATGCTTTATGCTTAGAAAGAACTTGTTTCTCATCAACTAATCTTGTTTTGTTCTAATGATGTAGATTCCTTATCTTTTAATGAGTTCTAAGAGTTATCGATGATGTTTATGAGTAAGAGCTTAAGTATACTCTCAAAGGGAATATTTTGTCAACCTTTTTTTATATAAAATGTAAACAATGGTGGAAAGTTATTTTTTATTATTCCCGCGCCTTAAAAATGATAAGAAACTAATAATTACAGTCCTCTTCGAGAGGGAAATCGCCTTTTACAAATAATACAATATATAAGACAATATTTGATGATCCTAAGACCATGTCTCTTTAGTGTATATATAGGAGACAAAGGGTACAATTATAATAAATGGGACGATGAGGGGTTCTAGCCTAGATAACAATAGAAATGTAATAAATCAATATCTAGGGCTTAATAAGGAGTTTTGAGTTAACGTGGGGCTTAACATGCCCCTCCCCTTCAAAGAAGTGCGGTCCTCCACACTTTACTATCTATGGGTGTCGTTGCATGAACAACTCATCTTCCCATGTCACTTCTTCCACTCGTAGGTTCTTCTATTTGATGAGGTACTCAATAATTTCTCAATTTCTCAGCTACTTAGTCCTTATTTAAAAATTTATTTTTAGTTCTAGTAATATTTTCCTTTCTTCATTAATAATTGGCAGAATAGACTGGACTTGGATCCTGTCGCCGATTACCTTATTTAGGAAAGAAATACAGAAGACTAGATGTATATGTGAAGATGGAGGCAACTCCAATTTGTAAGTTGTACTTCCAATTGTCTACAACACCTTATAGGGGCCATAATACCTCAAAGTTAATTTATTTCCTTTTTTTTCTTGAGGGACATCTATTTATATGGTTTTAGTCTCACAAGTACCCAATCCCCCATTTCAAATTCCTTTTCACTGTGATGTTGATTTGCTTGTTGTTTCATCTTATGTTGTTCCATAACTAGGTTTTCTTTCAATATTTTGAGAATCTATTCTTGGTGTTATATGTGGCCCTCTACTAGAGCCTTTATATTCCCCTTCAAGGATGATGTAATGGATGGAGGATGATATCCATAAAGTGCCATAAATGGTGACATTTTTTATGAAGTATGTAAGGATGTGTTGTACCACCATTATGCCAAGGGAAACCATTTGACCCAATATGTATGTTTATCAGATGTAAAGAAACATAGATATCCTTTTAAATATTTATTCATAATCTCAGTTTGCCCATGAAATTGAGGTTGGTAAGATGATATGTGAGCTAATTGAGTACCCAAACAAGAAAATAATTTAGTCCAAACACTTCTAGCAAAAAATGGATCTTTATCACTTACAAAAATTTTTGGTATTCCATGTAGTGTATGGATTATTTCCATGAATGCTTCTCCCATAGTAATTTCTTTAAAAGGGTGAAAAATAGAGAAAAAGTGGGCATACTTTGTAATTGAATCTCCCACTACCATAATGACACTCTTTCCTTCATATTTGGGTAAACCCTTAATAAAATCCATTGAAATTTCTTCCAAATGTTGTCTTGGTATGGCTAATGCTTGAAGGAGCCCTAGGGTCTTGATAGTCTCTCTATTTTGTTAGCATACCACACATTATGCCACAAAAATTTCCACATATGCTTTAAGTCCTTCCAAAAAAAATAATTTCTTAATCCTATGGTATGCCTTCCAGAATACTGGATGTCCTCATACAAAATAACTATGAAATTCCAAAAGGACTTTCTATTTGAGTTAAGGAAAATTACATAAGTATAAGAAAAATTGATAACATAACAAATATTTTATCGACGTAAATTTTTATATTGCATTAGGGTCCTCCTATATATGTTGAATAATCTTATATATGTTGTCATCTTACTACCACTCTATCATTTCTTCTTCCACCCAGTAAGATTGTGGACTGGAAATAACACAAAGTAAACCATTTGTGTCTTCCTCTTTCCTTGAGAATGCATCTGCCACAATATTTTGTTTTCCTTTATTGTAGATAATTTCAAAGTCATAACCCAACATATTTGTGAGCCATTTTTGTTTCTCTTTTGAAGATAGTCTTTGCTACAAGAAGTACTTCATAATATCATGATATATTTTTTCTTTGAAGTGTCTTCCTATTAGGTACAGATTCCATTTTTTAATTACATGTAGTATGGATAATATTTCTTTTTCATAGATGGGGTTGACTAAGCTCTTTCCTTTAATTTCACTACTTCCAAAGCAAATGGGGTTTCCTTCTTGCATCAAAATTGCACCAATTCCATCGCCTAAGGAATCACGCTCCATAGTGAATATTTTTGTGAAGTCAAGTGTCACCAAGATGGGAGTTGTACACATATCCTCTTTAAGTTCTTCAAAAGATTTGGTTGCCTCTTTAGTCCGATAAAATGTCTCTTTCTTCAATAATTTTGTTAGAGGTGTTGTTATTTGACCATAATTCTTGATGGAATTGTGGTAATATCATGTCAACCTAAGAATCCTCTAAGCTTCTCCAAGGTATTGGGGATTTTCCATTCCCTCATAGCATTGATTTTGTTAGTATCCACCTTGACACCATCATGCTATACAATATGACCCAAATATTCAACTTCTTAAACCCCAAAGGAATACTTGGAAGAATTTTCTTATAATTGTTTCTATTTTAATAGTGTGAAGACCCTATCAACGTGTTGTACATGCTCTTTCCAAGATTTTTTATAGATTAGTATGTCATCAAAAAATTCTAGAATTTTTTTTCTAAGGAAGGGTTTGAAGATAGAATTCATCAAACTTTCAAATGTTGAAGGTGCATTTTTAAGTGCAAATGGCATAACCAAAAACTCATAATTACCTTCTTGTGTTATAAAGGTTGTTCTAGGAATGTCTTCTTGCCTCATTCTGATTTGATGATATTCAAAATGAAGATCCAACTTAGTAAATAAAATTTCCCCATGAAATTCATATACTAATTCATCAAGGATAGGAATGGGAAACTTATCTTTGATTGTCATTTTGTTGATCTATATGTAATCTAGACACATACACCATGAACCATCCCTTTTAATAACCCTCACCATTGGTGAAGAGAAAGTGCTTTAGCTAGGTTGAATGATGTTGATCTCTAGCATTTTTTAAACCATACACCCGATCTCACTCTGTTTTGCATGTGGATATTTGTAAGGCCTAATGATAGGTGTTTTAATTCCAGGTTGAAAATGAATAGCATGGTTATGATCTCAAACATGTGGAATATCGTTAGGAATTTCCTCAAATAGCTTTACATGGTTGTTGATAACATTTTTTAGATACACTAGAGTAGAGGATATAGATGTTTGAACACCGAATGAAGACAATTGTGCAACAACACCATGGTGTCCATTTTTTATTAAATTTTTCATGCTATTAGAGCTTATAACTTATTGGGTTTCCCTTTAATACCTCTAAGGTCAATTTCATATCCTTCTGAGAAAGATCTGATGAAACGATATTGAAATTTAAGCATCATTGTTCCCAATGATTGTAGCCATTAGACCTCTAATACAACATCAACACCGCCCATTTAGATTGTAATCATGGGACTAACCAAAAAATACTCCTCCATATTTAAATTAATATTATGGCACTTCACTCAACAATTTATAGTACCTCCATCTACAATCATCACTTGAAATTCTAATACTAGATATAATTGATGAAGTTATGAGTGTACCTAAATCAATCGATATTGTTACCTTTTTCTTTTTTATTTATCCTTATATCTTGATAGTTTGTGGAGTGCTAATGTCGACCAATGCCTGACAAGAGATTGTTGGAACAATCTCTTCTAGCTTTAAGTCTTGTGAAGTTTCCACTTCTTAATCCTCTTCATTTTCATAGTCTAAGTAGAATTAATTTCTTCTCAATACATTTATTCCCTTTACTATACTTGTTGTCATAGTTGAAACATATTCCCTCTTCTCTTCTTTCATCCATTTGTTAAGGATTCAACCTTGTTGGTTTAGGAAACAGAGCATTATTTTGTTTATAGTTATTACTGACCAATTTTATAGTTGTCATATTTTTACTTCCAAATTTCCTCACCACACCTAAAGAATTCTATAGAGATTTAGGTTCAAACAGATGTGAATCATGTTGGATGTGCTCCTTTAAAGTTCCCATAAATAGGCCTAATATATTATCATCTCAAATATTTTTTACTTTGAGACTCAATTTTTGGAATTGTTGAATGATCTCTATAACTGGACCTTTTTGTCGAATATTTACCAATTGACTAAAAATGTATTTCTCTTAATATCCATATAATATCATATCAATTCCTCTGTAAAAATGAAACAAAATATAACATAGTCCTTTTATTTTTAACAAAGCCATTGACACCATACATGTTGGTCTTGTTCTAAACACTTGGATGCAATATTTACCTTTTGTAAGGATTCCAGTTGGTGTAGATCAAAGTATTGCTTCTTATAAAATTTCCATGTTACAATATCATTACCATCAAATTTCCTCATGTCAATCTTCGGAAGGTAGTAGTTCCTTTGGTGGTGACTTGAAGCCTTAATGATGTGTAAATTGGATTGAAAATTCACGATTATGGTTCTACAATTCAAGATTTGTTCTCTATAATTTTGATAACATACCTCAATATGAGACTAATTCTCAACAACACGATTCTCGTTATGTTCATGATTTCCTTGGATATCCATATCCCTTTTAGGAAGACACTTTAAGAGGAGATTTTCCTTGAAAATCAAGAATTTTTGTATTTCTTCCTTATTTTCATTCATCTTATTTTCTATTCCTTCATTCCATTCACTTTATTTTCCATTTATATTTTAATCCTTTCTTGAGAACTTAAGAGATCCACCTTTTTCAACATACTCCCGTCAATTTCAATAACTTTCTTTTCTAATTGAGATAACCTCAATTCTAAGTCTTCACTTTCTTCATGAGTCAACAATGAGAATTCATTAGATTTAATTGTAGTATTTTCTTTGGAGGCATGTTGGAAAATAATAACAATAATCCTCTTTATTATAACTTTCAATCACCAAAAAAAATGATCTCCTAATCAACAATTATGTCATTAGTAAGCTATGTACCCTAATTTCGATAATATTGGAATGACTGAAGTTTTATTGATTTACCTTCAAGATTTGAGATCTTCTAGATCAATTTTTTTTTCTATAATAATCTAATATCTCTTTTCTGTAATTCCATATGTCAATTTGATGTGTCAAATGAAAGTTATGGTAACTTTCCCAAACTTTCTTATTTTAGGCCTCTTCCCACAAGAAAAATTGTATATATGTCATGTGTCTAATTCTTCAATATAGTTCTAAAATTTGTGCATGAGGTACTTCTATAAGTCCCCTGAAATACATGAATATTTCATAGTATGAAAATTCAAAAACAAGAAGATATAGCAAAAACACCAAGTTGAATTATTTAAAATTTATTCTAGGATTTTTCACTAACCCTAACTTCCATAGGGTATAACTTTGAAAGTTTTGTGAAAAAAATAATGAAAAATTGAAAATAATTTCTCCAATAATTATTCTTAACATGGTCCAAGCTTCACTATCTAAAATGGGAAAAAATAACATTTATTGCAAAAATTCCAAACTAACATGTTAAAACTTCATTCGCGGCGCATACAAGAACCCGGACTTCCTTAGTGCATATATCCAAAATTGTGGTGAAAAAGGATATGAGATTTGAATAATATGTTCATCGAGATTTTAGTCATTAGTCAGGTAATAAAGAAAGAAGGTTAGTGGTTTCCTTTATTCAAGCACCAAGCCATAAAATAGAGTAGTTATTCTCCTAAAGTGTCATTTCCTTATCCGGTATGCAATGCAATCAAGAAAGAAGCAAGATAACAAGGAATGATGTTTCTATTACCAAGAAACACAAGGGAGTATAGTCTTTATAAACTCTCAAGTATTTCCTTTCATAAACACTGCCAGTTGCAAGCAATCAGATACCCTCAATGAGCTAACGCGGTTAAGGAGCAAAGCAAGAAGGGCAAGCCTATCTTGGAGTAGTGATTATTGACTATGCTATATTATAAATAATGTACTCTAACCTATCGCGTTTTTTTTCCTCAATGTGTTCCATGTTTCATAGTCTAAAACCTCATTGGAATTTTTTATAGAAAAAATGCATAATTGAACTATTTAAGGAAGATTTTTGAAGCATTTAGAAACCATAATTTCCTTAGAACATATCTCCAAAAATATAGTGAAAAAATATTTCAAATTTGATCTTGATATATCTTCTCAATTGTCTCCAAGTTTCACCGTCTAAAAGCTCTCAAAACAATGTTATAGTGAAAATGTCACGATGACTTGTTTGAAGTTACAAAACCCTAGGATCATGAGCTCCGATACAAAATGTTATGATCCTTTCACCTTAAAAATGATAAGAAACCAATAATTATAGTTCACATGAAGGTGGAAACCTCCTTTTACACTAAACAAAATATACAAAACAATATTTAATGATCCTAAGGCTAGGTATCTTTAGTGTATACATATGAGACAAAAAGTACAATTATAATAAAATGAGACAATGAAAAGGTCTAACCTATATAACAAAATAACAATAGAAATTAAATAACTTAAAAGTTTAACATTAATTCAATATTAAAATATTTATGTTAAAGCTATTTCTAATAATCTAATTGTATTTTTATAAAAGAATTGTTACCTTCATATTAGCATGTGTATGCCTTCTTTCCCCAAGAAAAAACAATTATATTTTAAGAAGAATATACACAATATTATCCAAAATCATAAGAAAAAAGAGACTAGCCTTTTTAGGCTAAACATCAAACCTACATACAATTTGTATCCAAACTCTAATCATATTCCCATTGATCTAGAAAAATTATGAATGTATAGTCTTACATGATTTTTTTGGCACAATTAAATCCTCTATATCAAATAAAAATAGTACAAATCATTAACCTAGGATAGTACAAATAATAATGGAACATGATACCCTCCCATTAGTTTCCATCAAAGAATTCATAAAATGCAAGAGAACATTCATTGAAGAGAAGTGCCTATTTGAAAAGGGAGTCCTTATAGATATGTGAGAAATAAATCCATTCAAAATATTGAATAGAAACCTAAATTTCCTTAATTAAATGCTTTAGGAAAACCACTTCCACTTTGTTCCTTCAATTAGTCTAACTGATATTTCTCTTAAAATATCTCACCACTTAAAATTCAACATTCATGTTAGATATTTTCCTTGATGCATAATTGATATAACCCTGGCCTAGATACATCCTAAATCTAGATCTACCAAGCACCGAGAGAGATCAAATCTATTTTCATTCCAAAAGTGGTTTGCACCTCAAGATATTTGATCTCTTTTGACAATTGGTAGATCTATAGTTAAGATAGATCTAGGTATTTCATATCTCAAATATACTTAAGTATTAGTGTTGTGTTTTATAATTTTTTTTTTTTAAATTAATATAAATCATAATATATTACTAGTAATTTAGGTTCAAAATTTTGAAAAAAATAATAATAAATGTTTTGTTGAAATTTAAACTTGTAAATTAATAAAAATTAATTAGTATCTTAAACATAGTTTTTCTTAGTCTAACTCATAGACGAAATAGAAAGATTGTGATTTCTTGTAGTTTGAAATATACTTTTGGATGCATAAATGGATTATGCACCCTGAAAAGCACTTGAGTTCTGCAAATTAAACAACTTAAACATATGATTTTAAAAAATGTACTGGATTTTGAATAAAATTGATAAAAAGAATGGCCTGAACCATTTAATTTGTTAATTAGACTACCAAAACTTAATACATAATCTTGATAAAAATTGTCACAACCTTTCATTATTAATCTATTTATAAATTATAATGTTTATTTGATAATTTATTTAATTATAATTTTTTAATTTCACTTCTTAATTGAGATGACTATTTTCATATATATTATTTACTATAGTTATTGCTAAAGTGTTTAATGAGTCTCTTATATACAATGGATTTATATTGGCATTTATTAAATCATCAATATATAATTATATTTTATATTAATTTTTAAAATATTATTAAATTATGAATTTCAAATTTTCTATCATATATATATATATATATATATATATATATCACTTTCTATAACTTATTAAACTATTCATTTTTAGTTGTTGGATTGATTGTGTTAAACTAGCTCTTGAGAAAAGTGTTATCACTAATGGTTGCTTATAGCCTATGGTTTTGTACATTATATTTATTTAATCTATTAGTTTTTTCTCATGATTTTGGTTCTTTATATTTATCCAATTTATTAAGTTATGTTCATTAAATTTTCTTTTATAAATTAAGATGACTGAGATAGATCATTGCTAGATTGAACATTTGATGTTATTTAAATTTTACATTTTATATTTGTATATGTTTTAACTTGAATATTAATTAAAAAATATGAATTTGACAATTAATTTTGTTTTATTTTTTTCATATATATATTTTTCTAATAATTAAAAATGTTGACATACGATAGATCATTGCCAGGTTGAACATTTGATGTTGTTTAAATTTTACATTTTATATTTGTATATGTTTTAACTTGAATATTAATTAAAAAATATGAATTTGACAATTAATTTTGTTTTATTTTTTTATATATATATATTTTTCTGATAATTAAAAATGTTGACATATGATAGATCATTGCCAGGTTGAACATTTGATGTTGTTTAAATTTTACATTTTATATTTGTATATGTTTTAACTTGAATATTAATTAAAAAATATGAATTTGACAATTAATTTTGTTTTATTTTTTTTCTATATATATTTTTCTGATAATTAAAAATGTTGACATACAATATTATATTACACCTACACATCTTCCTTATATTAGGTTGTAGAATGCCTCTTGACTCAAGATGTGGCACTAATATGGAAACAAAACCACCCAACTCTTCTCTTTGGAGGAGAACCCTAGCCATATCCATCAAAATACCCCCACAAGACACCATAATCTAGAGCAGACATCACTAAACACCTAAGATGATTGACCTTGAATTCAAATTTATATTAAATTGCTAATTTGATCAATAAAACAACAAACAAACTTATCTCGGAAGATACATAGATTTTAATACAACCAAACTAAATAGAATAGAATATAAGGGATATATTTAAAAAAAGTCATAAAAGAATCCATCATCCAATCCTAAATACAAGCCTATGAATGTAGTTTGGACCATAGATACTTTGGCTTCATTTTCGTATGAACCAATATAGATCCATATTAATTTTGGATCTATCAAGCACCACCGAGAGGGATCAAATCTCTTGAGGCACAAACCTCTTTTCTGAGTGAAAAAATTGAAGAAAGGTTTGCACCTCGAGAGATTTGATTCCTCTCCAAGCTTGATAGATTATTTTTTTTGTTTAATTTTTATTTTTATGCAATTTTACTGGGTCAAAATGTTGATGAGCCATGGTATTAGCCCAAGGTATGGTATGGTTAATACTATACACAATAAAGTGGAGTGCGTATCCATGGTTTAAAATCTTGTTATATTGTAAGTATTATTTTGATTGTGAAATACGATATGGTTTTTGGGCATGTGGTATTGATGAGCCATCTTATTGGCCCATAGTATGGTAAGATTATTAATATCCATGGTTAAAAATATTGGTATATGGTAAGTACTACATTTTTATGTGCTTATTAATGAGATATAAATATGGTTAACCAAATATTATTTAATTTATATGGTAAAATGGATCTTAATTTATAGCTGCTATTTATATCTTATACATTTTAATGTGATAGAGGTCTAGATATATCTCAAAAGCAATTATAATCCTTTTTCTTTTAGATTTAATAATTTTGTTTTTATAAAATTAAATTAAAATTAAATATTCTAATTGTGAAATAAAAAATGGTTTTTAGGCATGTTGTATTGATGAGTCATGGTATTGGCCCATGGTATTGTAAGAAAGCCTATTTACAAGTTAATAATATCTATGGCAAAGTGTATGTGAATATCCATGATTAAACATATTGGTGTATTGTAAATTATTGTGAGTATTAAAGTTTTATATGCTTATTAATTAAATTTAAATATGGTTACAGAATCATTATTCTATTTTATGAGGTAAAACGGATCTTAACTTATTGTTGCTACTTATAAGTTATATATATTAATGTAATATGTATGCTATGGTTTTATTTTATCTAAAAAAGTATTCATAATCTTATTAATAACAAAAAATACAATGTAACAAACTAAATTTTATTATTTTTATTACTTTTAACTTTTAACTTTTTACAAACACTAGAACATCTCCCTCATACTAGGGTCTATATTAATTTTAACCTACATGTAAATGTTTACCAATAGTTTAGGTATTTTGGACATGTTAATATAAATTCAACATATTAAGACGACATGTAAAAATGTTTACAAACTTTTTTACATTACACCTACACTTCACTCCTAGGTTGTAAAGCGCATCTCGTCCCAATTATTACACATCACTCCTAGATTGTAAAGTGCCTCTTGTCCCAATTATTGACCAATCGTCTATAAAGTAAAGACACTGAAAAAGATATCATACACTGACTCTACATCTAAATTACATAAAGAATACCAACTAGGATAAGATCACCTCCACTTAAGACCACTGTACCAAGTAATAAACTTATTCTTCAACACGAACAATGGTTTGATTTTAGACTTTAAAGAGCTAAATATATTCCCCTAATCATAACACCGGAAGGATCAACTTGGATTATTTCCTCTAACTAAGTAAGATATCCTAGCTTGACCATATAATCACTAACAAAGGATTTTTGGACTAGGCTAAAAAATAAACATCTTCCTCTCCAAAGTTGATAAAATTGACACACGACAAGCTAACATAAGCATGCCACTCCTTTTTTATATCAACTAGCAAATAGATCTAATCTTTAAACTTCCATATGTATCTTCTGGCACCTTGCATATTCTAATATTGGGCATCATTAAGGAATAAAAAACCTCTATCATATAGGATGGTAACAATATTTTTTGAAATGAAAAATCTAAAATCATCCCTATTCCAAGGATCCTCTCCCAACTGGATCTTATTTCCATTCTCAACACACTAGGATAACCAATTCCCAACCAAAGGAAGCATGTGTACAAATATCTTTCCAAATCGATGTGTATTCTTCAGAAGATATTTTGGGCTATCTAAACCATTCCTCTATAAAAATCCCTGTAAATAATTTCATTTCATAATACATCCCCACAAGGACTCAATGAAGGTAAGTCTCCATAGGTTGGGCATAACAAGGGCTTGGCAAAAGTGATATATGTTCTTAACTCCTCATCCACCCTAGTTTTCAAGGAGAGAAATTGTAGGACATTTGACTAGAGGGATCCCATTACCAACTTTATTTATAGACCAAATGAATTGAATGCACCTCTTTCTAATCTTATTAACGATCATACCCTTATGAATTTTCATAATGGAAACAACACATTGGAATACTCTCTAAAACGTACTACAATAAGGCAAGCCTTCCTTTGCTAGAAATCCACCAATTCACCCAGAGATAAATGCATGCCTCAATCTTGTTTGTAAGTACAAGAATATTTAGAAATCATTTAAGAATTAGGCTCAAGGAAGAAAACTAAATATTTAACAATTTTATCAAGAACATCATTTGGAAAAGGATGGGAAAGTTCCATATCACATAAGAATTTTGTTCAGAGAGAATTATACAAGAGCCATAGTTTAGAATGATAAGACTTCATACAATGGTAAAAAATATTTTTAACTTAATTAAATAATTTGAAGCACCATCTCCAAAAATAAAAACATCAATGAAGAAGAGAAGGAGAGAGACAAAATCAAACAAATAAATTTTTACACCATTTAGAGTATCATGATGATCATCATATTTTAAGAGAATCCTAAGACCTTATGTGACCAAAAGGAATGGCGAAGGATAAAAGGGACAACCTTTCTTGAGACCTAGTTAAGCTTAAAAGAAAGAACTTAGAGGGATCACCCTTTATAATAACATCAAATGATACTTACTAGACACATTTCGTGATCTAATTGGCTATTAGAAAATTCATACCCATCTGAAGAAGAATTATCCTAAGATAAAACCAAATGACTCTATCATAAGTGTTAGAAAAATATAGGTTTAAAAAAAAATATAAGGAATTTACTTTCATGATGGAATGAAACCTATCCTAAGCAATAACAACCAAATCATTAATATGATGATTACCTAGAAACCCAAATTTCTCTTTTCAAATCAATTCAATCAAGATGTGACCAGTTTATAAATGACATTGAAACACAAAATAAAATGGAATTCATCCAAAGAAACTTCATCCCATTTTTTTAGGAATCAATGAAAGGAATGTCAAATACAATGTTCCCAACATCTTACTTGATTGTTTAGATTCATGTACCATCTTTAATAAATCATCCTTGACAATATCATAAAATCTTATACAAAATTTGATAGTTAATCCATCTAAGCTAATATTTTTACTTCTTTTGAGTGACATGAGAGTTGAAAAAAGCTCTCCCTCATATATGTATACTTCTAAAGAGGAGTTCGTATTGTCATAAATAAACTATAGAATCAGACCTAAGATCTACATAGTATCTCCCATTGGACAACCATCCCCTTCTTTGAAAAAATCCCTAAAGTAAGCAATGTTGACATTTTCTTAATCTTGAAAAGAGTTCACCAAATCTCCTTTAATGTTTCTAAGCTCATAGATAGTGTTTATACTTTTACTATAACTCACAAACCTATGGAATAAATTCATACTATTGTCACCTTCATGAATCCAAATGGCATGGCTCTTAAGTCTCCATTCAATTTCTTATTTCCTGAGCATTTCTTAGCATTTAGCTTCAACAGAAGAAAGAGCCTCCCTATCATTTTTAGAGAAAATATTAGAAACATTGTCATACAAAATATGGATGATATTATTTTCAACCTCTCTAAGAGACACCTGAGACATTTTTTGTAATCCTCTACCCAATTTTTGGTCACTCTACAAACCTAAGCTAAGATGTATATTAATTATTTCATATATGATACCTTGGCCTTCAATTGCAAATATTTTAGGAAGCCATGCATGATTAAATTTAAAAAGTGTAGAATGATTCTTATCCTCTTTGACTAGCTTATAGAGAATAAAGAGATGGTTGGAAAAATCCTTACTACCAACCCAAGACTTCATGAGGAATATGTAGTCCTATAATGTATCTGAACAAAAAAACCTATCTAGCCTCTTTCAGATACCCCCATCACCCTAACTACCATTATGACATATAGGAACAAATTTTGAAGGCTTTAGATTAACCAAACAAAACTCTTCCAAATGATGGGAAAAAAGGAGCCGAATGGATCTTGCCTGGGATGAGAGCCCCACACTTCTCTTGAAGAAAGAGAAAAATTCAAATCACCTCTTGCCATATTATTCTTACTAGAGAAAACCTTAGATGAAGCTAAATCCTCTCAATATTTCCTTAGATTATCATAGGGGTAAAAGTTAAGAATCCAATAAATCAACTTGAATACTCAAATTCAATGTTTTGGAACTAGTAGCCTTCAATATAGATCTCTAAGTAGTAAGAAGACCCCATGAAAAACTAATTTTATCAATTGCAATGAAAGACCAATATTTAAGCCAACAAAAAAACTCAATAGGATTTGAACCTACACACCTAGTTTCTTGGATAAGAATTATATGATAAGAAAATAATTTAACAATTCTTTGAGGTTTATCACTTTAGGGGCACCCCCAACACAATGCACATCAAAAGGTAAGGTAATCATGGATTAACCCTGATGGGGGATTTCCCTAATGTAAGGGCCATTTCAATTGTAACATACTTTCCAAATCAATTGTACTTTTTAATTTATTGCTAGGCTAGAGACCAAACATATTTCCTTCTTAGTCTCCCCCCATAAGGCTTGTTTGGGGCTAGTTCCCCCTCAATTGAAACATCCTCTTTAATTTTTGACATGGACCTCAAATCATACTTTTAAACTAACACCTTCTTAGGAGGAGTCTTGGGATGATTTACTATAGGAAGGCCTAGTAAGCCTCTTGACTCTTTTTACTAGACATAATTCCTAATAGATCTACGTTCCAGTGATTAGACTATTGTTTAAGGAAGTTGGCTCTGATACCAGCTGTTGAAATAAGGAATTGTTTGGGGGGGGGGGGGGTGAATCAATAATTATGAAACTCCTTTATTTTTCTTATTATGCTTATAGTCCCTTCTAATATTTCTACTTGTGAGAGAATTCATTCACAAAATCAGTGAACCAACAATATTTCAAACATACATGTTTATACAACAACCACATGAGAAACAAACACACATTTGACACAATGTTTTTACGTGGAAACCCAGAGTAAAAAGACCACCAAATTTGTTATTTGTTTATGATGTATATTAACAACCCACTTAATTACATATGTTTGTTTGTGAGCACCCACTCACAGGAGGCACTGAACCCCTTTGATTAGCAAGTGCCAACTTGCTAAGAGGCACAAACCTCTTCAATGTGCAGGCACCAACCTACTCTTGCCATTATTCTACTTTTCATACAATTTTCAAACTGAAAAGAAAGGATACAATACTACAAGTAAAATACCAAAATGGTTGATTATAGATTCAACTTCTGCACTCCATATTATGTACTCTCATGCAACATGTATTTCTTTATACTCACAAAAAGACTTCCTCTATGCTCTGCCTCCTCTGTCAAGGGCTCTCTGCCGACTTCTCTTCCGCACTACCCTTATAATTCTCCACACAACACTCTCGCCGTGATTGCTACTATTTCACACAATGTTCTACTTGGTGCTTTGACCTTTCTATCTCAATAGACACCTCTCACAACACAACACACTAGGAATTAGTTAACTTCCCCTTCTTCTCCATTTCAGGCGATGGTTTGCTCCATTGAGGCACTCTACACAAGGAAGTATTTGATGTCTGTCCTTTATCTATCCAACTGTACTTATGCATGGCTTCCCTAACTTGATATTTTGATATTGTGATGTCTTGGACCTTAGATAACCCAATATTCTGATGCCTCAGTCCTTCTGATATCCCAAGGTTCCAACCTCCGATGTGACACCTGCTCCAACTCTCCAAGGTTCCAATATACGATGTGTTGATGTTTCGATGTGCTAATCTTCAAGGTTTTGATATCCTATATGCTAATGTCTCGATGTACTGATCTATGATATCTCAATATTTAATATGTTGTCCGCTCCGATATTCCTTCCTTCCTAAGGCTTCAAATCCCTGAACTTCGGCAGACCATATATTGTGATTTAGGAATCCAATTTCAAACTTCCGAATATCATTGGAAAACCTTCCATAGCACTTTACATTTTGATGTATCCTTTGAGTCCAATTTCTACTTGTGAGATGTCTACAAACTCTCAGCCACACTTTACTCCTTGGATCTTCTTCTTGTGCTTGGAAGGCCGAATTCTCAACCACCATAGTGATCATTTTATGGCTTCTTCAGTAAGCCTGCTACTGTGATGATTCTCTACATGAAGCCTACATATTCCATTGAATTCCATCATTATAGTCATAATTTTATGGTTTTTCTAGTAAGCCTGCTACTATGATGACTTTCTACAAAACATTCCATCAACCATGGGATTCCTCCCGAACACCCAATCATTGTGTTGACCACTGTTTGACATCAATGCCAACACTTACACAACCACCTATATAACACCAATTTTCCAACAAAAGTATCATCCTCTAGCTCTCAAAAGGTTGTGATAAATTACTCTAAGTCTTCCTCCAAAGTCTTGGAATATCCTGCGGAACGTTGTGCATTGTTTGGCCATTTTCCTCAAAATTCAAAATTGAAGAAGCTTCTGTCAGTTCTCATCCCTTCACATTTCATACCTTCCCAAAACCCAAGGAAGTTAAATATATTCTCATAAACATTCCAACACCAAGCATTAACAGTTTCCCAACTCAACTTCAGTCAACTGCAATTTAACTAACTCCTTAGCAAGTCCCTGTCGTAAACCTCGTACCACCTCCTTTGCAAAACATGGTTGTCCCTAGTTTTATCTTAAATAAATATGCTCCACTAGACCTTCCACAACCCCTAAATGGTATGCCACAAGAATATCTTAAGCTCTTGCCCAGATTCACTGGAGAAGATGATGTCTCAGCTCAGAGGCATATAGAAGTTTTATGTGCATTTGTAGAAAATCTGAATGTAGAACACTTGGATGTGGTGTTGAGAATTTTTTTGCAATCCCAATATGGGGAGGTAAGGAAATGGTTAAAATCCCTCCCAAACGCTTCAATCAGTACCTCTGAGGAGATGGATAATTCTTTTATGTAGAAATGGGGAGAGAAAAGGGACCATGGGTACATCCTCACTAAATTTAATGCAATGAAGAAAAAACATAATGAAGACATGTCAGAATTCATAAAAAGGTTTAACAAATTATACAATAGTCTCCCAGCTGAAATTAAACCTCCACATGCTACTGCTAAAGTAGTTTTTGCTAGGTATTTTGAACTTGAATTTGGGTTCACCCTTAGGGAAAGAAAGTCCCATACCCTAGACTAGATTCAAATAGATTCTTTAGAAGTTGAAGCAAATTTTACCTCCACCAGGAAATGGAAAGGGAAAACTGAGTATGGTGATAGGAGAAGAAGAAAAGAGGAAGCCAACTCTTTGAGCCATGGGAAAGAAACCCAAGAACATATGCTTGAGGAGATGAATGTGTTGATAGTAAATTTGTCTGACAATCTTGTAAAACTAGAATTAGAGAACAAAAACCCTCCTCAACAATGTCAACCATCTGCAAATTGAAATTTCAAATCTCAATAAAGAAGACTACCCTTGCATATCTTGCAAAGGGAGATAAAAGAACTGTAAGATCACATTCAACCACCTTTTTATTTGGAAGATGATCTAGAAGAACATATTGAAGAAACCATAGATTTTAAAGAAAACTAGTTTTCTTCTCTCTCAGATGAGGAACATGAGATAGAATCTCATGAGGAAGAAGGAGATGACTTGGATGCCCCAATGGATGATGGTGAAATTGAAAACTATTGTAGGTAGTTTGATGACTTCATGCAGGCTTAGTTACACAAATAATATGAACTCATATCCTCCAGGAAAAGGTCTAGAATGCAAGATCAAAATGAAGAACATCCCCACTCAAATCCCCCCAAGTCAATAGAGAAAGGGAAGAAACCTCTTGACCCAGTCCGACCAAGCAAGAAGGATTCCTCATATCCTATTCCTCATAAGCTTGAAGGCTCCAAAATAGAGCAATTTCCTCCTCAAACTATTTCAGTTTGTACTAAGGAGAAGGAACATACTGAAGTTGCAATTGCAGATAGAAACCCCTCTACCTTTAATCTTTGAAACAAGTCAGAGAAGGTCAAAATATTTGTTTCCTTAACTGAATTGTTAAAACAACCAAATTATAAAGCTCAATTATCTCAGTTTATGTGTCCACCCACCACATATCCTATGCAAGATATCCTGAACCTCCAAGAAGAAAGGCCCATGGTTGTATTTGGACATCATGTTGAGGAGAAAGAGTCTTCCACTGCCCCTTTCTATGTTACCTTGGTAATTCATGAGCTTCTATTACACAACTATATGCTTGACTTAGAAGCTTCTTATAATCTAATGCCCTTTATTTGCCTTGGAGCAGTTGGGGCTGAAAATAAAAAAACCATATAAAGACCTGTACTCTTTCGATTCTAAGAGAGTAAAATTCTTGGGGATGGTTAAATACTTGGCAGTGAATTTGGCCTAGATTCCTGTGAAAAGCATTGTAATGGATAGTTTGGTTGCAAAAATCCCTCCAAGGTTTGACATCATTTTTTCTAGGTCGTGGGGATCGAAAATTGGGGGATCTATCAAAATATATTTGACATATGCCACCATTCCTATATTTGGTGGAGAGGAACACTAAGTGTATAGAGAATAAATATTTTTAAAGGTAGTTACAAGGGATGGTTGTTCAAATAATTCTCTTATGTACAGTAAAGAGAAGTATTTCTCTTGTTTGTTGTTAGAGGGATATGATCAAATCATGGATGAAACACATGTGGAATGTTTTATTTAGATAAATAAACAATCAATAGAGTGGAATAAAGTATGGAAGTTATACTTTGACAGTGCTTATTCCAGGGAAGGAAATGGAGCACGTGTGTTGTTGGTGTATCCTAAAGGAAGCCTAATTCCTCTTTCATTCAAGCTAGAGTTTAAAGCCACTAATAATGTTGTTGAATATGAAGATTTTCTGTTAGGGATGCAAGCTACCAGAAGTACCAATATTGGGTGTTTGGCAGTGCTTGGAGATTTAAAGCTGGTGGTGAAGCAAATCAAAAATCAATGACAAGCTAAACATATAATATTAAAGGATTACTGAAATGAGGTATGGGATATGATTGATAATTTTTTCTTAGCCTATAATATCCAATTTTTTCACAGAGATAGAAATCAAATGACTGAATCCTTGGATGTAGCTGCTAGTAACTTCAAGCCTCCTTAAAAACCTTTTCTCAGATATGAAGTTGAATTCAGACAAAGGCCTTCAATACCAGAAAATGTTAAGTATTGGCAGGTGTTTGAAGATGAGGAAAAAATAAGCACTTCATGGAACTTATTGTAGATTTTTCAAACTCAGTGTTTAACTAGGAGGATAAGGAAGTAATAGATGAACAATAAGTCAATTGAAGAGAGACTATTGTTGGAAACAAGATTTTACAATTGAAAGGTAACACCATACATAGGGGTTTGGTCCCATTGGAAAGGATGTTTAACCCAAATGATTTGGCTGCCAAGCCAATTGAGTAAGAGATGGAAGAATAGGTGGAAGATTGCAACATTGGTATAGGAAAAGACCCTGGGGTGATAAAGTTGGCCAAAGGATTTCTTAAAGAATATAAGAAAAGGTATTTGGATATTTTCAAGTAGTATATGGATGTGTTTGCTTGGTCATATGATGACTTGAAAACATTTGACACTACTATCATTCAACACAAAATTCCTTTGAAGAGTGGGGTGAAGCCATATAAACAAAATCTCAGGCAAATTAACCCTCTATTACTTCCATCAATTGAGAAAGAGGTGAGGAAGTTGCTACATGCCAAAATTATTGTTCCTTTGAGGTATTTAGATTGGGTAGCAAATTTAGTTTCTATTAGGAAGAATAATGGAGAAATAAGGTTATGTGTTGACTTCATGAATTTAAACAAGGCCGCACTAAAGGATAATTACCCTTTACCTAAGATAGACTAAATTTTGCAAAAGGTGGTAGGGTTTGCTCGAACGTCTATAATGGATGGTTTCTCTGGATATAACCAATTTTATTTGCACCCAAAATATGAGAAGAAAAATGCTTTCACCACACCTTGGGGAACGTTTATGTATGCCAGAATTCCCTTTGGCCTCATAGACGCAAGAGCCACTTTTTAG
Source organism: Pinus tabuliformis (assembly GCA_031772625.1). Taxonomy (NCBI): domain Eukaryota; kingdom Viridiplantae; phylum Streptophyta; class Pinopsida; order Pinales; family Pinaceae; genus Pinus; species Pinus tabuliformis. Next base: position 459,676,094 of record CM062811.1, read on the forward strand.
AGAGCTATGGATATAACATTTGTTGGAGAACAAGACAAATTTGTAGTTATTTATCTCGATGGCATCACTGTTTTCTCAAAATCATATGAAGAGCACATAAAATACGTACAACACACTTTTGAAAAATGCAGAAGGTATGATATGTCTTTAAATCCAAAGAAATTGCAGTTTTCTCTGAGTGAAGGAAAATTATTGGGCCACATTGTGGCAAAGGAGGGAGTAAATATTGATCCCAAAAGGGTGAAGGCCATCAATAATATTCCATTACCAAGAAATAAGGAAAAAATCCAGTTCTTCTTGCACACAATCAATTTTTTAAGAATATTTATACCCAATTATGATGAAATAGTTAAAGAAATCACAAAGATGCTGAGGAAGGATAGGGAGGTAAAGTGGACAGTAGAAACTTGGGGATCATTCTCCAGAATCAAAAAGGATTTTACAAAATCCCCAATACTAGTCACTTCAGATTACCGAAAACCATTTTTTCAACTTTTCTTTTTCTTCTCCCCACACGATGGTTGTTGTCTTGTTACAAAAAAGCAATGAAGGACACAAACAACCAATTTCATTCTCCAGTCAAGTGTTAACGATGATGAGACAAAATATAATATTTGGAGAGGCAAGCCTATGCCTTAGTTAAAGACCTGAAATATTTTAGGATCTATGTCCTACAATCAAGTGTAAGATCTATGTCCTAGGTTTGGCTGCCCAAAGAAATTTGGATGATACAAATGACAAGACCTCTTTTGTATATATAGGAGTCAAAGGGGTCCCAATACAATCAAAGCCTACATAACGATGATATTGTAGGGCCACAACAATAACAATAGTGAGCTTCTATGGGGCATAATAATAACAACATGGGGACTATATGTGCACAATAATACAATAAGGGGGTTGCACTAATAACAATAAGGGGTTACACTAGTAGTATAGGACCTAACATGCTCCTCCCCTTAAAAAAGTGTTGTCCTCAATGCTTGAGTAGTTATGGATTCTTCTATATAAAATTTTCGTCCTCCCATGTGGAATCTTCAGCAGGTAAGTTCTTCCACTTGATGAGATACTCTGAATTTGACTGATTTTGTAGCTTTCGGGTTCTTGTTTCCGTGAATGCTTCAAGTTCTAATATGATTTTTCCTTCCTCATTAAGTTCCGACAATATTGTTTGAAATGGGAGCTTGTCAGCTATAACCTTCTTTAAGCATGAAACTTGGAAAACTGGGGGCACTCGGGAAGATGCAGGAAGCTCCAATTTGTATGCCATAGTACCAATATTTTGCAACACCTTGTAAGGACCACAGTATGTTGGTGATAATTTATTATCCTTCTTAGCTTGCTTGAGGGATATTTGTTTGTATGGTTGTATTCGTAAAAATACCCGGTCGCCTATATCAAAACTTCTTTCGCTGCGATGTTGATCTACCTATTGTTTCATTCTATTTTGCACCAAAGTGGGGTTATCCTTTAAAAGTTAGAGAACTTGTCATTGATGCTCGATGTGATCTTTCATTGCTTGAAACTTTTTCTTCTTGATATGTCCTTATATCTTAAGGGTTTGAGGAGGGGTAATTCTTGTCGATGTATTACAAGATATGGTCAGATTCATTTCTTGATGCTCGATGTGATCTTTCACTTCTTGAACCTTTTTCTTCTTGATATGACCTTCTATCTTGAGAGTTTGAGGAGTGGTAATTCTTGCCAATGCTTTACAAGATATGGTCAAATTCATTTCTTCTTTCTCTAGGGTTGGTTCTTGGTGTATGTCCTCTTCTTTTGACATTTCTTGATCCTTTTCTTCCTCCTCTTCAAAATCTATGTAAAATAATTTCTTCTCAGCACACTTATGACTTTATTGTATTTTCTATCACAATTATAACAAAGCCCTTTTTCTCTTTTTTCTTCCAATTGTTGTGGTGTAAACCTTGTAGGTTGTGGAAGGCTAGGAGAAAAAACAATTCCATATTTATAGTTGTGAGTGGTAGGATTCCTTGTTTCCATAATTTTGCTTTCAATTTTTCTTGCCAACCTGAATGCCTTCTCCAATGAATCAGGTTCCCAAAGATGAACCTCATGTTGAATGTTATTCTTTAAAGTCCCTATCAAGACATCAATCTTTTGCTTCTTTGGAATATCATTTACATTTATATTCAATTTTTGGAAGTCAATGTGCTCTTCCATTGAACCCTTTTGTTTGAGATTTATCAATTGGATAAAGAAGGTGTTACTCTTTGTATCCTCATAATGTGCTATCATTTCCTCCGTGAAAATTGACCAGGTGACAAGTGGTTTATGAGAAAAAAGCCCTTTATACCATAAAAATTGATTCGGTTCTAAATATAAAGATGAAATATGTACCTTTGTAATAGTTGTACACCATGTAGATCAAAATATTTCTCCATCTGTAGTATCCAATTTAGCGGATCCTTGCCATCAAACTTCCTCATATCATTTTTTCTTGATTTTAGGATCTCAATATTGAAATGACTATAACTTTGTAATTTTAGATCTCCAATTTCTGAAATTACGTACCATGGTAAATCTCTATTTTCTCTTTCTAACCCCACCAGTCTAGTCAATATTGGATTCTTCAAAAAAGAGTTATGCCAAAGCTCCTACGATGACATGATTATAGACTAGTTGAATAGAGTGAACTTGTACGGAGTTCCACGTTTCACTGTTTCAACCTTCAGACCTGAAAACAATACACACAAAAGCACAATTTGTCCTATTTCTTTTACTTCTTATGAAATTTCAATTTGATGCTCAAAGAGAAAGTTATGACATGTTTCCCAAGGTCACCTGTTTTGGATGTAATTCGGGAGCCTACAAAACCCCTAAATGTCTTCGACCGTATCTATGAAAATATAATGAAATAAGATCTTAAATTCGTCCTCGAGATTCATTAATATTGCGGCTCAAATGGGTTTTAATTTCAGAGTCTGAGCCTTCATAGAAAACAAATTATAGAGAAAATTCCACGATGACCTATTTGAGATGGAATTCTAGAGCTTGCAAAAACCCTAAATTCCTCTGATCATATCTCTGACACTATAGCGTGAAAAGATTTGAAATCCGTCCCGAGGTTCAGTGAGATTTCTTCTCCAATGGGTTTTATTTTTAGCTTCTGAAACTTCGCAGAAACAAAGTTATATTGACAATTCCACGATGACCTATTTGGAGCAGTGAAACCCTAGAATCCAAAGCTCTTATACCAAATGTTATGAAACGAGCTCACAAAAAGATAGAAAAGATAGATCAACGACTTCAGAATCAACCTCTTCGAGGGGGAAACCTCATTTACATTACAAAAATGAACAATTATTGGATGATACAAATGAAAAGACCTCCTTTCTATATATAGGAGTCTAAGGGGTCCCAATACAATCAGAGCCTACATAACAATAATATTGTAGGGGCACAACAATAACAATAGTGGGCTTCTATGGGGCATAATAATAAAATAATGGGGACTATATGGGCACAATAATACAATAAAGGGGTTGAAATAATAACAATAAGGGGTTACACTAGTAGTATAGGGACCTAACACACTGAAAATTTGTTCAAATCAGTCAAATTTATTAGCTTTTGCAAAAGATACAACATTATAGTAGGCCATTCCACTACCTGTTAGGGAAATGGATAAGTTGAATCCTCTAATAAAACTTTAGTAAGGATTCTGAAGAAGACAATAGTAGAAAATCAGAAGAACTGGGATTCACAGCTGAAGTTTTCCCTATGAGCTAATAGGGTTACCACCAAAAGGTCCATTGGATTCTTCAAAAAAGAGTTATGCCAAAGCTCCTACGATGACATGATTATAGACTAGTTGAATAGAGTGAACTTGTACGGAGTTCCACGTTTCATTGTTTCAACCTTTGGACCTGAAAACAATACACACAAAAGCACAGTTTGTCCTATTTCTTTTACTTCTTATGAAATTTCAATTTGATGCTCAAAGAGAAAGTTATGACATGTTTCCCAAGGTCACCTGTTTTGGATGTAATTCGGGAGCCTACAAAACCCCTAAATGTCTTCGACCGTATCTATGAAAATATAATGAAATAAGATCTTAAATTAGTCCTCGAGATTCATTAATATTGCGGCTCAAATGGGTTTTAATTTCAGAGTCTGAGCCTTCATAGAAAACAAATTATAGCGAAAATTCCACGATGACCTATTTGAGATGGAATTCTAGAGCTTGCAAAAACCCTAAATTCCTCTGATCATATCTCTGACACTATAGCGTGAAAAGATTTGAAATCCGTCCTGAGGTTCAGTGAGATTGCTTCTCCAATGGGTTTTATTTTTAGCTTCTGAAACTTCGCAGAAACAAAGTTATATCGACAATTCCACGATGACCTATTTGGAGCAGTGAAACCCTAGAATCCAAAGCTCTTATACCAAATGTTATGAAACGAGCTCACAAAAAGATAGAAAAGATAGATCAATGACTTCAGAATCAACCTCTTCAAGGGGGAAACCTCATTTTCATTACAAAAATGAACAATTATTGGATGATACAAATGAAAAGACCTCCTTTCTATATATAGGAGTCTAAGGGGTCCCAATACAATCAGAGCCTACATAACAATAATATTGTAGGGGCACAACAATAACAATAGTGGGCTTCTATGGGGCATAATAATAAAATAATGGGGACTATATGGGCACAATAATACAATAAAGGGGTTGAAATAATAACAATAAGGGGTTACACTAGTAGTATAGGGACCTAACACACTGAAAATTTGTTCAAATCAGTCAAATTTGTTGGGTTTTGCAAAAGATACAACATTATAGTAGGCCATTCCACTACCTGTTAGGGAAATGGATAAGTTGAATCCTCTAATAAAAATTTAGTAAGGATTCTGAAGAAGACAATAGCAGAAAATCAGAAGAACTGGGATTCACAGCTGAAGTTTTCCCTATGGGCTAATAGGGTTACCACCAAAAGGTCCATTGGGAAATCTCCTTTTGAATTAGTGTATGGGAAAGATGCAATTTTCCCTATACATTTAGCAATTATAGTTGCTAAAATTCTATACGATGTCGAGGAGGAGCCAAATTATCTAAAGAGGATGATTAATAAACTAGCAGAACTTCTAGAAAGTAGGGTAAATCATAATTTGATCAATTATAAGGAAAGAATGAAATCTCTCTTTGATAGAAAAGAAAGGGAAAAATACCTATAGCTAGGAGATTTGGTACTTATATTGGATTTCAAAAGGGAAGATAAAGGAAAACATGGAAATTTTGACCCTCTATAGTTTGGACATTTCAAGATTGCTGAAGAAAAAGGGAAAAGTACTTTCTTGCTGGAAAATTTAGATGGTGAAGTGCTTGAGCTGCGAGTGAATGGGTAGTTTCTCAAGCTTTACTTCTATCATTGAAGAGGTCCACTCTCATCCACTGTAAATGTCGGTGAGCCATTATAAATATCGAAAATGTTTTGTGTTTTTTATTACTATTATTTTGTTTTGTAAAGTTTTAAATAAAATGACTCCATGCCCAATGTATAGAAGACACTAATTTGTAGGTTCTCAATGTATTTCTTGCAATAAATTGTCCCCAATTGGAGCCGATGCTGTATCTGCAATAATTTCTTGCATTTCTGTCAAACGGTCCTATTTTCCATCCATGATACAATAATGAAGGGCTACAATCTAGGTTTTTCAAAGGGACATCAAAAGGGAGATGAAACACCTTGAATGACCATTTCAGAGAAGGCTCAACATATCGGGGGTCAATATTAGATGGGAGACCTGAAATTTTGGGAGCCGAAATTCATAGAAGGGTCGAAATGAAAAGGAAAGCATTGAAATTCGGGAGGCGATCACATCAGAACCCAATATCAGAAGAATGGAAGGAAGGTATATTGAGAACCGATATTAGGAGGCTGGACATCAGAGATTTTCAGAGGTGATGACATAAGTGCAACATAATTTATGAGGTTAGATTTTCGGAGGAAAAAAATTCTGTAACCCCTGTTTAAAATGTTTTATAAAAAGTTTTGATCCATTGGAAAGGATCCGATTTTGTTAAGCACTTGGTCATAAGGACTCAAGGGACTAGGGGCATAGAAAAGGAAGAGCACCCAGGTACTATTTTGAATATAGGAGGACCAAAATTTCAGACCGTTGTCGTAATTATGCTTGAAAAGACTCCGATGAAGGGGGTCTGATATTATCTGGCACTAGGTCATGATAAATCAAAGAAACAAGGGTGGAAGAATGGATATAAATGGAGTTAGGCCCTCGATAGGAGCCTGAAGGCATAAGAACCCAAGTACCCAAACCACTAGTCACAACACTTGGTCCTATGGGGAAATTGAGATAAGAGGACTAAAAGAGTAAATTATCATGGGCACGCATTTTAGTTTAAATATCGAGCATGTTTAGGGGCATATCTTCGTCTATCTCTGCCTAACCATCCCCCAGAATAATTTCGGGGTGAACCTGCGCGGCCCATCGATTCAACGACCCAGATTGGTTCTGGGGGTTAGTTGTTGGATCTGGCCTCCTGCTCTTTTACACACCGGAGGATGGTGGGGACCACCCACCACGTTATAAGTTTGTCAGCTCCTGTTTCAAGTGAGTGATGAACTTTAAAGGTAAACAATGACTTCTCCACCCCCGCTCCCATCCACATGTCACCTATCACTACCCAATCCCCTTACGCCAAGTGTCCACCCTATGACATCATCCCATGTCAGACAATAATTTTCCTCTCTTCGCCTATAAAAAACCTCCTTCTCCCCCCAAACTTTCAATTTTTTTTTCCCGGTGCCGTCTCCTCCCACCATTCCTCTGATCTGTAACGTCCTTTGAGTACTCAGCTTGTCTAGGATTCCCCCTCAATGTCGTTTTTAGTTTTCACCAGGATTACCAGGTACCTGGTTGGTCTCCTCCACTGGAAAATTATTTGATTTCTCATTAAAACACCCCAAGACCCCTAAAATTCAGGAAGCCAAATCCATGTCTAATGTTGAACCTCTCATGGACACCGAGGCTCAAATTTCAGACCCTCTTTGTTCTTTCCACCTGTCAGACCTCTGATTTGACTTGTATGGCCACCACGTCCAAGGAGAAGACCCATTCCGTGTAGTTGACTCAAGGTTGTACTATCATATCGCCCCTTTTGTACATCACTTCCCCAAGTTTGTGTCTTGGTTAAATGTAACTTATATAGAGGAGAAAAAATGTTTTGTTTCCCCCACTAGAGCCAAAATCCTAGAGGTGACCCTAGAGCTAATCCAAAAGTCTCTAGTTTACCCAAGCTCCCTTAAACCCCAGCAGTTCACAAAAACCACCATGGTTTATAACTATACTACCCTTCCAGCAACTGAACAACAATATTTTCTACAAATGGTCTTAGCTCTGGCTTACAGTCCTTGCCCATTGCTGATAGTTTCTCAATAACTATCTTTTCAGAGTTTGTATAGCCCATCTTGTCTATTATCTCTCACCTGTTTAGAGATGACAATGCCAATATGGCCAACAAAGTATACCTAGGGTTTCTCAAGGAGATGTTGTAGCCAGGTCATCTATTTGACATACCTGCTTAATTGGCCAAGTCAATAAAATTCTAGTTATGTCATTTTTTCACCACTTCATACTTTAGGTATTATTCACTATTGTTATATCTGTTTGTATACACCCATGTCGAAGAATTTGAATGCATGGACCTTAGTTTGGTGGCCCCAAAAAAATAGAGGAAGTATTTTTTGACTAGGAAACTGTTGTTAGAAGGAAACCAAAGAGTGATGGCTCTTCATAGTTCATTTTCTCCCACATGGCCATTTCCTATAAAATTAATCATAACACACCCCCTCCAAGAATCCCCCCAATAGAAAGAAATCCTTCAACTGAGCATGGCCACCAAGGTGGGAGACTGATACCTATTTGAGGATTACACAAATATTCGGGTCTATGGGCGTGAGCTTCCTCCATACCACTTTTTTGTATTCATACGCATGAGGATATTTTTCCTTTAGTTTATTAGACAGAGTCTTAATGTGGATCAGGTCCACTTTGTCCCTACTAAGAAGGGATATATGTTCAAGTTAGGAAAAACTATAGGGCCTTTTATTGTTAACTCTAGACAAGCCTTCTTGGTAGCTAAGGAATTAGTAAATAAAACAAATTTTGACTTGGGAGATGTTTGTCATTATGATCCTCATGGGCTCTTTTTAAATAAAAGAGAAAGAATAAAAGCTTCAACTTATGAGCATGAGGATAGCCCTGAGATTGAATGGAAAGTTATCTTTGATTCATGGCCTATTAACACAGAGATGGAGGTAGAGACTCTAGAAACAAAGGACAAGGCGCATAAAAGGACCATTGATGAGACAGGGGAAGTAGATATGGAAGACGTACAAACAAGCAAAAAGCTGAGGATTCAAGAGATAAAAGAAGAAGAATTAGAAATTGAGACTAGGTTGGTAGAGACAAAACCACACCAACTAGGCTTCCAGGTGACTTTGAAGGACCCATTACAAGTTGTTGCCTCATCATCCTTAGAAGTAGCCATTCTCAATTCAACAGGAAGTACAACCACAATTGAACCTAGATGATTTGCTGGAAAGGCCATTGAGGAAAGGAACAAGAAAATAAGGGAGGATATGCAGTAGCAAGTGGCTTCCCATTTAGTGCCATACCAAACCAGACTTATGGTTTCTATGGATTTGGAAAGAAGTCAAATGAAATTCTTGTTGCATTACCCACTAGCACAATCACTACCATCGGGCTCCTAGTTCAAGGCCCTGGATGCCTCCTTATACTTAGCAAGTGTCCCTTTGCCTAATAAGATCAAATTCCGTAGGAAAGTGGGAGAGATGCTTTACAGTGAGCTTAACAAAAACACAATGACCATAAGTAAAGTTTCTAGAGAAGGCTAGAACAAGAGTGAAACATGAAAGAGCTAACTCCAGAACTCTTCACATGTAGAATAAAAACTTCAAATAGTTGATTGTGAAACTAGGGGTGAATCCAAACGATAAGGCTGCATTTGAGGCCATTCTTCAAAGCTCACAAGAAGAGGTTCAAGCTTTGAGATACAAACCAAAGATTCCAGCCAATAAGTATGTGCAGTCCAAGGAACTTGCACCGATGAAGGAGGAGAAAGAGATCCTAGAAAAGGAGATGATAGACAGAAAAAATGATGTGGTGGCTCTTTAGAAATAGGTGGTTGAACTTTATATGAGATTAGACACTCGCATATGTGTTGTTTTGGTGCCTGAGAACCCTCAAAAACCCACAGAACAACTCACAATGACCCTCATCGATCTACATCTCTTGGAAGGAGAGCTCAAGAAGGCGTGGAACAATTTGGACACAGTCCAACATGCCCTATCACAAAATAGAAGTAGCTTGAGATAGCCAATACTAACGTAGATATGATTAGCAAGAACTTGTAGGCAACCAACCAAGAGATTGTTGAGCAAAAATTCCTTCTGAGAGGAAATATGTCTCTCGTGCAAGCTAAGAAACTGGTCTAAAATGAGATTATAGCATAAATGAAAAACAACTGTGAGTACATAACTCTAATGGATGAACATAATATTGTGATCAAGGACTACGAGTTATTCATCCTAGCTGCTAAGGAAGATGGTGAAAAGAACTCCCAAATTGCCAAGAAGTTCATTCAGTTTGTAAATGAAAGGCCACTCAGTGAGTTGAGGCCCATAGATGTGGTGGATAGAGTATCTTCTATCATGGAGATCTCCAAAGTAGTCTAGAAGGAAGAGGCTAGAGAAAAAGTTGAAGAATGCCTAAACATAGTGCTGAAGGATGTGGTTGCCTTCAACTCTGAGTTTGATGAGAGAGTTAGAGTAGGGTTGCCTAACTACTGGGATCTTGTGGGAATGCTGGTCCCATGGGCACAATATAGTCAGATGTTAGTGGAGGCCAAGAGAAAGGTGGATTCCTCCCATGAGAAGACTGCCACCCTTAAAGGTAAAACAATGGTTAATTATCTCAGAAAGGAATTTCAGCTGTTAGGATCAATGAAGACCCTATTCCGCACTAGGTTGAGCTATATAGGGATCACAAATCTCAACATTGCATATCAGCTATTCTTTCACACTCCTCTACCTACTCCAGCACTGTGGAAAGGTGTGAACAATTCATTAATCCTCCTGTACTCTAAATCATTGAACCAACAACGCTGCCTACTGAACCCGCCGATCGTAAATAAAGATACTGTTGATTGTGTTGAATTATGACACTTTGATGTTTTCTAATTCATGTAAATATTCACTTTTCCAAGACTCAATACTAGTTAGTTAGGATCTGGCTAGTACAACTATGCCACTAAAGCATACTAATATTTTGTTATGATGATTCACTGCCAAATCAAGAAAGAATATTTTGTAAGGGGTTCTTCCTCTGAGGCCCTATAAAAACAATTTTATGATACATAACCAAAGGTTGGGAATTTTGGGTTTTCCAAGAGAGAAGCTTTGCAATTTCATGATACATAATCAAAGGTTGGGAATTTTGGGTTTTCCAAGAGAGAAGCTCTGCAAGTTGTCAATGAAATGTATGCTCTATGGAAGATTAATGAATTTTTTTGGCGATTCCGGCTCATATGAATGTGTAGTATGTATTCTTTCTTGTGTTTGTTCCATATGTTCTCACTCTTCTTCTTAGATTACATGTAATAACAGTTGTTGGACATGTTTTCATGGATTTATGGATTCATTTGGATCTAATTCTGATTAAAGATTCCTATAACTAATATGAATGGTTATCGAGATTCTAAATTTGGATATTCCACAGTCTTCATTTTCAATTTGTCTACGTTTCGAGTCTAGAACAAGACTCATCATTAGGACTGATTTACAAAGAAGAGAAACGGGAGCTATAAATATGATCAGGTGAGTTGTCAAGATGGGAAGCCGACGAGCTCAAGATAAATGATTTTTATTTCAATTCTTTATTATTATCTTACTTAATTTGTTTTAATAATGATTTAATGGAATATTGCGTTCATTATTAATTATATTTCTCCCTTTATGTTTTCAACTTATTGTAATGAGTTTAAAATAAAAATGCAATTTATTAAAGAATCTAAACTTATTACAATAAGTTGAAAACATAAAGGGAGAAATATAATTAATAATGAACGCAATATTCCATTAAAATCATTATTAAAACAAATTAAGTATTATAGAGAGATTTAAATAAATAAATAATTTATTAATAACAAGATAATAATAAAGAATTGAAATAAAAATCATTTGTCTTGAGCTCGTCGACTTCCCATCTTGACAACCCACCTGATCATATTTATAGCTCCCGTTTCTCTTATTTGTAAATCAGTCCTGATGATGAGTCGTGTTCTAGACACAAAACATAGACAAATTGAAAATGAAGACTGTGGAATATCCGAATTCAGAATCTCAAAAACCACACCACAGAAATCTACAAACCATTATGAATGGTTACCCTTAAAATGCGCTTCATGTATCGTATCACTTCATTTAAATGTCCTTCTCACTCATTTCATTCTAAAATTCGATGCACTGGATTCTTAGTTTAAGCCCTGTGCATTGGTTTTCTTTCTTCCTCGATTCTTCTATCCAATATACTACAAATGACTGATAAAATTGCATGTTCATGTGATGTTGGCTGCTAGAGTCAGATATTAATGCTTCTGTGAGTAATATTTTGCATCTGACTTTGTATTTCTCCTCTTAAGGAAGGTTCTGAATCAATTTCATCTCAAATATGTTAAATACTGAGTGTAATAGAAAATATCAGCAGATCCTTAAAGCACTCATCAAGATGTCCTAGGCACTAGTCTCTCTTCAACCCAGGGGTTGTCTCTAGGAGCTACAACAGGTACAAAGTATTTTCTATCTATTTCTTTCTAGCACGACACCCAAGACTAGAAAAATGTGACAATATTTATTAGAGATGATGCTCGAGAAAGACAAAAACATGGTTTCTTTCCATTTCAAACTATAAAATTTGTTGCAAGCATTACTTGGGATATTCTTACATGTGTCCATAAATGATAGTGAAGCATACTTATAAATCATTATTGATGCTTGCATTTATGTCAATCCTACTAGGAAATATTTGCACAACAATTGTTTTACATCTAGATGATCTTGGTGCTTTTGTATTATGCAACTAAATTATTTTTTCCATTGTTATGTTTTTTTTTTTCTTTTTTTTATGTCACAATCTCTTTATCAAATTTCCACATGATATTTAATTAAATTTTATTTCATTCATCATCAAATTTATTATTTCCCATTATTTTCTCTAATCTGACTTGCCAAATGTAAGGATCAATAATTTATCATTTCCTTATTTTCTCTCGTCTCACTTTCCAAATGTAAGGATCAATAATTTTGATATTTATTTGAATAAACCAATGATTGTGAATCACATGTTAGATACTCTAATTTAGAAATCACCCATTGGCTTACCAGACCTATACAAATGACTAGAATATCTTAAGCTTTATTTGCATTAAGCTTCAAGATAGCATTTAGGAAAAATACCATTAAGTATTAAATTTTGTTAAAATGGTTTAAATTTCTTAGTCATAAAACCATATTTATTTTTAACGAGTTTAATGTATATAAAATTCTCCTTTTAATAATAGTTGATCCTTTGTACTCATGTTGAACACCAAGTCTTGAGTTGTTTAATGAGTGCAATCTTTTATTATAATTAAACCCAATCATCCAAAAGAATACGTTTCACATTTTAATATTGGTTTTTAATATGTGCTTTCGCATTCTTATTTTCCTTTCACGTTTTTCCAACTTACTCTTTGAATCACCATTTTTTCACACTAGTAGATCTGTTATTCCAACTATTAGTAAGTTGAAAGGAAACACCTTCACAAGCAAGGGATTTCAAGTTTGTCTCCCCTGCAAGGAAAGAGATTGTTAAAGCTTAAATATGTTTTGGTGACATAGGGACTGAACTTTGGTATGGAAGTTGTAGACACAAAAGCTATTATTTATCTGCATGTTTGAAATAGTTCATGCTCGCTTGCTTTATATATATATATAAAACTAACATGATTTAAGAAGTTATTTTTAGCATATGAAATATGAAATATAAAACTAATATGATTTAATAAAAATATGAAATTGTTTATTTGTCAATATAGATTTTTTTTAAGCACGGATTTAACATGAGTTGAGGAAGATCAAATTTTTTTATGGGCAAATTTATTTTAGAGTGTAAAATTTGAAAAAGAAATTGTCTTTCTCTATATATATAATGTTTAATTTTCCATTGTTTATATTGTATTTTTGTATTCTATATATAGTTAAACCTGTAAGTCCAAAATATCTTCTTGGATTCCCAAAAAAAAACATATATGTTAAAAAAAAGACCAATACTAAGACTATTTCAAACCCTTTAACCATAAAAACTTATTTTTTACAATTACTTTATATGATACATACATAATTTTTTAAAACAATATATAATATATATACATTGTTGACTTTATTTTTAACATTCAATTACTTGAATATTTTATTATATATAATATTAACAATTTTTTTTAATATTTTTTCCTATCGACATAAATTAGTTAACATAGAATTTTAAATAATTTATTTAAATATTTTTGAAAATTATAAGGTTTAAACATTTTACTCACACATTTTTAACTTTTAATTATTTTACATGAAATTATATTACATTATATGGACAACTAATTGGACGTGCATCGCATATTCAATTTTTCCTTATTATAGCTGATATTGATTTTCTATTTAGAGAATGTTTTATTTTTATTTGAAGAGAGACATATATCTACTTCACATTGAGCACAAACAAAATTACACATCGCCATCATACTAGGCTGTAAAATAAATCTCTTAACTCAATAAATAAAATAAAAATTATGACAAGAAAACAAATTCAAAATTGCCTACAATAATTATATAATTGTAGTAAAAACATACCCTTTTTATCTTTTTATCCAACGTTAGTCCGGTTTCTTATCACTTTTGAGATTCATCTTTTATTGGAAATATAAATTTGTTAGGTCTTCTGTTAATAAAGTATAAGCGACGTATTATGATGTTGTGGACATAATACATTTATAAATAACATCCCTGATTTAATCCATTACGGATGTCCACAACAACTTTGCATAGCCTCCAAAAATTAATAGTACATTTTAATGTTGAAGTCTATGTCCCTAAATCTTTTCTATATATGTTTCAAATTTTTATTCATAAAATTATTTTTCAATACTCTAAATCCACTATCTATCCTCATTTGAAAGTATCTGGAAAATGACCGTTTTAAATTCATTTCATAATTTTTTATTCATAAAATCCTTTTTCAATACTTTTAATCCACTATCTATCCTCATGTAAAGTATTTGGAAAATGATTATTTAAAATCCATTTCATAAATTTCGTATCCATAAACTAAATGAAAAAGGGTAAAATTTTGTGCATTAGAGTAAAAAAATTTAAACATTTTGTCAAAAACATTTGGTTTTAGTCCAGATTAAGTACAAGCTACACACCACTACCATTTATAAACTACTTTGTTAAGGAATGGCATTAAATCACAGAGACAAAGTCCAATTTCAGTAGTGAATATATATTTTAGCTCCCTGAGATGCATGATAGTTACTTAATAGACATGTTTCAAAATTTTCAATCCATTTACACGATGTCATTTACCTATGCAGGAGCCACCCTTGAAAACCAATTAGCCAATGCAAGCGAAATGTTGGGCAAGCTCACTTCAGGAGCCATGCTATTCATTTGAGTCAAATCCATGCACCCTAAACACAGGCCAAATGCAAGTCAAGTCAAGAGTAAGCATTCCCAATAGGGTTAAGGTTCTATGCAATGCTAAATTTTGTTAACCCTCCATGTTCCAATAAAAAAACCAAAACAAGTTTATGTTAACAATGAGCTTCTTCCTTTTTTCTTTTTTTTTTTGTAAGCTTGGCAGGATTACATCTTTATCATGTCCAATATATCACCTTGATCGGGGAGGGGAATTGAACCGATGACTTCAAATCAAGGAGTGTGTTAAGAAAGCACCTGATCACTGTTTATCCAAGACTCCATGGACAATGAACTTCTTCCTTTACAAATACAAAGATATTTGTATTTCATTATTTTTTCCATGAATAAAAATCTTAATTAGATAATATGGAAGTCCAAGCATTCAAAAATTCAAACAATACATAAGATCTATTCATAACACAATTAAATCCATTTATAAACTAACTCAATTGGAGGAGCTTAGAGTCAAACTATGTTTCCTCCTCAAGTAAAGGACCATGAAGTAAAACTATGCTTTATGCTTAGAAAGGACTTGTTTCTCATCAACTAATCTTGTTTTGTTCTAATGATGTAGATTTCCTTATCTTTTAATGAGTTCTAAAAGTTATCGATGATGTTTATGAGTAAGAGCTTAAGTATACTCTCAGAGGGAATATTTTGTCAACCTTTTTTTATATAAAATATAAACAATGGTGGAAAGTTATTTGTTATTATTCCCGCACCTTAAAAATGATAAGAAACTAATAATTACAGTCTTCTTCGGGAGGGAAATTGCCTTTTACAAATAATACAATATATAAGACAATATTTGATGATCCTAAGACCATGTCTCTTTAGTGTATATATAGGAGACAAAGGGTACAATTATAATAAATGGGACGATGAGGGGTTCTAGCCTAGATAACAATAGAAATGTAATCAATCAATATCTAGGGCTTAATAAGGAGTTTTGAGTTAACGTGGGGCATAACATGCCCCTCCCCTTCAAAGAAGTGCGGTCCTCCACACTTTACTATCTATAGGTGTCGTTGCATGAACAACCCATCTTCCCATGTCACTTCTTCCACTGGTAGGTTCTTCTATTTGATGAGGTACTCAATAATTTCTCAATTTCTCAGCTACTTAGTCCTTATTTAAAAATTTATTTTTAGTTCTAGTAATATTTTCCTTTCTTCATTAATAATTGGCAGAATAGACTGGACTTGGATCCTGTCGCTGATTACCTTATTTAGGAAAGAAACTCAGAAGACTAGATGTATATGTGAAGATGGAGGCAACTCCAATTTGTAAGTTGTACTTCCAATTGTCTACAACACCTTATAGGGGCCATAATACCTCAAAGTTAATTTATTTCCTTTTTTTTCTTGAGGGACATCTATTTATATGGTTGTAGTCTCACAAGTACCCAATCCCCCATTTCAAATTCCTTTTCACTGTGATGTTGATTTGCTTGTTGTTTCATCTTATGTTGTTCCATAACTAGGTTTTCTTTCAATATTTTGAGAATCTCTTCTTGGTGTTATATGTGGCCCTCTACTAGAGCCTTTATATTCCCCTTCAAGGATGATGTAATGGATGGAGGATGATATCCATAAAGCGCCATAAATGGTGACATTTTTTATGAAGTATGTAAGGATGTGTTGTATCACCATTATGCCAAGGGAAACCATTTGACCCAATATGTATGTTTATTAGATGTAAAGAAACATAGATATCCTTTTAAATATTTATTCATAATCTCAGTTTGCCCATGAAATTGAGGTTGGTAAGATGATATGTGAGCCAATTGAGTACCCAAACAAGAAAATAATTTAGTCCAAACATTTCTAGAAAAAAATGGATCTTTATCACTTACAATAATTTTTGGTATTCCATGTAGTGTATGGATTATTTCCATGAATGCTTCTCCCATAGTAATTTCTTTAAAAGGGTGAAAAATAGAGAAAAAGTGGCAATACTTTGTAATTGAATCTCCCACTACCATAATGACACTCTTTCCTTCATATTTGGGTAAACCCTTAATAAAATCCATTGAAATTTCTTCCAAATGTTGTCTTGGTATGGCTAATGCTTGAAGGAACCCTAGGGTCTTGATAGTCTCTCTATTTTGTTAGCATACCACACATTATGCCACAAAAATCTCCACATATGCTTTAAGTCCTTCCAAAAAAAATAATTTCTTGATCCTATGGTATGCCTTCCAGAATACTGGATGTTCTCATACAAGATAACTATGAAATTCCAAAAGGACTTTCTATTTGAGTTAAGGAAAATTACATAAGTATAAGAAAAATTGATAACATAACAAATATTTTATCGACGTAAATTTTTATATTGCATTAGGGTCCTCCTATATATGTTGAATAATCTTATATATGTTGTCATCTTACTACCACTCTATCATTTCTTCTTCCACCCAATAAGATTGTGGAGTGGAAATAACACAAAGTAAACCATTTGTGTCTTCCTCTTTCCATGAGAATGCATCTGCCACAATATTTTGTTTTCCTTTATTGTAGATAATTTCAAAGTCATAACCCAACATATTTGTGACCCATTTTTGTTTCTCTTCTGAAGATAGTCTTTGATACAAGAAGTACTTCACAATATCATGATATATTTTTTCTTTGAAGTGTCTTCCTATTAGGTACGGATTCCATTTTTTAATTACATGTAGTATGGCTAACATTTCCTTTTCATAGATGGGGTTGACTAAGCTCTTTCCTTTAATTTCACTACTTCCAAAGCAAATGGGGTTTCCTTCTTGCATCAAAATTGCACCAATTCCATCACCTAAGGAATCACGCTCCATAGTGAATATTTTTGTGAAGTCAAGTGTCACCAAGATGAGAGTTGTACACATATCCTCTTTAAGTTCTTCAAAAGATATGGTTGCCTCTTTAGTCCGATAAAATGTCTCTTTCTTCAATAATTTTGTTAGAGGTGTTGTTATTTGACCATAATTCTTGATGGACTTGTGGTAATATCATGTCAACCTAAGAATCCTCTAAGCTTCTTCAAGGTATTGGGGATTTTCCATTCCCTCATAGCATTGATTTTGTTAGTATCCACCTTGACACCATCATGCTATACAATATGACCCAAATATTCAACTTCTTAAACCCCAAAGGAATACTTGGAAGAATTTTCTTATAATTGTTTCTATTTTAATAGTGTGAAGACCCTATCAACGTGTTGTACATGCTCTTTCCAAGATTTTTTATAGATTAGTATGTCATCAAAAAATTCTAGAAAATTTTTTCTAAGGAAGGGTTTGAAGATAGAATTCATCAAACTTTCAAATGTTGAAGGTGCATTTTTAAGTGCAAATGGCATAACCAAAAATTCATAATTACCTTCTTGTGTTATAAAGGTTGTTCTAGGAATGTCTTGTTGCCTCATTCTGATTTGATGATATTCAAAATGAAGATCCAACTTAGTAAATAAAATTTCCCCATGAAATTCATATACTAATTCATCAATGATAGGAATAGGAAACTTATCTTTGATTGTCATTTTGTTGATCTATATGTAATCTAGACACATACACCATGAACCATCCTTTTTAATAACCCTCACCATTGGTGAAGAGAAAGTGCTTTAGCTAGGTTGAATGATGTTGACCTCTAGCATTTTTTAAACCATACACCCGATCTCACTCTGTTTTGCATGTGGATATTTGTAAGGCCTAATGATAGGTGCTTTAATTTCAGGTTGCAAATGAATAGCATGGTTATGATGTCAAACATGTGGAATATTGTTAGGAATTCCCCCAAATACCTTTACATGGTTGTTGATAACATTTTTTTAGATACATTAGAGTAGAGGATATAGATGTTTGAACACCGAATGAAGACAATTGTGCAACTACACCATGGTGTCCATTTTTTATTAAATTTTTCATGCTATTAGAGCTTATAACTTATTGGGTTTCCCTTTAATACCTATAAGGTCAATTTCATATCCTTCTGAGAAAGATCTGATGAAACGATATTGAAATTTAAGCGTCATTGTTCCCAATGATTGTAGCCATTAGACCTCTAATACAACATCAACACCGCCCATTTAGATTGTAATCATGGGACTAACCAAAAAATACTCCTCCATATTTAAATTAATATTATGGCACTTCACTCAACAATTTCTAATACCTCCATCTACAATCATCACTTGAAATTCTAATACTAGATATAATTGATGAAGTTATGAGTGTACCTAAATCAATCGATATTTTTACCTTTTTATTTTTTTATTTATCCTTCTATATTGATAGTTTGTGGAGTGCTGATGTCGACCAATGCCTGACAAGAGATTGTTGGAACAATCTCTTCTAGCTTTAAGTCTTGTGAAGTTTCCACTTCTTAATCCTCTTCATTTTCATAGTCTAAGTAGAATTAATTTCTTCTCAATACATTTATTCCCTTTACTATACTTGTTGTCATAGTTGAAACATATTCCCTCTTCTCTTCTTTCACCCATTTGTTAAGGATTCAACCTTGTTGGTTTAGGAAACAGAGCATTATTTTGTTTATAGTTATTACTGACCAATTTTATAGTTGTCATATTTTTACTTCCAAATTTCCTCACCACACCTAAAGAATTCTATAGAGATTTAGGTTCAAACACATGTGAATCATGTTGGATGTGCTCCTTTAAAGTTCCCATAAATAGGCCTAATATATTATCATCTCAAATATTTTTTACTCTGAGACTCAATTTTTGGAATTGTTGAATGATCTCTATAACTGGACCTTTTTGTCGAATATTTACCAATTGACTAAAAATGTATTTCTCTTAATATCCATATAATATCCTATCAATTCCTTTGTAAAAATGAAACAAAATATAACATAATCCTTTTATTTTTAACAAAGACATTGACACCATACATGTTGGTCTTATTCTAGACACTTGGATGCAATATTTACCTTTTGTAAGGATTCCAGTTGGTGTAGATCAAAGTATTGCTTCTTATAAAATTTCCATGTTACAGTATCATTACCATCAAATTTCCTCATGTCAATCTTCGGAAGGTAGTAGTTCCTTTGGTGGTGACTTGAAGCCTTAATGATGTGTAAATTGGATTGAAAATTCACGATTATGGTTCTACAATTCAAGATTTGTTCTCTATAATTTTGATAACATACCTCAATATGATACTAATTCTCAACAACATGATTCTCGTTATGTTCATGATTTCCTTGGATATCCATATCCCTTTTAGGAAGACACTTTAAGAGGAGATTTTCCTTGAAAATCAAGAATTTTTGTATTTCTTCCTTATTTTCATTCATCTTATTTTCTATTCGTTCATTCCATTCATTTTATTTTCCATTTATATTTTAATCCTTTCTTAAGAACTTAAGAGATCCACCTTTTTCAACATACTCCCATCAATTTCAATAACTTTCTTTTCTAATTGAGATAACCTCAATTCTAAGTCCTCACTTTCTTCATGAGTCAACAATGAGAATTTATTAGATTTAATTGTAGTATTTTCTTTGGAGGCATGTTGGAAAATAATAACAATAATCCTCTTTATTATAACTTTCAATCACCAAAAGAAATGATCTCCTAATCAACAATTATGTCATTAGTAAGTTATGTACCTTAATTTCGATAATATTGGAATGACTGATGTTTTATTGATTTACCTTCGAGATTTGAGCTCTTCTAGATCGATTTTTTTTTCTATAATAATCTAATATGTCTTTTTTGTAATTCCATATGTGTGAACTCAATTTGATGTGTCAAATGAAAGTTATGGTAACTTTCCCAAACTTTCTTATTTTTGGCCTCTTCCCACAAGAAAAATTGTATATATGTCATGTGTCTAATTCTTCAATATAGTTCTAAAATTTGTGCATGAGGTACTTCTATAAGTCCCCTGAAATACCTGAATATTTCATAGTATGAAAATTCAAAAACAAGAATATATAGCAAAAACACCAAGCTGAATTATTTAAAATTTATTCTAGGATTTTTCACTAACCCTAACTTCCATAGGGTATAACTTTGAAAGTTTTGTGAAAAAAATAATGAAAAATTGAAAATAATTTCTCCAATAATTATTCTTAACATGGTCCAAGCTTCACTATCTAAAATGGGAAAAAATAACATTTATTGCAAAAATTCCAAACTAACATGTTAAAACTTCATTCACGGCGCATACAAGAACCCATACTTCCTTAGTGCATATATCCAAAATTGTGGTGAACAAGGATATGAGATTTGAATAATATGTTCATCGAGATTTTAGTCATTAGTCAGGTAATAAAGAAAGAAGGTTAGTGGTTTCCTTTATTCAAGCACCAAGCCATAAAATAGAGTAGTTATTCTCCTAAAGTGTCATTTCCTTATCTGGTATGCAATGCAATCAAGAAAGAAGCAAGATAACAAGGAATGATGTTTCTATTACCAAGAAAAACAAGGGAGTATAGTCTTTATAAACTCTCAAGTATTTCCTTTCATAAACACTGCCAGTTGCAAGCAATCAGATACCCTCAATGAGTTGACGCGGTTAAGGAGCGAAGCAAGAAGGGCAAGCCTATCTTGGAGTAGTGATTATTGACTATGCTATATTATAAATAATGTACTCTACCCTATGGGGTTTTTTTTCCTCAATGTGTTCCATGTTTCATAGTCTAAAACCTCATTGGAAATTTTTATAGAAAAAATGCATAATTGAACTATTTAAGGAAGATTTTTGAAGCATTTAGAAACCATAATTTCCTTAGAACGTATCTCCGAAAATATAGTGAAAAAATATTTCAAATTTGATCTTGATATATCTTCTCAATTGTCTCCAAGTTTCACCGTCTAAAAGCTCCCAAAACAATGTTATAGTGAAAATGTCACGATGACTTGTTTGAAGTTGCAAAACCCTAGGATCATGAGCTCTGATACAAAATGTTATGATCCTTTCACCTTAAAAATGATAAGAAACCAATAATTATAGTTCACATGAAGGTGGAAACCTCCTTTTACACTAAACAAAATATACAAAACAATATTTAATGATCCTTAGGCTAGGTATCTTTAGTGTATACATATGAGACAAAAAGCACAATTATAATAAAATGAAACAATGAAAAGGTCTAACCTATATAACAAAATAACAATAGAAATTAAATAACTTAAAAGTTTAACATTAATTCAATATTAAAATATTTATGTTAAAGATATTTCTAATAATCTAATTGTATTTTTATAAAAGAATTGTTCCCTTCATATTAGCATGTGTATGCCTTCTTTCCCCGAAAAAACAATTATATTTTAAGAAGAATATACACAATATTGTCCAAAATCATAAGAAAAAAGAGACTAGCCTTGTTAGGCTAAACATCAAACCTACATACAATTTGTATCCAAACTCTAATCCTATTCCCACTAATCTATATCATTGATCCAGAAAAATTATGAATGTATAGTTTTACATGATTTTTTTGGCACAATTAAATCCTCTATATCAAATAAAAATAGTACAAATCATTAACCTAGGATAGTAAAAATAATAATGGAACATGATACCCTCCCATTAGTTTCCATCAAAGAATTCATAAAATGCAAGAGAACATTCATTGAAGAGAAGTGGCTATTTGAAAAGGGAGTCCTTATATATATGTGAGAAGTAAATCCATTCAAAATATTGAATAGAAACCTAAATTTCCTTAATTAAATGCTTTAGGAAAACCACTTCCACTTTGTTCCTTCAATTAGTCTAACTGATATTTCTCTTAAAATATCTCACCACCCATAACTTATTGATATTATTTTCCCTGCCGAGTAAACAATAGTATAGAAGACCCAAAATTTAGCGTTCATGTTAGATATTTTCCTTGATGCATAATTGATGTAACCTTGGCCTAGATACATCCTAAATCTAGATCTACCAAGCACCGAGAGAGATCAAATCTATTTTCGTTCCAAAAGTGGTTTGCACCTCAAGATATTTGATCTCTTTCGACAATTGGTAAATCTATAGTTAAGATAGATCTAGGTATTTCATATCTCAAATATACTTAAGTATTAGTGTTGTGTTTTATAATTTTTTATTTTTTTTAAATTAATATATATCATAATATATTACTAGTAATTTAGGTTGAAAATTTTGAAAAAAAATAATAGTAAATGTTTTGTTGAAATTTAAACTTGTAAATTAATAAAAATTAATTAGTATCTTAAACATAGTTTTTCTTAGTCTAACTCATAGACGAAATAGCAAGATTGTGATTTCTTGTAGTTTGAAATATACTTTTGGATGCATAAATGGATTATGCACCGTGAAAATCACTTGAGTTTTGAAAATTAAACAACTTAAACATATGATTTTAAAAAATGTACTGGATTTTGAATAAAATTGATAATAAAAAAATGCTCTAAACCATTTCATCTGTTAATTAGACTACCAAAACTTAATACATAATCTTGATAAAAATTGTCACAACCTTTCATTATTAATCTATTTATAAATTATAATGTTTATTTGATAATTTATTTAATTATAATTTTTTAATTTCACTTCTTAATTGAGATGACTATCTTCATATATATTATTTACTATAATTATTGCTAAAGTGTTTAATGAGTCTCTTATATACAATGGATTTATATTTGCATTTATTAAATCATCAATATATAATTATATTTTATATTAATTTTAAAAATATTATTAAATTATGAATTTCAAATTTTCTATCATATATATATATATATATATATCACTTTCTATAACTGATTAAACTATTCATTTTTAGTTGTTGGATTGATTGTGTTAAAGTAGCTCTTGAGAAAAGTGTTATCACTAACGGTTGCTTATAGCCTATGGTTTTGTACTTTATATTTATTTAATCTATTAGTTTTTTCTCATGATCTTGGTTCTTTATATTTATCCAATTTATTAAGTTATGTTCATTAAATTTTCTTTTATAAATTAAGATGACTAAGATAGATCATTGCTAGATTGAACATTTGATGTTATTTAAATTTTACATTTTATATTTGCATATGTTTAAACTTGAATATTAATTAAAAAATATGAATTTGACAATTAATTTTGTTTTATTTTTTTTTTCTATATATATTTTTCTGATAATTAAAAATGTTGACATACGATAGATCATTTCCAGGTTGAACATTTGATGTTGTTTAAATTTTACATTTTATATTTGTATATGTTTTAACTTGAATATTAATTAAAAAATATGAATTTGACAGTTAATTTTGTTTTATTATATATATATATATATATATTTTTTTCTGATAATTAAAAATGTTGACATACGATAGATCATTGTCAGGTTGAACATTTGATGTTGTTTAAATTTTACATTTTATATTTGTATATGTTTTATCTTGAATATTAATTAAAAAATATGAATTTGACAATTAATTTTGTTTTATTTTTTTTCTATATATATTTTTCTGATAATTAAAAATGTTGACATACAATATTATATTATGCCTACACATCTCCCTTATATTAGGTTGTAGAGTGCGTCTTGACTCAAGATGTGGCACTAATATGGAAACAAAACCACCCAACTCTTCTCTTTGGAGGAGATCCCTAGCCATATCCATCAAAATACCCCCACAAGACACCATAATCTAGAGTAGACATCACTAAACACCTAAGATGATTGACCTTGAATTCAAATTTATATTAAATTGCTAATTTGATCAATAAAACAACAAACAAACTTATCTCGGAAGATACATAGATTTTAATACAACCAAACTAAATAGAATAGAATATAAGGGATATATTTAAAAAAAGTCATAAAAGAATCCATCATCCAATCCTAAATACAAGCCTATGAATGTAGTTTGGACCATAGATACTTTGGCTTCATTTTCGTATGAACCAATATAGATCCATATTAATTTTGGATCTATCAAGCACCACCCAGAGGGATCAAATCTCTTGAGGCACAAACCTCTTTTTTGAGTGAAAAACTTGAAGAAAGGTTTGCACCTCGAGAGATTTGATTCCTCTCCAAGCTTGATAGATTATTTTTTTTGTTTAATTTTTATTTTTATGGAATTTTACTGGGTCAAAATGTTCAGATAACATAGTATAACAAACATTACAATATCTCTTCGGCCCAAAAATGTAATTATATATATATATATATATATATATATATATATATATATATATATATATATACATATACATATAGATTTTGAAATGAGAGGTGGTTTTAGGCATGTCGTGTTGGTGAGCCATGGTATTAGCCCATGGTATGGTATGGTTAATACTATCCATAGTAAGGTGGAGTGCGTATCCATGGTTAAGTTATATTGTAAGTATTATTTTGATTGTGAAATACGATATGGTTTTTGGGCATGTGGTATTGATGAGCCATCTTATTGGCCCATAGTATGGTAAGATTATTAATATCCATGGTTAAAGATATTGGTATATGGTAAGTACTATGTTTTTATGTGCTTATTAATGAAATATAAATATGGTTAACCAAATATTATTTAATTTATATGGTAAAATGGATCTTAATTTATAGCTGCTATTTATATCTTATATATTTTAATGTGATAGAGGTCTAGATATATCTCAAAAGCAATTATAATCCTTTTTCTTTTAGATTTAATAATTTTGTTTTTATATAATTAAATTAAAATAAAATATTCTAATTGTGAAATAAAAAATGGTTTTTAGGCATGTTGTATTGATGAGTCATGGTATTGGCCCATGGTATCCTAAGAAAGCCTATTTACAAGTTAATAATATCTATGGCAAAGTGTATGTGAATATCCATGATTAAACATATTGGTATATTGTAAATTATTGTGAGTATTAAAGTTTTATATGCTTATTAATTAAATTTAAATATGGTTACAAAATCATTATTCTATTTTATGAGGTAAAATGGATCTTAACTTATTGTTGCTACTTATCAGTTATATATATTAATGTAATATGTATGCTATGGTTTTATTTTATCTAAAAAAGTATTCATAATCTTATTAATAACAAAAATTACAATGTAACAAACTAAATTTTATTATTTTTATTACTTTTTACTTTTAACTTTTCACAAACACTAGAACATCTCCCTCATACTAGGGTCTATATTAATTTTAACCCACATGTAAATGTTTACCAATAGTTTAGGTATTTTGGACATGTTAATATAAATTCAACATATTAAGACGACATGTAAAAATGTTTACAAACTTTTTTACATTACACCTACACATCACTCGTAGGTTGTAAAGCGCATCTCGTCCCAATTATTACACATCACTCCTAGGTTGTAAAGTGCCTCTTGTGCCAATTATTGACCAATCATCTATAAAGTAAAGACACTGAAAAAGATATGATATACTGACTCTACATCTAAATTACATAAAGAATACCAACTAAGATAAGATCACCTCCACTTAAGACCACTGTACCAAGTAATAAACTTATTCTTCAACACGAACAATGGTTTGATTTTAGACTTTAAAGAGGTAAATATATTCCCCTAATCATAACATGAGAAGGATCAACTTGGATTATTTCCTCTAACTAGGTAAGATATCCTAGCTTGACCATATAATCACTAACAAAGGATTTTTGGACTAGGCTAAAAAATAAACATCTTCCTCTCCAAAGTTGATAAAATTGACACACGACAAGCTAACATAAGCATGCCACTCCTTTTTTATATCAACTAGCAAATAGATCTCATATTTAAACATCCATATGTATCTTCTGGCACCTTGCATATTCTAATACTAGGCATCATTAAGGAATAAAAAAACCTCTATCATATAGGATGGTGATAATATTTTTTGAAATGAAAAATCTAAAATCATCCCTATTCCAAGGATCCTCTCCCAACTGGATCTTATTTCCATTCTCAACACACTAGGTTAACCAATTCCAAACCAAAGGAAACATGTGTACAAATATCTTTCCAAATTGATGTGTATTCTTCAGAAGATATTTTGGTTTATCTAAACCATTCCTCTATAAAAATCCCTGTAAATAATTTCATTTCATAATCCATCCCCACAAGGACTCAATGAAGGTAAGTCTCCATAGGTTGGGCATAACAAGGGCTTGGCAAAAGTGATATATGTTCTTAACTCCTCATCCACCCTAGTTTTCAAGGAGAGAAATTGTAGGACATTTGACTAGAGGGATCCCATTACCAACTTTATTTATAGACCAAATGAATTGAATGCACCTCTTTCTAATCTTATTAACGATCATACCCTTATGAATTTTCATAATGGAAACAACACATTAGAATACTCTTTAAAACGTACTACAATAAGGCAAGCCTTCCTTTGCTAGAAATCCACCAATTCACCCAGAGATAAATGCATGCCTCAATCTTGTTTGTAAGTACAAGAATATTTAGAAATCATTTAAGAATTAGGCTCAAGGAAGAAAACTAAATATTTAACAATTTTATCAAGAACATCATTTGGAAAAGGATGGGAAAGTTCCATATCACATAAGAATTCTATTCAGAGAGAATTATACAAGAGCCATAGTTTAGAATGATAAGACTTCATACAATTAATCTAATAATAATGGTAAAAAATATTTTTAACTTAAATCTCCAAAAATAAAAACATCAATGAAGAAGAGAAGGAGAGAGACAGAATCAAACAAATAAATTTTTACACCATTTAGAGTATCATGATGATCATCATATTTTAAGAGAATCCTAAGACCTTATGTGACCAAAAGGAATGGCAAAGGATAAAAGGGACAACCTTGCTTGAGACCTAGTTAAGCTTAAAAGAAAGAACTTAGAGGGATCACCCTTTATAATAACATCAAATGATACTTACTAGACACATTTCGTGATCTGATTGGCTATTAGAAAATTCATACCCATCTGAAGAAGAAATATCCTAAGATAAAACCAAATGACTCTATCATAAGTGTTAGAAAAATATAGGTTTAAAACAAAATATAAGGAATTTACTTTCATGATGGAATGAAACCTATCGTAAGCAATAACAACCAAATCATTAATATGATGATTACCTAGAAACCCAAATTTCTCTTTTCAAATCAATTCAATCAAGATTGGCTTTGATTTATTAGCTAGGATTTTTGTGACCAATTTATAAATGACATTGAAACACAAAATAAAATGGAATTCGTCCAAAGAAACTTCATCCCATTTTTTTAGGAATCAATGAAAGCAATGTCAAATACAATGTTCCCAACATCTTACTTGATTGTTTAGATTCATGTACCAGCTTTAATAAATCATCCTTGACAATATCATAAAATCTTATACAAAATTTGATAGTTAATCCATCTAAGCTAATATTTTTACTTCTTTTGAGTGACATGAGAGTTGAAAAAAGCTCTCCCTCATATATGTATACTTCTAAAGAGGAGTTCGTATTGTCATAAATAAACTATAGAATCAGACCTAAGATCTACATAGTATCTCCCATTGGACAACCATCCCCTTCTTTGAAAAAATCCCTAAAGTAAGCAATGTTTACATTTTTTGAATCCTGAAAAGAGTTCACCAAATCTCCTTTAATGTTTCTAACCTCATATATAGTGTTTATACTTTTACTATAGCTCACAAACCTATGGAATAAATTCATACTATTGTCACCTTCATGAATCCAAATGGCATGGCTCTTAAGTCTCCATTCAATTTCTTATTTCCTGAGGATTTCTTAGCATTTAGCTTCAACAGAAGAAAGAGCCTCCCTCTCATTTTTAGAGAAAATATCAGAAAAATTGTCATAAAAAATATGGATGATATTGTCTTCAACCTCTCTAAGAGACACCTGAGACATTTTTTGTAATCCTCTACCCAGTTTTTGGTCACTCTACAAACCTAAGCTAAGATGTATATTAATTATTGCATATATGATACCTTGGCCTTCAATTGAAATATTTTAGGAAGCCATGCATGTTTAAATTTAAAAAGTGTAGAATGATTCTTATCCTCTTTGACTAGCTTATAGAGAATAAAGAGATGGTTGGAAAAATCCTTACTACCAACCCAAGACTTCATGAGGACTATGTAGTCCTATAATGTATCTGAACAAAAAAACCTATCTAGCCTCTTTCAGATACCCCCATCGCCCTAACTACCATTATGACATATAGGAACAAATTTTGAAGGCTCTAGATTAACCAAACAAAACTCTTCCAAATGATGGGAAAAAAGGAGCCGAATGGATCTTGCCTGGGATGAGACCCCCACACTTCTCTTGAAGAAAGAGAAAAATTCAAATCACCTCTTGCCATATTATTCTTACTAGAGAAAACCTTAGATGAAGCTAAATCCTCTCAATATTTCCTTAGATTATCATAGGGGTAAAAGTTAAGAATCCAATAAATCAACTTGAATACTCAAATTCAATGTTTTGGAACTAGTAGCCTTCAATATAGATCTCTAAGTAGTAAGAGGACCCCATGAAAAACTAATTGTATCAATTGCAATGAAAGACCAATATTTAAGCCAACAAAAAACCTCAATAGGATTTGAACCTACACACCTAGTTTCTTGGATAAGAATTATATGATAAGAAAATAATTTAACAATTCTTTGAGGTTTATCACTTTAGGGGCACCCCCAACACAATGCACATCAAAAGGTAAGGTAATCATGGATTAACCCTAATGGGGGATTTCCCTAATGTAAGGGTTATTTCAATTGTAACATACTTTCCACATCAATTGTACTTTTTAATTTATTGCTAGGCTAGAGACCAAACAGATTTCCTTCTTACTCTCCCCCCATAAGGCTTGTTTAGGGCTAGTTCCTCCTCAATTGAAACATCCTCTTTAATTTTTGACATGGACCTCAAATCATGCTTTTAAACTAACACCTTCTTAGGAGGAGTCTTGGGATGATTTACTATAGGAAGGCCTAGAATTTTCACTAAGATCATTTTTTCCTGAAACTTCTAAAAGAGAAACAAAACCATTGGAATTTCTAGGCATATGATTATTTCATTTTGGAGCTTGATGATTAAGACAATCAAAAGGAAAAACAAGATCAAATTTCTCTAGTTATAAAATTTTTTCCTACTCCACCTTTGCTCCCAATTTCACTACTTCACCAACTAAAATACACAAAAAGAAGCTTTTTGCTAATATTAACAAATAAACCCATGACAAAATTATTTATTTTTATACAAGTATTCTTAGATAGAATCCTAAGAGCACCTCCTTTATTATATTACATTTGAATACGACACACTCAATGACACAAATATAATCTAAATGGGACTCTCCTGGTCATCCATAAATTACCAAGGTAATCCACTAAATAGTTCATCACAACAAATCTAATAATAATATACTGAAATTTAAAATTAATATTACAAGTGTTACCTTTTTCCTTATATTTTTTGGATTTATTAAATCATTGTGTGATCCTTATGCAGGCATATATAAAATGCAAAAAAAATAAAAAATAGATAAAACAAAAAGTCAAAAATCATAATGACACCAAGATATAACCTAGGAAACATTTTAAGGAGAAAGCCCAAATGGAAGGTGAAGTTTCTTTGCTTTCCCTTTCTTTGAATGGAATTTGTGCAATGAAAAAGAGTGAGTCCAGTGGTTTTTCGATTGCTACAAAACAAAAACCCTCTATTCTTAGCCCTCTCTCAATCCACTCTCATCTCCTCTTCTCTAATACATAACAAAATGCACTAGAATAGAATCAAACCTCATTTCCTCATAGTGGCTTTGTTATAACACAACTTGATAGCCAATTAGGGGTTAAATTTCACCCATCCAACCCTTGATATGAGTTTTTTTTTTCTATGTGGTTCATTGTTCCTAGAGATCTGTGACCCCTATGTCCATGGAATAGTTTTTCCAAGAAGATCCACCCAAAGGGATCACTTCCAGCCAACTCAACCACAAATCCCAACCTCAAGAGTTTTGAGAAAATTCAACCCATGACTTCTGAGTAGCAGAATTGCTTTAATGACAAGGACTTGAAAAACTGAGCCGACCCTCGAGGCTAACCCTTAATAGGAGTTAAAAATTAACCCTTTTAGTTTATTTTTCACAGTTTTCACATAGATTTCCAATTTTCCATGAGTAACGGGGGCTAACATGGCATCCTCTCAAATTATGGTGATCCAATATGATAGATTAACTTCTAAGAGGCATACATTTTTCATCCAAATGCTAACCGAGGTGAGGTTTTCACCATTGAAAAGGTATTTGAGCTTAGAATATCACTACGGGGTGTAGAAAATAAGTGAAAAAGTATTTCCCCCAGAAAAATATCATTTCATGCCTCCAACTAGCCCTAGAAGGCTTTTAATCCCAATTCTCCAAATTGGGTATTGTCACTAATTTTTCTCTTGTAAGCTTATTTCTCTATTTTTTTTCCATCCTTAAAGAATTTAAATGAATGAAAAACATTATAATGAACCAATTTAGATAATTTTTAATCAAATCGTTGAAACCAAGAATCTCCATCCATGACTAACTCAATTTCATCTAGCAATCCTTCATTATATCAGCTTGTATTGAAATTTGGGTCCAATTATGATCTTGAATGGTTTCCCAACCATCCTCCAACTTAAAAAAAATCCAATATTGTTTCATTAGCCTCTAAAACCTATTTACTATTGAAAGAAAAAGGAAAACCTAGTAAAATAGCCCATAGTTGGTGGATCATGAAATCTTCTCTAATAAGGTTGAAATCCACCTTTAATTTTTTAAGTACCAACCCAAAAGAACCACACATACACTTTAGAATAAGAATATTAGTCATGTCACCAACATTTTTAAACACAAATAACAATCATCCTCTAGTTAATACATGAAACATGGGAATATATTCTAGTTTCAAATGATGTTTGGATTTATTCCAAACAAATTTTCAAACAAGAGAGAAAAATTGACTTCCCTTAGAACCTTCCAAATAAGTTCTTTTTTATATAATTAGGAATGTATTTCAACTTGATATTAGACCCTATCACCATTCTGACCATTTCACTTTTAGATTTGACGAACATTTTTAACCCTTGAACAATGTGAAACAAGGCTCAAACTATCTTCTATCTACACTTGAGAATCCTTCAAACTACGAGCATAATCTTCCCCCACAAGAGAGACTTGAATTCCCATGTCTTTAAAAGTCTATACAACCTGATACATGGATAGAAGCCTTAGATCTTCATTAAAGGAAGGTTTAACTTTGCATACCTCCATGATATTAGACACCAAATAAGAGGTTGGCATAATAAAAATGACTCTATAACTATCCTCAAGGAATAGGTATGAGTCATTAGAGCCAAAGAATGGGAGGAGAAACAAAAATTAAATAACTCTTCCTCTATGCCAAATGTTTTCATGGGACTAGAACATGAATCCTCATAATTTACCTCATCAATATCAACGACAAGTGAAATAGATTCTTGGCATCTAAAGGGACAACATACCTCTAATAAAATGACATCCTACGTACCATCAAACTACAAAAGAGACTATCTCGACCAAGCACCAAACATCCTAATTATTAGCCTCAGACACGATCCCTTTGAAAAAATACATAGTGTCCCACCTAATGCATTTCCAATATGTCCATACTTATTATTATGAATGATTTTGATTCGCATGTGGCCTAATATATGTGTATTGTTATTATTTTAGCTTTAGAAAAGTTGAACATAAAAACTTGGATAATTCATCTTCCTCCACCCTCATATTGGCATGACAATACATATCATGTATCTTTATCTTATGGACATTGGGAATATGTCCACATGACTCAATACTCAACAATGAAGAGAACTTATTCATATAGAATATTAGCCTCTAAAACACTGTTATTATGATGGAACTTGCTAAAATTATTATTGTCCCCTCTCATCTTGTAGTTGAGAGGAGGCTTGAACTATTCAATTAATAGATGTGGGAAAGATGGAAACACATTTCTTGGTATGAGCACCAATTCATCATCCATTGGTCATTCTATTACTAAGTTAAACAAGTCAAATGAATTAAATGTATTGATTTTTATCTTCGTAATTTTCCCACTAAAATTTTTATAATGCAGTTGTTAGATAAAATAGGGGTGGTGGATGGTATGGGATGCATGCATCTAACAAAATTATGACTAGTTCCCCTCCTTAATAATTAATTCAATACTACCAATATCAATGCTTAACATATTACACACACGCACACCTTGTGCATCATCATCCTAATCCATAGGATCCCTACTTTCTAAGGAGGTTAGGATGAAGGTCATTCTTG
Source organism: Pinus tabuliformis (assembly GCA_031772625.1). Classification (NCBI taxonomy): domain Eukaryota; kingdom Viridiplantae; phylum Streptophyta; class Pinopsida; order Pinales; family Pinaceae; genus Pinus; species Pinus tabuliformis. Next base: position 459,709,126 of record CM062811.1, read on the forward strand.
AATATATATATATATATAGATATATATTGCGTATCTAGAGAAATCGGTAATTGGGTCGTTCTTGTACTTGCATTACATAGGGTCAATTCCAACCTCTAGCACTATAATCTAGAGGTTGCTATGTATGCCTCTTCGATAGGCGTAGGTGACTTAGGGGTATTTGAACCTTGAACCTCCTCGCACGTAACACTTCATTTTCAAAATCATCACCAATCGAGCTACCCCTATAGGCTACAATTTTTTTTTGTAATTAATAAAAATGATAATAGGAATTACTAGAAATAACAATAAGAATAGTGATAAAATGAGCTACCCCTATAGGCTACAATTTTTTTTTGTAATTAATAAAAATGATAATAGGAATTACTAGAAATAACAATAAGAATAGTGATAAAATATTTTTCAATCTAGAAGAATTAATATAATATAAATTTTTATTTCTAAGCAATAATATCAATTAATTGTATATAAAAATAATAGTCATTTTCTTATTAATACAATGACTATTTAATTATATGATATGAATATATGTTAGCTTGACCTACTTTTCTTTAATATAAGACAAATTTCTTAGATACATATATAATATAATAAATGATTAAATATTTCAATATACACTTGTTTTTTTTGCTTAGTTAGTGAGACATGTCTCGGGGATTGATCTTCCGACCATCTAAATACGCAAAGGTTTGCCAACTTGCTTTTTCCAATTATGCTACCTCCTATAGTCATTTCAACTTGATATTTTGGAATAATTTTGATAATTTTAAAGTTTTTTTAATATAACATTTTTATTGTAAAAAATTGTTTTATAATCATAATCTTAATTTAAAATATACCTTATATTATAAAAACGGAAAATATAATAATAATAAACATAATTAGAATAAAAAATAATCATATACAACTTGATATTTTGGAATAATTTTGATAACTTTAAAGTTTTTTCAATATAACATTTTTTTTATTGTAAAAAATTGTTTTATAATCATAATCTTAATTTAAAATATACCCCATAATAATAATAATAATAATAATAATAATAATAATAAAAAAATGAAATTGTATTAAAGGTGAGATAATATAGTTTAACGTTACTTTTGTTTTTTTAATTAATTTATAATAATAATAGATATATTTATATTATTCGTTTAAACTTTATAAAATAAATTTATTATTTATTTGTGTGGGATCTTGTTTTTTAACATTACATTTAAAAGTAGTAAAATAATATAGTAAAAAAAGGAAAAAAGTAAGCTAAACAAAAAAATAAAATATTTCAATTTCCATCTTACTTTTACATGAATTTTATGTAGAGAAAATAAAATAATTAAAAGTGTAATTTTTTTTAATATTTTAGTACAAGAGAGATGTATAATTCATTCACTATTCAATAATATGGAGTCAAGATATGACATCTAAAAATAATATTCATATTACAATTCATATGAAAGAGTGTCCAATCAACATGTGAAATTTGAAAAAAATAAAATTAATAATAAAAAGATATTTTAATGTCAATCAAAAATAAAATCTTTCAATATCCATATAAAATATTTCAGTGTCCATAACATGTAAAAATAATATTCATATTACAATTCATATGTAGGAGTATTCAATTAACATGTGATATTTGAAAATATATATATATATATATATATATATATATATATATATATATATATATATATAAAAAGATATTTTAGTGTTAACAAAAAAGAAAATCTTTTAATGTCGGTATAAAATATTTCAATATCTATATTAAGTAACATAATTGGTTAAAATATTCCTTGCAATTAAAAAAATTTCTTAACCTCTATTCACTTTTTATTGATTTATTCACTTCTTAATATGGAGTTGATATATGTCATTTAAAAATATATTAATGGCATAATTTTTTTTAAATGTGGGTTTATATAATTAAATTACTTCAATATCTATCACCTAAAATTGTAGGGTTGGAAATTTATCTTAAAATTTAGAAATTTTGGCCAAGGTTACTAGCCTCTATAATTTTGTACTATAAAAATGGTAATTAACAAATCATTTTATAGAAAAAGCATGAAAAATTAGCTAACCTTGAGAATATTAACCCCTAAAATTTTCCTTTATGTGTATATATATTGTTGCAAAAAATGAATATTCACTGCTATGAACAGAAAAGTTACTTTTCCTTATGAAAAAATATTGTGATGTGAAAAGGCACTCTACAACTTAGTATCCTTTAGTAGATGTTGTAGATGAGATGTTATAATATATTTTTATTAATAAAATTCAAACAATTCCTTTAGAAAATTCATAATATGTATGTCACATTAAAAGACATTTAAATAATGGTGATTCATATTCATAACGATGATATTTCAGAATTTCATGTTTAAATTTAATTAATAAATATATAATTAGATATAAGGAAAGTGCCAAGCACATATATACATAACTATATGTATTTATGAGAATTTTAATAAATTAAAAATAAGAATGTTTTGATACATAGAGATGTCAAAATTATTATCAAAAATCAATATAGATTTATCTTAGTTCTGGATTTACCAAGTATTGAGAGAAATCAAATCTTTCCATGTGCAAATTTTTGTTTAAGTTTTTCACTCAAACGAGGATTTTTCATCTTGGAGAACTGAACCTTCTCATAACTTGATAGATCTAAAGTTAAAATAGATCTATGTTGTTTAACAAAAATTGAAACTTATATTGGAAAAGTCTACTTACGTTGGAAAAGTCTACTAACATTGGATTTTTTTTTTTTTTTTGGTAAATTCTACAAATGATTTCTAGTATAGAAAAAAATATTATATTAATATCCAGTTACGAAAACCCAACCAGTTGAAATAAAATCTAGCCAACTGACTTGTGTTTACATTTGTTGAGGCATAATTGTGTTATATTTCAAAAACCTGAAATCACCTTATATGGCATAAAGCATTACATTTGAGATGACTTACATTTAAGTATGGGGGATTTACGCAGTGCATTATATTAGATATCATTTTTTGGGATTCAACTGCGTTAAGTAAGTTATTCAAACGTATGACCATTTCCATGAGAGGTAGTCGTAACTGACTAATTTCTCATGATTTTTGAATAGTTCACTTAGCACTCATTGCATCGGGTGATGCTCACAGGGGTGAAGAAGTGGGATTGAAACTAGTGAAATGTTCTCCACATTTCACTAGTTTCAATCCCACTTCTTCACCCCTGTGAGCATCACCCGATGCAATGAGTGCTAAGTGAACTATTCAAAAATCATGAGAAATTAGTCAGTTACGACTACCTCTCATGGAAATGGTCATACGTTTGAATGACTTACTTAACGCAGTTGAATCCCAAAAAATGATATCTAATGACTTACATTAGAAAAGTCTTATTATTCCTTGCTGCAGGCAAGGCAGGGACTAATCAAAATGGTGGCACTAATATTAGTTAGTTTGACTTGGTTACAATTCTGAATAATCGAAAGTTTTGATGCTCATGATATATTTTTCCTACTAAAATAATTTTCGCCATCTTATTTGGCCTCTTCCCTAGGCAGGGAGGCCAAAATCATATGTTATATTCCTTTATTTCATTTTTATTTATTTCTTAGCACTTTTAATTGCTAAACTAATGATAGCATTAGTTGTGAAAATTTTAATGTTTAATTCCATTCATTCAAAAAAATGAATATCATGAATGACATATATCATATATAGAAGACACTAAACGGTACTTGTCAAGACACTTGTATTCTGGAAAATACCCTTGCATGATTGCTTCTACTTTCACTGCTTCTTCTACTTTCAAGGCTTCTTCTTCTGCTTACAACACTTCCTTTCAAATATTTTTTTCTACTTCTTTTCATATTCCCCTTCCAAAACTTTTTTTTTCTACTTCTTTTCATATTCCCCTTCCAAAACTATTTTTTCTACTTCTTTTCAAATTCCCCCTCCAACACTGTTTTTTCAGATTGCTTTCTTTCTTTCACATCCCTTCTTCTGCTTCCTTTCATATTCTCCTTTCAGCACATTGTTTCCCCTCCTTCCTGCAGACATAGGAGCAATAAAAATAATGAAGAGGGATTTGTTTAAGTAAAAATACTATCAATATTATTGGTCAGTGAATTATATCACTAGCGTTTCTGCATTAAAATGTTAATTTTCCTATAATGTTAGTTTTCGCATAGTACATGGAAAATGTCGATTCCCTGAGTAATAAAACTTTGTTCTCCTCACTTCCTTCTTCCTCTGCAGCTGCCTTTCCAAAAACCTCTTATCCCTCCTTTTAATGAACTCAGTGAGCTGGCACACGACCTCATTATACTCCCTCTTAGTCTTCTTCCTCAATTTCTTATTCTTCTCCTCCGTCAATCTCCTTGTCTCGCAATTTAGCCCTGCGGAAATCTTATAGTCATCAACCCAACTAAAGTATTTGACAGTGGAAAACCAAAGCTAATAGTTATATAAAGAAGAGACCTGGACATAAGGAATCTCGAGGCTTCCAATCAGGGGAGCTTCAAGGATGGCGCCTACCCCTTGGAATGAGCGTATGCTATTTCCTGCTAAAAAACGTCTGAAATAAATCCCCATAAACCTTAAATAAACGTTTGCTGGTAACCCCATAGCTAGAATAAACAAAAGTGGAGGAAAATGGCCACATATTGATATCAAAATCGCAGTTTTTCACAGAGGACGAGGAAGCAGAAGAGTAGATGATTTAGTGCTCCCAAATATTTCATCACCATGTTTGGATTCTTGTATTCTTGAGGAATACTCCAGGTTGAATGACTCGCTTCTCGCTTCCTCTGTAGTAAGCTCCTGCACTTATTTTCACTTATTTGCAATGATTTTCCCTACCTCTTCTTAAAGTAATAATGCCATGATTAATATTTTAACTCCCACTTAAGGCATATGATGGCATAGATCATATCTTGTCTCATCAGAGATTCCTTAAGCAACTTTCGGAGATACAAAAAGTTGTCTCATCAGAGATTCCTTAAGCAACTTTCAAGATACAGAAAGCAAGCTCTATCAGAGGGGGATTTTGGGTATCGAACAGAGAGACATAATAGAGGTATATAACAAAACAAGATACTTACTCAGCCCCTACACATGGATATGGATATCGATCATCCGTACCTGGACTAGCTGCTTCTTCCTCTTTCTCTGTCGGTTGAAGCTTCACCTGGACCAATTGCTTCTTCGTATTTCTCTGTCGGTTGAAGCTTTAAGAGAGGACACTCCCACTGACGTTTGAATCGAACCTATTAGTATGTAGATTCCTTGGAAAGACAGGTCACGTAGACTCTCTCTGAATAGCTGAGGGAGTTCAACCCTTTCTTTTGCTAGCAAAGGTTTGCATCATTTGATTGTGTTCATTTAGGAGTCGTGTTGGAATTCAACAGAGGTTCCATCTTTCAAATGGGTGATAAAATCCGTATGTCTAATGGTTTGAGGAGACGTCTTTAAAATGAGTGGTTTGAGATTGCAATTCTGGGAACCAAGTCAAATCATCTACCATGGAGACTCCCACTATGTGGAGCTTCACCTACTCTTTTGTCAATCCTGCTTCCCCTCTATGTCGACTGCCTTGGATCACTTCCTGGTGCCATGTTGATCACTTCCTAGTGTCGTGCTCTTCCCAGCTGCATGGTGCCGTGTTGATCACTTCCAGTGTCGTGCTCTTCCCAGCTGCATGGGTAGAAGCCAAGGTAGCAGGAGTAGTTGATCTAGAAGTTTATGGAGCAGCCGTTGAAGCCAAAAAGCTCCAGAATACAGTTTTTGATTTTCCCTTCGAACTTTGTTTACAAATAACTACCCCATATAAAATCATATTAGCATGCCACAACTTCATATGGCTTCATCCACGTATTTCATGGCATGTTATGGAAAATAGAGTGGCGAGGCAAGTGGACTCATTGCATGTTGTGGAAAATAGAGCGGTGAGGCAAGTGTATCCATGCGGGCCCACATGGCCCAAAGGTCGTAGTTTAAATGTTTGGTTCAAAATTATTTTACAAATCACTTTGAAAGGGTTTGTTGGGGTAGTATAATGTTATAATGTCTGGATGGATTGCAGGTGTGTTAACACAGATGCTACTAACACCGGGACAGGTGTCTGTGGTAGAACAATAACTACTGGGGATGCTAGCTAAGGGGCTAGAACAAGCTATTGAACAAGGAGGTTGAAGTGGATATTTTCTCTACACTGATGCTCCTATATATGTCTATGTGGACTTTGTCCCCTTCGTGCTTTCAACCAGTCAACTGGCCATTGGAAATTACCTTGGAATTGGATATGGAACTTAGTGAAGGTAAGCTAGGACAAGGGCTGACGCTATTGTTTAAGTCTACAATTTACTTATTATTCACTGTTTGCTATTCATTATTTGCAGTTCAATTTCATATTGAAAAAAGAGTGAACTAAGTTTATGATGCTGCTGCTCGTTCAACTGGATCTGCTGCGCCTGGGTCTACTAGTTCTAGGTCTACTGGATCTATTGAATTGGTTAGTGCTGCTAAAACCATTGATGCTACTACTACTAAAGTGGTGGGTACTTATGCTGCTATTGATGTTGTTGATTTTCGATATGTAGCCGTGCGAAGGGATGTTAGGGATGCTGCTACTTATTCTGCTCTTAGTGATGTTGGTGCTATAGCAATTAGAATTGGGTCAATTGTCTATAATTCTCCTGTTGCTACTGGCCGTGTTGGTACATAAGCTGGATTAATTGTATCAACTACTGATTTTGGTAAAGTTGCTACTGTATCAGTAACTCGACCTGGAAGGGATTTTGGTAAAGCTGCTACTGATGCTATATATATTACTCGTACTCGATCTCCTCGAACAATAACTGAATAGGGAACTCAAAATCGAATTGATTTTTCTCGTGGTGCCGGGCAAATTGTTTATTCCTATGCAACTAGAGGATCTGCTTAATATTTAATAGGTTGTGGAAGGGATTCATGTAAGGATGCTTCCCATGCCATAGTATGACGACCAATCAGGTATGCATTCACCGTTTTCCCAACCTATCCATGAACTACACTTTGAATTTACCTGTCTAGAATCGGACCCAGATGTTCCATGACCATTTTCCCCAGCACTCAAGACATCTGTCTGGTCAAGGCATGAGGAATCTTTGTTGGGAAGCCGCGTGGCGTTTCTCCTACAACTGTGCTCTCTCATAGTCTCCCCACCTATACCTGTCCCAACCTTGCATTTGTATTTCTTTTTATAACCTGTCATCTAGATTGGGAAGTTGCTTCATGAACATATTCCATTCTGGGTATGTTTCTCTGCCTTCATTGTCCGAATCGGTTCATGGTACCCTTTGTTGAACACTCGGAATATGCTCGCGCCTCAGATTACTTTCCTCGATATGCTTATCTCTGTATTCAGTATCATCTTACTTCCATCCTAGATCTCTCATGTGTTGGTTTGTATCTACCTGCTGGTCTGGGATATCCAATTTCAACTTTGCGGATTTTGTTGTCATATCCAAGCCGTGTTCTGATTTCCGCATCAAAATTGGACCATGCTGGTGTATCTTTGAAATATGCTGCTGCTGTGTGGTTTGCCTTGAAATTTCCTTCTAAGTATCGAGGTCTCTCTGGTTTTTCCGTCGTCAGATTTCGGGTCTTTTGAATTTTTCGAGCGACCAATCTTAGCCTTGGTTTACAGACCACAGGCTCATTTACTCCCTCCATTAATTGGACGATATTTCGTATCCTGTTCTCTGACAGATGTGATGATCCTGGTGTATGGGCATTCAAATCTCCTTTCCTGCTTTCACTCTTCTCCTACATATGGTCCTTAATTTAGTATTTTTTAAGATTTCTGGATCTCTCCATCGTACTGATGAAGCGATTTTTTTTCTTCTATATTGTCCCATCCCATTATGCCATAAGATCATTCTCCTACCTGCGTATCCTGTTGGGATCTTGTTGTGGGGAAAAATGCCTATGCAGGACGATCCTATCCACCTAAGGTGTGACAGTGCCTTAGCAACAAACAAAAACAGCTATTCTAGTATTCTTCCTTTATGAATTAAGAATGAAGAGAGATGGATGGACTAACCGGTGTCCTCCATTTGTCCCTCGATCCGGTTTCTCTTCTCTTTGAGAGTTCCCAGCTACTCGCCTTCTCGCTCGCCCAGCTTCAACAGGTTTCTGCAAGATCACAAGAAGAGAACACTACACAAAGACATAGATTCATATTCATAACTAGTTCAGGATTAGAGATAAACTAAACATACTAATGCAATCATACATCAAAGACACATTAGCATATAGGAGAAACCAAGATAGCTTTATTGATGAATAACAAGGTTCAGGAAGAGATACAACCCAGAGGGCTCCAATCCAGCATCTCCTTCCCAGCAAATGAAATTCCTATCTTCACCTTCCTTCAAATCATTAAGCACCCAATGATTCCAGTCTCAAACCAACAACAATTCTTTGCAATAACAAAATTCCAGCCTCTAGATCTCATGGAGGAGAGATCCATATATAGATGTTTGGAGAGAGGATGAGTCAGCTTGAGATCTGACTAGTGTCCTCTCGCTCTGTCAGTTCTTGCTTCCACTTGGAGACTAAGAGCCTCTTACTCATCACTAGTCGAATTCCCTGAGGCAAGTGTCATTGGGAAAGATTCTGGAAGCTTCCAGGGTCTTTCCACCTCGTTGAATGAACTTGCCTTTTGTCACTTCCCGCTCAGCGCACCCTGGTAGTGCTTCTACCTGCATTGCAGTGCACCTAGCCAGTGCAATCTCTGCATTTCAGCGCAGACAGCTAGTGGAGCCTCTGAATTGATCCTGAATTGACTTGTTTTTGAGCAGTTTCTGGTGGAGAACTTTTGTGAATTGCTGGGGTTTGTTAGCCTTGTTCCTCTAGGGGTAGGAACAACATGTTTAGGGACTTTGGATCCCTTAGATTATGGACATTTCATGCTCAATGCTGTAAGGCACAAAAATGTCTATAACAGTTGCCCCCTAAAGTATGAGGCCGTTTATCAGGTGAAATGCTTTATTAGGAGGATCCGAAGTTCTTTCATTGCTGGGAGGAGACCTGTAATACAATACAATACAATACATTATTTTTCATACTGCTTTCATGATCTAGCTGAGGCGGGCATCCCCATGCTCAGCTTTATAAATTCATTTTTTCTGTACATAGAACAGACAATCGTCTGATGGTAGACTGATAATTTTGATGAAATTATCGTTCTTTGGGTAGGATGATTATCTGCTGCAATGCTGTACATGTCAATGTCTTTATTTTTCCTGAATATGTATCGCAGCCCGGATGGATGAAACTAGATCCGGGGTCTTCAAACTCGTTCGATCTTCACTCTAAGTACAAGTCGATCCATGTGAGAAATGTTCTGAAGTCGAACATGGAAAGACATCGCTTGATTACCGGTCAATGAGGTAAACCGTTAACAAGCGCGAGAGGAATCACCGATAATGATAATGACCCTCAAGGTACTGCAGTACAATTCACGCGGTGTGAATAAAGGACTTAGCGTTGAACACCACGCAAAATCTTTCAGTCGAAGGTCATTGATGTATACCTGTCGCCAGAAGTGAGAAACTTGCCATTGAGGCATGCAAGCTTCAAAGTACTGAAGGGGTTGTTCCTAGATCAACTTCTTGGATAATGAGCTGATGTCGACAAGAAGCGATCTGTCAAAGGAGGGCCTTAATGAATCCCACATCAGTGACATGGAACAGAGCAAATGATTTTGACGGAGCAAATGATTTTGATGGAGGTGAAAACGATCTGATGACATATGATTCAGGGTGGCAGTCATGAAAGGATGAAGGATAATGTATGGCAGTGGATGGGACACAGTTGACTTTTCTGAATGACTTCTCTTGAACATATGGCGACACTTATGCGATGGATCGGTAGCATTACCCCAAATATGGATGGTATGGCGAGACCATGGTGATGTGACCGGTGAATGAAACAACCCAACCCGACTGTGGTACGGAGGAAAAGTGTCATGTTCAAGAGCGACTTGCTACCATCAAAGTTTTCTTGAGTTTCTCCCAATTTTTCCCCAGTCATTGCTGACCAGTACCTCTTTATTTTTGTCAAGCTTGAGGAGGATAACATATGCTTGTTCTATAACTTGCCCTTCGGGCAAGCCCATCGCTATGTTTTAATGAGCTTAGCGATAGTGAAACTCGTTCTCGTCTAAAGACAAGTTTGTCGCTATTTAATGCATTTAACGAGTCTAACGACAAAGATAACTCGGTCCTTTTCATTTTTAGAGAGTCTGAAAAGGTACGTAAAGTCAACTCCGAAAGTCCTTTTTCGTCATCTAATCCCTTAAGCCCGAAAAAGTATAAAACAATACAGAAGGGATGAGTTTTCGATAGTTTTAACGAGCCGAACAAAACAAGCGCTCGATCTTTTTGTGCAATAATCCCTCAGGTCCAAAAAGATTAAAATCTAGAGGAGGGATAGCACTTCCGGTCGCTTTAACGAGCTGGAAGGCCAAAACTCAGCAATCTTTTCATATTTTACGAGTCAGACGAAAAGAGCTTAAAGAAGACTCATCTTTTGAGGAACGAGTGATAAAACGGGTTAGCAGCTGATTCCAGGTACGGGTTGGAATTTTCCAATCACGGCAGTGTCACAAGGATGGCTAGTGAAATCACTCTTCGCCACTGTTCCTCAAAATGGGTAAACAATCATATGGAGGTGAACGATCGGCCAATGGAAATGTGGAGGTGATGGTGCAAACACGACCAAGGCTTTAATGGCTGATGATATTACATTCACTGTGGTCATTTACCGGAATAGTTCATTTTTTAACGAGCTTAAACGCGGGTGGAAACATTTGCTCGATCTTATGTTTATTTTTTAACGAGCATGAACTATGCGCTAAAACTGCTCGGATCTTGCGTTTATTTTTTAACGAGCATGAACTGTGTGCTAAAACTGCTCGATTAATCCAGTCATATGATAAGAATGTCTCATTAAGATTCTATTTTTTATGGAGCTTCATCTCACAAAGCTTTGCTCCGGATCCTTTCGTTATGCAAGTTTGGAAACGACTAATCCTACGAGTTTAAAGGGTTAGACCTACAGGTTTAAAGGGAGGACCTAAAAATTTAAAAAATAAATAGCCGCCCCTTGCTTGCACTCCAGAAGGTTTGCATGCCCCCAGGCATAAAGTACGATTTCAAGGTTACCCCTTCTTAGTCCAATAAAACATTTGTTTCACCGGGAGAGGCCTACCTCTTTCAGGTTATCCAAAGATTGTCTCGTTAATCTTTCAAACAAAACACTTCTTCGGCGATATCTACCGAAATAGACAAAGGTGAGAGACTCCGTCTGTCAACTCACATAACTTTGACAAAAGAATCTTATTCCAGAACAACCCCACTTCCAACCACGGACGGGGTACGGACTAGTCATATTCTCCCGCGGAAACCTACTTTATACCCAAAGTTTTCCTGCCGAAGCAGACCAGGATGCATGCCCCCTGGGTTCCAGTCATATCCTTCCGGATTACTCGCGCTCATCGGGAGGACGGACCATGGGTTGAGACATTTCTTGTGTGAAGAGACCATTTAGGGACGGTATATGACTATTTGCGATGCGTGATCCGGGAAATGAAAGCTGGTCCACGAGCTTGACCACTCTTCCTTCGTGCGGAAAACACATTACTCTAAAGAGTGAGGAGACAATAGCTCCCATGCAATATATATAGTCTCGTCCAAGGAGTAGGTTATAATCCAAGGGTCCTTGAACGACCATCACGTTCATTTGAACGGTCTTCCCTTTCAATGTTACGGGCACATTGGGGAGGATCCCTAAAGGTCGACTGGTTCCTTTATCAAAGCCTGTCAGATTTCTCATTTCAGGCAAAAGCGCTGGCGAACCAAGCGCTTTCCAAGCAATAGAGGAAAGGATACTCACAGATGCCCCCTCATCAATGATGGTGCCAGCCATTACCATTCTGTATATTTGAACGATAATCCTGAATGGTATGCTTGCTGGCAAACAGGGTCTGCCTAGTTGGTTCCAGTCGAACGAGACAACTAGGTTGCTTGGTGGTGGGACCAAATAGACGGCCGGGTATGACTCTGACGAAGTTCCTTCCTGCGATAAAGGAATGGGCAAATTGCCCCCTTGTTCGTCAGAGTCTGTGTTAATGAAGAGAATTTGGACGGTGTCGTCTTTATTCTCCTCTGTGATGGTATCATTCGAAGATAGAGCCTCTGAAGGCAAAACCGGGTCAACTGCCGCCTCAACCTTTTGACTTTCGTCAGGTATGGATTTAGACGGTTCATCTTCAATGATAGGTGCTTCGGCTAACCACCTGAGTGGGCCAGCCGGGTTCTCAACTGGTGAAGGACTTGGCAGGAGTTTTTGATATCCAGGAGGAAGTTGCGCTCGTAAAATCGGGCGATCTTCCAAAACTCTTTTAGCCTCGTCTAAGAAGGGACAACGGTGGATGGCATGGTCGCCTTCACACAGTTTGCAGGGAAATCTAGCTTTCCTTCTCTGTCCTGTGGCTTCACTTTCACTAGTTGACGGTGTGCTGTCAACGTGGCTATCAGAGGTTGACGCTACCGAATTGTGCAAACGGGGAGACCAGTCCCTTAGTATCCGAGGGATGCAAGGACAATCTCTGTGGAAGTGGTCTCCCTTGCATATGACACATGGCGATTTAGGCCTAGTCAGTGCTGTGTGTGGATTTTTGTCAGACGACACTTGTTTGCCCCCAGTCGCTTTTGGCTCCTTCTTCTTCTTCTCTTTCTTCTTCTTTTCCTTCTTCTCCTTAGGAACTTGGTTTTTTGTTTTACCAGTTCCGTCAAGCGAAGAGGAAGGAGGAGAGGAAGAATTAGATGAAGTAGAAGGCTGGTGGGTAACCCTGGTCTGGTCTAACTGTTGATTCGACTGTTCAGGAATAGTGGTGTTCTGAACGACATTGGTTGAAAAGAGCCAGACGGGCAAGCCAATTGTCAGTCCTGGAAGCGACAATGTGGCCATGTGGGGCGCACCAACATCTCCCCAAGAGGAGAAGGGACTAGGATTTCCACCAAGGGGAATTCCTTGGTTGATGTGCTCCATTTTCTCAACCTAAAGATCAACGCAGGAAGAAGGGGTGATTGTTCCGTTTAAAATAAATTTTAACGACGCTTTAGACACAACTTGCTTTTTCAATTTTAAAGAGTCGAGAAAAAGCCAAAGATGACTCTAGTCTCCTTCGATGTTTTAACGAGCCCAAAGTGACAAATGCTCGGATGGACTTTTTCCGTTATAGAGTCTGAAAAAGGCCAAAAGGAACTGCTCTGGAGTTCTAGGTAGAGGGTGTGCCAAACTTTTCGCAAAACCGTAGAATACTTTTTAAGGTACGGGCGGTCGATCTTCCTGAATGTTGTGTTCAGTGCATTGCGATCAGTAGGGCGGCTGACACGGCTTCCTAAGGATAAAGGTTTTATGCCTATAGGGGTCTCCCAATATATACTCGACGGTACGTGGGAGCACAATCCGTACTGGCGCTATCGTCCCTCAGGAGGAATCACCCACCATCAGCGAGATCGACAGTCACCAGGTTTTACGACGCCGGAACACGTCTCTAGCCTAGACCTCTATGTTGTGCGTTAAGTTACAAAGCGTCGTTAAGTTCATTCAATTTATTTTAGGTTGATCTTTTTAGAAGTTTGCCTTTTGAGGTTCACCACGAGATGTATGATACAATTCCTAAATGCAGTCTAAAGATGATAAGCAAGTTTTATCTCTTTTTCAACAATGAAAATCCTAGCTACAAAGGGAAAAGAAAGACACCATCTTTTCTCAAAGAGCAATCAGCACACCCTAATGCACTTTTCCTAAATCAAGCATGCAAACTATCGAGATGCAAATGCACAATGCAGGTGTTTGTTTTCTGCTCTCTTAATATTGATGCCTAAAAAGAAAGCTTTTTGTACAACTTTGAATTTGCTTTTAAATGACAAATACAAACAAGTTTACTTTTTCGAAATCAGAAAGGGTAGAAGAGATTACAACACTTAACGATTTTCGAAATGAATACTTTTTTCGACACTCAAAAGAGACAAACTCAAACCAAAAGCAAAAGTAAATGTATAATCAACTGTAAACAGCCAATGAATTCTCTCCTACGATCACAATCAACAGATCTGAATCAAGGGCTACAGGATGACTATTTCACTCTTGCAAAGGAAAACTGTAAATGAGGCCACAAACACATAAAAACACTCACAGTCTTTTTGTACAAAAGGAGGCGGAATTTAAGCAGAGAAAAGGAGTTATCAGATAGGTACCTATGATGGTTACAGGCTGCAAAAATCAGAGATCAAAACAAGGCAAAACAGAGCAGAGAACCCCAGCTGCACAAGGCCTAACTGGATCAACGCACCCTCAACACAGAGGTTTTGACATTCAGCACAGGTAGCCTTCACGGGACCTGCGTTGAAATGCAGAACCTCTTCACAGGGTCTGCGCTGAAGGAGAAACGAGAGTTTCTCACTGGGTTCTGAGTCACAGATTGCTGATTAATCTACGGTTTCAGGCCAAATCAAAGCAACAAGCAAGGTGCAATCAAAGGGAAGCTTTGAGGGAGAGCTAAGATCTATCACAAAGGATCATCAAATCATTTGTGAGTCCATTGTTCAGATCATAGACAAATCCAGTGATTGGATCAAAGCAGCAGCTGTCTACTTTGCATCTGAGAATAGCAGATGCAGTTTGATTGTTGATGTTGAGTCTATGAAACAAACAATGATAGAGACACAAATAAAATGACTAAACAGGTCCCCAGTGGAGTCGCCAATTTGTTGTGGGGAAAAATGCCTATGCAGGACGATCCTATCCACCTAAGGTGTGACAGTGCCTTAGCAACAAACAGAAACAACTATTCTAGTATTCTTCCTTTATGAATTAAGAATGAAGAGAGATGGATGGACTAACCGGTGTCTTCCGTTTGTCCCTCGATTCGGTTTCTCTTCTCTTTGAGAGTTCCCAGCTACTCGCCTTCTCGCTCGCCCAGCTTCAACAGGTTTCTGCAAGATCACAAGAAGAGAACACTACACAAAGACATAGATTCATATTCATAACTAGTTCAGGATTAGAGATAAACTAAACATACTAATGCAATCATACATCAAAGACACATTAGCATATAGGAGAAACCAAGATAGCTTTATTGATGAATAACAAGGTTGAGGAAGAGATACAACCCAGAGGGCTCCAATCCAGCATCTCCTTCCCAGCAAATGAAATTCCTATCTTCACCTTCCTTCAAAGCATTAAGCACCCAATGATTCCAGTCTCAAACCAACAACAATTCTTTGCAATAACAAAATTCCAGCCTCTAGATCTCATGGAGGAGAGATCCATATATAGATGTTTGGAGAGAGGATGATTCAGCTTGAGATCTGACTAGTGTCCTCTCCCTCTGTCAGTTCTTGCTTCCACTTGGAGACTAAGAGCCTCTTACTCATCACTAGTCGAATTCCCTGAGGCAAGTGTCATTGGGAAATATTCTGGAAGCTTCCAGGGTCTTTCCACCTCGTTGAATGAACTTGCCATTTGTCACTTCCCGCTCAGCGCACCCTGGTAGTGCTTCTACCTGCGTTGCAGTGTACCTAGCCAGTGCAATCTCTGCATTTCAGCGCAGACAGCTAGTGGAGCCTCTGAATTGATCCTGAATTGACTTGTTTTTGAGCAGTTTCTGGTGGAGAAATTTTGTGAATTGTTGGGGTTTGTTAGCCTTGTTCCTCTAGGGGTAGGAACAACATGTTTAGGGACTTTGGATCCCTTAGATTATGGACATTTCATGCTCAATGCTGTAAGGCAAAAAAATGTCTATAACAGATCCTCTCATTGACTTTTTTGGAGTCTGTTCCTATCCCTTCATGGAGCTCCCCTCTGACCATTTTGCTGAGTCAGCCATGGTTCGTGCTGCTATGGAGGCCGAAATATCACGTGCCAGATCAGCTCCTCGGTCCGACTAGAAGGATTCACTGGAGGCTGACATCATTCTCCCATCTATTTCACATTTGCCTTTGGGTGAAGAAGACTTACCTATTAAGCGGCCTCACCACCGTCATCGGCCTGTTAAGACCTCCCCTCCTCCATCGGCCTTAATCTTGGATGGTCCTCTTTTAAAAGACAGAATTGTTAGTTTGCAGAACCGGGTGCTGGTTGGGAGATGGTTCTTCCCATCTATGGAGGATTTGCAAATTCATTGATGGATTGCGGAAAGATGGACTCCACTTCTGGGTTACACCCCTACCATTGTTCGTCTCATGAACAATTGGTATAGTTTTCACTTTCTCCGCATCCGTGACTTGGATATCATCTTTTCGAGACCCTGGGTGAAAGAAAGGAGTTTCTTAGCTCTGCACAGATGGTTCATAGGTTTCAATCCACTCCGATGCATGCCACAAAATAATTACATCTGGCTTAAATTGCCTGGCTTGCCTCTGGAATTGGGGACTAAGGAATCGATGGAAAAGATTGGGAATGCTATCGGGCGCTTCATATATGTTGACCCCCACTGTATTGGTGCCAAAGACAAACCCGTGGCCTGGATTTTAATTGAAAAAGAATTCAGGGGTGGTTTTCCTGAAACTATTGATCTTTCTTGGGAACTATCTAATTTTCAGCAGCATCTTGACTACTGGGGCGTGCCTTTCAGGTGTTCCATTTGTCATAAAATTGGACACCTCTCCTCAAACTGTCCTCGTCGGCCGAGTGGAAAACAGAAGAAGAAGGCTGTTAATTTTTCCTCCACTACTCATGATAGAGTTTCTGCGGCCTTTGATTGGCCTCTCCCTCCAGAAATTTTTCGGGCTCCTGATAATTCCGATGCCGTTTCTCCTCCTCTGATGGGCAGGGCCCTTGATCGATCTGCTAGCCTCCCTCTATCCCGTTCTGTCTCTGTGGACCCTCCCATCCGGTCTTCTAATATGTCGGCAGAACGTCCGAGATCATCTACTGTTTCCAAGACCCCTTCTTTGCCCTTAAATGACCCTCCGGGTAAAGTTTCGAGCTTTTCCTATATGTCGCCGCCTCCCGAACCGGACCTGGACCTTGAGATCCCCCCTCCTCCCGCTTCATCTAAACCCTCCAGTATCGACCCTGCGGCTGCCCCCATTTTATACATTTCTTCGTCTCCCCAATCGCCCCCCTCCCACCCTCTTCCTATCCCGGAATCCACGCCCATCCCCCCACTTGGACGATATTTTGAGATTAGACCTCTTCCTCCCTTTAATGCCCCCTCTCCCATTATCCCAAATCAGGGTGACCGTAAAGGAAAGGCACCTATTATCCCTGTTTCTCCTCCACCCTCTCCTCGATCCTCTCCTCAAAATTCTTTCGACCAAGACATCGACCTCCTCCTCCAAAAAGCATCGCTTAATCTCCAGCCTCTTACTGTTCACCGTCCTTCACGTTCCCCCTCGCCCCACATTAGCCCTTTATCTGCGGGGAACATTACCGTCCGCCGGAAGGAGAATCGCGACAGCAGGGATTTTCGAGGTAGGAAAGGAAGGCGGGACTCGTCAATCCGAGATCCAACTCTGATTGACATTCCTGTGACTGAAGTTGCTAATGATGTCTTTTCTGAAAATAGGCCTCTTAGAGCTTGTCGGCCTCTCGAAGGCCCCAAATGATTGACATCTTGTCCATGAATATTCGGGGCCTTGGCGCTAAGCACAAGTTTTTGGCCCTCAAACATCTTTTTGTCTCATCGAAATCCAAAATGCTCCTCATTCAGGAAACCATGCATGATAGCTCCCAGACCATCTCATATTTTAGGCGAATGATGTTGGCATGGCATATGGTCGCTTCTAATGCTGAAGGTATGTCCGGGGGACTTGCTGTCTTGTGGGACCCAAAGTGGATCTCTGCTACCGCTTTCTAGTGCTTTGCAGGCATCCTTGTTCTGGCTCATTTCCGGGGTTCCTCAGACCCCTTCCACATTTTAAATATATATGCTCCTTATAAAAACCGACTTCCTTTCTGGAATCATTTGCTTTCATCTGAGCTCCTTGACATTGACTCTTTAATTATTGGCAGAGACTTTTACTGCACATTTTGTAATGATGAAATCTGGGGAAATGGCAGGAAGCATGATCCGATAGGAAGATTCATCAGGGAATCTATTTTTCAAAATGACTTCATTGATGTCCTGCCTGTTGATCAGGGACCTACCTGGGACAACGGGCGATCGAACAACTCCTACCTGGCGAAGAGGATTGACAGATTTATTTTCCATGAGCGACTGATTGGAAAATACGGGCCTCCATCTATGAACATCATCCCGTCCTACATATCCGATCACCGGCCCATTACCTTTCAATGGAAAATTTCTGGTTGCAGATTTGGATACCCCTTCAAGTTTAATCATACGTGGTTGGCTGATGAAAAGTTCATTAAATTTATAAAGGATTCCTGGATGCAATCTCCCACGCTGGGGAAGGACCCTCCGCGGCATTTTATTGATCGCTTGCAATCCCTTCGATTGAAGGTTAAAAAATGGCAAAGACAGAAGACAGCCTCCAATAAAAAGGAGCTAAAAAATATATGCATTGAATTAAAACGCTTATCTCTTCTACTTAAAAATCCTTGTTTGCCGTCTTACATCAGGAATAGGATTTGGGTTTTGGAGAAAAAAAACAGAAGCTTTTAAAAGAAGAAGAGCTGTCATGGAGGCTCAAAAGCCGCGCGTTATGGCTCAGGGAGGGTGACCATAACACCAAGTTCTTTCACAGGTATGCAAACAAGAGAAGGGAGACTAACGCCATATGGGAGATCAAGGACGAGCATGGGATTTCTCTCTCCACTCAAGATGCTATCTCTAAAGAGGCTGTGAAATACTTCAAGAAGGCATACAACGAAGAAAAGGCCTGCGACTTTGAGGATATATTATGGGGATTAGACCCATATCCCACCATGTTTGACGAAGGTCTTAACAGTGCCCTCTTTGCTGCAGTTTCGGAGGAAGAGTTATTAGCTACGATGAAATCTTTCCAGAAGGACAAGTGCCCCGGGCCGGATGGATGGACCATCGATTTCTTCATTCATTTTTTTGAATTATTCAAAGACGACATCCTTAAGTTGGTTGAGGAGTCGAGAACTCAGGGCATCATCAACCAGAAGATCTCCTCTACTTATATAGCCCTCATTCCAAAAAAGAAGATCTCTTCATCTTTCTCAGACTATCGTCCCATCTCTCTATGCAATGTTTTATATAAGATCATATCTAAGACTATTGCTCTCCGCATCAGGAACACCCTTTCTCTTCATCTGTCCACAGAACAACATGGGTTTCTTAAAGACAGAAATATCTCTGATGCTGTGGCACTCACGCAAGAATGCCTACATTCAATGCACAGCCAAAATACTCATGCAGCCCTCTTGAAGATCGATCCTAAAAAAGCAAACGATTGTGTGAGCTGGGGCTTCATTAGATGCCTTCTGGCTAGAATTGGTCTGGATGTCAGGTGCTCTCGGTGGATCATGGCTTGATTATCAATGACTTTAAGTCCTCCTTTCATGTCGCCAATGTTAGTTGTGATACTGTCGATTATATTACTGATCTTTTTCACATCAAAGCTCTTCCTATTAAAGAGGGCCTCAAATATCTCGGTTTTTATCTGAAACTTGTGAGCTATAAAGTGGCGGACTGGGCGTGGATTCTGGATCGATTTTACCACAAAATTTCTACATGGGAATTCAGAAGCTTATCAATGGGAGGGCGTGCCATCCTCACCCAAGCCGTATTGGTTCAATCTATGGTTTACTGGGCTCTCCTGTTCTATATCCCTCCATCTGTCATCAACAATTTAAACAAAATGATAGCCAGCTTCATCTGGGGTGGTCAGAAGGAGAAGTATAAATTTCATCTTTGCAAACTCTCGAAGCTGACTCGGCCAAAAAACATGGGAGGCTGGGGCATTTTGGATCTTCACTCTTTCCGAAGAGCGCTCCTTTGCAAATCAATGTGCAAGGTAGTTTTGGGGACATCCTTCTGGAGTGATGCTATCAGAGCCAAGTATATGGAAGGCCGCGATATTACATATTGGATCAGGCAGCGATCCATTGGATCTGCAAATGGCTCATTCATATGGAGGGGCTTTAAAAAACTGGAACCTTTTTTCAGGAAAAATTTGATATGGAAATTTCAAACAGGGGCCTCGATCATTATTGGCATCAATGTTTTTGCTGGTGTGGGTGAATCGATCCATATTCCCCCACAACTTCTGAATTCTTTACATTGTAGAGGTCATTTCTTCTGGGCCAGTGTTATAAAAAAATGGGACGGTGCCATACCTGTCTGGAAATCTGCCGCAGATATGAGATTGACTGGTGTTTTTGAGTCCCAATGGAACGATATCATTTTTGCCTTACAATCTCGCGGCTTATATCGTTCGATGGACAGGGACTACATCATATGGAAGGGACTTGGTGGCTCTGCGGCAGTTTATGCAAGGCAAATCTATTTACAGATAATTCAATCTGATTCTGAATCTCCAGACCACATCTTTCCGCCGACTTTCTGGAAAACTGGGTGTCCAATTAAAATAGTTATTTTCACCTGGCTGGTATATTATAACAAGAATCTCACCTGGGAGAATCTCCAGAAGCGCCAATGGAGTGGACCCGCAATTTGCCCCCTCTGTAGATCGGATTCTGAAAACAATTTTCACATTTTCCTTCAATGTCCACAGTCCCTATTGATCTGGCAGCGCTTATCTTCTCACTTTGGTTTCGTCAATGTCTACGCTCCCTCCATCCGGGAGACTTTCTATAAATGGAGCATCATGAGCTGCACGTGGAGGCCGATTTTATTGATTACCATCTGGACCATCTGGAAATGGCGAAATCGTATTATTTTCGAATCTAAAAGGGAACCATATATGACTGTCTATGAATCTATTCTTAGTTTATATGAAGCCCTTGATCGATCCCTTGATCGACATCGTCGGCCCAAGGTAGTACAAGGAATGATTCAGCAGCCCAATGAAGTCTTTGGATATCCCTGCGCTTTTTTTGATGGCGCTGCCCAGAATAACATATGCGCCTGTGGTGTTTATATAATTCCACAAGAAGATCAAGCTTTTGAATTACTACTAGTTGCATTATTCTATGAAGTTACTATTAGTTATTTCTATCTTCTCAATGAATTTTTAATCGCAATGAACTTTTGGGAGCATGTGAAGCGAAAATTCTCAGATTTATATTCTCACTCTGCATCTATAACCAATAGTATTATTTGACAACTTCTGTTATTATCATAATACAAGGATTATAGAATGAATAATCAACGGTTCAAAATATCAATAGTCTTAGATTTCATTTTCACTTTTCTTATAAAAGGTTCTAAAAAGCCACTCTCCCTCGAAAAAGAGCTATTTAACTTAGTTTATATAGCAATTGTGTAAGCTTCTTTTGAATAAGATTGGCTTTCCAAAGAAGCTAAGGAACCTACGCAATTTGTTTGAAAAGCATGTAGTATTCAATGGTCTCCATGTTATTTTGAGTTTAATTATTTATTCTGGTTTCCTTGCTGGTTCTAATCTATATCAACAACTTGCTAGTTCTAATCTGCATATCTGCATCAATGGCTATCACTTTGATTCATTTATAAAACTGCTCTTTCTTTATCTCAAAACCAAGCAAGCTCATGTTCATTGTACAGAGTCCCTTCCAAAAAAAATTATAAAGATGTTATAATTAAAATAATAACAATTTCATTTGTTTTTATGATAAATTTGTATTTTCTACTTTTAAATTCTATAATTTCTTATAACAACGAAAAAGCATCTTGATGATGGTTGTGAATCAAAAAGTATAAAATAAACTTAATATTGTTCTTTAAAATTCTTAAATAAAAACATTTACCTTATTAAAAAAATAATTGGAAAAAAATTATTTTTGAATTACATGATTATATGAGAAATTGAAATACACACCTATATATTTAAAAAAACAAATTATATCTTAAAAAAGAGTCCATACCCAAAAGTGTTCCCCTTTAGAGTGAGAAAAAAAGATACACCAAAAAAAAGTGTTACTCTTTAGGGTATTGAAATAGATTCTTAAATTCCTTTAAAACTAATATTCAACAAAAATTCGAAAGTTAATGCATTTTGTTTCTTATTAAATTTTTAAAGTCTAACATCATTACATTTAAATTCCTTTTAAAACCAATACTCAACAAAAATTTGAACATTACATATTATCTGAAAATGCATTTTATTTTTTATAATTTTTTAAAGTCAAACATCATTATATTTTAATAATAAAAGTTAATTATATTTATTAATGTTAATGATAATAATAATAAATATATAATTAGAAAACTTCTTTTCCAAGTAAAAAAAGTATAGTTAACCGATGAAATGATTTTCTATTAGACTTTTTACAAGAAATTGAGAAAGAATTGGTAAATTGAGTTTTTATAACGATTCATTATAAGTGTATTGTTAAAGAATGAAAGAATGAAGTGATTTTCTAGTAGACTTTTTACAATAAATTGATCAATTATTAGTTACCTATAGTTAATTGAAAAAGAATCGGTAAATTGAGCTTCTATAAAGATAAAACAGGTATTTTTTTTTTGGTTATTTTAAAAATTTTCAATGGAAATACGGAAATAACAATAATATGGTATATAACCCCTTTTATTATAAAACTATTTAATATAAAGAGAATCAAATAAAATGTTTTAAGATTTAGTGGGACATATTTTAAAAGAGTTTCTATTTTCATTAATTTATTTTTAATATCGGATAGAAATAAAATAAAATAAAATTTACCTATTTTATATAAGTTTGTTATTTATGTTTTAGTATTAACAAATATTTTCTAGAGAGAATTATAATTTAAAAAAAGAAAGAAAAAAAAATCAAAATTATATATTTTTATTATATATATATATATAACATTTATACATTCTTTGATAAAATCATTTCAACAATATATCAGAGAACATTTATACAATCTTAACTAAACCTACATAATATAACCGCTCTTTTATCACATTTTAAAATAAAACAAAACTATCGTAGGTTCATGGATGGATTATTTTGTTATCCTATCTAAAGAGCTTATTTTAATAATATATCAACCTAATATATTGTGAGTCGTTAAATTTTCTTTTCATTACGGTTTGAATCCCTAAAAACGATACTTGGAAGTAAGTTTGAAAAGATTGGTGTCTGGTTGGAGTTTGGGATCCTAGTTGGAAAGATAGGTGTCCTGTTAGAGTTTGGGATTCCGGCTCCAGTTTCTCGTGATCTTTGTCCTATGTTTAACTATGAGTTTTGATATATGTGACTTATGAGATGTTGCATGTATCTCAGTAGGTTACTCATTCCCTAAACATTTTTTTTTTAATAATGTATCAATTTGATAGTTAAACACTTTTATAAACGTATTTTGAAAAAAAAAAAAATATTAATTTGATTTTTAAGATTTTAAATAATAAAAACAAATCATAATGGGAAGATATGTCTTCATTAAAATACAAACAATGACATCTAGTTTGTTTTAACTAACCCCAAAAATGGGTAAACTATTTTGATGGATTTTCTAATACATTTAGTAAAACTATTTTGGAGTGTACAATCTCAAATATATTATTAATTTTTTTATTAAAAAATATATATATTAAGACACAATTTAGTTTTATATGATTATTTTATTACTAAAATATATTATTTGAAAATAAAATAATTTTTTTGATAAGTTTAGTATTGGTAAGGTTATATTATGGTCATGTTCAAAAATACCACCGTTATAAGGTGAGGAATTAAGTTGGTGATTTAATATTTATGAGTTTTTTAACAAGGCACCCAACCACTATCTATTCAAAACCGTGTGAAAAAAATAAAATAAAATTAATTACTTAAAAAAAATCACTAAAATAATAAACAAAATAATGAAAAAAAGAAAAGTATATAAACTATGGTTATCATTAGATTAAATAGTTATTAATGGTGGGAAACTATGCCAACATTTTTGCCTTAAAAATATTGAGAGAATGGTACGTGAACTATGAAAACCTAGCTTCATAAAAGGTTCATAATACACTAGTTTAATATAATTTTAAAAATATATACATACTGTTAAAAAAGTAGATCCATTTAATGTGATAGAAACGTTATGTTATTAAACATTCATGAACTATGAAAACCTAGATTCATAAAAGGTTCATAATACACTAGTTTAATATAATTTAAAAAATATATTCGTACTGTTGAAAGAGTAGGTCCAGTTAGTGTGATAGAAATGTTATGCTATTAAAAATTCAAGAGAAACCACATGGTGTGAGTTATAATCATTAACAGTCATTACTATTCCAGTAGGTATTGGTTGTGATATTTATTTGGTGTAACTCTCACATTGCTATAAATATGATATTTTATTATATGTTTGGCAATAAATATGAAATTCTATTATATGTTTGGCAATAGATCATATTTAATAATTCTCTCTTCGAAAGAATTTAGTTTACTTATGGTATTCATGAATGTCTACTAATTTGGTATCAGATCTAGTAGCTTTCTGTGTAACTCCCTTAAAAAGATAGCCCAAATTATGTGAGAGATGTGATATTAATTTAGTGTATATTAGATTAGCTTACATGTGTGCAATTTGTTTTTGTGGTCGGTGTGGTGGGTTTTCTAAAGTGTTAGAAGCATCCATACTCAATTAGGTGCTATGTGCAAATTTGTCTATGGATTAAGAGTTGTGCACAATTTGTGTCATAGAGCATGGAGTTGTTGTGATTCAATGACGGTGATCAAAACAGTGCAAGACTTGGTGACGTCGAGCTCCCAATAGTAGTCAAAGAATATTAAGCATGGTATGAAATTGTCCGTCAATTAATAACCAAATATGTCATAGTGATATTGATCGCAATCTCTACAAGCATGTGGGCTTGTTTTATATTAAAACATTTCTTTAGTAAATGGAATAAATAAATGATGATGAATATAGATGAAGGTCATGTTGTAATATTAGCTCTTGCTACATTTAGTATCTAGGCATCTTTCCCAAATAACTAGTGAGTATATTAATGGGTTATGTATCTTAGTAGGTGGAAATACATCAATAGAATGGGTGATAGTTCGGTCAATACGAACACAAATTTGATTTAGTACTCGGAAGCAAATCTTCAAGGGATTAGGTGGAAGTATAGATTAGTGTGGATGGTTGTGATGGAGCTCAAGCTAGGAGATTTAAAAAGTGGATAAAGATGTTGATGAAGGCATTACTAGACAAAAAGAAAAATGTTGGTCATGTACTTGTTGATTAAGGGAATTTTAAGTAAAAATTGAGCCTCAAAATAAAAAATGTATTAACAAAATCAGTTTTAAAAGAACCAATAAGATTCTAACTTGTGGTTTTCCAAATTGCCAATCCCCAACTTATTTTTCTAGTGCAAGACCTAGTTGGGCCAAATTTTAGTCTGGCCTTTCTTGTTACTTGGTCCTGACCCTAGTCATGTATTTTCTCACTGTTTGGGCCGATTTCTAGTCAGACTTGACTATGAAACTCAATCGCAACATAAAGTAAGCTCTTGGATTTTTCTTATTCTAGTTGGCCCCAATTCTTTGACCAAGCCAAACTCCTTTAAGGAACTTTAAATTGGTGGGGATTTTGGCTGTTAAAAATTAAAGAAAACTATGGCATTAGAATTAAAAATTGGTCAAATTCAAAGATTGTGAAGCAAGGTGTTTTTTTAGACTTGATCGACATCATTTAATAACCCCGATGCAGGTGTTGGAAATTGAGCCAATGAGTGGGGGGGGGGAGGGAGGCCCGCCACCTCACTTCTTATTAAGGAATTAAAGAGGTAGATGACATGCAAAACCCCCCCATGTAGTCACACATGCTACAAGTCATGAAACCACAATGAATTAATATGGAAACCCCTATGCTATCTACATTTTCCTACTCTATTTAAGCCTACTCCACAATTTTCTACCCATTTTGTTTTCTTGTCAAGATGTAGGTGGGAGTTTTCCCCCTTAGAATTTAATTCCTTGGTGTTCCAATGAAGGATTCATGTGCATTCTTTGCTTGTACCTCCATTTCTCTTACTACTCAATGGCTTGGACAATATTTTTCCCATTCGTGGTCTCTGGGGTGTAGGAGAGAAGATTGAATGAACTCCAACAAGGGCATTGTAGTCAAGAAACATCAAACAAGGAATGAATAGAGCATGCATATCCTAAGCTAGTAAAATATCTATTGGTCTTAACCTCTCATTGGTATTGTCTATATATTGTTGTTTCTCTTATTCTTGAGCCTAGGAATCTAAGTTGCATCAATGAGGTTAATTTATCTATGGTTTTTCCTATTGTTTTCATCAATATGATTCTCCATTTCATTCAAAGCTATTTTCCTCTACATTTATCGATGATTGATGCATGCAAAGGTTTTATGTTTGGTTTACGATCATGGAATTTTATTTTATTTTCTTATATAATCTACAACTTTGGTCTATCAGTATTATCTATTAAATAGTATGTAATGTTTTTGTCAAGGGTTCTAGACATATTACTTGGTATGGGGATTCCCATGTAATAGTTTTATTTCTTCTCATTTTGTTAGACAAAAGGCCAATACAATGATTCTAGTATTATTGGACTAGTTTCCCATCTGGTGGGCCATAACATTGACGAGGGTGATTGATATGATATGTATGTGTGAATGATGTTCTAATGTAAGAAAATGACTAACAAAAGAATAAAATTATACTAATTTAATAATAATAATAATAATAATAATAATAATAATAATAATAATCATAATAATAATAATTCATACATTTAATTAACATAATCATTTAGTTGATAAATTACCAACACGCAAAATTCAAAAGTTAGAAGGTTTCATGGGCCACAAATGAAATCTAAAATTTTACAACCCAAAATATTTCTCCACTAATAAAATCATCCCCTTTTGATCTATTAGTTATAATAATTACACCCTTTTCATTGACCTTGATGATTTCATAACTTATGGGTAAAATCCAAAATGTTACCAAAGTGAAAACCAAAAAATTTCATGGATTATCAGTGGCATCACACCTAATTTTTGGTTGAACCTCAATGAGCTCAAAATATCTCTCCCATTGTGCATGGTGTTAAACTCCAAAATTTCCATTGACCCCCTACGAGCTCATCAACCATTGGTTAAACTTTATGTGTTATAAAAGTGAAACCTAATCCATAATGATCTCATCATTGATTGGTTAAATTTGGTGTGTTATGAATGGAGTTAAACTGGTACCTTTTAGTTGACCCCAAAGAGATTATTAAGCATTGGCCAAATAATATGCATTATCAATGGTTATATTATTAGTTGTTAACACGGAATAAAAGTTGAAGGCAAAAATGAGAGCTAGGTTTCTTTCCTTCTCCTATGACACAAAATATGCCACCATCAAGTTTCCACTTGCCTTAGGTGCTTTCGAAGATCAATGCCCTGGGGAGTTTATGCTTGGATATGTGTTTGGGAATGGTCATAGATGCTCTTGGATAACCTTGGTGTGGATCGTTTTAGATACATGTAGTTCGATACCAAAGTTTTGCGCAGAAAGTCAGGGCATGGCTCCTATGGCCTCTATTAAGGCCATACTCATGAAGGATTAATTTCCCATAATCCCAGATTTGCAAATTTTCTTTTTCCTTCATGATAAACTGTACATGGATAGGATTGAGGGGTTTGTATGGCTCATGAAATTGTGGCATCTAGATCTTCTTTCTCCTACAAATTTGGGCATGGATATGGCTGTAGCAAGTTCGGTGATTGTGAAATCCTTTTACTCCTAAATACCTAGATGTAGATCAAGCCAAGAGGACATAGTTACCTGCAAAGGGATGGAAAGAGATGACAAGAGACATGAAGGACTCATACTTATATGTTTTATTTGTGCTTGGATTGAGATCAGAATGATGGCCTTTAACACATTTATATAGTCCAAAAATGTATTGTGGGTCGGAGAGAAGGAACATGTCTCAGATATGGCCCTTGTCTCAGATATGGCACTATTTTACTTGTGCACAAAGGATTGTTTCTTAGAGTCAGGTTTTTCCAAATATCTAGTTTACAACAAATCTGAACCACTATGTAGATCTGGCCTTCACTATTGATAAATCTTAGTTCTTATCTATAGATCTCCCTTTCTATGGGTCTCCTCTCTACCTTTTAGATCCAGATCTAGATAAAATATAGATAAAAGGAGAAAAATACTAGATCTTCGTCAAGAAATTAAATGGAAAGGCCACTATTTGATGGATCTGAGGCATGGATCTAGTGAAACAACTGAAGCAAAGTATAAAAATGACTTGGGAATACAAAAAACACTCCAGGTTTTATTGTAGGAAGGAAAAGTGCTCGAGTATCCATCTAGTTGAAATATTATGGCATGGCAAAGGATTCTACCATAATAATAAATATGAGGTTGCAGGTGGGTTCTACAGGCTCCAGATCATTAATACAAATCCTAAAAAACATAATGGATCAATATCATTCAAGGATGCAATGAAAGGGAATATTATGGCTCCAGCTGATCAGATCCCAAACTTTCCAAGATCTTACATTATTGAGCAAATGGACAAGGTACTTGCTATGTACATAAAATCCCCAGAGGTAAAATCATAGTTTGTTGATCTATAATCTATGGCATTAATATGTTAGTTTAATGGTTTCTAGTCGAAACTTGAAGACATATATGAGTGGGTATTTCCTTCTTGGGCACAAAATTGTGATCTTTATTTATGTTTTAAAGGCTTCTTTATAGTACAATTTGATTCAGTGTAGGATATGGAAAAGTTTCTAAACGAAGGGCCATGGGTTTGGGGTGGAGCCAAACTTTTTTTTACCACATGATTATGAGACTTTGATGCTAAAATCATGGTGGTATAAAAAATATAGGTATGGGTGAGGTTTCCAGATCTCCTTCTTCCCTTATAGAACCATCAAGTCTTTAAGGATATCAAAAATACTTTGGGAAAACACAAAAAAATGGACCTGGATATAACAACAAAATGTATTTTTACAGTTTCTAGGATATGTGTAGAGATATACCTTAGCAACGGTATTCCTAGAATTTTCTTCTAAAACATGAAAACTTTCGGTAGACTGAGGTGTTATATTATGAGAATACGACGTTTATATTTTGATCCTATTTTCAAATATGACACTTGCAAAACACTTTCGCATTAGAAAAAAATACCTCGAAAAATAAAAAGGGGCAGGCCCCTAAGCCAAGGGGATGGAAATTTCCTGACACTTGAAAAGATGAAAAAGAAGAGCCCGAGGAAAATTCCTCAAATATAGAATCGCAAGCACAACTTGGTAGCCAATCAAATGGTGGAGTTGGGGATCAATCATGAATAGTGGTTCATAGCCAAAAGGGTACTTCATCAACAAAGATCATAGTGTTAGAACAATAGAAAGAGGAAACATCCACTAAAAAGGAATTAGGGGGCATAAAGAGTTCCGATGTATATTGTTGGGTGTACGTTATATTATTTACACAACAAGTCGCATGTGTGGGGGGTCATGTGGGGGATTAGGGCCCCCTGTTCATTGCGTCGGGTGTAGTAGGAGGGTCATAGGGTGGGTGCAGCCGCCCATATCCGGGGGTTTCAAGGGGGTGGTAGCCCTTCTGCATGGGTTATGGGTAAACCTACGTATTGTTTTGTGCATGGGTCTTGCACATGGTTTTGGGCATGGTGGTTTTCTGCCCATGGTATTTTGTAGATCCGGTTAAGGGAAATACGATTATGTTCTAATCTAGGGCTAATTGATTGGGGTTTATGAATGCTTCAACATGTATCTATCTATATATATGCATTGTAACATTGAAAGGAACATAATGAAACATCAACCTGGTAGTCCCGATTTTGGGATCTAGGGGAAAATATCAATTTATTTGTTTTATATTCCCGTCATTGTTTATTTTTTTTTTTAGAATTCGTTTCCAGGTAATTTTTGTGCAGGGTTAAAACCTACATTTGATATTAGAGTTGTTTCAGCTTTAAGGGGATGCCTTTGTTGCTAAGGGGTTTTGCTCGGGCCTGTGGTAGACGTTGTTTAGTGGGAGATCTGTGAGATCGATTCTTGCAGTGAAAGAAGATAGCGAGTAGTGGAAAGATAGAGATCAAGAAATTTAATGGTTAGAGTTTTGATTTGTGGAAACTCAAGATAGTGGATCTGCTAGTGGATAAAGATCAGTGTATTGCAATAGATCTGAGTACTAAACCAACAAAAATGTTAGCAGAAGACTGGGAAAAGTTGGATCAGAAGGAAAAGAGTATAATACTATTGTGTATCTTAGATTCAGTATTGTTGACTATATCATGGGAAGCTATGATGAATGATTTGTGGGTCAGGTTAGGGAATTTGCACCAATCTCAGTCTTCGGTGAACAAATTTTTCCTACTGAAAAAGTTGTATAACTTGAGGATGAAGGATGGAGACTGGGTGACAGATCTTTTGAATGTCTTTAATACTATGGTAAGTCAGTTATTATCTGTTGATATAAAAATTTCATATGAAGATAAGTGCATTAGTTTGTTGTGTTCTCTACCAGATTCGTGGGATAGTCTGGTTGTTGCTATAGGTAGGAATAAAACTAGCTTGAAGTTTGATGAAATAGTCTCATCCTTGTTGTCAAAGGAGATGAGATGGAAAAATATGGAGAGACAAAATGGAGATGCCTTTTTTGTACAAGGATGGTCCTAGAATAGAAACAAAAATGAGTCCTCGAGTGGGAGATATAAATCTAGGGTGAGATCTAAATCTTTTGGAAAACCTGTAAAGGTATGTTGGAAATGCAGAAAGGAAGGGAACTACAAAAAGGACTATAGATCTAAAGCTCCTAAGAAAGGAAAGGGATCTGATGATGCTCCTTTTGTAGAGGCTAAAACCATCTCAGATGAAGGTGGGGATGCGTACTTGGCTTCTTCTTCAAGTACACACGTAGATCATGAGGCATGGTTTATTGAATTAGGTGCATCCTTTCACTACACTCCCCATAGGGAGCGGTTTTATGAGTATGAGAAATATGATGGTGGTGATGTCTTCTTAAGGGATGATAGGAAGGATAGAATCATCAAAGATGGACAAGTCAAGCTAAAGTTGCAAGCTGGAAGGATTAGAACACTTCCTAGTGTTTTGCATATTCCTACATTAGCCATAAATATGATTTCTGTAAGCAAGATGGATGATGCAGGTGTAAAAATAGTGTTAAAGAAATATACCTGCAAGATGGTTCAGGGAGCACTTGTATTTATGTGGGGAGTTTGGATTGGAACTTTTTAAAAGCTTCTGGGTAGCACTATTATTGATCGGTGCAACAGTTTTGTGGTTCCTAAAAGTGGAGCAAAAAGCTTAGTAGTCTTTGGAAAAACTACCATGTTATGGCATCAAAGGCTTGGACATATTGGAGAGAAGGGCCTTCAAACACTGCATGGTAATGGTATGGTAGAAGGTATGTCTAATTTCTCTCTGGATTTCGATTTCTATGAACATTGTGTATATGGGAAATAGAATCGAGTGATTTTTCCCTCTAGTGCTAAGAGGGTGAAAGGGATATTAGAGTTTGTGCACAGTGATGTGTTTAGACCTGTGTTGGTTCCATCAATGGCTAAGTCTGTATACTATGTCTCCTTTGTAGATGACTTGTCAAGGAATATGGATGTATTTCCTTAGGAATAAATCTGAATTGTTTGATAGGTTTAAAGAATTTAAGGCTTTGGTGGAAAATCAGGCAAAGAAGAAGATTAAGGTCTTAAGGACAGATAATGGTGGAGAGTTCTGCAAGAAGGAATTTGAAGAGTTCTATAAGAAGTGTGGTATAACTTAGAAAAATACTACTCCATACACACCTCAGAAAAATAGAGTTGTATAAAGAATGAACAAGATGTTGATGGAAAAGTCAAGAAGCATGCTTAGTGGTGTGAGGTTAGGATAGGAATTCTAGGTAGAGGTGGTGGAGATTACATGTTACCTACTTATTAGATCACCTTCATGAATGTTGGAGGATAAGTCTCCAGATGAGGTATGCATTGGTAAGAAACCCCCTCTTTCACATCTGATTTGGCTGTGATGCATATGTACATGTTCCAAAGAACAAAATAACCAAGTTGGATAGTAAATCTGAAAGGTTCATCGTTATTGGGTATAAGGACAGTTTAAAAGTTTATAAGCTTTGGAACCCAGAAACAAGGAAGGTAGTGTATAGTGGAGATGTGATGTTTAGAGAAGTGAAAGATGTTATTAAACATGAATTCCTACCAAATGAACCTGAGAAGGCACAGTTTGAGCTAAAGGAAGAAGAATCAGGCCTTACAACAAAACAAGAATCAGAATATGAAGAGGTAGAAAGTTGAGTTGTGAGAAGATCAGTTCGAGAAAGAAGACAGCCATAAAGATATAGTCCATCTACTTTCTATTCAATTTTTTCTTTATCTATTACTGATGATGATCTCAGAACTGTTAGGGAGGCAGTAGATTCAGAGGATGGAAAACTCTGGAAAGAGGCCATGGTTGATGAAAATGCATATTTGGACAAAAATGAGACTTGGGATCTGGTGGAGTTGCCGGCTTGAAGGAAACCCATTGGAAGAAAATGGGTGTTTAAGAAGAAGATGAATGAAAAAGGAAAGGTGGAGAAATAAAAATATTAGTTGGTAGAAAAAGGTTATTCCTAGGTGTCGAGAATTGATTTTGGTGATATTTTTCTCTTGTTGCAAAGGTAGCTTCTATTAGATTAATTTTATCTGTTGTTGCTGCTTTTGATTTCGAGGTAGAATAGATGCATGTGAAGACAACATTTCTTCACGGGGATCTAGAAGAAGAGTTCTACATGAAGCAGCTTGAAGGCTTTGTAGGAAGAGAAAGAAAGAATCGATATGCAGGTTAAAAAAGTATCTGTATGGGTTAAAACAATCACGAAGGATGTGGTATCAGAAATTTGATACATATATACGGGGACTCGACTTCACTGGAAGTAAAGCGGATCACTATGTGTATTTTAAATTAATTGGTGACTATGCTATTTATCTGGTCTTGTATGTGGATGATATGCTGCTGGTTGGAAATGGAAAATAAATTATCCAGGATTTGAAGACCCAATTGTCCTCCAAATTCGACATGAAGGATCTTGGTGCTGCAAACTATATTTTGGGCATGGAAATTAAATTATATCATGCAAAGAAGAAGCACTGGTTAAACTAGAGGAAGTATGTTGAAACAATATTGCGGAGGTTTAATACACATGATACTAAACCGATGAAGGTTCCTATTCCTATAGGTGTAAAGTTATATGTTGAATAGTGTCCCAAGACACAAAAAGAGGAAGAGGACATGTCCCATGTTCCATACGCAAGTGCAGTCAGTAGCCTAATGTATGAAATGGTCTGCACTAGACTAGACATTGCACATGAAATTATTATTAATATATTTTTTAAAATAATAAATGAAAATTCTAAAAAAATTGATGAAAATTTCTAGAAATTCGATAAAAAAATTCATATTAATATTATTAATTAAAAAATTATAAAAATGTTACAATTAAAATAATAACAATTTCATTTGTTTTGGATGATAAATTTGTATTTTCTACTTTTGAATTCTATAATTTCTTGTAACAAAGCAAAAGCATCTTCGTTGATTGTTGTGAATCAATAAAGAGTAAATTAAACTTAATATTATTCTTTAAAATTTTCAAATAAGAACACTTCCTTTATTAAAAAAAACACACACCTACATAATTCTATGAGAAATTGAAACACACACCTACATATTTAAAAAAAACAAATGATGTCCTAAAAAAATAGTATAAATCTCTCACAACTTAAATTCCTTTAAAACCAATACTCAACAGAAATTTGAAAATTACACATTATCTAAAAATACATTTTATTTTTTATAAGTCAAACATCATTATATTTTTATAATAAAAATTAATCATATTTAATATTTAATATTTAATAATAATAATAATAATAATAATAATAATAATAATAATAAATATATAATTAGAAAACTTCCTTTGCATGTAAAAAGTATAGTTAATGGATGAAATGATTTTTTATTTTCCATGTAAAAAGTAATGGATGAAATGATTTTCTATTAGACATTTTACCAGAAATTGGTATTTTCTTTCTTTTTCATTCATCTCTTAATTACTAGCTACCTATATACATATTCAATTGAGAAAGAATTCCTAAATTGAGTTTCTATAACGATTCTTTATACGTGTATTGTTAAGAAATGAAATGATTTTCTAGTAGACTTTTGACAATAAATTGATCAATTATTAGTTACCTATATACATAGTTAATTGAAAAAGAATTGATAAATTGAGCATATATAAAGATAAAATAGGTGATGTTTTTTTTGGTTATTTTAAAAACTTTCAATGGAAATACGAAAATAACACTAATATAGTATATAACCACTTTTATTATAAAACTATTTAACTCTAAAATTATAAAGATGACCAAATAAAATGAATATATAACCACTTTTATTATAAAATTATTTAACTCTAAAATTATAAAGATAACCAAATAAAATGTTTTAAAATTTAGTGGGACATTTTTTTCCGGTAGATAAAAGTCGTAATTTTATTCATATGAAGAAAATTACATTTTGTAGATGCTTAAAGCATATGCATGTGAGCTGTTCCTGGAACTAGGAAACAAAAGAATACAAAACAAGAAAAGAGAAAAAGAATGATCCAGCTAACCTATGCTTTCCTGCCCTTCTTCTTCTCCACTCTTCACCAACCTCTAGTGTTGGGAGTGGGAGAAATAATGGCAAGCTGGTTTTCCATTGTATTCATTGGTTGTTCTTTGTTAGATTTCGATCCTTTAGAACCATGTGTTCGTTTGATGCCACTTACTTCCAGTTGAGATTCTTGTTGCTGTTTCATATTGTATTGCCCCAAGTTAGTCTCCTAGGTATTCTCTTCCTGTGTGTTTTCCTGTTCCATTTGTGTGCCTGTAGGTTCTGCCTAAAAACCCTCTTCCTCTAGCGATTTGGTATACTGCCAACCGTTGGGATTTTTCTGTTGTTTCTTGATCCCTTTAGGCTCCTTCCTAGCCAGTGGACAGGTGTATTGGAGGTGCCTTGTTTGCAAGCATCCGCGGCATCTGAAAGCTGTGTTTTCATAGTCGAGCATTTGTGTCCATAGCGAATTATTGAAATTCAGTGTGATGTGATCTGGTAGCCCTTGACTCAGGTCCACTTCTATGCATATTCTGGCAAATGTGAAAATTCCCTTAATAGCTCTGTCTTCATCCAATTTTAGGAACTTCCCCAAGGAGTTCCCAATGGCTCTTAAGACTTTGCGATGCCAAAAATGTCATGGGAGGTTATGTAGCCTTACCCACACTGGCATTGTTGAAACTACCATGGTATTGGCATCGAAGTCCGGGAACCAAGGGGTGATGAAGAGGCTGGCATTGCCCCAAAACCAAGGCCCTTGATTGATGATGTTTTCTCGTTCTTGTTTTGTGTTGAATCTAACTATGAAAAACCCCTTTGGGCATAGGTAAATTTCACAGTTAGATGACCAGTTGGAGAAGATCCATTGATGCAGTGCATCTGATTTTGGCCAGAAACCATTAAATCTACAGATGACAACATTATGGGCTAAATCTGTGTATAGATCAGTTACCTCCGGCAGGGATACTGTAAGCATTGGAGATTTTGGCTTCTGTTCCACGATGTAGGGGCCTGGTAGCTCTGATGTTGGTGCTGGTTTGTTCTGCATTTGTTCCTTCCCTTTGACTGCATCATGAAAGGAGCCTAAAGTTTTAGAACTGGCTCCCTTGCAACCGCCCCGCAGTCTCAGATTTAGTATGATAGTTGAATCTTTGATGACGACATAGTCCTAAAGTGTGTATTGTCCTGTAGACTGTATCCTGTATATATCAGATTTTGGTATTTTGTTGGGGTTCCCAGTTTTTTCTGGATCTCCTCTTTTAATTCTTGAATGCTCGTCCCCTTGCTGATCTAGAGGTAGTAATGTCTTCCTTCTATCGATCTGATAAAAATTTGCCTCAGATCTTCCTCCATACATGGGGGATCGACCTTGTCTAGGTCTCGATCTGTTGGGTCTGTCTTCTCTGTCTGTCCAAGAGCATCGCAAAGCTTGGGATTCTGTCCATGCCTTGTTATCCCTTGTTCAGGCTTGCCAAGGTCATCATCTAGAGGCCCAATACCCTCTTTTATCAAGAAAGCCAGGATCTCCCATTTCCTGGCGGTTTTGGCAAGGAAAGCCCCAGCCCTGAGTCTTGCTTTCCCCTTGATGGCCTTAACCATCTCTAGTCCGAAAATGTACAGATACACATCGTGCCATATGGCCCTCAACCTTTCACGTGCTTCCCAATCTTGCCTGACTTCCATTCCTTTGTCATTTTGCTCGCGAATACTAATTATTGCATATACGATACCTTGGCATTCAATTGCAAATATTTTAGGAAGCCATGAATGATTAAATTTAAAAAGTGTAGAATGATTCTTATCCTCTTTGACTAGATTATAGAGAATAAAGAGATGGTTGGAAAAACCCTTACTACCAACCTAAGACTTCATGAGGAATATGTAGTCTTATAATGTATCTGAACAAAAAAACCTATCTAGCCTCTTTGAGATACCCCCATCACCCTAACTACCATTATGAGATATAGGAACAAATTTTGAAGTCTCTAGATCAACCAAACAAAACTCGTCCAAATGATGGGAAAAAAGGAGCCGAATGGGTCTTGACTGGGATGAGACCCCCACACTTCTCTTGAAGAAAGAGAAAAATTCAAATCACCTCTTGCCATATTATTCTTACTAGAGAAAACCTTAGAAGAAGCTAAATCCTCTCAATATTTCCTTAGATTATCATAGGGGTAAAAGTTAAGAATCCAATAAATCAACCTGAATACTCAAATTCAATGTTTTGGAACTAGTAGCCTTCAATATAGATCTCTAAGTAG
Organism: Pinus tabuliformis; assembly: GCA_031772625.1. Taxonomy (NCBI): domain Eukaryota; kingdom Viridiplantae; phylum Streptophyta; class Pinopsida; order Pinales; family Pinaceae; genus Pinus; species Pinus tabuliformis. The sequence goes on from CM062811.1 coordinate 459,746,138, forward strand.
TAAGAAGACCCCATGAAAAACTAATTGTATCAATTGAAATGAAAGACCAATATTTAAGCCAACAAAAAACCTCAATAGGATTTGAACCTACACACCTAGTTTCTTGCGTATATGATAAGAAAATAATTTAACAATTCTTTGAGGTTTATCACTTTAGGGGCACCGCCAACACAATGCACATCAAAAGGTAAGGTAATCATGGATTAACCCTGATGGGGGATTTCCATAATGTAAGGGCCATTTCAATTGTAACATACTTTCCACATCAACTATACTTTTTAATTTATTGCTAGACTAGAGACCAAACATATTTCCTTCTTACTCTCCCCCCATAAGGCTTGTTTAGGGCTAGTTCCCCCTCAATTTAAACATCCTCTTTAATTTTTGACATGGACCTCAAATCATACTTTTAAAATAACACCTTCATAGGAGGAGTCTTGGGATCATTTACTACAAGAAGGCCTAGAATTTTCACTAGGCTCATTTTTTCCTAAAACTTCTAAAAGAGAAACAAAACCATTGGAATTGATAGGCATATGATTATTTCATTTTGGAGCTTGATGATCAAGACAATCGAAAGGAAAAACAAGATCAAATTTCTCTAGTTATAAATTTTTTTCGTACTCCACTTTTTCTCCCAATTCACTACTTCACCAACTAAAATACACAAAAATAATCTTTTTGATAGTATTAACAAATAAACCCATAACAAAATTATTTATTTTTATATAAATCTTCTTAGATAGAGTCCTAAGAGCACCTCCTTTATTATATTACATTTGAATATGACACACTCAATGACACAAATATCATCTAAATGGGACTCTCCTGGTCATCCATAAATTACCAGGGTATTCCACTAAATAGTTCATCACAACAAATTTAATAATAATATACTGAAATTTAAAATTAATATTAGAAGTGTTACCTTTCCTTATATTTTTTGGATTTATTAAATCATTGTGTGATCTTTATGCAAGCATATATAAAATGCAAAAAAAAATAAAATAGATAAAACAATAAGTCAAAAATCATAATGACACCAAGATATAACCTAGGAAACATTTTAAGGAGAAATCCCAAATGGAAGGTGAAGTTTCTTTGCTCTCCCTTTCTTTGAATGGAATTTGTGCAATGAAAAAGAGTGAGTCCAGTGGTTTTTCGATTGCTACAAAACAAAAACCATCTATTCTTAGCCCTCTCTCAATCCACTCTCATCTCCTCTTCTCTAATACGTAACAAAATGCACTAGAATAGAATCAAACCTCATTTCCTCAAAGTGGCTTTGTTATAACACAACTTGATAGCCAATTAGGGGTTAAATTTCACCCATCCAACCCTTGATATGAGTTTTTTTTTTTCTATGTGGTTCATTGTTTCTAGAGATCTGTGACCCCTATGTCCATGGAATAGTTTTTCCAAGAAGATCCACCCAAAGGGATCACTTCCAGCCAACTCAACCACAAATCCCAACTTCAAGAGTTTTAAGAGAATTCAACCCATGACTTCTCAGTAGCAGAATTTCTTTAATGACAAGGACTTGAAAAACTGAGCTGACCCTCGAGGCTAACCCTTAATAGAAGTTACAAATTAGCCCTTTTAGTTTATTTTTTAGAGTTTTCACATAGATTTCCAATTTTCCTTGAGTAATGGGGGCTAACATGGCATCCTCTCAAATTATGGTGATCCAACATGATAGATCAACTTCTAAGAGGAATACATTTTTCATCCAAATGCTAATCAAGGCGAGGTTTTCACCATTGAAAAGGTATTTGAGCTTAGAATATCACTACGGGGTGTAGAAAATAAGTGAAAAAGTATTTCCCCCGGAAAAATATCATTTCATGCCTCCAACTAGCCCTAGAAGGCTTCTAATCCCAATTCTCCAAATTGGGTATTGTCGCTAATTTTTCTCTTGTAAGCTTATTTCTCTATTTTTTTCCATCCTTAAAGAATTTAAATGAATGAAAAACATTATAATGATCTAATTTAGACAATTCGTAATAAAATTGTTGAAACCAAGAATATCCATCCATGACTAACTCAATTTCATCTAGCAATCCTTCATTATATCAGCTTGTATTGAAATTTGGGTCCAATTATGATCTTGAATGGTTTCCCAACCATCCTCCAACTTAAAAAAAGTCCAATATTGTTTCCATTAGCCTCTAAAACCTATTTACTATAGAAAGAAAAAGGAAAACCTGGTAAAATAGCCCATAGTTGGTGAATCATGAAAGCTTATCTAATAAGGTTGAAAACCACCTTTCATTTTTGAAGTACCAACCCAAAAGAACCACACATACACTTTAGACTAAGAATATTAGTCATGTCACCAACATTTTTAAACACAAATAACAACCATCCTCTCGTTAATACATGAAAAATGGGAATATATTCTAGTTTCAAATGATGTTTGGATTTATTCCAACCAAATTTTCAAAGAAGAGAGACAAATTGACTTCCCTTAGAACCTTCCAAATAGGTTATTTTTTATATAGTTAGGAAAGTATTTCAACTTGATATTAGACCCTATCACCATTCTAACCATTTCTCTTTTAGATTTGATGAACATTTTTAACCCTTGAACAATGTGAAACAAGGCTCAAACTATCTTCTATCTACACTTGAGAATCCTTCAAACTACGAGCATAATCTTCCCCCACAAGAGAGACTTGAACTCCCATGTCTTTAAAAGTCTATACAACCTGATACATGGATAGAAGGCTTAGATCTTCATTAAAGGAAGGTTTAACTTTGCATACCTCCATGATATTGGACACCAAATAAGAGGTTGGCATCAAAAAAATGACTCTATAACTATCCTCAAGGAATAGGTACGAATCATTAGAGCCAAAGAATGGGAGGAGAAACAAAAATTAAGTAACTCTTCCTCTATGCCAAATGTTTTGATGGGACTAGGACATGAATCCACATAATTTACCTCATCAATATCAACGACAAGTGAAATAGATTCTTGGCTTCCAAAGGGACAACATACTTCTAATAAAATGACATCCTACGTACCATCAAACTACAAAAGAGACTATCTCGACCAAGCACCAAACATCCTAATTATTAGCCTCAGACTCGATCCCTTTGAAAAAAACCATAGTGTCCCACCCAATGCATTTTCAATATGTCTGTACTTATTATTATGAATGATTTTGATTCGCATGTGGCCTAATATATGTGTATTGTTGTTATTTTTGCTTTAGAAAAGTTGAACATAAAAACTTGGATAATTCATCTTCCTCCACCCTCATATTGGCATGACAATACATATCATGTATCTTATCTTATGGACATTGGGAATATGTCCACATGACTCAATACTCAACAATGAAGAGAACTTATTTATATAGAATTTCCTCACAGTAGAATATACTAGCCTCTAAAACACTATTATTATGATGGAACTCGCTAAAATTATTATTGTCCCCTCTCATCTTGTAGTTGAGAGGAGGCTTGAACTATTCAATTAATAGATGTGGGAAAAATGGAAACACATTTCTTGGCATGAGCACCAACTCATCATCCAATGGTCATTCTATTACTAAGTTAAACAAATCAAATCAATTAAATGTATTGATTTTTATCTTTTTAATTTTCCCACTAAATTTTTTATAATGCAGTTGTTAAATAAAATAGGGGCGGTGGTTGGTATGGGATGCATGCGTCTAACAAAATTATGACTAGTTCCCCTCCTCGATAATTAATTCAATACTACCAATATCAATGCTTAACATATTACACACACGCACACCTTGTGCATCATCATCCTAATCCATAGGATCCCTACTTTCTAAGGAGGTTAGGATGAAGGTCATTCTTGAATATATATATATATATATATATATATATATATATATATATATATATATATATATATATATATATAGCGTATCTAGAGAAATTGGTAATTCGGTCATTCTTGTATTTGCATTACATAGGGTCAATTCCAATCTCTAGCACTATAATCTAGAGGTTCCTATGTATGCCTCTTCGATAGGCGTAGGTGACTTAGGGGTATTTGAACCTTGAACCTCCTCCCACGTAACACTTCATTTTCAAAATCATCGCCAATCGAGCTACCCCTACAGGCTACATTTTTTTTTTGTAATTAATAAAAATGATAATAGGAATTACTAGAAATAACAATAAGAATAGTGATAAAATATTTTTCAATCTAGAAGAATTAAATTAATATAAATTTTTATTTCTAAGCAATAACGTCAATTAATTGTGTATAAAAATAATAGTCATTTTCTTATTAATATAATGACTATTTAATTATATGATATGAATATATGTTAGCTTGACCTACTTTTCTTTAATATAAGACAAATTTCTTAGATACATATATAGTATAATAAATGATTAAATATTTCAATATACACTTGTTTTTTTTGTTTCGCTGGTGAGACATGTCTCTGGATTGAGCTTCCGACCATCTAAATACACAAAGGCTTGCCAAATTGTTTTTTTCTAATTGCCTATAGACATTTGAACTTGATATTTTGGAATAATTTTGATAACTTTAAAGTTTTTTTAATATAACATTTTTATTGTAAAAAATTGTTTTATAATCATAATCTTAATTTAAAATATACCATATATTATAAAAAACGAAAAATATAATAATAATAAATATAATTAGAATAAATAATATCATATACAACTTTATATTTTGGAATAATTTTGATAACTTTAAAGTTTTTTCAATATAACATTTTCTATTGTAAAAAATTGTTTTATAATCATAATCTTAATTTAAAATATACCATATATTATAAAAAACGAAAAATATAATAAGAATAAATATAATTAAAATTAAAAATAATCATATACAAATGAAATTGTATTAAAGGTGATATAATATAGTTTAACGTTACTTTTGTTTTTTAATTAATTTATAATAATAAAAGTAAACTTATATTATTCGTTTAAACTTTATAAAATAAATTTATTATTTATTTGTGTGGGATCTTGTTTTTAATACATTTAAAAGTAATAAAATAATATAGTAACAAAAATAATTAAAGTAAACAAAAAATAAAATATTTCAATTTCCATCTTACTTTTACATGAATTTTTTTAGAGAAAAATAAAATAATTAAAAATGTAAATTGTTTTTTACATTTTAGTACAAGAGAGATGTATAATTCATTCACTATTCATTAATATGGAGTCAAGATATGACATCTAAAAATAATATTCATATTACAATTCATATGAAAGAGTATCCAATCAACATGTGATATTTGAAAAAAAATATATATATTAATAATAAAAAGATATTTTAGTGTCAATCAAAAATAAAATCTTTCAATGTCCATATAAAATATTTCAATGTCCATAACATGTAAAAATAATATTCATATTACAATTCATATGTAAGAGTATTCAATTAACATGTGATATTTGAATATATATATATATATATATATATATATATATATATATATATATATATATATATTAAAAATATATTTTAGTGTCAACCAAAAATAAAATCTTTTAATGTCTGTATAAAATATTTCAATATCTATATTAAGTAACATAATTGGTTAAAATATTCCTTGCAATTAAAAAAAATTCTTAACCTCTATTCACTTTTTATTGATTTATTCACTTCTTAATATGGAGTTGATATATGTCATTTAAAAATATATTAATAACATATTTTTTTTAAATGTGGATTTATATAATTAAATTACTTCAATATGTATCACTTAAAATTGTAGGGTTGGAAATTTATCTTAAAATTTAGAAATCTTGGCCAAGGTTACTAGCCTCTAAAATGTTTTGTAATATTTTTGTAAAAATATTCCAATTTATAATTATTTCATATATATATTTTGTAGAATTTAGTGATTTTTAAAATAAAATGATTTTATATTATAAAATTCTATAATTTTATAGTATAATTTAATACGAAAAAGCATGAAAAATTAGCTAACCTTGAGAATATTAAACCCTAAAATTTTCCTTTATGTATATATATATTGTTGCAAAAAATGAATATTCACTCCTATGAATAGAAAAGTTACTTTTCCTTATGAAAAAATATTGTGGTGTGAAGAGGCACTCAACAACTTAGTATCCTTTAGTAGATGTTGTAGATGAGATGTTATAATATATTTTTATTAATAAAATTCAAACAATTCCTTTAGAAAATTCATAATATGTATGTCACATTAAAAGAAATTTAAATAATGGTGATTCATATTCATAACCATGATATTTCAGAATTTCATGTTTAAATTTAATTAATAAATATTTAATTAGATATAAGGAAAGTGCCAAGCACATATATACATAACTATATGTATTTATGAGAATTTTAATAAATTAAAAATAAGAATGTTTTGATAAATACAGATGTGAAATTTATATATCAAATAAATATTATTATCAAGAATCAAAATAGATTTATCTTAGTTCTAGATTTACCAAGTATTGCGAGAAATCAAATCTTTCCATGTGCAAATTTTTGTTTAAGTTTTTCACTCAGATGAAGATTTTCATCTTGGAGAACTGAACCTTCTCATAACTTGATAGATCTAAAGTTAAAATAGATCTATGTTGTTTAACAAGAATTGAAACTTATATTGGAAAAGTCTACTTACATTGGAAAAGTCTACTAACATTGGAAAAGTTTTTTTTTTTTTGTAAATTCTACAAATGATTTCTATTATAGAAAAAAAGATTATATTAATATCCAGTTACGAAAACCCAACCAGTCGAAATAAAATCTAGCCAAATGGCTTGTGTTTACATTTGTTGAGGCATAGTTGTGTTATATTTCAAAAAACCTGAAATCACCTTATATGGCATAAAGCATTACATTTGAGATGACTTACATTAGAAAAGTCTTATTATTCCTTGCCGCAGGCAAGGAAGGGACTATAGTAATCAAAATGGTGGCACTAATATTAGTTTGACTTGGTTACAACTTTGAATAATTGAAAGTTTTGATGCTTATGATATATTTTTCCTACTAAAATAATTTTTTCCATCTTATTTGGCCTCTTCCCGAGGCGAGGAGGCCAAAATCATATGTTGTATTCCTTTATTTCATTTTTATTTATTTCTTAGCATTTTTAATTACTAAACTAATGATAGCATTAGTTGTGAAACTTTTAATATTTAATTCCCTTCATTCCCAAAAATGAATATCATGAATAACATATATCATATATAAAAGACATCGAACGGTACTTGTCAAGACACTTGTATTCTGGAAAAAACATGATTGCTTCTACTTTCACTGCTTCTTCTACTTTCAAGGCTTCTTTTTCTGCTTACAACGCTTCCTTTCAAATCTTTTTTTTTTTTTTTCTTCTTTCTTTTCATATTCTTCTTTCTTTTCATATTCCCCTTCGAGAACTGTTTCTTTTGCTTCTTTTCATATTCCCCTTCCAACACTAATTTTTCAGATTGCTTTCTTTTCTTTCACATCCCTTCTTCTGCTTCCTTTCATATTCTCCTTCCAGCACATTGTTTCCTCTCCTTCTTGCAGACATAGGAGCAATAACAATAATGAAGAGGGATTTGTTTAAGTAAAAATACTATCAAAATTATTGGTAAGTGAATTATATCACTTGCATTTCTGCGTTAAAATGTTAATTTTCCTATAATGTTAGTTTTCGCATAGTACATGGAAAATGTTGATTCCCTGAGTAATAAAACTTCATTCTCGTCCTCCTCCTTCTTCCTCTGCAGCTTCCTTTCCAAAAACCTCTTATCCCTCCTTTTAATGAACTCAGTGAGCTAGCACACGACCTCATTATACTCCCTCTTGACCTTCTTTCTCAATTTCTTATTCTCCTCCTCCATCAATCTCCTTGTCTTGCGATTCAGCCCTGCGGAAACCTTATACTCATCAACCCAACTAAAGTCTTTGACATTGGAAAACCAAAGCTAATAGTTATATAAAGAAGAGACCTGGACATAAGGAATCTCGAGGCTTCCAATCAGGGGAGCTTCAAGGATGGCGCCTACCCCCTTGGAATGAGCGTATGCTATTTCCTGCTGGAACAACATCTGAAATAAATCCCCATAAACCTTAAATAAACCCTTGCCGGTAACCCCATAGCTAGAATAAACAGAAGTGGAGGAAAATGGCCACATATTGATATCAAAATCGCAATGAACTTTTGGGAGCATGTGAAGCGAAAATTCTCAAATTTATATTCTCACTCTACATCTATAACCAATATTATTACTTGACAATTTCTGCTATTAACATAATATAGGGATTATAGAATGAATAATCATGTAATATTCCTAACCTAGAATATTCCTCAAACCCCAGCAAAACTCCAACCAAATATGTGCAAATGATATAATAACCCAGAAGTGATAAAATAACAGTGGAACAACATATAATAATGTAAATCAGAAATATAAGTAGATACACAGGAAATGTAGCAAGAAATGCTAAGCCATTTTATTATACTGAGTGATAAAATGTGTATAAGAAGTGATCAGACATATGGCACCTCGACTTGCACAAGGCAAATGAAGAAAAATTCTCAGAATAACAAGAATGGCCTCTCTGCGTGGATGCTGCAGTTGTGCTACTGTGCTACTGTTGCTGCTATAAAACAAGTGATGATTTGGGGCTGCTCCCCTTGGAAAAAGCTAAAACTCTGGATTCGGGCTCTACTCAAGAAACCCAGAAAAACCCAAAAAGATTTCCTGGAATGGCCTCACACTGATCTGTGTCCCAGCTGCTGGGAAACTGTCGTGCTATTGTTGCTGCTGGAAATCGAATGAGGATTTGGGGCTACTCCCCTCCTCAGAAAAGGCTGAAACTCTGGAATCAGACTCTACTAAAAAAACCCAGAAAAACCTAGAAAGCTTTTCTGAAATGGCCGACCCCCAAAAATCACCCCCTTGGGGTTCTGCGCAGTTCCTCAAAGACGCTGATGAAACTGCTGCTGAAATGCTGATGAAACTACTGCTGAAATGTTGATGAATCTACTGCTGGAATGCCAATGGAAATACCTTGCCTGAGTAGGCACTCAAAGTCCCTCGGGGCTAAGGGTGAGATCTTCGAACGGAGACACTCAATGCACTAAACGGTGCTGCAGACTAGCTAAACAGCCAGCGTGCTCTAAGTCGAAATGACTATCACAAATGCTCATAACCAGAATGATCCCAAATGAGGGGGTTCCTCTCTATTTTATAGCCTTTGCCTCTCACAATCCCTAGGCTCACTTTCTCCTGCGTGATCCCCTTCTTGCCATGTGTTCCTTCCCTCCTGTGCAGTCCCTCCATGTGTCTGCGTGGGCCCCATTTCTGCATCCCCCTTTGGCCCCCTTGGTTCCCCCTTAAGTCACAACGTTGTGCTACCTAGGAAGTGACTTTTTATTCTAAAGTGAGTTATGTTCCCCCTTCCTCACTTTTTATTTACAAATAACTATAAAAGGCAAAAATCAAACAAAATCGAATATTCCAATTAGCCATAGCTAATTAGGAATATTACAAATCAACGGTTCAAAATATCAATAGTCTTAGATTTCATTTTCACTTTGCTTATAAAAGGTTCTAAAGAGCCACTCTCCCTTGAAAAAGAGCTATTTAACTTAGTTGATATAGCAACTGTGTAAGCTTCTTTTGAATAAGATTGGCTTTCCAAAGAAGCTAATGAACCTACGCAATTTGTTTGAAAAGCATGTAGTATTCAATGGTTTCCATGTTATTTTGAGTTTAATTATTTATTCTAGTTTCCTTGCTGGTTCTAATCTACGTCAACAACTTGCTAGTTCTAATCTGCATATCTGCATCAATGGCTATCACTTTGATTCATTTATAAAACTGTTCTTTCTTTATCTCAAAACCAAGCAAGCTCATGTTCATTGTACAGAGTTCCTTCCAAAAAAATTATAAAGATGTTATAATTTTTTTTTGTTTTTTTTTTTGCATGTGGTTCACGAGTACCCTGGTCAGTGAGTGATCGCTACGTCCACGGAAAAATCTGGGCGATAGCTAGGCTAAATCACCCCTCGGCCTATTGCAAGACCTGACCCCAAAGGCTTCGGGTGGATTTGACCCTGTGACCTCCTGATGGCGAGGCACGGTTTTTGACCAATTGAGCTAACCCTTAAGGCTTATAAAGATGTTATAATTAAAATAATAACAATTTCATTTGTTTTTTATGATAAATTTGTATTTTCTACTTTTAAATTCTATAATTCCTTATAACAAAGAAAAATCATCTTGATGATTGTTGTCCATCAAAAAAAGTGTAAAATAAACTTAATATTGTTCTTTAAAATTCTTAAATAAAAACATTTACTTTATTAAAAAAAAATGGAAAAAAATTATTTTTGAATTACATAATTATATGAGAAATTGAAATACACACTTATATATTTTAAAAAACAAATTATGTCTTAAAAAAAGGTCCATACCCAAAAGTGTTCCCGTTTAGAATAGAGAAAAAAAAGTACACCAAAAAAGTGTTACTCTTTAGGGTATTGAAATAAATTCTTAAATTCCTTTAAAACTAATATTCAATTTTTTTTTTTAAAGTCAAACATCATTACATTTAAATTCCTTTTAAAACCAATACTCAACAAAAATTTGAACATTACATATTATCTGAAAATGCATTTTATTTTTTATAATTTTTTTAAAGTCAAACATCGTTATATTTTTATAATAAAAGTTAATTATATTTATTAATGTTAATAATAATGATAATAAATATATAATTAGAAAACTTCTTTTCTAGGTAAAAAGTATAGTTAACGGATGAAATGATTTTCTATTAGACTTTTTACAAGAAATTGAGAAAGAATTGGTAAATTGAGTTTCTATAATGATTAATTATAAGTGTATTGTAAAAGAATTAAACGATTTTCTAGTAAACATTTTACAATAAATTGATCAATTATTGGTTTCCTATAGTTAATTGAAAAAGAATTGGTAAATTGAGCTTCTATAAAGATAAGACTGGTAATATTTTTTTGGTTATTTTAAAAACTTTCAATGGAAATACGGAAATAACAAAAATATGGTATATAACCCCTTTTATTATAAAACTATTTAATTGTAAGATTATAAAGATAATCGAATAAAATGTTTTAAGATTTAGTGGGATATTTTTTTTATTTTTTTTTTCCGAAGGTGGTAAAACCTATCAATTCAGGTGTCAAACCAACAGTGAGGACAGCCATCTCTGGCTGCTATCCGCGAATGCTGGTTGACTCATCACTGTTAAATAGGAAAACCACGCCCCCTGGCATAACCCTGCTGGTGGGACATATTTTAAAAGAGTTTCTATTTTCATTAATTTATTTTTAATATCTGATAGAAATAAAATAAAATAAACTTTGCCTATTTTATATAAATTTGTTATTTATGTTTTAGTATTAATAAATATTTTTTTAGAGAGAATTATAATTTAAAAAAGAAAAAGAAAAAAGAAAAAATCAAAATTATATATTTTTATTTAAAAAAAATAAAAATATATAACATTTATACATTCGTTGATAAAATCATTTCAACAGTATATCAGAGAACATTTATACAATCTTAACTAAATCTACATAATATAACCACACTTTTATCACATTTTAAAATAAAACAAAACTATCGTAGGTTCATGGATGGATTACTTTGTTATCCTATCTAAAGAGCTTATTTTAATAATATATCAACCTAATATATTGTGAGTCGTTAAATTTTCTTTTCATTAGGGTTTGAATCCCTAAAAGTGATACTTGGACTATATTACAGTAAGTTTGAAATGATTGGTGTCTGGTTGGAGTTTGGGATCTGGTTGGAAAGATAGGTGTTAGAGTTTGGGATTCGGGCTTCAATTTCCTGTGATCTTTGTCTTATTTTGAACTATAAGTTTTGATATATGTGGTTTATGAGATTTTGATATATGTGGTTTATGAGATGTTGCATGTATCTGAGTAGGTTACTCATTCCCTAAACATTTTTTTTTTTAAATAATATATCAATTTGATAGTTAAACACTTTATAAATATATTTTGAAAAAAAAAATGTTTTTTATTAATTTAATTTTTAAAATTTTAAATAATAAAAACAAATCATAATAGGAAGATATGTCTTCATTAAAATACAAACAATGGCATCTAGTTTGTTTTAACTAACCCAAAAAATGGCTAAACTATTTTGATGGATTTTCTAATACATTTAGTAAAACTATTTTGGAATGTACAATCTCAAATATATTATTAATTTTTTATTAAATATATATATATATATATATATATATATATATATATATATATTAATATATTAAGACAAAATTTAGTTTTATATGATTATTTTATTATTAAAATATATGATTTGAAAATAAAATAATTTTTTTGATAAGTTTAATATTAAGGAATTTAGACTTCTGTGATCCATAACATTGTTAAGATAGTCTTCGGCAAAATCACATAATCAATCTTTTGTGACGCGTTTCGAACCAACCAGTGTGGTTCATCGTCAGGACAAGTTGAAGGACTGATCTGGGTAAGCCTGATTAAATAGAGTGTGCAGAGATGCCAACGGTTATATTGCAACGGCTAATTTTGACTTAGTCAAACTAATAATTTTATTATTAACCGAAACCTACTATTATTAACCGAAACCTACTATTATTAGTTAATTTAACTAAAATACTATTTATTGTTTTTTAATATTATTAGAACTATAAATTATTAAGAAAATATAGATTAGTGGTTAGTACTTATTAATTTAATTTCGAATGGGCCTTTACAATTAAAAAATTTTAAATTAAAATGATTTTTTGGTTTAAACTTTTACCTATTATAACTTGATTCTAAAAACAATAGTAATTTATTACCATTTATTTAGAAGTTAAATAATTTGGGAATATTAATATAATTTATTAATGACCATTATGGGTAGTTTACCATTATGAATTTACCATAATTTATAACTATTATATCTTTACCATTGGATCCTTAGGTATAAACAATTTTTAAATAAGCAATTACCATTGTAACTAAATTCTAAATATTAATAGTATTTTAATACTATTTATTTGGAATTAATTAATTTAAGAATAATAATAAATATAGATTTTTAATAAATATAATGACCATCATATTTAAACATTATATTTATTATATTCAATTAACTAATAATAGTAGGTTTCGGTTAATAATAAAATTATTAGTTTGACTAAGTCAAAATTAGCCGTTGCAATATAACCGTTGGGATCTCTGCACACTCTATTTAATCAGGCTTAGCCAGATCAGTCCTTCAACTTGTCCTGACGATGAACCACACTGGTTGGTTCGAAACGCGTCGACAAAAGATTGATTATGTGATTTTGCCGAAGACTATCTTAACAAGTTTAATATTGGTAAGGTTATATTATGGTCATGTTCAAAAATACCACCGATATAAGGTGAGGAATTGAGTTGGTGATTTAATATTTATGAGTTGTTTGACAAGGCACCCAATCACTATCTATTCAAAACCGTGTGAAAAAAATAAAATAAAATTAATTACTTAAAAAAAATCACTAAAATAATAAAAAAAATAATGAAAAAAAGAAAGGTATATAAACTATGGTTATCATTAGATTAAATAGTTATTAAGGGTGGGAAAATATGCCAAACATTTTTGTCTTAAAAATATTGAGAGAATGGTACATGAACTATGAAAACCTAGATTCATAAAAGGTTCATAATACACTAGTTTAATATAATTTTAAAAATATATACATACTGTTAAAAAAGTAGATCCATTTAATGTGATAGAAACGTTATGTTATTAAACATTCGTGAACTATGAAAACCTAGATTCATAAAAGGTTCATAATACACTAGTTTAATATAATTTAAAAAATATATACGCACTGTTAAAAGAGTAGATCCACTTAATGTGATAGAAGCGTTATGCTATTAAAAATTCAAGAGAAACCACATGGTGTGAGTGATAATCATTAAGAGTCATTACTATTCCAGTAGGTATTGGTTGTGATATTTATTTGGTGTAACTCTCACATTGCTATAAATATGATATTTTATTATATGTTTGGCAATAAATATGAGATTCTATTATATGTTTGGCAATAGATCAGATTTAATAAATATCTCGTAGAAAGAATTTAGTTTATTTATGATATTCATGAATGTCTGCTAATTTGGTATCAGATATAGTAGCTTTCTGTGTAACTCCCTTAAAAAGATAGCCCAAATTATGTGAGAGATGTGATATTAATTTAGTGTATATTAGATTAGCTTACATGTGTGCAATTCGTTTTTGTGGTCAATGTGGTGGGTTTTCTAAAGTGTTAGAAGCATCCATACTCAGTTAGGTGCTATGTGCAAATTTGTCTATGGATTAAGAGTTGTGCACAATTTGTGTCATAGAGCATGGAGTTGTTGTGATTCAATGATGGTGATCAAAACAGTGCAAGACTTGGTGACATTGAGCTCCCAATAGTAGTCAAAGAATATTAAGCGTGGTATGAAATTGTCCGTCAATTAATAACCAAATATGTCATAGTGATATTGATCATAATCTCTACAAGCATGTGGGCTTGTTTTATATTAAAACATTTCTTTAGTAAATGGAATGAATAAATGATGATGAATATAGATGAAGGTCATGTTATAATATTAGCTCTTGCTACATTTAGTATCTAGGCATCTTTCCCAAATAACTAGTGAGTATATTAATGGGTTATGTATCTTAGTAGGTGGAAATACATCAATAGAATGGGTGATAGTTCGGTTAGTAGGAACAAAAATTTGATTTAGTACTCAGAATCAAATGTATCTTCAAGGGATCAGGTGGAAGTATAGATTAGTATGGATGGTTGGATGGAGCTCAAGCTAGGAGATTTAAAAAGTGGATAAAGATGACGATGAAGGCATTACTAGACAAAAATCAAAATGCAGGTCATGTACTTGTTGATTAAGGGAATTTCAAGTAAAAATTGGGCCTCAAAATAAAAAATGTATTAACAAAATCAATTTTAAAAGAACCAGTAAGATTCTAACTTGTGGTTTTCCAAACTGCCAATCCCCAACTTATTTTTCTAGTGCAAGACCTAGTTGGGCCAAATTTTAGTCTAGCCTTTCTTGTTACTTGGCCCTCACCCTAGTCATGTATTTTCTCACTGTTTGGGCTGATTTCTAGGCAGACTTGACTATGAAACTCAATCGGGACATAAAGTAAGCTCTTGGATTTTACCTATTCTAGTTGGCCTCAATTCTCTAACCAAGCCAAATTCCTTTAAGGAACTTTAAATTGGTGGGGATTTTGGCTGTTAAAAATTAAAGAAAACTATGGCATTAGAATTAAAAATTGGTCAAATTCAAAGATTGTGAAGCAAGGTGTTTTTTTAGGCTTGATCGACATCATTTAATAACCCCGATGCAGGTGTTGGAAACTGTAACGTACCCCGGTAACCTCACATGTAAAAGCAGGGAGTTAGAATTTTTTATACAAATTACCCACAAGTAATTAACCAATTCACAACTCCAAATTCCTCATTAACCATTAGATATAATGTTCATTAGTACATGAAGTAAATTGCAATAGAAGACAATGAGTTGCATAACCATTAACCACCACTGTGGTAGTGCAATAACATAAACTATCTCATGAACCTTACGTGCATTTCATGATTTTCCTTAACCATATTAATTAATCGCATACTTTGGACATTATGATTATCACATCAAATAAAGAATCATCATCATCAAGGATTCAACATCATCAAACTGACACAATAGGCAATCACACCATTGAGCACCAATATACCCTGGAAACCCAGTAGGGTGAAAACCAGCAAATGTTTAATCTTATTATTAAACGCACATGAGGGTTTTCACCCCTCACTCAATGGCTTATAAGGGATTCCATCCCTTAACCATTGTTATAAAATTATTACAATGAATTATCATTAAGTTGTCACATAACTAGCTAAAAGCTAATACAGTTTCCATGAAACCCTTTACTTACATACTGCCACATGCAACCTTCCTTCTGGCATGATTGTTCTAGCAATGTATGATCCCACAACTCATACTCTTCTGCATGGACCATTAATCCTTTTCTTGCCACAATGTTAAATATAATCTATGCCTTGCGCAAGTAATCCAACTTTACCTGCCATGTTATCATTATCAACATTGACATCATGATTACATCTATAAAGAATCTTATTAACTAGCATCTCCCTTTGTATAAAAACATATTCATAGAGGACAAACACTGAGGCATTCCTTTGAAGGGACTAACTAAAACATCAGTTATAACCTTCTTACATGAAAATTTACATAAACTTTATCAAAAGATCTAGTCCTTTAGCTATTACTTTTGATGCATGCAAATATATAAAGCATTCTCACACAACCTGTAGTATTTTCCCACATGCGAATATATATCCTTTCTAATGAAAGCTAACACAAATCTCATGTGCATACACATCTCATTCAACAAGAAGCTAAGATAATAGTTATGTTAGCATAACAGTAATCACATATCATTTTCCTAAAGAAATATGGCCCAATAGTTCTTCTAGCCATACAAAGAACATATCTCTAGAACACAATGACTATTCTTTGCACATCCAATAGCTTATCATAAGAGCCCTCCTTTAATGTATGCAACACATATTCCCTTTTCTAGAATTCTATCAACATTTCATGTAAACAATTACATAATTCTTTCTTAAAGGAAGTCATTATAACCTCATTTCTCTATCTTCCTATATGAAGGTTTCTCATGCTTCCCTTTCAAGAAATTATTATAGATATCCATCTTTATGCATAAAAATCAAGATACAATAACAAGGTTAACTTACCCTTTTATGCATCAAAATCAAGAAATCGACACAACTCATCTAACAAGACAATCTTTTCAAGAGATTATTATTTTCAAGAAAGTTAACATAATCACTTTCTCTATGTACACACAAAATCATATTTCCAAAGTCACAATAGCTACCCTTATGTGCATGCAACATGTGTTTTTCCTAACACAATTACTTTTACTTCAATGCACATAATCTTTTCATGAAACAAGTATGGATTCTTGATATGATATGAACACTATTCATATGTCTTTTAAGAATAGGAAACTCTATTTTTGTTTCAAGAGATCTCTCATAAAAGCCATCATTTTCATACATGAAGTATGCACACTTTTCTAAAATGAAACTATATTTATGTGTATATAAAACATACTCTTTCTTCAAGAAAGTTAGAAATGAATATCTATGTGCCTAGAAGCACATCATCAACTATTTCTATCATGCATGTAATGCATAATTATTTCACTAGAAACTTAGAAACTAGCTAGAATCACAATGCAATTAGCATATATCCCTTTTCAAGAAACTTTTATTAAATAAAAATACATATTTTATTTCAAAGAAAACTTGGCCACTTTTCACACTATGTCCTCAAGAAGTTTATATGCCTCACCATCTTTCCTCAAGAAGATATTTTGGCTATATTTAGCAAGGATTTTACTCCAAGAAAATGACAAGAGACAAGCATTTCACACACAAGACTCACATGTAGTCTTTCTAAGAGGAACTACCTATTTTCTTTACCAAGAAAACATATAAAATAATCAATCTTTAACTGCATGCATTAACATATTTTCTTTACCAAGAAAACATATAAAATATTCAATCTTTTACTGCATGCATTAAAATACTTTCTCTACCAAGAAAACATATAAATTATTCAATCTTTAACTGCATGCACTATCATATTCCTTCAAGAAAGTGAGCAAGTTACTTATCTTTTCCCAGTTGTACCACCACAAGCCGTCCAAAACAAAACTGTGTTCCGTAGGTTCTCCATTCTTCTTTTATTAAATGTCAAGATGTGATTCGATTTCTTTATCATAATCGTGATACAGATGAAGTTGTGGCCGTCTAAGATCTTTATTTTTTCTGCGAGACTGCATCTTCGGAGGGTGGGAAAACAGCCATAGCTCTCAGCCACAACATTAAGCGGCGCCTTCCCACCCTACGACTTCATGTACATTCGCTCCAACCAACGGACTATCATTTTCTTCAAGTTCTGGTAACAAACGCAATCAACATATCATGTAACCCATGCATGATATCCTAATACTAGCTCCTTCACTCCTCTATTGTTTGCCTCATTAAGGTTATTTGAAAAACAATAAAACAACGCCTATTGAACCGATCACCAAAAGATGCTCTCTTTCATTGGACTCCATGAGAATGTTCCATCGTGTAGGCAATCTAGTTCTCTCGACTTCTGATTATTCCACTCTTTTAAATGCACTTTAAACTCAAACGCTACTACTTGCACAGCCTCATCGGAGTTTCAAAAACTCCGTGACCATCAAGCAATGTTCTAGCAATCCCCCAACCGATTCTCCATGAATACCTTTTTACCTAGATTTTCTTTCTTGATTTCCCCTCATTCAGTTTTCACAAATACCAAAAATCAATTTTATAACTAATTCGTAACTTTTGATTTTACCTTGGGTTATTTACGAGAGGGATATGACAGAAACTGAGCCAACGAAGGGGGGGGGGGGGGGAAGGCCCACCACCTCACTTCTTATTAAGGAATTAAAGAGGTAGATGGCATGAAAAAAACCCCATGTAGTCACACATGCTACAAGTCATGACACCACAATGAATTAATATGGAAACCCCTATGCTATCTACATTTTCCTACTCTATTTAAGCCTACTCCACAATTTTCTACCCATTCTATTTTCTTATCAAGATGTAGGTGGGAGTTTTCCCCCTTAGAATTTAATTCCTTGGTGTTCCAATAAAGGATTCCTGTGCATTCCTTGCTTGGACCTCCATTTCTCTTACTACTCAATGGCTTGGACAATATGTTTCCCATTCGTGGTCTTTGGGATGTAGGAGAGAAGATTGAATGAACACCAACAAGGGAATTGTAGTCAAGAACCATCAAACAAGGAATGAATAGAGCATGCATATCCTAAGCTAGTAAAATATCTATTGGTCTTAACCTCTCATTGGTATTGTCTATATATTGTTGTTTCTCTTATTCTTGAGCCTAGGAATCTAAGTTGCGTTAGTGAGGTTAGTTTATCTATGGTTTTTCCTATTGTTTTCATCAATATGATTCTCCCTTTCATTCAAAGCTATTTTCCTCTACATTTATCGATGATTGATGCATGCACACGTTTTATGTTTGGTTTATGATCATGGAATTTTATTTTATTTTCTTATATAATCTACAACTATGGTCTATCAGTATTATCCATTAAATAGTATGTAATGTTTTTGTCAAGGGTTCTAGACATATTACTTGGTATAGGGATTCCCATGTAATAGTTTTATTTCTTCTCATTTTGTTAGACAAAAGGCCAATACAATGCTTCTAGTATTATTGGTCTATTTTCCCATCTAGTGGGCCATAACATTGACGAGGGTGATTGATATGATATGTATGTGTGAATGATGCTATAATGTAAGAAAATGATTAACAAAAGAAAAAAATTATACTAATTTAATAATAATAATAATAATAATAATAATAATAATTGATACATTTAATTAACATAATCATTTAGTTGATAAATTACCAACATGAAAAATTAAAAAATTATAAGGTTTCATGGGCCACAAATGAAATCTAAAATTTTACAACCCAAAATATTTCTCCACTAATAAAGTCATCCCCTTTTGATCTATTAGTTATAATAATTACACCCTTTTCATTGACCTTGATGATTTCATCACTTATGGGTAAAATCCAAAATGTTACCAAAGTGAAAACCAAAAAATTTCATGGATTATCAGTGGAATCACGCCTAATTTTTGGTTGACCCTCAATGAGCTCAAAATATCTCTCCCATTGTGCATGGTGTTAAACTCCAAAATTTCCATTGACCCCCTACGAGCTCATCAACCATTGGTTAAACTTTATGTGTTATAAAAGTGAAACCTAATCCATAATGATCTCATCATTGATTGGTTAAATTTGATGTGTTATGAATGGAGTTAACCTGGTAATTTTTAGTTGACCCCAAAGAGATTATTAAGCATTGGTCAAATAATATGCATTATCAATGGTTATATTATTAGTTGTTAACATGGAATAAAAGTTGGAGGCAAAAATGAGAGCTAGGTTTCTTTCCTTTTCCTATGACACAAAATATGCCACCATCAAGTTTCCACTTTCCTTAGGTGCTTTCGAAGATCAATGCCTTGAGGATTTTATGCTTGGACATGTGTTTGGGAATGGTCGTAGATGCTCTTGGATAACCTTGGTGTGGATCCTTTTAGATACATGTAGTTCGATACCAAAGTTTTGCGCAGAAAGTCGGGGCATGGCTCCTATGGCCTCTATTAAGACCATACTCATGAAGGATTACTTTCCCATAATCCCAGATCTGCAAATTTTCTTTTTGCTTCATGATAAATTGTACATGGATAGGGTTGAGGGGTTTGTATGGCTCATGAAATCGTGGCATCTAGATCTTCTTTCTCTTGCAAATTTGGCCATGGATATGGCTACAGCGAGTTCGGTGATTGTGAAATCCTTTTACTCCTAAATACCTAGATGTAGATCAAGCTAAGAGGACTTAGTTACCTACAAAGGGATGGAAAGAGATGACAAGAGACATGAAGGACTCATACTTATATGCTTTATTTGTGCTTGGATTGAGATCAGAATGATGGCCTTTAACACATTTATGCAGTCCAAAAATGTATTATGGGTCGGAGAGAAGGATCATGTCTCAGATATGGCCCTTGTCTCAGATATGGCACTATTTTACTTGTGCACAAAGGATTGTTTCTTAGAGTCAGGTTTTTCCAAATATCTAGTTTACAACAAATCTGAACCACTATGTAGATCTGGTCTTCACTATTGATAAATCTTAGTTCTTATCTCTAGATCTCCCTTTCTATGGGTCTCCTCTCTACCTTTTAGATCCAGATCTAGATAAAATATAGATAGAAGAAGAAAAATACTAGATCTTCAGCAAGAAATTAAATGGGAAGGCCACTATTTGATGGATCTGAGGCATGGATCTAGTGAAACAACTGAAGCAAAGTATTAAAAATGATTTGGGAATACCAAAAACACTCCAGGTTTTATTATAGGTAGGAAAAGTTCTCAAGTCTCCATCTAGTTGAAATATTATGGCATGGCAAAGGATTCTACCATAATATTAAATATGAGGTTGCAGGGAGGTTCTACAGGCTCTAGATCATTAACACAAATCCTAAATACCTAATGGATAATTATCATTCAAGGATGCAATGAAAGGGAATATTATGGCTCTAGCTGATTAGATCCAAAACTTTCCAAGATCTTACATTATTGAGCAAATGGACAAGGTACTTGCTATGTACATAAAAACCCCAGAGCTAAAATCATAATTTGTTGATCTATAATCTATGGCATTAATATATTAGTTTAATGGTTTCTAGTCGGAACTTGAAGACATATATGAGTGGGTATTCCCTTCTTGGGCACAAAATTGTGATCTTTATTTATGCTTTAAAGGCTTCTTTATAGTACAATTTGATTTAGTGTAGGATATGGAAAAATTTCTAAATGAAGGGCCATGGGTTTGGTGTGGAGCCAAACATTTTTTTACTGCATGATTCTGAGACTCTGATGCTAAAATCATGGTGGTATAAAAAATGTAGGTATGGGTGAGGTTTCCAGATCTCCTTCTTCCCTTATAGAACCATCAGGTCTTTGAGGATATCAAAAATACTTTGGGAAAACACAAAAAAATGGACTTGGATATAACAACAAAATGTATTTTTACAGTTTCTAGGATATGTGTAGAGATATACCTTAGCAACGGTATTCCTAGAATCTTCTTCTAAAACATGAAAACTTTCAGTAGACTGAGATGTTATATTATGAGAATACGACGTTTATATTTTGAACCTATTTTCAAGTATGACACTTGCAAAACACTTTCGCATTGGCAAAAAATACCTCGAAAAAGAAAAAGGTGTAGGCCCCTAAGCCAAGGGGATGGAAATTTCCTGATAATGGAAAAGATGAAAAAGAAGAGCCCGAGGAAAATTCCTCAAATATAGAAACACAAACACAACTTGATAGCCAATCAAATGGTGGAGTTGGGGATCAGTCATGAATAGTGGTTCATAGCCAAAAGGGTACTTCATTAACAAAGATCATAGTGTCAGAACAACAGAAAGAGGAAACATCCACTAAAAAGGAATCAGGGGGCATAAAGAGATCTGATGTATATTGTTTGGTGTACGTTACATTCTTTCCACAACAAGTCGCACGCGCGGGGGGTCACGTGGGGGATTAGGGCCCCCCTATTCATTGCGTCGGGCGCAGTAGGAGGGTCATAGGGTGGGCGCAGCCCCCCCTGTCTGGGGGTTTCAAGGGGGCGGTAGCCCTTCTGCATGGGGTATGGGTAAACCTATGTATTGTTTTGTGCATGGGTCTTGCACATTGTTTTGTGCATGGTGGTTTTCTGCCCATGGTATTTTGTAGATCCGGTTAAGGGAAATACGGTTATGTTCTAATCTAGGGCTAATTGATTGGGGTTTATGAATGCTTCGACATGTGTGTGTGTGTATATATATATATATATCTATAGATATATATATATATATATATATATATATATATATATATATATATATATATATATATATATATATATATATATATATATATATATATATATATATATATATATATATATATATATATATGCATTGTAACATTGAAAGGAACATAAGGAAACATCAACCTAGTTGTCCCGGTTTTGGGATCCAAGGGAAACTATCAATTTATTTGTTTTATATTCTTGTCATTGTTTATTTTTTGTTTTTAGAATTCGTTTGTAGGTAATTTTTGTGTAGGGTTAAAACCTACATTTGATGTTAGAGTTGTTTCAGCTTCAAGGGGATGCCTTTGTTGCTGAGGGGTTTTGCTCGGGCCTATGATAGACCTTGTTTAGTGGGAGATCTGTGAGATTGATTCTTGTGGTGAAAGAAGATAGCGAGTAGTGGAAAGATAGAGATCAAGAAATTTAATGGTTAGAGTTTTGATTTGTGGAAACTCAAGATGGCGGATCTGTTGGTGGACGAAGATCAGTGTATTGTAGTAGATATAAGTACTACACCAACAAAAATGTCAGTAGAAGACTGGAAAAAGTTGGATCAGAAGGCAAATAGTATAATACTGTTGTGTATCTTAGATTCAGTATTGTTGAATATATCAGGGGAAGCTACGACGAATGATTTGTGGGTCAGGTTAGGGAATTTGCACCAATCTCAGTCTTCGGTGAACAAATTTTTCCTACTGAAAAAGTTGTATAACCTGAGGATGAAGGATGGAGACTGGGTGAAAGATCATTTGAATGTCTTTAATACTATGGTAAGTTAGTTGTTATCTGTTTATATAAAAATTTCATACGAAGATAAGTGCATCAGTTTGTTGTGTTCTCTACCAGATTCGTGGGATAGTCTGGTTGTTGCTATAGGTAGGAATAAAACTAGCTTGAATTTTGATGAAATAGTCTCATCCTTGTTGTCAAAGGAGATGAGATGGAAAAATATGGAGAGCCAAAATAGAGATGCCTTTTTTGTACAAGGATGGTCCTAGAATAAAAACAAAAATGAGTCCTTGAGTGGGAGATATAAATCTAGGGTGAGATCTACATCTTTTGGAAAACCTGTAAAGGTATGTTGGAAATGCGGAAAGGAAGGGAAATACAAAAAGGACTATAGATCTAAAAGGAAAGGGATCTGATCATGCTCCTTTTGTAGAGGCTAAAACCATCTTAGATGAAGGTGGGGATGCGTACTTGGCTTCTTCTTCAAGTACACACGTAGATCATGAGGCATGGTTGATTGAATCAGGTGCATCCTTTCACTTCACTCCCCATAGGGAGTGGTTTTACGAGTATAAGAAATATGATGGTGGTGATGTCTTCTTAAGGGATGATAGGAAGGATAGAATCATCAAATGTGGAAATGTCAAGCTGAAGTTGCAAGCTGGAAGGATTAGAACACTTCCTAGTGTTCTACATATTCCTACATTAGCCATAAATATGATTTCTGTAAGCAATATGGATGACGCGGGTGTAAAAATAGTATTCAAGAAATATACCTGCAAGATGGTTCAGGGAGCACTGGTATGTATGTGGGGATTTTGGTTTGGAACTTTGTACAAGCTTCTAGGTAGCACTATTATTGATCGATGCAATAGTTCTGTGGTTCCTGAAAGTGGAGCAAAAAGCTTAGTGGTCTCTAGAAAAAATACCATGTTATGGCATCAAAGGCTTGGACATATTGGAGAGAAGGGCCTTCAAATACTGCATGGTAATGGTATGGTAGAAGGTATGTCTAATTTCTCTCTGGATTTCAATTTCTATGAACATTGTGTATATGGGAAACAGAATCGGGTGATTTTTCCCTCTAGTGCTAAGAGGGCGAAAGGGATATTAGAGTTTGTGCACAGTGATGTGTTTAGACCTATGTCGGTTCCATCAATGGCTAAGTCTGTACACTATGTCTCCTTTATAGATGACTTGTCAAGGAATATGGATATATTTCCTTAGGAATAAATCTAAATTGTTTGACAATTTTAAAGAATTTAAGGCTATGGTGGAAAATTAGGCAGAGAAGAAGATTAAGGTGTTAAGGACAGATAATGGTGGAGAGTTCTGCAAGAAGGAATTTGAAGAGTTCTATAAGAAGTGTGGTATAAAATAGAAAAATACTACTCCATACACACCTCAGAAAAATAGAGTCGTAGAAAGAATGAACAAGATGTTGATGGAAAAGTCAACAAGCATGCTTAGTGGTGTTGGGTAAGGATAGGAATTTTGGGTAGAGGTGGTGGAGATTGCATGTTACCTAGTTAATAGATCACCTTCATGAATGTTGGAGGATAAGACTCCACATGAGGTATGTATTGGTAAAAGACCCTCTCTTTCACATTTGAGGGTATTTGGCTGTGATGCATATGCACATGTTCTAAAGAACAAAATAACCAAGTTGGATAGTAAATCTGAAAGGTTCATCTTTATTGGGTATAAGGACGGTTTAAAAGTTTATAAGCTTTGGAACCCAGAAACAAGGAAGGTAGTGTATAGTGGAGATGTGATGTTTAGAGAGGTGAAAAATGTTATTAAACATGAATTCCTATCAAATGAACCCGAGAAGGCACAATTTTAGTTAAAGGAGGAAGAATCAGGCTCTACAACAGAACAAGAATCATAATATCAAGAGGTATAAAGTCGAGTTGTGAGAAGATGAGTTTGAGAAAGAAGATAGCCATAAAGATATAGTCCATCTACTTTCTATTCAATTTTTTCTTTATCTATTACTGATGATGATCCCAAAACTGTTAGGGAGGCAGTAGATTCAGAGGATGGAAAACTCTGGAAAGAGGCCATGGTTGATGAAAATGCATATTTGGACAAAAATGAGGCTTGGGATTTGGTGGAGTTGCTGGTTTGAAGGAAACCCATTGGAAGAAAATGGGTGTTTAAGAAGAAGATGAATGAAAAAGGAAAGGTGGAGAAATAAAAATCTTAGTTGGTAGAAAAATGTTATTCCTAGGTGTCGGGAATTGATTTTGGTGATATTTTTCTCTTGTTGCAAAGGTAGCTTCTATTAGATTACTTTTATCTGTTGCTGCTGCTTTTGATTTCGAGGTAGAATAGATGCATGTGAAGACAACATTTCTTCACGGGGATCTAGAAGAAGAGTTCTACATGAAGCAACCTGAAGGCTTTGTGGGAAGAGAAAGAAAGAATTGATATGCAAGTTAAAAAAGTCACTGTATGGGTTAAAACAATCATGAAGGATGTGGAATTAGAAATTTGATACATATATATGAGGACTCAACTTCACCAGAAGTAAAGCGGATCACTATGTGTATTTAAATTAATTGGTGACTGTGCTATTTATCTGGTCATGTATGTGGATGATATGCTGCTGATTGGAAATGAAAAAGAAATTATCCAGGATTTGAAGACCCAATTGTCCTCCAAATTTGACATGAAGGATCTTGGTGCTGCAAACTATATTTTGGGCATGGAAATTAAATGATATCACACAAAGAGGAAGCTCTAGTTAAACTAGAGGAAGTATGTTTAAACAATATTGCAGAGGTTTAATACACATGATAGTAAACCGATGAATGTTCCTATTCCTGTAGGTGTAAAGTTATCTGTTGAATAGTGTCCCAAGACACAAGAAGAGGAAGAGGACATGTCCCGTGTTCCATACGCAAGTGCAGTTAGTAGCTAATGTATGAAATGATCTGTACTAGACTAGACATTGCACATGAAATTATTATTAATATATTTTTCAAAATAATAAATGAAAATTCTAAAAAAATTGATGAAAATTTCTAGAAATTTGATAAAAAAATTCATATTAATATTATTAATTAAAAAATTATAAAAATGTTACAATTAAAATAATAACGATTTCATTTGTTTTGGATGATAAATTTGTATTTTCTACTTTTGAATTCTATAATTTCTTGTAACAAAGCAAAAGCACTTGCTGATTGTTGTGAATCAATAAAGAGTAAATTTAACTTAATATTGTTCTTTAAAAGTTTCAAACAAGAACACTTCCTTTATTAAAAAGGATTTGGAATTTTTTTTTTGAAATTACATAATTCTATGAGAAATTGAAACACACACCTACATATTTAAAAAACACAAATGATGTTTTAAAAAATAGCATAAATCTCTCAAAACTTAAATTCCTTTAAAACCAATACTCAACAAAAATTTGAAAATTATACATTATCTAAAAATACATTTTATTTTTTATAAGTTTTTTAAAGTCAAACATCATTATATTTTTATAATAAAAATTAATCATATTTAATAATAATAATAATAATAAAATAAAATAAAATAAATATATAATTAGAAAACTTCTTTTCCATGTAAAAAGTATAGTTAATGGATGAAATGATTTTTTATTTTCCATGTAAAAAGTAATGGATGAAATGATTTTCTAGTAGACATTTTACCAGAAATTGGTATTTTCTTTCTTTTTCATTCATCTCTTAATTACTAGCTACCTATATACATATTCAATTAAGAAAGAATTCGTAAATTGAGTTTCTATAACGATTCTTTATACGTGTATTGTTAAGAAATGAAATGATTTTCTAGTAGACTTTTGACGATAAATTGATCAATTATTAGTTACCTATATACATAGTTAATTGAAAAAGAATTCATAAATTGAGCTTCTATATACATAGTTAATTGAAAAAGAATTCATAAATTTAGCTTCTATAAAGATAAAATAGGTGATGTTTTTTTGGTTATTTTAAAAACTTTCAATGGAAATACGAAAATAACAATAATATAGTATATAACCACTTTTATTATAAAACTATTTAACTTTAAAATTATAAAGATGACCAAATAAAATGAGTATATAACCACTTTTATTATAAAATTATTTAACTCTAAAATTATAAAGATAACCAAATAATTTTTCTTAAAATTTAGTGGGACATTTTTTTCCCGTAGAAAAAAGTTGTAATTTTATTCATATGAAGAAAATTACATTTTGTAGATGCTTAAAGCATATGCATATGAGCTGTTCCTGAAACCAGGAAACAAAAGAATACAAAACAAGAAAAGAGAAAAATAATGATCCAGCTGGCCTATGCTTTCCTGCCCTTCTTCTTCTCCACTCTTCACCAACCTCCAGTGTTGGGAGTGGGAGCAATAATGGCAAGCTGGTTTTCCATTGTATTCATTGGTTGTTCTTTGTCAGATTCCGATCCTTCAGAACCATGTGTTCGTTTGATGCCACTTACTTCCAGTTGAGATTCTTGTTGCTGTTTCATATTGTATTGCCCCAAGTTAGTCTCCCGGGTATTCTCTTCCTGTGTGTTTTCCTGTTCCATTTGTGTGCTTGTAGGTTCTGCCTTCAAACCCTCTTCTTCCAACGGTTCGGTATACTGCCAACCTTTGGGATTTTTCTGTTGTTTCTTGATCCCTTTAGGCTCCTTCCTAGCCAGTGGATAGGCGTATTGGAGGTGCCCTGTTTGCAAGCATCCGCAACATCTGAAAGTTGTGTTTTCATAGTCGAGCGGTTGTGTCCACAATGAATTATTGAAATTCAGTGTGATGTGATCTGGTAGCCCCTGACTCAGGTCCACTTCTACGCATATTCTGGCAAATGTGAAAATTCCTCGAATAGCTCTGTCTTCATCCGATTTTAGGAACTTCCCCAAGGAGTTCCCAATGGCTATTAAGACTTTGTGATGCCAAAAATGTAGTGGGAGGTTATGTAGCCTTACCCACACTGGCATTGTTGAAACTACCATGGTATTGGCATCGAAGTCCGGGAACCAGGGGGTGATGAAGAGGCCGGCATTGCCCCAAAACCAAGGCCCTTGATTGATGATGTTTTCTCGTTCTTGTTCTGTGTTGAATCTAACTATGAAAAACCCCTTTGGGCATAGGTAAATTTCACAGTTAGATGACCAATTGGAGAAGATCCATTGATGCAGTGCATCTGATTTTGGCCAGAAACCATTAAATCTACAGATGACAGCGTTATGGGCTAAATCTGTGTATAGATCAGTTACCTCTAGCAGGGATACTGTAAGCATTGGAGATTCCGGCTTCTATTCCACGATGTAGGGGCCTGGTAGCTCTGATGTTGGTGCTAGTTTGTTCTGCATTTGTTCCTTCCCTTTGACTGCATCATGAAAGGAGCTTGAAGTCTTAGAACTGGCTCCCTTGCAGCCGCCCCGTAGTCTCAGATTTAGTATGATAGTTGAATCTTTGATGACGCCATAGTCCTGAAGTGTGTGATTGTCCTGTAGACTATATCCTGTATATATCAGATTTTGGTATTTTGTTGGGGTTCCCAATTTTTTTTGAATCTCCTCTTTTAATTCTTGAATGCTCGTCCCCTTGCTGATCTGGAGGCAGTAATGTCTTCCTTCTATCGATCTGATAAAAATTTGCCTTAGATCTTCCTCCATACATGGGGGATCGACCTTGTCTAGGTCTCGATCTGTTGGATCTGTCTTCTCTGTCTGTCCAAGAGCACCGCAAAGCTTGGGATTCTATCCATGCCTTGTTATCCCCTGTTCAGGCTCGCCGAGGTCATCGTCCAGAGGCCCAATACCCTCTTTTATCAAGAAAGCCCAGATCTCCCATTGCCTGGCGGTTTTGGCAAGGAAAGCCCCGGCCCTGAGTCTCGTTTTCCCCTTGATGGCCTTAACCCTCTCCAGTCCAAAAATGTACAGAGACACAACGTGCCATACGACCCTCAACCTTTCACGTGCTTCCCAATCTTGCCTAACTGCCATTCCTTTGTCATTTTGCTTGTGAATGACAGAGCGATCTTCCATTCCTTGTCCCGGTTGAAATCTGCTTGATCCAGTCCTTCCAGCGCTCAGGTGTCCCTCCTGCAACCCGACCACCTCAAAGTTCAATGGCTTCGGATCTGGACTGAAATCCTCCGCGGCCTCCTTTACAGCTACCGTCCAGTGGTTGTTGATATACATGCAGAGGGCAAAGACGGTTTGCCGAGGATCAATAGGGTGCGCAGCTTTGTGGATGGCCCTAATGAGGCCTGCAACTGTGTAGATCTCGCCTTTCCAGTCTCCGGATCGGGTATAATGGCCGTCAGATGAGAGATCCATGCTCTGGCCGGTTTGTGAGCTTCCAGTTCGGCGACAGCGAGGGTTTCCTTGGTTCCCGGGGTCCTTGGTTGGGTCTCTCAGAAAGATCTGTGAGCTGGTAGCTGAGATCGTGCCAAGGAGGTCAAGCTCGTGAGCGGCTATAGTTCCTGCAGCAGTGAAACCCTTTCTTGCACTGCATCGAAGCTGTGTATCCGCCATGGCTCGTAGGTATCTCCCTTCCCCCTCTTAAAATTTAGTGGGACATATTTTACAAGAGTTTCTATTTTCATTAATTTATTTTTAATATAGATATAAAATTAAATTAAATTTGTCCCATTTTATATAAATTTATTATTTATATTTTAGTATTAATTATTTTTCTAAGGAGAGTTATAATTCTGTAATTATGCATTATAATTCATTATAATTTATTTTATATATATATCTATATATCTATCTATCTATCTATATATATATGTTATTTATGTTTTTGTCTAATAAATATTTTTTTAAAGAGAGTTATAATTTTGTAATTATACATTATAATTTATTATAAAATATATTTTTCTTAATTTTAATATTTGGAAATAAGTTAAAAAGTTAAAAATAAAACAAAAATAAAAAATAAAAATTCTATATTTCTATTTCAAAAATATATATATATATATATATATATATATATATATATATATAACATTTATATATTCTTGATAAAATCATTTCAAAACAGTATATCCATACATCGTTAACTAAACATACATAATATAACCACACTTTTATCACATTTTAAAATAAAACAAAACTCTCATAGGCTCATGGATGGATTACTTTGTTATCCTATCTAACGAGCTTATTTTAATAATATATCATCATAATATATTGTGAGTCGTTAATTTTCTATTCATTCGGCTTTGAAGCCCTAAAAACTGACACCTGTAGCCCATTATAATAAGGTTGGAAAGATTGGTGTCTGGATGGAGTTTGGGATCCTAGTTGGAAAGATAGGTGTCTTAAAGTTTGGGATTCTGGCTCTAGTTTTAGTGGTCTCTGTCTTATATTGAACTATGAATTTTGATATATGTGGTTTATGAGATGTTGCATATATAGGTTACTAATTCCTAAACATTTTTTTCTTAAAAAAATAATATATCAATTTGATAGTTAAACGCTTTATAAATATATTTAAAAAAATACAATTTTGTTTTTTATTAATTTAATTTTTAAAATTTTAAATAATAAAAACAAATCATAATCGGAAGATATCTCTTCATTAAAATACAAACAATTGCATCTAGTTTATTTTAAGTAACCCAAAAAAATGCTAAACTATTTGGATGGATTTTCTAATACATTTTGTAAAACTATTTTGGAATGTACAATCTCAAACATATTATTATTATTTTTATTATTTATATATATATATATATAGATTAAGACAAAATTTAGTTTTATATGATTATTTTATTATTAAAATATATGATATGGAAATAAAATATTGTTTTTGGTAAGTTTAGTATTGGTGAGGCTACATTATGGTCATGTCTAAGAATAGCACCGAAATAAGGTGAGGAATTGAGGTGACTTAACATTTAAGATTTTTTTAACAAGGCACCCAACTACTATCTATCCAAACCTCTATGAAAAAAATAAAATAAGATTAATTGCTTAAAAGGGAAAAATCACTAAAATAATGAACAAGATAATGAGAAAAGGAAAAGTATATAAACTATGGTTATCATTAGATTAGATAGTTATTAATGGTTGGAAACAATGGCAACATTTTTGCCTTAAAAAGATTGAGAGAATGGTACGTGAACTATGAAAACCTAGGTTCATAAAAGGTTCATAATACACTAGTTTAATATAATTTAAAAAATATCTACATACTGTTAAAAGAGTAGATCCACTTAATGTTATAGAAATGTTATGTTATTAAAAATTCAGGAGAAGCCACATGGTGTGAGTTATAATCCTTAAGAGTCATTACTATTCCAGTAGGTATTGGTTGTGATAGTTATTTGGTGTACCTCTCACATTACATATTCTATTATAAATATGAGATTCTATTATATGTTTGGTAATAGATTAGATTTAATAAATTTCTCATAAAAAGAGTTTAGTTTATTTATGGTATTCATGAATGTCTGTTAATTTGGTATCAGATCTAGTAGCTCTGTGTGTAACTCCCTTAAAGGGATAGCCCAAACCATATGAGAGATGTGATATTAATTTAGTGTGTATTAGATTATCTTACATGTGTGCAATTTGTTTTTGTGAGCCGATGTGGTGGGTTTTCTAAAGTGTTGGAAGCATCCATACTCAGTTAGGTGCTATGTGAAAATTTGTCTATGGATTAAGAGTTGCGTACAATTTGTGTCATAGAGAATGGAGTTGTTGTGATTCAATGATGGTGATCAAAACAATGCAAGACTTCGTGACATCGAGCTCCCAATAGTAGTCAAAGAATATTAAGTGTGGTATTAAATTGTCCGTCAATTAACAACCAAAGACATCATAGTGATATTGATAGCAATATCTACAAGCATGTGGGCTTGTTTTATATTAAAACATTTCTTTAGTAAATGGAATAAATAAATGATGATGAATATAAATGAAGGTCATGTTGTAATATTAACTCTTGCTACATTTTTTGTCTAGACATCTTTCCCAGATAACTAGTGAGTATATTAATGGGTTATGTATCCTAATAAGTGGAAATACATTAATAGAAGGGGTAATAGTTTGGTCATTACAAACAAAAATTTGATTTAATACTTGGAAGCAAATGTATCTTCAAGGGATCAGGTGGAAGTATAGATTAGTATGGATGGTTGTGATGGAGCTCAAGCTAAGAGATTTAAAAAGTGGATACAGATGATGAAGAACTCATTACTAGACAAAAATCAAAATTCAAGTCATGTACTTGTTGATTAAGGGAATTTCAAGTAAAAGTTGGGCCTCAAAATAAAAAAATGTATTTACAAAATCAATTGTAAAAGAACCAATAAGATTCTAACTTGTGGTTTGCCAAACTGCCAATCTCCAACTTATTTTTCTAGTGTAAGACCCAGTTGGGCCAAACTTTAGTCTGGCCTTTCTTGTTACTTGGCCCTGACCCTAGTCATGTATTTTCTCACTATTTCAGCCGATTTCTAGTCAGTCTTGACTATCACACTCAATCGGGATGTAAAGTAAGCTGGTGGATTTTGCCTATTCTAGTTGGCCCCAATTCTATGGCCAAGCCAAATTTATTTAAGGAACTTTAAATTGGTGGGAATTTTGGATTTTAAAAATTAAAGAAAACTATGGAATTAGAATTAAAAATTGGTCAAATTCAAAGATTTTGAAGCAAGGAGTTTTTTTATAATTGATTGACATCATTTAATAACCCTGATGAGGGTTTTGGAAACTGAGCCAACGAGGGGGGGGCCCACCACCTCACTATTTATTAAGGAATTAAAGAGGTAGATGGCATGCAAAAAACCCCCATGTAGTCACACATGATACAAGTCATGACACCACAATGAGTTAATATGGAAACCCCTATGCTATCTACATTTTCCTACTCTATCCAAGCCTACTCCACAATTTTCTACCCATTATGTTTTCTTGTCAAGATGTAGGTGGGATTTTTCCCACTTAGAATTTAATTCCTTGGTGTTCCAATTAAGGAATTCCTATGCATTCCTTGCTTTGACCTACATTTCTCTTACTACTCAATGGCTTGGACAATATGTTTCCCATTCGTGGTCTCTGGGATGTAGGAGAGAAGATTGAATGAACTCCAACAAGGGAATTGTAGTCAAGTACCATCAAACAAGGAATGAATAGAGCATGCATATCCTAAGCTAGTAAAATATCTATTGGTCTTAGCCTCTCATTGGTATTGTCTCTATATTGTTGTTTCTCTTATTCTTGAGCCTAGGAATCTAAGTTACATCACTGAGGTTAATTTATCTATGGTTTTTACTATTGTTTTCATCAATATGGTTCTCCCTTTCATTCAAATATATTTTCCTCTACATTTATCGATGATTGATGCATGCACATGTTTTATGTTTGGTTTACGATCATGGAATTTTATTTTATTTTCTTATATAATCTACAACTATGGTCTATCAATATTATCCATTAAATAATATGTAATTTTTTGTCAAGGGTTCTAGACATATTACTTGGCATAGGGATTCCCATCTAATAGTTTTATTTTTTCTCATTTTGTTAGACAAAAGGCCAATACAATGCTTCTAGTATTATTGGTCTAGTTTCCCATGTGGTGGGCCATAACATTGACGGGGGTGATTGATATGATATGTATGTGTGAATGATGTTCTAATGTAAAAAAATGATTAACAAAAGAAAAAAATTATACTAATTTAATAATAATAATAATAATAATAATTGATACATTTAATTAACATAATAATCTAGTTGATAAATTACCAATGTGCAAAATTCAAAAGTTAGAAGGTTTCATGGGACACAAATGAAATATAAAATTTTACAACCCAGAATATTTCTCCACTAATAAAGGCATCCCCTTTTGATCTATTGGTTAGAATAATTACACCCTTTTCATTGACCTTGATGATTTCATTGCCTATGGGTAAAATCCAAAATGTTACCAAACTGAAAACTAAAACATTTCATGGATTATCAGTGGAATCACACCTAATTTTTGGTTGACTCTCAATGAGCTCAAAATATCTCTCCCATCATCCATGGCGTTAAACTCCAAAATTTCCATTGACCCCCTACGCGCTCATCAACCATTGGTTAAATTTTATGTGTTATAAAAGTGAAACCTAATCCATAATGATCTCATCATTGATTGATTAAATTTGATGTTTTATGAATGGAGTTAAGCTCGTAACTTTTAGTTGAACCCAAAGATATTACTAAGCATTGGTCAAATAATATGTTTTATCGATGGTTATATTATTAGTGCTTAACATGGAATAAAAATTGAAGGCCAAAATGAGAGCTAGGTTTCTTTCCTTTTCCTATGACACAAAATATTCCACCATCAAGTTTCCACTTTCCTTAGGTGCTTTCGACGATCAATGCCTTGGGGATTTTATGCTTCGACATGTGTTTGGGCATGGTCACAGATGCTCTTGGATAATCTTGGTGCAGATCCTTTTAGATCGATGTAGTTCGATACCAAAGGTTTGCGCACACAATTGGTGAATGGCTCTTATGGCCTCTATTAATACCATACTCATGAAGGATTACTTTCCCACAATCCTAGATCTGCAAATTTTCTTTTTCTATAATGCAAAACCTTATATGGATAGGGTTGAGGGGTTTGTATGGCTCATGGAATCCTGGCATCTAAACCTTCTTTCTCTGCAAATTTTGGCATGGATATGGCTGCATCGAGTTCGGTGATTGTGAAGTCCTTTTACTCCTAAATACCTGGATGTAGATCAAGCCAAGAGGACTTAGTTTCTTGTAAAGGGATGGAAGGAGATGACAAGAGACATGAAGGACTCCTACTTGTATGTTTTATTTCTGCTTGGATTGAGATCAGAATGACGGTGTTTAACACATCGTTGCAGTTCAAAAATGTATTATGGGTTGGAGAGAAGGATTGTGTCTCAGATATGGCCCTTGTCTCAGATATGGCACTATTTTACTTGTGCACAAAGGCTTGTTTCTCAGAGTCAGGTTTTTCCAAATATCTAGTTTACAGCAAATCTGAACCACTATGCAAATCTAGCCTTCACTATTGATAAATCTTAGTTATTATCTCTAGATCTCACTTTCTATGGGTCTCCTCTCTATCTTTTAGATCTAGATATAGAGAAAATATAGATAGAAGGAGAAAAATACAATATCTTCGTCAAGAAATTAAATGGGAAGGCCACTATTTGACGGATCTGAGGCATGGATCTAGTGAAACAACTAAAGCAAAGTATTAAAAATGACTTGGGAATACCAAAAACACTCCAAGTTTTATTATAGGAAGGAAAAGTTCTCAAATATCCATCTAGTTGAAATATTATGGCATGGAAAAGGATTCTACCATAATATTAAATATGAGGTTGCAGAGGGGTTCTACAACCTTCAGATCCTTAAACATATTGTAAAAGACCTAATGGATCAATATCATTCAAGGATGCAATGAAAGGGAATAATATGGCTCTAGTTGATTAGATCTAAAACTTTCCAAGGCCTTACATTATCAAGCAAATGGACAAGGTACTTGCTATATACATGAAAACCGCAGAGGTAAAATCATATTTGTTGATCTATAATCTATGGCATTAATATGTTAGTTTAACGGTTTCTAGTCGAAACTTGAAGACATATATGAGTGGGTATTCCCTTCCTGGGCACAAAATTGTGATATTTATTTATGCTTTAAAGGCTTATTTATAGTACAATTTGATTTAGTGTAGGATATGGAAAAAGTTCTAAACGGAGGGCCATGGTTTTGGGATAGAGCCAGGATTTTTTTTACCGCATGGTTCTAAGAGTTTGATGCTAAAATCATGGTGGTATAAAAAATGCAGGTATGGGTGAGGTTTCCAGACCTCCCCCTTCCCTTCTAGAACCATCACGTCTTTGAGGATATCAGAAATACTTTGGGAAAACACAAAAAAATGGACCTGGATATAACAACAAAATTTATTTCTACAATTTCCAAGATATGTGTAGAGATATACCTTAGCAAGGGTATTCCTAGAATATTATTCTAAAACATGAAAAATTTCAGTAGACTCAGGTGTTATATTTTGAGAATACAACATTTAGATTTTGAACCTATTTTCAATTATGACACTTGCAAAACACTTTCGCAGTAGCAAAAATGACCCCAAAAAAGAAAAAGAGGTAGGACCCTAAGCCAAGGGTATGGAAATTTTACTGATACTTCAAAAGATGAAAAAGAAGAGCCCGAGGAAAATTCCTCAAATATAGAAGCACAAACACAACCTAGTAGCCAATGAAATCGCGGATTGGGGGTTCAATCATGAATAGTGGTTCATGGCCAAAAGGGTACGAAATCAATAAAGATCATAATGTTAGAACAATAGAAAGAGGAAACATCCACTGAAAATGAATCAAGGGGCGTAAAGAGATTCAATGTATATTTTTGGCTGTGTGTTATATTCTTTCCACGACTAGTTGCACACGCGAGAGGGGGGGTCATGGGGGGGATTAGGCCCCCCCTGTTCATTGTGCCGGGTGCAGTAGGGGGGTCACAGGGTGGGCACAGACCCCCCTATGTAGGGGTTTCAAAGCGGCGGTAGCCATTTTGCATGGGGTCTGGGGTAGTGCACTGAGAGATTTTTTTGGACCCTATATTAGGTGGGTGAACCTACATATTGTTTTGTGCATGGGTTTGGAACATGGTTTCGGCATGATGGTTTCTGCCCATGGTATTTTGTATATCTGGTCAAGGGAAATATGATTATGTTCTAATATAGGGCTAATGGATTTGGGTTTATGAATGCTTTGACATGTGTGTGTATATATGTGTGTGTGTGTGTGTGTATTGTAACATTGAAAGGAACATAATGAAACATCAACCCGATAGTCCCGGTTTTGGGATCTAGGGGAAAATATCAATGTATTTGTTTTATATTCTCGTCATTGTTTATTTTTTGTTTTTAGAATTCGTCTCTAGGTAATTGTTGTACATGGTTAAAACCTACATTTGATATCAGAGTTGTTTCAGATTCAAGGGGATGCCTTTGTTGCTAAGGGGTTTTTCTCGGGCTTGTGGTAAACCCTATTCAGTGGGGGATTTGCGAGATCGATTCTTGTGGTGAAAGAAGATGGCGAGTAGTGGAAAAATAAAGATCAAGAAATTTAATGGTTAGACTTTTGATTTGTGGAAACTCAAGATGGTGGATCTGCTGGTGGATAAAGATCAGTGTATCACGGTAGATCCGAGTACTAAACCAACAAAAATGTCAGCAGAAGACTAGGAAAAGCTGGATCAGAAGGAAAAGAGCACAATACGGTTGTGTATCTCAGATTAAGTATTCTTGAATCTATCAGGGGAAGCTACGACGAATGATTTATGGGTCAATTTAGGGACTTTGTACCAATCTCAGTCTTTGGTCAACAAATTTTTCCTATGGAAAAAGTTGTATAACCTAAGGATGAAGGATGGAGACTCGGTGACAAAGCATCTGAATGTCTTTAATACTATGGTAAGCCATTTCTTGGTTGTTGATATAAAAATTTAATACAAAGATAAGTGCATCAGTTTGTTGTGTTCTCTACCAGATTTGTGGGATAGTCTAGTTGTTGTTATAGGTAGAAATAAAACTAGCTTGAAGTTTGATGAAATAGTCTCATCCTTGTTGTCGGAGGAGATGAGATGGAAAAATATGGAGAGCTAAAATGGAGATGCCATTTTTGTACAAGGACAATCCCAGAACAAAAACACAAATAAGTCCTCAAGTGGGAGATATAAATCTAGAGTGATATCTAAATATCTTGGAAAACCTGTAAGGTATGCTGGAAATGCGGAAAGGAAGGGAACTACAAAAAGGATTGTAGATCTAAAGTTCCTGAGAAAGGAAAGAGATCTGATGATGCTCCTTTTGCAGAGGCTAAAACCATCTCATATGAAGGTGGGGTTGTGTACTTGGCTTCTTCTTCAATTACACATGTAGATCATGAGGCATGGTTGATTGAATCAGGTGCATCCTTTCACTTCACTCCCCATAGGGAGTGGTTTTGTGAGTATGAGAAATATGATGGTGGTCATGTCTTCTTAGGGGATGATAGGAAGGATAGAATCATCAGACGTGGAAAATTCAAACTGAAGTTGCAAGGTGGAAGGATTAGAACACTTCCTAGTGTTCTGCATATTCCTGCATTGGCCATAAATATGATTTCTGTAAGCAAGATGGATGATGCACGTGTAAAAATAGTGTTCAATAAATATACCTGCAAGATGATTCAGGGAGCACTCATATTTATGTGGGAAGTTTGGATTGGAACTATGTACAAGATTCTAGGTAGCACTATTATTGATGGGTGCAACAGTTCAGTGGTTCCTGAAAGTGGAGCAGAAAACTTAGTGGTCTCTGGAGAAAATACCATGTTATGGCATCAAAGGCTTGGACATATTGGAGAGAAGGGCCTTCAAATACTGCATGGTAATGGTATGGTAGAAGGTATGTCTAATTTCTCTTTGGATTTTGATTTCTATGAACATTGTGTATATGGGAAGCAAAATTAGGTGTATTTTCCCTTTGGTGCTAAGAGGGTGAAAGGGATATTAGAGTTTGTGCACAGTGATGTGTTTAGACCTGTGTCAGTTCCATCACTAGGTAAGTCTATGTACTATGTCTCCTTTATAGATGACTTCTTAAGGAATACATGGATATATTTCCTTAGGAATAAATCTGAATTGTTTGACATGTTTAAATAATTTAAGGCTCTGGTGGAAAATCAGACAGAGAAGAAGATCAAGGTGTTAAGGATAGATAATGGTGGAGAGTTCTTCAAGAAGGAATTTGAAGAGTTCTATAAGAAGTGTGGTATAGCATGGAAAAATACTACTTCATACACACCTTGGCCAAATAGATTTATAAAAAGAATGAAAAAGATGCTGATGGAAAAGGCAAGAAGCATGCTCAGTGGTGCTAGGTTAGGATAGGAATTCTAGGCAGAGGTGGTGGAGATTGCATGTTACCTGGTTAATAGATCACCTTCATCAGCATTGGAGGATAAGACTCCACATGAGGTATGGACTGGTAAGAAACCCTCTCTTTCACATCTGAGGGTATTTGGTTGTGATGCATATGTACATGTTCCAAAGAAGAAATGAACCAAGTTGGATAGTAAATATGAAAGGTTCATCTTTATTGGGTATAAGGATGGTTTAAAAGTTTATAGGCTTTGAAACCAAGAAATAAGGAAGGTAGTGTATAGTGGAGATGTGATGTTGAGAGAGATGAAAGATGTTATTAAAAATGAAGTCCTACCAAATGAACCTGAGAAGATAGAGTTTGAGCTAAAGGAGGAAGAATCAGAGTCTACAATAGAACAAGAATTAGAATATGAAGAGGCAAAAACTACGGTTGTGACAAGATCAGTTCGAGAAAGAAGGAAACCATAAAGATATAGTCCATCTACTTTCTATTCAAAGTTTTCTTTATCTATTACTGATGATGATCCCAGAACTATTAGGGAGGCAGTAGATTCAGAGGATTGAAAACTCTTGAAGGAGGCCATGGTTTATGAAATTGCATCTTTGGACAAAAATGAGGCTTGAGATTTGGTGGAGTTGCCGGTTTTAAGGAAACCCATTGGAAGAAAATGGGTGTTTAAGAAGAAGATGAATGCTAAAGGAAAGGTGGAGAAACAAAAATCTCGGTTGGTAGAAAAAGGTTATTTCCAGGTGTCGGGAATTGATTTTGGTGATACTTTTCTCTTGTTGCCAAGGTAGCTTCTATTAGATTACATTTATTTGTTGCTGTTGATTTTTATTTTGAGGTAGAATAGATGGATGTAAAGACAACATTTCTTCACGGGGATTTGAAATAAGAGTTCTACATGAAGCAACTTGAACGCTTTGTGGTGAAGAGAAAGAAAGAACTAGTATGCAGGTTAAAAAAAGTCTTTGTATGGGTTAAAAAAATCACCAAGGATGTGTTATCAGAAATTTGATACATATATATAGGGACTTGACTTCACCATAAGAAAATCGGATCACTGTGTGTATTTTAAATTAATTGGTGACTATGTTATTTATCTGGTCATGTATGTGGATGATATGCTGCTAATTGGAAATGACAAAGAAATTATCTAGGATTTGAAGACCCAATTGTCCTCCAAATTTGACATGAAGGATCTTGGTGCTGCAAACTATATTTTGGGCATGGAAATTAAAAGATATTAGGCAAAGAGGAAGCTCTAGTTAAACTAGAGGAAGTATGTCAAAACAATATTTTAGATGTTTAATACACATGATAGTAAATAGGTGAAGGTTCCTATTCCTGTAGGTGTAAAGTTATCTACTGAATAATGTCCCAAGACATAAGAAGAGGAAGAGGACATGTCTCGTGTTCTATACGCAAGTGCAGTCGATAGCCTAATGTACGCAATGGTTTGTACTAGACCAGAGATTGCACATGCAATGGGGGTATTGAGCAAGTTTATGTCAAAACCAGGGAAGGATCATTGGACAACAGTGGAGTGTGTTTTTAGGTATTTGTGTGGCACTAGTGATTATGGTTTGTGCTACCAAGGAAGACTAGGATTGGACAGAGTTTTGGACATCCATGGCTTTGTAGATGCAGACTGGGCTGGAGATTTGAATTAGAGAACATATACAAGTGGGTATGTGTTTAACCTATTTGGAGGTGCATTCAGTTGGATGAGAAAGAGATAGTCTGTAGTGGCACTTTCAACTACAGAGGCGAAATAGATGACAACCACTCATGAAAATAAGGAAGAAATTTGGTTTCAGAGATTGTGTTCAAGTATGGGGTTAGTACAATGAGCTACCAGGGTCTTCTTTGACAACTAAAGTGAAATTTTCTTGGCAGTGAACCTTGCTTATCATTCAAATACAAAGAACACTAATGTTCAGTATCACTTTGTGAGGGATATGGTTGAGGACAAAAAGGTGTTGTTGGTAAAGGTGGACACTTTGAAGAATGTCGTAGATGCATTGACGAAGTCTATGAGCACTGAGAAGTTTTCTTGGTGTAGAAAAACAATGGGTGTTGTAGGGTTGGACCAATGACTAATCTCTCCTGTGACCCCATGTTTTGAAAAGAAAAATATAAGTGGGAGAATGTTTGGTATGTGTTATATTCTTTCCATGACCAGTTTCACGCATGGGGGGTTCACAGGGGGGCATAAGCCCCCACCTGTCTGTTTCATTGGGAGTAGCAGGGGGTCACAAGGGGGGCGTAGCCCCCCTATCAGGGGGTTTCTAGGGGGCGGTAGCCCTCTTCCATGGGGTCTAGGGTAGCACCTCAAGAATTTCTTTTTGGAACCTATATTAGGTGGGTAGACCTACCTACGGTTTTGTGCATGGGTTTTGCACTTGGCTTTGGGCATGATGGTTTTCTTCCCATGGTATTTTATATATCCAGTCAAGGGAACTATGGTTATGTTCTAATCGAGGGTTAATGGATTGGGGTTTATGAATTCTTTGCTATGTATATATGTATTGTAAAATTGAAATGAACATAATGAAAAATCAATTTGGTAGTCCTGATTTTGGGATATAGGGGAAAATATTTGTGTACATTTGCTTTATATTATTGTCATTGTTTATTTTATTTTTTTAGAATTTGTGTGCAGGTAATTTATGTACAAGGTTAAAAGCTACATATATGAAAGCTCAAACTTAGATAATCAAGCCCCCATAAGGAAAATGGAAATCAATTGACAATAGTAACAACCGCTCCCAATCAAGGATTTTGCAAAAAGGTGGAGAAAAAGAAAGGAGGAAAGGGGAAGCTAAGTGATTTTTATCACACTTAGCTTAAAATTATTGTAATTTTATTTATTTATTTTTTTATGCATCAACTGAGAGGGTGACATGCCTGAATTCTTAGAAGCATCTACAGAATGTAATTTTGTTCCTTATTTTCATGTTGAATAAAATTATGACTTTTTCCTTTGAAAAAAAGGATGTGTTATCAACGAAGTTATGCTCATAACTTTTAGATGAACAAAATGAGCTCATAAAAATATAATATTTTTACTTGTTTAAAGCCTCATAGGTCCTTCCAACCTTTGATGGAGTATATTTTTGCAAGCTTTCCAACCACTATAAGAAAAATTGCCCTAGACTTTGAAGATGATTATTTCTATTGAAGAAATTTTCCAACTTATTAAAAGCATTATTTGCATCAAGCTCCAATGAGAGTAGAATAGGTAAAAGTTCTAGCTCAAAACTGTCTTCTCCTTCATACGTGGAAATTCATGAACATGAGTGACTATATGCATGCATACAATCTCATATATGTAATGCATTAAAGAACATCTCGCTTGAAAATTTATGTAAATATTCAAAATTCATATGAACTTATCTACTTGAAGCTTCAATTTCAATCCCTAGGAATAAGGAAACTCCATACATTATTGTACTTAGGTAAATAAACATAATTACCTACCATAATTTAAGTAAGTATTTACACCAAAATAGGTGTGATCAA
Organism: Pinus tabuliformis; assembly: GCA_031772625.1. Classification (NCBI taxonomy): domain Eukaryota; kingdom Viridiplantae; phylum Streptophyta; class Pinopsida; order Pinales; family Pinaceae; genus Pinus; species Pinus tabuliformis. The sequence continues at coordinate 459,788,913 of CM062811.1, forward strand.
AGATAAATGAACATACTTACTAGGACTTACTCTCCACGAAATTTTATGAATTTATTCTATTTATTACCTAGAATAATTTAAGTAAGTGTTTGAACCAAAACAAGTGTGAATCAAATGTAAATGCCCATAATTACTAGGAGTTACTTCCCACCAAATTTTATGCATTTCATAGCACAAATATATGTAAGAGTAATAAAGTAAAAATGTGAAGTTACAAGAGGTTACTTCTCACCAATATTTGTGCATTTCTTTTCATAAATTTGGGTAGGAGGATTATGTAATTAATTTCCCTAGTTCAAACATCAAATTATTCCCAAAAGCTCTTGTAAACTTAGATAAATGCATTAAATCAAACCTAACCTTAGATATGCATGAATAAACATGCATAGATTTTCACTATCAAAAATTAAGCATTAAACCATAAATCTCTCCTAGTAATAACCAAGTTTTATACAAAATTTACCAAACCTCCATTACTTATAGTATCCTTGGGTATATGGTAGAAATTTGGGTCATGGATTAGTATGTTATTACTCTAGCTATGCCCTTGCACTTATATGGGTTTTATGAAGATTGATAGCAATTCAAGATTATTCCCCATAGAAGATCAATGGTTCCAATTAGACTAGACCAAGATCCTACCCTTAGTGGTCCACCTAAACACCTTTGTATTACCATAACATATTTCTATGAGTTTAAGACATATACCACATTCTAAATTCCATTAAAAAAAGAATCCATTTTTCATCTCTAACTTTACCAACAAAATTTGATGAGAAAATGAACAAAAATTATAGGAATCAAAGGGAACATTTACTTTAAATTTCAAGATAGCAATTAACATGGGAATGAGCCTTTTCCCAACTATAGGGTCAACTACACCAATTCCCTCTATAGTTGAGTACCCCCTAGACAAGATACGATACCACAAGAGAATACTATCAACTCAAAGAAAATCATGATGGATGAAGGCAACTCTTCTTCACAAGAACAAAACCATTAAATAATGGCTCTAATTATTGAGCATGGGGTATCCAAAAATTTGATACACCTATTACATAGCCAACATTGTAATACAAAATTCTTTCAGTGATCTATAGTCCCTCAACAATTTCATTTCCCATTTCTTGTCATATTAGCCCGACATGCTTCAATTTGAAACCCCCACTACTCAGCTAAGTTCCAAATTTCTATAGTGATTAATGCACATGGAAAAATCATTTTTAGGGGTCCCAAAACAAACCAACAATGTTCCAATCCATTGTTGGTGCTTTTCTAGGCTTATTTGGTCATCCAAATCTCTCTACAAACATGTATAACAATCCAACATTATTTCCACTAAAATATGATATCTCTCTAGTCACAAAAATCACCACCCTAAGCACATGTGTGTCTTTGATCACTCTAGATATGGTATGAATGAACTCATGGATGTCCAATCCACATGTTTTTCCCCATTTTCCCACATCATTCATGGTTCAACCTTTGAATTTTAATATGGGTAATTTCCTATTCCACCAAATGAATTATAAGGTTACTCCAAAACCACCACATAGCCTTCATAAATGTAACAAGTGGTTTCTTCAACTACCAATTGCTTCATCTAATGAATTATGGGATGGTGGAAAATTAAGATAATAAATTTTTTAACTCAAATTTTGGCATAGGTAAATGGGTGAGGTTTTTCTAGTGATAACAAACATGGTTAATTTCACATAACACCTTCACTAGTTCCCATTTGTGGTATCATAGTCCATAGTAGTGTTCACATTCCCACTTAGATTTTTTTTTAATTATGAAATAAATATTTACCTGTGCATCATTTTAATTTTTTATAGCATGGTAATCACCATTATGAAACACACACACAAAGACACACACACACACATACTCTTGAAGGTGACAAAATCTATCATAACATAGTTGTCAACTAGTATTGAGGACAACCAGAATTTGGTGCTATCCATGAATGTGGTTGATTTATCATCATTATTCAAGGGGACCATGCCACCTAAAATGAAATTTGGTGGCCTTTAAGGGGGTATAGTTTGACTCTTGCCAAAATTTTATAGGCGTTGGACCATTAGCATGTTCCCTCACATTTGAAAAAGAAGTATTAGCCAATAAAGAAAATTTGGGTTTTACTCTAGGATCACAAGATAATTTTAGAGTACAAAATATTTATAGGAGATCCAACATCCATTTTGGTCATTGTTGAGGGTAGCCTTAATGGGGTCATGTGCTCTCTAGTATAATTTAACCTTACTCCCATAAATGAGATTAATTATTGGTTGTAATTGAAATTTAACCTTTTGACCAAGAGGGATTCTTATTAATGTTAAATTGAATCTTATTTCTATCAAACAATTAGAAAAAATCCTTATTTTAATAATTAAATAAGTTCAAACTAAAATTTTAAAACAAGTATAATTGTACTTAGAAATTGATGAAATCATATAGATTTTGTTGTTGTGGTTAGAATTAATAAGATAAGTTATTCTAAGGCAATTCAATTTCAATATTTTGTATATTCATGTTGATAATGGTCATCTTACTAATTTAATTGAAAGTTTACTATGTATCAAGAAATTTTTTAGGAGTTGGATTTCACTTATAGCCTATTTTTACATGTTTTTTTCCTAAATTGTCAATTTCCATTTCTTTTTTTAATGATTCAATTAGATTTTATAAGGTAAATGTATTTTTCTCTAAAATCCATATAAATTTTCAAATATATATATATCTATATATATATATATATATATATATATATATATCTATATATATATATATATAACCAAAACCAAGAAATATTTCTATTAATCAAATTTGCAAAATGCGATGTTGTAGGGAAGATAAAAATGGGCTTCTAGTCTTCCAGAAATCTTGGAGGTAGTTATTTAATTGAGGTGACATGGCACTTGTCACTTGGTTAACTCAATTAATTTGAGTTGGGGAAGCACCAAAACCAAGAAAAAATTCTATCAATCAAATTTGCAGAATGGGTGTTGGAATTATGACAAATGTGTTGTCCTTGATGACAACCTACTTGATGAATATTGTAAACATGATGATTTTACAAGCTAGTACACATGTGACAAAGAGTTTGGAGAAAGGTCGAGCAGGCTAGAGACAGAAGAATGATGAAGGTGATGTTTTGAGAAAAACACGTGGGCTCTGTGAAGCAAATCTACGTACACACATGGGTATGGAGAAGAGAAAGCGCGTATAGTTTTTGCACCATGGTATCCTAAATACCATGGATATTTACCATGGTACTGGCCCTTAGTAATGAGCATGGAAATGGATATTTGATCTCTCCTAGGAATATCATCGGCATTAATAAGGATTTGACCCGTGGTATTGGATAAGACATGAGCTATATAAGGAGGTGAAGATCAAAGTGTTCAGTGTGCAAGTAATTGGCTATTGTTGATCTGAAATAAGGTTTCACAAGGAATGTCATGTGGGATCATATCTTGTAGATCTTAAATGACTACATGATTTTCTTATGGGTTGATCTGGATAATAATTTTCTAACGTATGTTTGTGACTAGGTTTATTGAGATTTGGGTTTGACTGAAGTTCTGTTGTGAAACAAAGGAATGAGTTGATAATTACAAATTTGTAAACAAGTCTATCTCAGAAAAAGTAGGTACATACAAGGGTCTACCTCTAGGTAGTCGCGTGTCGATTCTGTAGTAAGGAAAGATCTGTACACGGGTATGCTTCTTGAAAGGCACGTACACATGCAGAAGTATTTTGTAAGGGTCACATACATATGCTAGGGTTTCTAAAGTATGAGAAGTTAATGATGTTTGATCTATCTTGGGTTGATTGTTGTTGTCTATTAATGAGGTCTTCTCATAATAATTCGTATGTGACAGTTCTGGTGAAGTTGAATGGTTTGTGAATGAAATATTTAAATCTATTGATACTGGTATGTAATCATATGTAAGTAGCTCAAATATTCGTGATGTAGGATATATGTGTTTGTGATTGATTTCAGTAGTGCAGTGATTTATTTTGAGGGATCAATGTTTTTTAGGTTTGTAAGCAGGTTCAATTAAGGAAAAACACGTGTATACGCTGGTATTGTGCATAACAATAGCATATACATTTTGACATATTGTTGATCAGGGTTTGTAGTGGCAACAATTGGTTTCAATGATCAATAACAGTATATGGCTTGATGATTGAAAGTGCATTGACATGATCTATTATGGTTTAGTTTGATTAGTTGCAGTGAGATTCAGTGATTGATTTTTTTTAGTTGATTCATTGATTTGATGATGGTAGTGGGTCAAGTATGAAAATTTGATGAAAGGTGGCCTACAGGTTGTAATGTTTTGATTAGGTGGATCCAACTTGAAATATTCTAAAAAGTGATCCATAAGGAATTGAATATAAGGGGGTTTTATCTCCCTTCTAGTAGGTGTTGGAAAATGAGAGAAGGTTGTAGCATTCTATAGGTGGGTGCCTGCATATTGGTATATGTCTATGCCAATATAAGATTGTATTGAATATTTTTTAAAGAAGACAAAGATGACAATAGCGGTGGTTTTTTTTCGCACGTTGGGTTTTCACCTAAAATCATAGTGTTTATATGTCTTGACTATGTGTGATGATTTATTCTATTCTTACTGCACTTGATTACTATTTAATTAATGCCTAATGAAGGATTGATACGATGGTTCAAGTTAAAATGAGGAGGAATTAATTGAAAATATAGTTAAATGGATATACATTGGTTGTCTACATAACATTAGCATACATACACAGGTTTACCTCATTAAAGTCCCATATAAAAATATGAATAAAAAATGAGAAATTTAAGTAATTTTTTAAAATATTGATTGAACCACCCCCCCCCCCCCAAGTATTTTTCCTAACAATTGGTATCAGAGCAGGTCCTTCAAAAGAAGCTTGATTGCTTGAATAAATATTCATCAAGATGAGAAACCAAGAGGGAGCAACATCCATCCGGCCACCATTGTTTAATGGATCCAATTTGGTTTTCTGGAAGGTCAGAACAAGAGCTTACCTACAGTCACTTGGAGCTGATGTTTGGGGAATCATTGAAGGAGGCTATCAATATCCATTTGCCATTCCCACAAATGAAGCAAAAAAGAAAAAGTATGAGATGAATGAAAAAGTTGTCAATGCTCTGTTAGGAAGCTTGGTAGAATAAGAATTTGTCAAATTCATGCAGCTGAATACCACAAAGGATATATGGGACAATATCATACAAAGTTATGAAGGCGACACCAAGGTAAAGAGTGCCAAACTTAAAACATTTAGAATTCAATATGAAAATCTCAAAATTCATAATGATGAAAGCATTGTAAGTTACTTTCTTAGAGTAGATGAGATTGTTAATTCAATGGGAAATATTGGTGACGAATTAAAATAATCATCTCCAGTTGAGAAAACCTTAAGATATCTAACACCAAAATTCGATTCAAAAGTCTCTTCCATTGAAGAAATGTAGGATTTGAAGAACCTTATTGTTGAACAACTTCATGGGATTCTAATAGCCTATGAAATGATAAAAGGGTCCCCCCTCAGATATCGGAGAAGCTACATTCAAGGCTACTTCTAAAAGAAAAGAAAATGAGGAACTTAAGGAACCAAGTGATGTATTATATGAAGAAGAGGAAACTTCATGGAGAAACTTTAAGTAGGTACTGGCATATTTAGAGGTAAGCTTCCCTTCAAATGTTTTTCTTGTGGAAGAGTTGGTCACTATGTTGCTAAATTTCCTTATAAAGAAAATCATGAGAAAGGGAAGAATTTAGAAAAAGTAGATTTTAGAGGAAAGATCTAAAACAAAAGAAGTTTCTACACTAACGAAGATAGTGATGGTTTTTCAAATGGTGAAGAAGGTGAGTTTGATTAAGAATATCAATTACTTATGGAATTTGAAGACAAATGTATTGATGAGTTTGATGATGTTTTTATGGATGCCCTAGAAGAAAAGGATAATTTCATTGAAGAAATAACTCATCTTAAAATTGGTTTGGAAGAAGCTAAATTAGTAGAAGAAGCTCTAAAGAAACAAATCCTATCAAAGGAGAAGCATAATGAAAAGTTAGAACTAGAAATAGTAAGTATAAGGAAGGAACTTGAGAAAAAAAAGGTCTAAATCTTAGGTTTGCTAAAGGATCTGAAACCTTACATGGAATCGTCAAAGTGAAACTCTTTCCTCTCATAAAAATAGGTCTTGGATATAGTGGAGAATCATAAATGACTATAAATCCTTCTGAAACAGGTACATGAATCTATCTCAATGTAGTAAAAGAAATAAGTCAACAAAACTCCAGCTATAAGCAAAAGAATAAAGGATCAAATACTTCTCAGATAAATCTTGCTTACTACAACCAAAGAGAAAACTATACAAGAAGGTAATATACTCTGAGAAAATTCTACTTTAATGGTCAATGCTTCACTTGTCATAATTTTGGTCATAAGTCTGCTCAACGTGTTACTTACAAAACTATTATGACTAGATAAGCAAGAAAGAAAAAGAATGAGATTGGGGTAAATAAATGCTCTTACAATATTTTCAAACCTCTTCAAGTTGAAACTGAATGTTCCTTTTGCAATAACATTGGGCATAAGGAATCTGAATGGAGGAGGAAAATGTGATCAACACCTCATAATGAACAAAAGGAAACAACATCTAAGGTATGGAAAAGAAGACCATGGAATCTGAAAACTATGGTCTAGATTCCTATGCAGAAGATCAAGAAAATATGTGGTACATTGACAATGGATTCTCAAAGAATATGACAGGTGATAGAGATAATTTTATGTCCTTTAATGAAATGAAGAAAGAAAAGAATGTAACCTTTGGAAATAATTCAACTGCTGTTATCGAAGGAAAAGGAATTGTTTTGCTGAAAGAAAAAAGTTAAAGCTGGAAATTTTTGTTGTTGTTGATGAATTAAAACATAACTTGTTGAGTGTTATTCAAATGTGTGACCAAGGGCATGAGTTTATTTTCAAATCAAAGAATCGTGTGGTTTATAATCTCGATACAGGTAAGATCATATTAAAGGGGAGAAGGACTCCTAGTAATGTCTATGTCTTGGAAGGCGGTCTAGAACAATGTTACTTAAGCAACACAAAAGAAATTTGGATATGGAACAAAATATTGCGACATCTAAGATTCACTCAAATACATAAGTCAACCAAGCTAGAAGTTGTTCGTGATTTACCTAACATATTTCTACCATAAAGTACCATATGAAAATCATGTCAATTCGTTAAGAAAACCAAGGTTCAATTCAATGCCAAAGAAGGTACCAAAAGTAAGCCACTTGAACTTATTCATACTGATTTGTTTGGGCCTATGAGGAAAAAGTCACCTCGAGGAGAATAATACTTCATCTTATTCATTGATGACTTTATTAGAATGTTTTGGATTGGCTTATTAAAACATAAATATGAAGCATTTAATAAATATAAAGTCTTCAAAGCTTTAGTAAAGGATGAGTTAGAATTAAAAATCAAATGTCTTAGATCTGAAAGGCGAGGGACAATTCATATGAGATGATTTTTTCAACTTTTTTGAACAGCATGGCATCAAGAGGAAATTTTCTATAGCTAAAACTCCTGAACAAAATCGGGTTACAACATGAATGAACAAAAGAATTCAACAAATGACACGTGCTATGCTTGATGAGTCTAGGACACCTCATACCTTATGGGGAGAAGCAACGCATACAACTGTGACTATTCTCAACAAAGCCCATGTCCATGTAAACAATGATAAGACTCCTCATGAACTTTGGTTCAGTAAGCCTCCAACTGTCAAGAATTTTAGAGTATTTGGAAGAAAATGTTACATAAAGAATAATGATGATAAGCTTGGAAAGTTTGAAGCTAGAGCAGATGAAGGAATTCTACTTGGATACTCCTCTAGAAGCAAAGGATATAAATTCTACAATAAAAGACTTCAAAAGATTGTTGAATTTATTGATGTTGTGATCGATGAAGCATGTATAGGTACCAAAAGTGAAGCACCAAGAGATGACAAATGTATTACTACAACTAGTGAAAATGATGTAAGAGAAGAAAATAGTGAAGCATCAGAAGAAGGAATTGATAATACAGAATCATAAGAAAGGGATCCATCATGGTATGTTCATAAAAATTATCTAGAATCTCAAATTCAAGGAGAAAAGGAAGCTGGAGTACAAGCTAAAAGGGTTCTTATTGGAACCCCTAGATATCCGACCTTACTATCCACAATTGAACCACAAAATGTAAATCAAGAAAGCAAGGATGAATGTTGGTTTAAGACTATGGATGAAGAACTTGACCAAATAGAAAAGAACCATACATGGGAATTAGTACCAAGACCTCATGATAAAAAAATTATTGGGACAAAATGGGTATTCAAAAATAAACTGAATGAAAATGGAGAGGTAATTAGAAACAAAGTAATACTTGTATGCAAAGGCTATGCTCAACAAGAAGGAATAGAATTTGAAGAAACATTTTCACCTGTAGCGAGAATTGAAGCCATAAGAATGTTTCTTCAATTTTCAAGCTTTCATAATTTCACAATCTATCAAATGGATGTTAAATCTTAATTTCTAAATGGGGACCTAGAAGAAGAAGTCTGTATTGAACAACCTGAAGGGTTCATTCTAGGAAATGATAAAAATATTGTTTGCAAACTCAAGAAGGCATTATATGGGCTAAAAAAATCTCCTTGTGCATGGTATTATCATCTTGAAATGTATCTTCAATGACAATGTTTCACTAAGGGGTCTGCAGATAGCAACCTATATGTAAAGATGGATGATGGTAGACTTTTAATAGGTGTTGTTTATGTAGATGACATAATATTTGGGAGCAATGAAGAGTCTATGAGTCAAAGATTTGCTTCTATCATGTAACAAGAATTTGAAATGTCCCTACTTGGTGAACTAACATATTTTCTTGGTCTACAAGTACAATAACCAAAGAATGGTATATTCCTCTCACAAACAAAGTACCTCAAGCATATTTTGAAGAAATATGGAATGGAAGATTGCAAGCTTGTATGCACACCAATGGTAACAAGATGTAATCTTAGTTCACATGATGATTCTCCCCAGCCAACCAACCAAAATACAGATCTATGATCACAAGCTTAATTTATCTTACAGGCACAAGACCAGATATCATGCATGCAGTTGGAATTGTTGAACAGTTTCAAGCAAATCCAAAAGAAACTCATCTTCATGCAGTCAAGAGAATATTTAAGTATCTACAAGGAACTCAATACTTTGGTTTATGGTATCCCAAAGATGCATATGTTACTCTTCAAGCTTACATAGATGCAGATTGGGTAAGAAACGTTGATGATAGAAAAAGCACTAATGGAGGAGCATTTTACATGGGACCCCGCTTAGTATCATGGTTCAGCAAAAAACAAAGCTCCATTGCTTTATCTACTGTAGAAGCATAATATGTTGTTGTTCCATCTTACTGCACACAACTTCTCTAGATGATGCAAACATTGCACAATATTCAAATCAATTGTTATCCACCTATTCCCACGCTATGTGATAATACCAGTGCCATAAGTATTTCTAAAAATCTTGTCTTGCACTAAAAAACCAAACATATTCAAATCAAATATCACATTCTAAGAGAATAGGTGCTTGAAAAAAAGGTCAAACTAGAGTATGTTCTCTTAAAAGAAAAAGTTGTATATATATTTACAAAGCCTATTCCACATGATTCCTTTGAATACCTCAAACAGAAATTAGGAGTGGTCTCTGCTTCATCTCTTTGTTAATCATTCTTACCAATCCTTCAAGCTTAGGGGGAGATGAAAGTGAAATTTATTGTAGTTTACTGTATGTACATAGATTTTATGAAGAACAATCATGTATATACCTGTATTTTGATCCATACAGTCATGTATGTTTCCCTGTGATGAAGTATCAATAGAAATAACTCAAAGAATGTTATGATATGCTTTTGACAGTTTTACTTGTTGGTTTTGATATCAGTTAGATACAGTCTGTTGATGCTCAGATACTTATGGTTTATGAGTTACTCCAATATGACATTTCTGCTTTGATTAATGAAGTTTCTTTGATGACATGACTAATGAATAAGTTGATATAATCAAATATAACAATGAACAGTTGGTACAAGTTCAGGGGGAGAATTTTTTCCTTGCTTCTTATAGTACATTATTGGCATTATGATTTCTTGATTATGTTGTTGAAGAAACACATGTTGCTGAATTTGTTGACTTACTTTTTGATGAGGTTCATGATATTGTTGCCTGATTCTTATAGTATGGATCCTATATGGTATATAATACTAAAGACTATCTAGGTCTCGCTACCTCACTATTGAGGTCTTTATTCTTGGTTATACATGTCATGTCTATCATTTTATGTAAAGGTCATGTAAAGAACTATGATGTAATAATTGTAATATTCAGTCATGAATGGACTACTGGGGTCAAGTAAATTATTTATGTCATCCCATGTTGGGGATTTGATGTAATGTTGAGTCAAATATGTAACCCCATTGCGTTGGGAGATTGGTCAATATGAGTTATTGGTGATTATTTAGAAAATTCAGCATGTTCTTAGGGGGAGCATAGTCTGAATTCAATGATCAGTATTCAACAGATTAGATCTACAACACTTCATTCAACATTGGTTAGCCCTTTTCCCTCAGCATCAAAGGGGGAGAGTAGCTTGGTGTTTGGATGAATCCTGCTTGGAGAGAAGCTTGGTATATCTACAAGTATCTATAGATGGTTGGTAACCAAAGACCAAAGTGGTTTCCATCAAGTCCAAAGGGGGAGATTGTTGGCATTATGACAATTGTGTTGTCCTTGATGGAAGCCTACTTGATGAATATTGTCAACATGTTGATAACAGGACAATTTTACAAGCTATTATACATGCGACAAAGCGTTTGTACAAAGGAAGAGCAGTCCAGTGACATAATAATGATGAATGTGATGTTTTGAGAAATACATGCGGGTTCTGTGAATAAAATCCGTGTACACACATGGGTATGGAGAAGAGAAAGCGCGTACAGTTTCTGCACCATGGTATCCTAAACATCGGGGATCTTTACCATGGTATTGGACCTTAGTAATGAGCGTGACAATGGATATTTGATCTCGTCTAGGAATACCATCAACATTATTAAGGATTTGAACCATGGTATTGGATAAGACATGAGCTATATAAGGAGATGAAGATCAAAGTGTTGAGTGTGCAAGTAATTGGCTATTGTTTGATATGAAATAAGGTTTCACAAGGAATTTCATGTGGGTTCAGATCTTGTAGATCTTAAATGACTACATGATTTTCTTATGGGTTGATCTATGATAATAATGTTCTAACGTATATTTGTGATTGGGTTTATTGAAGATTTGGGTTTGATAGAAGTTTTGTTGTAAAATGAAGGAATAAGTCAATAATTACAGATCTATACAAAAGTTTATCTTGGAAAAAGAGTGCACATAAGCGGGTCTGCCTCTAGGTAGTCGTGTGTCGATTTTGTAGTATGGACAAATCTATACATGGGTATTCTTCTTGAAAGGTGCGTACACACAGGAAAGTATTTTGTAAGGGTAACGTACATGTGCTTTAGTTTATGAAGTATGAGAAGTTAATGATGTTTGATCAGTGTTACTGTGATTGTTGTTGTCCCTTAATGAGGTCTTCTTAATAATAATTTGTATGTGAAATTTCTGGTGAAGTTGAATGGTTTTTGAATGAAATATTGAACTATATTGATGCTAGTATGTAATGATATGTAAGTAGCTCAGAGATATGTGATGGAGGATATATGTGTTTGTGATTGATTTCAGTAGTGCAGTGATTTAGTCTGAGGGATCATTGTTTTTGAGATTTGTACGTAGGTTCGATGAAGGAAAAATGTGTGTATATGCAGGTATTATGCATAACAATAGTGCATACATTTTGACATATTGTTGATGAGGGTTTGTAGTGGTAGCAGTTGGTTTCAGTGATAGATAACAATGTATGGCTTGATGATTATTAGTGCATTCACATGATCTATTCTGGTTTAGTTTGATTGGTTATAATGAGATTCAGTGATTGATTTGTTTTAGTTGATTTAGTGATTTGATGATGGTAGTGGGTCCAGTATGAAAATTTGATGAAAGGTGGTCTACATGTTGTAATGATTTGATTAGTTGGATCCAGTTTTAAATATTATTAAAAGTGATCCATAAGGAATTGAAGATAAGGGGGTTTTAGCTCCCTTCCAGTAGGTGTTGGAGAATGAGATATGGTTGTATCCTTCTCTAGGTGGGTTCCTGCATACTAGTATAAGTCTGTGGTAGTACAAGTTTGTAAAGCATATTTTATTTAAAGAAGAAGACAAAGATGGCAACAATGGTGGTTTTTTTTTTGACATTAGGTTTCCACCTAAAATCCAGGTGTTCATATGTGTTGACTATGTGTGATGATTTATTATGTTCTTACTACACTTGATTACTGTTTAATTAATGCCTAATGAAGGAATGATACACTGGTTCAAGTTAAAATGATGAAGAATTAATTGAAAAGATAGTTAACTAGATATACATTGGTTGTCTGCATAATAGTAGCATACATACAAAGGTTTAGCTCATTAAAGTCACATTCAAAAATCTAAATAGAAAATGAGAAGGTTGAGTAAGTTTTTGAAATACTAATTCACACCCCCCCCTTCAATATTTTTCTTAACAATGGGATGTTGTAGGGAAGATAAAAAGTAGGCTTCTAGTCTTGATGAATTTGTTAAAAATACAACAATAAAATCCCAATTTGACTTTGCCTTGGTCAAACTAGAGAAAATTTGAATTTTTATTTCAGCAGAAATCTTGGAGGTAGTTAATTGAGGTGACATGGAACTTATCACTCAGTTCACTCAATTAATTCGAGTAGGGGAAGCTTGAGCTTAGTTGAGTGTGTTTGATTTCTAACTTGTAGCAATCTATTTCAGTTAATATGAGTTATTATCAGTTTAGCTAGTTCTAACTATCATAAGAAATATTGGAGGTCAAGTTGTGGAAGTGGAACTTTAACCACACTCAGTGATCAACCATTTAACTGATCAATCAACCAAAAATAAATGTTGCATGCAGAGAATTCAAGTAACCTAGTTGAGATGGTGACTCCATAGTGCACTATCAATTGTAGCATATTCCAATGTGTACAAGTGGTGCATGCAATCAAATGAAGGACCCAAGGGAATTGCACAATTCAATAGTGGGAAACTCCTAATAATAAGGGCCAATTTCTGAAGGGAACAACACAAGGAAATGGGAGCTTGAAGGGCTTGAAAATTGGCTAAGTGTTGGCCAGAGCCAATCAGTCAGCTAGACATATAGACTATACACTTCCAGGGTGTGCTTAGGCTTGAGCAAGAATACGTATTTCATCTCTATTCTCTGATTAATGCAATATAGATGGTAAGGGGTTTCCAGAAGTTTTTTTTGCTAGATAAATCTTTGTGCATGTGTGATGTTTCCTTTTTCATGTATTTGATTCTTGTTCTAGATGGTGAATTAACTTCCATAGATTAGTAGAGTAGCTTCAAGTCTTATGATTTAGAAAATTTCGTGAGCAGTATTGAATCTACACATTAATTTCTACATGGTATCAGAGATGGAATCATAGTAGAACAAATATTTTGAAGTTGTCATTGTAGGAGGTTTGAATTTGAAGTTCAGTGTTACAGGTTTTATTTAGGACTAAGAAGATGGCTTTCAATGGACTCAAGCTGAAGTATGCCTTGGAAGGCAACTCAAACCATTTTTTATGGAAGGACCGCATGGAGGCAATATTGGATGATAATGGGCTGCTAGAATACATGAAGGCATATGTAGCAAAAACCAAAGCATGTGATGCCCACAATCTTGCTCAGTGGAAGAAAGATGTGGCCAAAGAAAGGAGAATCATATTGGAGGGAGTATGGGATCATATTTTCTCAAATCTCCATGGAAAAGAGACTTTGTTCACGATGTGGAAAGCAATGACAGAATTGTTCGAGAATAATAGTGACCACAAGAAGATGAGACTCAAGGAAAAGCTTCAAAGTATCAAGATGCATAAGAATGATGAAATTCCACAGTATATAAGTAGGTTTACACAGTGTCGTGATGAACTTAGTGGGGTAAGTGTTAATGTCCCTCAAGAAGTCTTGGTAGCTCTAGCCCTTTTGGGCCTTCCCAAGAGATGGCATAGCTATCAAGATTTGATAAATGGTAGGGATAAAATACCAAGTTGAAAGAACTCATGGTCTGACTTGGTGCAGGAAGAAATAAGGTGGAATACCAGAGACGAGACTTCATTCAAGGGAGAGGATGAGGATAAATGTGCCTTGGCCGGAAAGGAAAAGAAAGGGGAAGGTAAGAAATCCCAATCCAAAGCACAATCTAGTAAAGGGGGGAAGAATAAATACTTGTCCAGAATCAAGTGCTTTCACTGTCATGAATTCAGGCACTATGCCAAAATGTGTCCACACAAGAATACAAGCAAGAAGACATCAGGAGGATAAATGGGTGAAGCTTTGGCTTCACATTTAGAGCTTTTTTTAACTCTCATTACTTGCATGGCCAACATAATGATGGGAAGCGTGTGGTATCTTAACAGTGGTGCCTCATTCCATATGATGGGAAATAGATATTCTTTTAGTGATTTGGAGGAGAAGGATCTCCAGATGCACATCGATATGGGAAATGATGGAATGTACAACACGACAAAGATTGGTACAATCACCTTTCAGAGGGAGTGAAGCTCCCCTCTCAAGCTAAAGGATGTGATGTTTGTTTCGGGTCTAAAGAAGAATCTTGTCTCCATTGCAGTTTTAGAAGATTGTGGTTACGATGTAATCTTCAACAAAGGAAAGGCATTCCAAATACACATAGCCATAGTATAGGTGAAGCATATTAGGGTTCATGTGAAGAATATGTACAAGCTAAATGTGGAGGATTGTGTTACATTGAGCACAAGGGTGAAGAAGGTGCAGATCCGCAATGACGGTGAATTTTTGCATAGAATACTTGGTCATTTGCATCATCGTTCTTTGAAGATCATGCAACAGATTTCCATAGGCCTCCCGAAAGGAGAACTAGAGAAGCAAGACACGTACAAAGGGTGTACCTTAGGGAAGTACCAAAAAAACACTTTCCATGATCAGGGCAATAGAGAACATGGAGTCCTTAAAAGGATCCACTTTGATGTTTGTGGACCTTTCTTGACAACCTCCACTATTAGGCACAATTATTTTTTCATCTTCATAAATGACTACTCGCAGAAGTGCTAGATCATCTTCATGTGGAAGAAATATGAGACTTTCTCCAATTTATTAGAGTTCAAGGCACCGGTGGAGAAATAAACAAGAAATAAGGTGAAGGATCTCAAGAGTGATAATGGAGGTGATTACGTGTCGAATGAGTTCAATTTTTTTTGTGTAAAATAATTCATTCGACGAGAGTTAACAACACCCCACAACCCATAGTAGAATGGGGTGGCTGAGAGGAAGAATCAAAGCATTATGGGAGAATCACATGCGATTTTGCATGAACAAAGCCTACCTCTACACTTTTGGGTTGAAGCATGCAACACATCAGTCTATTTGTAGAACAAGAGTCCTCATTAGATTCTTGGCATGATCACACCAGAGGAGGATTTCTCGAGGAGGAATTTAGATGTGTCACACTTCAGGATCTTTGTAGCCTCTATCTATTCCCATGTCTCAAAGAATCAAGGAAGAATATAGAGCTAACAACAAGGTTGGGGCCATTTTTGGGTTACATGGAAACTCCCCACAACTACGGTGTGTATTTTCAATCCCTCAGAATGACAGTTGTGCAATGATATGTCAAATTTGATGAGAAAAACCATGTGGTGTTCTCTTGAGAAGGAGCTTCTGGTATCACCATAGGAGGAGATTTCAACTCTAAAGGAGGAGCCTGGGGATGTTGTGGAGCAACCATAAGTTGAGGATTAGAGAGTGGAGACAACCACTTAAGCAAAACCATCCAAAGAAGGTAGGAAGAGAACTAGAGAAGTTGAGATACTTGTGTAGGATGCGAGGGAGAATGTGGGTGCTCCTTCAAATCAGCATAGGAAAAGAAGATCACGAGATCTATACACTGGCTACATTGTTCTAATGACTAATCTAGTAGAGACTGAACCATCCTCTTTTGAGGTAGCAGTAGAGAAACTTGTATGGGATGATGCAATGATGGAGGAGTATGAATCCATTGTGAAGAACAATGTTTGGGAAGTGTTCCCAAGACTAGCAGACCAATCCATTATGGGTTCAAGATGGATATTCAAAGTGAAGCAAGCATCATATGGAAGAATAAAACATTACAAGGCCATATTTGTGGCAAAGGGGTACTCTCAGGTTGAGGGGATTGAATATGAGGATACCTTTCCTCCTATAACACAATACTCATCCATTAGATCAATCCTTGATTTGGCTGCACAGATAGGGTAGAAGGTCCAAGAGATGGATGTGAAAATTACATTCCTCAATAGAGTTATTGAGGAGGAGGTGTTTATCAAGCAACCATAAGGATTTGATACTTTTTGTTGAGAGTTTCATCTATGCAAACTTAAGCAAGTGTTGTATGGTCCCAAGCAAGCACCTAGGGCTGATAGTTATCTCACCTGTTTGGGCTTCACCAAAAGTGAAGCGAATGCAAACCTCTATCATATTTTGGTAGAAGGTAAATGATTGATTATTGTTTTATATGTTGATGACTTGATTTTTACTGTTGATGAGCAACTGATCAGATCTTGTAAGGAGGATCTTGCAAGGGAGTTCGAGAAGAAGGACATGGGTATGATGCACCACTTCCTTGGATTGGAAGTTTGGCAAGGTGATGGAGATTTGTTTGTCACTCAGGTAAAGTATGCTAACAAGATACCTTAGATGTTCTGCATGGACAAGTGCAAACCCATGGAGACTCATACAACAACCAACTAGAGGAAAGAGGATTCCACTTCAGGTGAGGAAGTGGATGTGACTATTTCCCAATAGTTGGTTGGTTAACTCATGTATCTTGTGAACACATGACCAAACATGTGCTTTGTAGTCCACTAGCTGAGTCAAGCTATGGTTAGGCAAACCAAACTATTCTGGAGGGAAGCTAAGCATGTTATATAATACCTGAGAGGTACTACCTAGTTTGGACTATGGTACATACAGACAAAGGGAGTGAAGCTATGTGGCTTCACCAATGTAGATTGGGCGCAAGTCCATCTGAAAAAAATGGTACACTAGGTGGAACTTTTAGTGTTGGGTCCGCAAAAGTTTCTTGGTATAGCAGGAAGAAAATATCTTTGGAACTCATCTCATCATAAGCATAATACATAGCCACAATTCAAGAAACACGTGAGGATATCTCGATGAGAAAGATACTTGTTGGCTTGTTTGGTCAGATGATGGATCCTATTGTAATTTAATGTGATAATCAGAGTTGCATCAAACTATCTAAGAATCATGTTTTTCACGATCAATAAAAGCATATTGATATCCATTATCACCATCTGTGGGATTGTGTGTAGAGGAAGATTATGTTGTTGCAATACATTCTAATAGAGGAACAAGATGTTGATATTTTGAAAAAGCCCTTATCAAGAGGGAAGTTCAAGTTCCACAAGTGCAGGAGAGGACTGGTTGATAATCCCTTTCTTTTTGAGTGAGAGTGTTGAAAATGTAGCAAGAAAATCTTAGTTTGACTTTGCCTTGGTCAAACTAGAGAAAATTTGAGCTTTTGTTTCAGCAGAAACCTTGGAGGTAGTTAACTTAGGTGACATGGCACTTGTCACTCAGTTAACTAATTTAATTCCAGTCGAGGAAGCTTGAGTTCAGTTCAGTATGTTTGATTGCTAATTTGCAACAATCTATTTTAGTTAATTTGAGTTATTATCAGTTTAACTAGTTCTAACTATCATAAGAACTAGTGGAGGTCAAGTTGTGGAAGTGGAACTTCAACCACAATTAGTGATCAACTAGTTAACTAATTAATGATCACAAAATAATTGTTGCATGAAAATAATCCGAGTTACCCATTTGAGATGGAGATTCCAAGGCAATGAACTGTCAGTTGTAGCATATTCCAATGTGTACGAGTGGTGTGTGCATTCAAAGGAAGGACTCTAGGGAATTGCACAATTCAATAGTGGAAATTCCTAAATAATAGGGTCCAATTTCCTAGGGAAACATCACAAGGAAATAGGAGCTTGGAGGGATTGAAAATTAGCTACATGTTGGCTAGAGTCAGTCAGTCAGGAAGAGGAATAAACTATACATTTTCAGGTTGTGCTCAAGCTTGAGAAAGCATATGTATTTCATCTCTATTCTCTGATTAATGAAATATAGATAGTAAGGTGTTTTGAGCAATTTGTTTCCCATAGATAAATCTTTGTTCATGTGTGATGTTTCCTTTTGCATGTCTATGATTCTTCTTCTAGATGGTGAATTAAATTTTGCATATTAGTAGAGTAGCTTCAAGTCTTGTGATTTAGTAAATTTCATGAGCGGTATTGAACCTAAACATTAATTTATACAGAATTATTACTGTCAATATCATTCTTGTTTCTACTAACATCTAAGAGTGTTTCCAATATAGCTTAGTGCTAAATAACCTAGATACATGTATTTTGCTAAAATCTCTATCATGATAGAAAACTTTGTAATACATATAAAAACTAAAAAGGAATAGGTTGGGTCACTTATTTAGAGGTGTCCCCTTCATTGGTTTGGCTATTAGCACATATTTAGAGTCGAGATGTGGTGTTGAGCTTCCCTTGTTTCACTGAACATTGTTCTCCACAAAAATTGGTTTCAAATTAGCCTTAAGAATATTGTGTAGAATTGAACTAGGGTTCATGGAGGTAGGAGGAAGAAATACAAGAGGAAACACTATCCATATTAATCTAAATTACATGGACCTACTTGTTTGGAGTAAAAAAAAATCGGGTCTAAAATATCAAGGAACTTGTGACAAATGTGTTTGTCATAATTCCCATCTTTTGTGAAAGAAATTAATTGTATTTGTTCTTGTAACTTTTCATCACAACATATCAATTATCATTCCAAATCCTTTATTCTAGCATCCTGGCTCTACATTAGTCACCTCATCCTTCCAATATTTGTATAATTCATTTTTTGGCACTATTGGTGTTTTTTCCCCATTTGGGAGACGTTAAAGGAATCCAAGGATAAACAAATATTGGGCCTTGAATTAGTGAAACTCTCAATTGGCGATGGGTAATTTTTGAGTCATGAACAAGATTGATGATTTCACATATAATTTAGAGAAAATGAACATGAAAATATGAGAATAATTCTCAAGGGGTGGGAAATATGGGAGGATAGGAAAATTGAAACCTAAATGGTTTTTTGAAGGGGAGGGAACCGAGATTACATTAGTGATTTGGCCCAAATATTTGGGGTTTTGAGTAATGAAATTTGACAGAGATTAAAACATGCTTACAAAAGAACCTACAGATAGTAATGTGGTTGCATATAGGAAAACTTCACTAGAAATGAAAAGGAACAACTAATAACTAACTCAAGTACGGACCATAAAGATTATCCCAAATTCATTTCTTGATGATGAATACCTGGGATGATAACGAAAGGTGGAAAAGTTATTGTGAATGTGAAGGAGATGAGGGATTATTGTAGTCTTACACCTTCAATGGCCCAATGTAATACCATTGCATGAAATATCATTTTCCTTGTAGTGCTCTATTATGTAAGGATCGTGGATAGACTATGGAAGGGGTTGGAAATAATATTTGGAATTCATGATAAGGATCCCATTTTTTTCTTTTATATCCAAATCTCCTAAGTGGTCATCTATCTAGTTTTGATATGAAGGGATTTGGAATTAACAAATGTTTCTATTCTTTATTTTTCAAGTCTAATTTGATCTATTATGGATGTTAGTTAGTTGTCTTGTAGGGATTTGTTTTGGAGTATAATTTTGATGATGACAAATGAATCTCTAAGAATTATCAATCTAGGAGCATTAATGTTATTAGATAACTTTAGACCTTGGAGAAATGCATAGGTTTTTGCTGCAACATTTGAGGCTACACCCAAGCTCCATGCATATGCATACCTCCCCCCTGAGGATTAATAAGAATCCCTCCTATACCTACCAACCTTGTAGAAATTTTATAGTTTTATTAAAAAATCACCAAATATTTTATAGTTGATATTTAAAAATAGATAAAAAGTTTCAAGACTTCTATACTTTAAATAAATATAAATTCTTAAATTCTTCTTAATATTCATACTTTACGAATTTTTCCTTTATGTAAAATATGTTATATCGATATATGTATCATACAAATAATTAAAAATATGGTATTTAATATTTTAAATAATTCCTTTGACTTCAATTATTTTAATATGATATTTTACATTAATGATATGTTATATAAAATTTGACTATTATAGAAGAGTTTAACATCCTTAAATTTAACGATTTTAGTTATGAGATGAGCTCTTTGTTTCTTAGTGGTAATAGTATTTTTAATGATAGAAAAAAATTATTCTCAGTAAAAAATAACCATTATCATCCTAATAAATAAATAAAATTTATGTTATAGTTCTCTATGTTATCTTCCCCGATGAAGGTGGCTTTGGTAGATAGTCTCAAGAAAGTCTCAGATGTGACAATGAGTTGCTACACCCTCCACCTGTACATGGCATCTCCTCAACAATACATTCATCCCCATCATTGATCAGGGTTCCATTCTCAATACATTAAGGAATTTATTACCCTTGCTCATGTTAGATGTTTTGACGACTTTGAGGACATGGATTTCCCCTAGTGCAAGGTTCTACTCTCCGTATCATTTCCAACCATATCCTCCTTGTCGTTCTTCCATCCTGCCATGACTTTTAGTTGGCACTCTCCTCATGTGTCTCTATATGCTCTCCTCTTCTTGGATTCCTCCCCACCTCTATTAACTATGTCAAACAAGGATGGATTTTCTCTGATTTCCTCTAACTCCATTTCCTCGTAAAATGATTTCTCCTTTTTTGTGGACCTTTTGTTTCCTTTGTCCCTCCATTTTGAGTCTCTTGATCCCACTAACCTTTTTCCTTCCTCTTATTTCCATGACTAGATAGCAAGCCCACTATCACTAAGGAAGGGGTGGATGTGGAAATGTTAGTGATTCTTGGGAAAGATTTGGAACTGAATATTTAACATGAAATTACCATGCTCATAACTCAATTGAGATATAATAAAAAAATCATGAAAATGAAGAGGAGGTGGGACAAGAATGTCACAATATACTAGATTAATAACTTTTTTATGGTGTGGTAGTGTGGATTTTGAATATTGGAAATACTAGAGGGCATTGTAATCATTACCTCTATATATTTTAACTTTCTTGGCACATTAAACTTCTTCTTGGGAAGGTTTTGTTGATAGATGAGAGGTACAAGAAAATATCCTTCATAGGATAGAGGATTTAAAGATGTTAATGATGGATGTGGAGGAACACTAGGCACATATGGAGATGGAGTCACCTCCAAGATATTAAATACCACCCCATAACAATAGAGTGGATCATCCCATCAATTTGGACACGTGATATCTTCCTAATGCCCAAGTTTCTCATTTTCTTGTTATGTTATATTATTCAAAACTTTGTTTCTCCTATTGCCTTTACCAAAGGATAACTCTCCCATTTATGGGACATATGTTCATGATTCCAGTCAAACTCAGTTTAGTGTGAACTAGTAGTTATATAGGTCTACCTTATGTCTTTAGATGTTGGTTTCCCCCTTGATGGGGCAACATCACTAGTAAAATATTATGCATGTTGCATATGGTTTTTGTTTGTCAATTTTTAGATTATGGATTATCTACTATTCTATCTTTGGTCTAGTTTCCCCTACAACAAGCCAAAGACACACATGATATCAAGCAATTTGTAAATCTTTGTTTTATCAATAGAATCTTAGAAATTATGCAAAAATAAATAAATAAATCTCTATATTATATAATATTCTAATTTTAATGTTATAAATATTGATTGTCATAATGGAGATTAATATCATCCAATAAGGATTTTTATAGTTAATTGGGAGGTGAATCTAGTTTAGCACTAAAATTTTGACACAAAGCAAGAGCTACAAAAATGCTATATCACTAGACTAAATAAAATAAAATTAAGTATATCTCCCTTATTATAATTCTAATTACCATTTTTAAATTATTATTAATCACTCAATTAATGTTAATTAAATTATAAAAATGTTAGACTAAATCAACTAGAATTAAAAAGTATCTCTCTTATCATAATTTTAGTTATTATTATTATTGATCACTTAACCAAAGTTAATTGAATTATAAACATGTTAGATGAGTTATTCTATGACTCTAACAAGAAATAGAAACCGTTGTAGAATTTTATTAATAAAATTTTGAAATTAATTTTATTACAATAGAATATCTAAAGTAGATTTGAATTTTACAATAGAATAAAATAAAATCACATTCATAGCTATTTCAAATAAAAAATAAAGTAATTGTTTTCAAATAATGAAAATTTAGTATACATTTTTATAATGCATAACATCCATAAAATCCGTCTTACATTTTATTAAATAAATTAGTGGAAAGAATTTAATCATAATCATAATTTTATTTTTAATGATGCAGAGCTCATTATATTTTTTCTCTTCTTTTCTTTAACTATGATGATTCAATAACTCATTGGGGTAATGTGGACAAGGCCCATAATCAAATCTTGAGGTTGTCACTTTAACACCAAGACCATATCGAGGAATTAATTATCTTTTAAATATTTCTTAGATTTATCGATTATGTTTATATTATTGAGAGGTTAACGGTACTCTCAAGGGAATACTTACTAACCATTTTTCATATAAATATAAAAATCGGTGAGTATTTATTAAAGGATTAATATTAAGATACAATATTAAAATATTTATGTTAAGGTATTTTCAATAATGTGATTGCATTTTTATAAAATAGTTGTTAGTCTCTGCCTCACCAAGGACTATAGCATTTGCCTCACAATCAAAGTACATTGACTCTACATTATTTTGTTGTTTTATTTCAATTTTAACCAAAGTTTCAAGAAAATGCTGAATATTTCTCTTTTCCATAAATTCAAAAATAGTTTTAAATTTTTTTGGATTTTTTTCTTTCTAATTTTCTATTGGTGCAATGAATTAAGATTGGACATGACTTTCGTGGTGGAGAGCATTTTATTTTTTCTATTTTTCACTTCCTGACAATGAAAAAATAAAATAAAATTTTGAGTGATCATTCCATCGGTGAATGCTCTCACACTCACACTGTTATGACTGACACTGCTACTTCTCTACCTAATGTTGCAAGTCCCTTATCTCGGTGGGGGGGGGGGGGGGGGGGGGGGGGAGAATATTAACACAATGTGAACTAAAAGCTATATCACATTTTCAAAGAAAAGGCAATTCAATTGCAATTTATTTGGAAATATTTTATTTCATTACATAAAGTTGAGGTTTCATTATTAAATTGCAATGTTTTACCAATTAAAATGTATTTAAAAACATTTAAATATTTTTTCAAATTTTTATGTGATGTTATTCTCTTAATTATTAAATCGTGCTACTTTAATAATTAAAATATCTTTAGAAACATTTAAATATTTTTTTATATTATGACCTGTTTTTCTTTCGTACACAATGGTTCATTATGATACCTCTTATGTGGAGTTTTCTATGTGTAGAAAGCTCCACATAAGAAAATCTCCACACACTACTTGTCCCTCTTCACATTAAAATCAGATTAAATATTTATGAGTTCTTTTATGTTTGTCTGTGAAGCACTTATTTTCCATTGCAATGATACTATTTTTAGGCACGACAAAAATTTGAGGCTTTATTTCTCAATATTGTGTTGCATTAAATGCCTTGCAGCTAAATTATAATTCCTAAATGCATTGTGAATTGGACTTTGTTTAAAAATTATTTTAAACCTTAGTCATAAAACTTCAACATTTAAAAGGTTGATTTTTCATCTAATTAAATATTTTAGAAGACCAAGTGTCATTATCATGGCCGAAGATCTTGTGATAGGTTTTAGAACAAAATAATAAGGCAATAATCAATATTATTTTGTTCCTTATGCAAACTTAATATTATGAAATGATATAGAACTGCGTGAAGATATGTGGAACATGAGAATTAAAGTGTGAAGTGTGAAGTTCAATGTGTGGAATTTTCTTGTGTGCGGAGCTTTGGAAAGCTCTGCACAAGCAAAGCTCCACACATTTCTTGTCCGCACAAGAAAAGTTAAATAATGGGATCTGGTGAAATACACTTTATATATGTCAAATTGACATGATTCTGTTAGAAAGTTGAGTATACATGATATTTTCATGTAAAGCAGTGTGTAGAGATTTGCTTGTGAGAATGGGGATGCAGAGGGAGAATTAATTAATATAACTATGAACAAATTTCAAATTAATATTATTATGTTTTAATGTGTAGAGATTTTATTGTGCGGAGGACTGGGTATGTGTGGGAGAGCAGTTGTGTAGAGCTCTGATTTAATAGAGCTATGATTCTTTTTTGAGGATGGGGTATGTGTAGGTGAATGAGGGTGCATAGGGAAATTAAAATGGGGATGTAGAGGGAGATTTAATTAATTTAGAATGAACAAATTTCAAATTAATACTAGTATGCTTCATTGTGCAGAGGATGAGGTATGTGCGCGAGATAAGTTGTGTAGAGCTGTGATTTTATAGAGCTATGAATCCTTGCAAAGGACAGTGTATGTGCAGGAGAACAAGGGTATTTGTGGGAGAATGAGTGTGCACAAGGAAACTAATGTTAAACTATTAATGTTAATTTGTTTTTGTGGAGCTGTTATTTTCGTGAGTACTTTTAGAGTGTTCTATTTCCTTTCCCAATGGTGTTAGAATTGATGCATTTGCAAGTCCTTTGTGAAGGATTGTGGAGGGGGGGTGGTGGTGGTGAGGGTGCACTGAACAAATATGTAAGAGTTGTGATTTTATAGAGCTATGTATCTTTGTGGAGGAGCGGGTATGTGTGGGAGAACAAGGTATGAAAAAATTTCAAATTAATATTATTATGTTTCATTGTGAAATTTTTTTACTATGCATGTGATGTGGTATGTGTGGGATAATGGGGGTGCATAGGGAACTTTATTTGACATGGACAAAATTATTGTTAAACTATTTCCTTGTGTGGAGGACAAAGTATGTGCGGGAGAGAAGTTGTGTAGAGATCTAATTTTATAGATCTATGAATCTTTGTGGAAGATAGGGTATGTGCAATAGAACATAATAATTAATATTATTATGTTTCATTGTGCAGAGCTTTTACTGTGTGGAGGATGGGGTATGTGTTGGAGAACAAGGTTACATTTGGGAAGTTTATTTGACAGGGACAAAATTAGGATGGGGTATTTGAGGGAGAACAACGGTTGCACAGGGAAATTAATGCATGTTATTATCATTATGTTTCATTATGCAGAGTGGGAACTGTATTGTGCATTGACGACATAGGCACTGGCTTTACCATTAACAATAGTAGTTTTGTAGAGCTATTATTTTATGGAGCTATGAATCTTTGTTGACTGAAGGATGTGGGGATGAATATTATTATGTTTCACTATGCAGAGATTTGACTGTGCAAAGGATGGGGCATGTGTGGGAGAAAGAGGTATGGCATAGGTAACATATTCGGTAGGGACGAAACTCATGTTAAACTATTAATGTTAATCTGTTATTATTATGTTTCATTATGTGGATATTTCTTTCACGAGGATTTCCTTGTGCAGACCCTTTACTATGCAGAGAAAGGAGGATGTGCAAGAGAATGCATGTGTAGATGGAACTTTATTCCATAGATACAAAGTTAATTTTAAACTATTTTTCGTTTAAAACTTTTGACAATTTAGATAATAAGGATTGTAGTTTATGTGTCTTTAAATTCTTGGATCTGTTTGTTCAGTTAGTGTTTTTCTTTGTGCAATGAAAGATGTGAAGAAGATAGGGTTTGTGAGAGAAACTTGGGGTTTGTGCTAGTGTGTATAGCATTCGTATGGGCATCCTCCTTTCTCTTTCACAGTAACCATTAGCGTGTTGATATTGTCAAAATTCAATAGAAACAGAACAAATGTACACATTTTACACGATGTTTCTTTGGTTAGTTTTCTCATAGTGATAGCAAGACAATAGATGTCTGTGAAATTATCTTGTATTGTTTAATTTTGAGTTGTTTTCCATTGAAATTTTTTGCAGATTTAATCATGCAAGAAAAGAGTTGAATGTGTGAAGGATGTTGTATGTGGGTGAGAATGAGGATACAAATGAAACTTTATACTGCAAACACGAAATTGATTTAAATAGTAATTGCACACACTAATAAATTCAATAACGCCAATCAAAGCTCTGCATAAAAAACATTAAATAAGAAACATCACTTTTTCATTTTAAATAAAATATAAACTATTAATCATTAATAAGTTTCAATTTCGTAAAACTTACATGCATTCAATCAATGTGATGGATCATTGACCAAATTGTTCATTTTGTTGTCCAATAAGATTTTTAGTGCATTTGCAGTGCATCAAGTTGGAAAATATCATTATAATTGAATAGGGCCACTTGATAATCATAGGTATTATGTTCAGAGGCACCTGCTGTGATTGGATCATAGTACATTGGTAAACACTATAGGCTCTTCTTCATTGTACACATTTTGTCGTTGCCATTGCTTTAAATTTTCTCTGTATTAATAACATCGATTTATCTTAGATTCCTAGTGCAATTGTTGCACTATTTTTCTTATCGCAATTGATTTATCAATTCTTTTGTTAGGTTCGTTCTATTGGTTGTTGTTTTATAACTCTGGTAAATTTACAACATTTTCCTTTTTTGATAGATGGTCATTACATTGGTTTTATCATTAGTCCTTGTAGATCAAGATTGATAAACTTTTCTATGGAATTGGTGTGAATTTTTTTTCAATTCAGTTCAAAAAGGATAGCATACATGTGCGATTTCTGAAATTGATACCAATTCATGCTAATGCAGTTCTTTTTTGGTAATATCATCCTGATACCCATTGAGTCGAAATGGTCATTCGTGTGTTGTTTTTTTGCTATCAGCATGTGATTCATAAATAACATCGGTTTCTTTCCTTCCATTAAATTGTTAGTAATATAAAAAATATGGTAATTCCTTTATGTTCAGACACAATTTTTGTTAGATTTCTTATTTCACTCTAGTTGTTTCCTAACATTTTAACCAAAGGAAACTATTGTATGCCATGAATGTTGCATGGAAGGGATTGGGATGATTAAAAATATAGATAATAGTCTATCTAGATAACTATCTATCTAGGTATGTGTCGTAAATCTATCATTGTGTTGTCTTGCCTAGTAACGTATCGGCTTGTCATTTTGTAATATCGACACTTTGGTTACCCTTTCTACTTTTGTTAGGCTATGAAACTGTAAAATAAACGTATTATTTATACATGTCCCTTCTGCACTTACCTTCTCCCACACATACCCAATCTTTTGCACATTCTTCATTGCACATACGAAAAGCCATTTTCTCAGCTCCATATTAGCTAAGAGCATAATCATTAATCAATTAATTAGTTTTGTGAAACTATTCTTCCACACATCTATATTTTCAAAATTTCTAAATGGAAAAGAGCTTAAACATTAACGAAATAAATGCTCTCCCTAATGCTTAAAGGACCTATGCCTCCGTACAACTATTAACAAATTCTTGTGTGGACAACTTCCACTCTGTGGAGAGAAAAAAGTGTGATCGTTCAAGAATTGGTTGTTTTTCAGATTCATGATTTATTGCAAAATAAATCCTTGATTTTCAATTTGTATTGAATTACATCACTAATTTATATTAGCTTTCATTGTTTTATGATGATCATTCCCTGCTTTTCATATGATATTTAGAGATGCCATTCAGACTCAATTGAAAGATAAAGGTGTGCTCATCTATGCATGCACATCTTGAGTAGATCCTTTGTTTTGTGCAGATTCAAAGCTCTATGAAATTACTCTTCTAGATAGATAAAACTATAAGATTTTTAAATGGAAAAACTTAAAATGAAATAACAAGAAAATAACACACTAGAAATACATGTCAGAGCGATCTATGCCCTATAGTAAAATGGTGGAAATTTGAGGTGTCGTAAGGCTGCTCTATTTCTAAATAGAGAAATAAAGGCTAAATTAGGAAAAAAACCCAAGGGATTCAAAGGGTGAAGGAACCATTCAAGTTTTATCATGTAGGGGCTTGACGGAAAGGGAAAATCATAATCATTGAAGCATTCATTGTCTTTCATATCTATGATGTCTTGTAAAATACATAGTCAATTTCCAGATGGGCTGGAACAACATCTCAAAACTCAATAAACATCATATTGCATTTCTATATTCAATATTTCCTATTTTTCATGCAATATTTAGAGATGCCATTAAAGAATAGTTGAAATCCGAAGATGTGATTTTATGGAACACTGACTTTGGGATAAATGCTCAAGTAAATAAACAAAAGTTGACATAATACATGCATTTTCTAGATGCATTATGCAAAGAGAAATTGCTATCCGTTTATGTTATTTACATAAAATTACTTGCTTAATCAAAGATTTTCTCAATGTCGTCTAACTTTATATTTGTTGTTTCGGTGTATAATGACCATGTGTAACTATTTTTCATATAAGACATGTTAGAAAAGACAAATCATGTACACATATCTATGTCGAATAACATAAACATACGAAATTAAATAGGTATGAAACCGAGTGATACATTGTATGGAGTGATTGATATTAAGTGGCTTCGGTCATTTAAAAATTAGTATTGTGTGGAAGGAAACTATTCCAAAGAACTGTTTGTGGGGAAGTGAATGCAGAGGTGTGATACTTTTCCACAACAAGATTATGTCCATTATTGTGCATACTTGTTCTCTGACGCAAATCATAAATAAAAAAGTCTAATTTTTATGAAGCTGTTGTGGTGGAATTTTAACAAGTAACATGTCAGTTCTTGCATTGGCCAAGTGTTGATTATGCATTTTTTTTGGCATGCACATTGGAATAGTTCATAGTTCTCAGGGGGCTTGTTATGAATGGTTTCTTTCATAGTTGTCGGAATCAATAGTTTGTTTTGAGAACTATGCATTTTTTTCATTAGTGTAATAATCATAAATCAAAAGGTCTAATTTTTATGAAGCCCTTGTGACATAAATTTAACAAGTAATGTGTCGGTAGTTTCATTGGCCATGTGTTGATCGTCCACTATTTTTTGGCATGCATATTTCCAATCTATATTTGAATAATTCATAGTTCTAAGGGGGGTTGTTACGAATTGTTTTCCTCATAGTTTCTAGGATTGATACTTTGTTATGAGAATTGTGCATTTTTCTCATTAGCATAAGAATTATGCACATTATCTGTTTTAAAAAACAGATACAAATTTTATGATATCTGTATCAATTACGTTATGGATCATTTGTTTTTTTATTCTATATCTCATTCATAGACAAGAATTTTATGGGAATCAGTTATAGCTATATCATTTGCTCATTTTCATGTACATTGTTTATGTTGTGCTTATTGTCGAGCAATAGCTCATAGTGAATTTAATTTTTTTCAAAGTGTGATTTCTAAAGCATCAATGAACAAGCGTGTTTGAAGCATCATTGCTAAAGAAGACAATCATTTGTTTACTATAGAAATAAATGGTACATATGCAATACTAAGGTAGCATAATCTATTTTGTTTAAACAATTTTGCATATGGTGTGGGAGATTTCTTATTGGATACTATGCGAACTCTATTATATTTTAGATACATGTTAACCGAGTTGTGTGAAGGAACTTAGAACATTTTAGGAATTGTTTACATGAAGGGAACATCGAAGCCATATTATCTTACAAACATGAATTGAATATATTTGCATTAATACAAGTGCATGGTATAAATAGCTTGGATGTTTACTTGGAAAGGATGAAAAAAACAACTTCAAATGCTATCATCAGGGAAGAATGAGGGATTTGGGGGACATATTCTGTATACATTGGTTGTCGAGTTGGCTAAAAATTCCCATATGATTTTGGTCAAAGACAACAACGAAAAATTATTTGCATTTTAATTCAAATTTGTGCAAGGAAAGTTATGACATATTGTTTCATGAAACAAATTCAATCGGTGGACATTTTGAACCACTTATGTGCAAGAAAAAACATTCAATAAGAGTTGATCATGAAAATATAATAAATATAACAACGTATGAGAAAACAAAACATGGATGGATGTAGATATAAAAAAACATGGGTAGACATATGTTTAAGATATTTTATGGATTGAAGAGTATCTATGGTGAAAGTTGTTTTGAAACAATATGCCAATTTATGGATAATGAATATGATGTTCCTTGTTTACTATGCATAATTTCTCATAATTTTACAATGCAATCATGCATAATGATTCGTTCGCATTAAAATGCATAGAAAAATACATGAACGAACATGCAATTATTCAATTTATTGGAATAATAGATTGGAAAGGATAGATTATACAATTAACAATGCCATATGAAAAAGGGACAATAGACATTGGCCTTTTTTCTTATTACTAGACATGGTATATCTTGAACATAACTATATGCATATGTTCCATTGAGACTCTAGCCATTTTGGCTAAATTTCATGGGTTCACGAAAGACACAACGATATTCCATGTTATGAAATTTGGTATGAGGATATGTCATTTGAATTATGAGCCTCTCAAAGAGATAATACAACAAAAAAACCATTCACGTCCTATTGAAGTAGTTATAGAAGAGAAATGTATAGAAGAATCTAATAAAAAACATAGAGGTGTTAATACAAATGGCTTTGAAAACATCAACATGAATGAAAATGGCATAGAAATTGAGACAGATTTTATCAAGGCAAACAAGAGATCACAACTATCATTACATTGACCAAAAATACATATAGGAAACAAGTAAATTTTCAAGTCAAGTGTTATTAGAAAACTATGAAAGCCATTAAATTATAGCTCTAAGAACATGGGCATTGATGAAGATACTGTGGAACTTAATACAAGTCCTACGAATGTAAGCAAGAGACCACGCTATTTGTTGCATGAACTCAAAAAATACATAAGAAACAATAATTTTATGGAAACAAGTCGGATTTCAAGATGATCGAAGCAGTGGAAGTCAATACAGAATAACATATTTCCTAATAAACATAAAGAATCATTACAAAGGTTCAATTATACATCTGAAACAATGGTTTAAGAACAATATTTTAAGAAAATACAAGATGTTTTTATTTATGACTGTGCAATATGCAATCAAACTTGGTTTAAAATAGATGTCATAGAAAAACAAATCAACAATGTGTCCATAATTAAGGGCATATGAAAAAAATGCAGAAAGGCATTAGACAATGAAAAAATTATCAAATTTGTAGCTCTAGAGAGAGTTAGTTGTAATAAACAAATTTCCATAGTAAAATAACTTTTTGAATTGGAGGAGAGATTGATATCATTATGATTACCATTTTTCCAAATATGAGAACTTGAACAGTGTTTTAGAAAACCACAATTGGCATTGACTAGTGGACTAATCAATGTCCTTGTTGATATGTATCGAATTCAAATTGCACTTCCTCATGAAATAAATTAATATAGTACTATCCTTGTGGCAATTAAAATATGTTTAGTGTTTAAAAGAATATTTGTTTTTGGTCGAATATGTGTTCATAAAGTCATGAGGGAACTAAGACGATTGTGTAAAACTCTACTCTATAGACTATAGAATGTTAGAATAAATGAAAATTGGAAACAAGTCTTTGATTAAAACAAAGATGCATATACATGTGAGATAGAGACAGATACAGAAAGAAATGATGATAGTGATTACTATGATAAACATTCGATAACAAAAACATTATTACATAGATTTAGCGATTCATATAGTATTTATGATCTTCATAATAATGAAATAAACATTGCTCTAGGTGAAGGCTATAGGACTTTGGGCATATTCAGAGATAAGTATTCAGAAGAGATGAGATTTCCCACACTATTTTATGGAAAAATGATTAGACAATGTTACGAGAAACTTTACATATCACGATATTGCTTGGTGGGAAGTTTTGCATCAAGATCATGATTTTGCATATCATATAATGAATTTGTTTTACAAAACGATAGGAATTATCCTCAATAAATTATTCAGTTGTATTTGGATTTGTATAAGAAAAGGACAGTTAAAAGGAAAAAAACTAATATCTAAAGACGTTAAAACAAAGGAAAATTTGAAATGCATTCTTGCATCGAACATTGCCTATATGGATCTTAGATGAATATAGACATCACTAGACTATTTTTTTCATTTGCAAAAGAACTTATATGCAATGATTCGACATTTAGGTCCACCAAATTTCTTTGTTTTGTTTAGTAGTGTTGAACATATTTGGGAGTCTTTAGTAAAGCTTTTTCAATAAATACAACGAGAAAAAAACAATCAACTAAAAATGAAGTAGAGGAAGATGATATTGATACCTTGATAAGAAACGACTGCATTACCTGTGTATGATATTATAGAAGTAGAATGAATTCTTTGCGTCAGTTAATTTTACATGAGTCCAAGTACTTTGGTGATGTCGTTGGCTATTTCTTTGTAACAGAATTCCAAAATCAAGGAAGCCAACATGAACATGTATTGATATGGATAAAAAATTCTCCCATCTATGGTACAAGAACGAATGTTGAAATCGAAAACTTTGTTGATAAGTACTTGCCCTATGATTCAACTAAAGTACGTTCAAATTTGAAAACTATTTATTGTCGTTGACACACGAACACTTTTAGAAAGGAAAACAGATGCATTGTAGGTTCAATTTTCCAATTCCACCAATTTTAAGGACACAAATACTTGAGCCTATGGAATTTGACAATGAAAAAACAAAGGTGAATGCAAGAATGATATTTGATGCACTAGAGAATATGAAACATGATGAGACATATACATTTGATAGTTTTCTAGAAAAAATAGATATAACCAAATTTGATTATATCCATGCAATTCCGTGTACTATGAAATGAAGAACAATTTTGTTGAAAAGAGAACCAATAGAAATATGGATTAATAGCTTTTATCAACATATTTCATTCATTTGGGGTGCAAGTATTACTGCTCAAATTGTACTTGACTCATATCCTACAACTACTTATTGTAGTTGATGTGACAAAACTAGATAAAACAATGACATCGATGTTGAAGCATGTGTGAAGTGAATGTAAAAAAAAATGATGGTGATATCATAGAAACAATTGCATGTCTTGGAAAAGATTCATTGAACTTACAAACAAATGTCTGCACAACAAGCTGCATATATAATATTGTCAATGCCACTTAATGCTAGTTCAAGAAAATGTATATTTATTAATACTTCTACAATAGATGATCAAACATTTTTACAAAAGAAACCAAAATACCTAGAGCGTGAACTGAATGATTCATAAAACATAACATGTTTATACATTATTGATTTTTATGTGAAACAACCAGAAAAAATTGAACATGTATGTTTAATGGAATTTGCATCATGCTATACACTACAAGGAGAAAAGAGAGGAGGTGTTGAGAGACCATATGTTATAAGGTATGTAAAGTATAATAAACATATTGATGTTGATAACTATTATAGAGAATGATTAATGTTGTATGTCCCATATTGTATTGACGATAACATATTTAAGGAACAATATTTGAGTTGGGAGAATGCATATTTATTATTTGAGAAAATCATAAAATGCAACGAACAAAAATTCATGAACAAAACAATGACAACGTGGATTGATATTGATAGCATAGTAGTTGAGGTTGAAAACAAAGAGAGTGAATTGTTTGAAATAAATGTACATCCACATGAAGAAATAGACGCTGAGAAACATTATCAAGAATATGATATTGAGTCACATTTTGAATATTTGCAAAAGGCTAGAAATGCAAAATCAATTGTTGAGAGACCTTACCAACGTGTAAAACAACCACAAGTAATGGAAGAAACAAAATTATATGAAATAATGAGAATTATTAACCCATAATAGGAAAAGATAGTGAAAGAAATAGTGGATGAGATTTTCTTTTTCCAAATGACCCATTGTATATACTTATAACAGGTTGTGCAGGCATTGGAAAAACATTTACTGTTATAACAATATTCCAATATCTAATTCACTTGTACAACTACATGTTCAGATATGACCCGATTCAATTTAAAGGAATCTTAACAACATACATAGTAAAGGAAACGTTCAATGTAGGTGGTATAACATTGCATTATGCATTCGATTTACCATTTAACAAATCAGAATATCCTTCTCTTAAAGGTGAAAAATTAGACAAATTGACAAAGCACTGTGAAAAATTTCATGTTATGTTGATTTATCGTGCATCTTTGATAGGTTCCACATTATTATACCAAGTTGAAAAATGTTTGTGGGAAATTAAGCATATTCCATTGGATTATTTTGGAAATATTGGTGTCATAATTTTAGGTGGCTTGTTCCAAGCACAACTGATCAAAGATTCTCTCATTTTTGAGCAACCAATTATAGTAGGGGAATAACCAATATATGATTTTTGGAAATACAAAATCAAATGCTATGAATTGTCTATAACAATGCGTAAAAAAGATAACAAATTCGCTGAAATATTTAACAAAATGCGAGTGAATCAAATTCTAATGAATACATAAAATATATAAGCGATAAGTGATATAGACCTTCTCCACTCGATCCATTGTTTCCATGCCTATTTTATAGAAAGAGGGATGTAAAAAAGCATAATGAAAAAAAATTGTCACTTATAAATGAAGAGCTAATAGTTCTTGATTCAATTGACGAACCTCATAGTAAGGAAATAGGCTTTGTAGCATATGATAAGACAATGAGATCACTGATGAGTCCCATCAATAGGGATATCTTGAAGTTCATAGCGTTATCCTCCAACCTTAAAACTATCCTTTTCTCACATTAATTCACATTTTGGTTATAATATGCTTAGTGAGAATAGTAAAAGGTGTGTTTTATAGTATGTGGCCTAATGTGATTAAATTATAGGAAAAAAAAAGCATTTTTGAGGAATTTATTATGGAGGGGCCTGATGAAGATAACTAGGAGGGAACCTAGGGATGCTTTTCCACCTCTTTAACTCTCTAAATTAGCTTGAGATCACCAAATCCTCACTCACAAGCTCAAATTCACTGACAACCTAGTAACTCCAAGTACATGAGAAGCTCGAGGAGGAAAATATCCACAATTTTCAAGATCAAGGAGGGAATCACTCCTATTTTCAAGGGAGATACTATCAGCTACCTTTTGTATAAATAAACAACCCTTTGTATTAATAAACAAGTTGAAAGTATCATTAGGATTCAAAGTTTTGATTCAACTATGAGTAACTATCGAGCCCTGGGCTTGACATTTTCATTGTTAACTTTCATGTGATGTACGAGACTGCAAGTTTCTAATAATGAGAAGTTGGTTATTAAGTTGCATATGAGGTAGTTTTAGAGGGCTAAAACCCTTGGGTTTGGGCCCAACCTAGAGGCTTTGGTCCCTCTTTTGTATTTCTATCTTATTCTTAGTTTAAATCATTTCATGTATTTCTTTTATTGTAGTAGATGTTAAGCTATAAAAACCTATGATTATAGGCTTCCCTATCACCTCTCTTATGGGAGAATGGTTGGAAGGATTTACAATCTCAGTCTAAAAAAATTTTGTATATGATTTCTTGGAAATAAATAGATGTTAGTTTTCCTTATTCACATATACTTTCTGCAACTTAGGAGGTAGTTTAGTGATCAAAATGTTGTGGCATATAATATATATTATTCAAATTCAACTCATCTTTTCCATCATAGTTTATATCACTGTGTTAATGATCAATTAATGGATGCATGTGGCTAGTTGTAGGGTTGTGTTGATCTAAAATGGAGGGAACCTCTTTCAACTCCCCTTGGAATTCTCCATATTCTCCTTACACCCTTCAATTTCTCTCCCAAAACTCTTTTTCCACAATCCCTCTGTTTAGAGAATTAAGGACATCGTGGGTATTCATCTTGGTGCAACACAGATCTCCGAGAGGTCCTAGGTTTGGCTAGGAGGCTTCCCCAAAATTAATTCACTCTCTCCTACCTTCATCCACCTCTTCATTCCCTAGATACACCATCTCCACCCTAAAAAGGTTCTCAGAACCCTTCTTATAGCAATACAGGTCCTCCTGTAGGAATACAAGTTCTCCTCGAGCAGCACCTGTAGAAAGTTTGTAACACCATTTTCCTCCACATGTTTTTCTCCCCACTTCAACCTTAGCTTAGTCAAGATGAATAATTACCCCAACTTGTGATTTGATGATTAAGAGAAGATCCTAGACCACTCCAACCACCTCTTTTCCTCACTACAAAACATAGTAGAATTAATGTTTTTCATTCACAAGCATGATATAGGTTAGATTTATGATTTTCAAGAAAATGTGAAGTAGATCAATGATACATGAAAGTAGGTTACTAATTTGATGAACTATGCAAGATAGAGCATCTTTATTGCTATAG
Organism: Pinus tabuliformis; assembly: GCA_031772625.1. Classification (NCBI taxonomy): domain Eukaryota; kingdom Viridiplantae; phylum Streptophyta; class Pinopsida; order Pinales; family Pinaceae; genus Pinus; species Pinus tabuliformis. Next base: position 459,825,608 of record CM062811.1, read on the forward strand.
GTAGATTAGTCCTTTCTCTTTCATGTAATTTTAATTAGCATCTACAAGTTGAACAAATGGAATTTTCATTTTCATAGTTAAGAATCAATTTTCAATTGTGCTTTCATAAGAAATATTTTGCTATAGTTAAGTTGGAAGAATGGTGTTTGAACACTTTGATATGATGGCATGACTAAGGGTGGCATGAGTAGAAATTAACCTACTATGCATATAACATTGTCACCTCTAAGTTCGTACAAACCCTGTGTTGATAATTTACGTTGAGGAGCCCCTAGGATTTGTAACACTCTTGGTGCAATACCATGGCTCACCACTATTTGGTGACGTTGTCAAGGAGGTGTCTAAGTAGGTGTTGTTTCTTCTTGAGTGTTGTTTTTTTGTTTTTCATTAGTCCTATTACTTTGAAAAAGTGAAAATTTGAAAAAAAAAATGTTCTTTCATGCCTCGTATGAGTAGGGATAATGAAGGAAAATTCTTACCAAAATCCTCCACACCCTCAAGTAGTCAACCTTCATTCTTCTTTGGTGACTATGAAATTCCTTGTCTGACTATAGGGGAGTTAGAAGACCCTTTAGGTGAGAAACCTGAAATTTGTGAAGAACCTATTGGGGAAGAAGAAGAACCCATATAACCTACCCAAAACATGGCTGAAAACTAGAACAATGAGCTCTTCTCTATCAAAGAAACCCATGGAGAGGATAGAATGAAAAATATAAGCCTTGTTACCCTTCCACATTTCCATGGCCTAACCTATGAAGATCTTGACACCTTCATGTTTGATTTTGTCATTTTATGTAGGACGTATGACTATGCCTCTGATGAGAAGAAGATGAAATTGTTTCATTTTACCCTCAATCATGTAGTCTTGTGCTGGTTTATGAGCCTACCTAGAGGCAGCATCATTACCTGGGTCCAAATGCAACAAACCTTCAATGATAAATTCTAGGATTAGTGTAGGTCCAAAGAAACAAAGGAGGAAATCTTTAGGATGACCCATGGACCTGATGAATCTTTGGAAGACTGTGAGGAAAGGTTTCAACTCAATTATAGGAGGGCTAATTGTACCCTTGATGATGAGTCACTCAAGCTAGTTCTTCTCCAAGGGATTAGGCAAGATGTAATGGAAACCCTCAACATGATATCTAGAGGAGATATCTCCCAATTTCCTTACGATGACATTAAAATTCTATTCAAGAATTACTCTAGAGCTCCTAGGAAAAAGTGTAGGGCTAGCCAAGTCTTGGTCAATTCTTCTCTCTCCACAACATCCATCAAGAATGAGATAAGGAAAATGTTGGAGGATTTCAAGAGTGAAATGTTGCATACCTTTTCATTACAAATGGATACCATGAAAACATAAAGAAATCAAGAGGAATCAAATAGGGAACTAGCTATCTTCTTCCCTGGATGTACTAAAAGACATCCTAGGAATTAATGCCCATTGAATGTCATAGAAGTCTTCCTAGTCTATGAATATAATCAGGAAAGAGACAAATTCCCCCCTTTGCTAGGCCTAAAATATGTATACTAGGGAGGAGTAGAGAGTGGGTTAGAACAATTTTGTTTCATTAACCAAAGGAGGCCACCAAGACCTAAACCATATCAACAAGGCATGCAAGGTGCACACTATCCTCACTACAATCTAAATCAGAATGCACCTTTTCAGCCTTGGTACCCTTCCACTCATCCATCATGGTCCACACCTCCTTATCCTTATCCTCCTCCATACACTCCTCAACCTGTCAACCATCCTTTTTAGCCATATCCACCCCAATTTTCCCAATGGGGCCACCCCTCACAATGGTGGAGGCCTAAAAAAAACCAACCTATTACTTTACTACCTCCATCCCAAACTCAACCATAACTAACGCATCCTACTCCATATAAGCAACCTCAAATGCTTGCTCAACCTAATATGAACCTAAACAATAAGTAGGCATAGTAGGTCTATAGTGGGGAGACATCTTATCCTGCTTATGCTATGGAAATCCAAGAGATCAACCTTTGGTCTAGGAAGGTGCTCCCAAATAATCACCCACCTCCACCCGAAGAGCTTGAAGAAGAGAAGGGAGAGAGTTCCCCTCAAGTCAATGCACCTCCCTATCCTAAAAGGTTGGTCCACCCTAATCAGCACATCCTAGAAGAGGTTGAACTTCTGGGAGAATTGAAGAATTTTTGTGTCAAGATAATTAAGGAAAATGTTTCAAAAGGCCTGGGAGAAGAAGAAGAGATACCCCCACCATTAATGTCATTGGAAAAATATATGATCTAATGCTTGGGAGGTTGATCTCCCCAAAGTACCTAGACCATGGTAGCCCAGTAGTGGATGTGCATATCATTGACATTATGGTCCCTAATACCTTGATTGATCTTGGGGCTGCAATCAATGTGATGACTATGGAAACCATGTTGAAGCTCAATCTCCAAGGGGCTTTGATAAATACCACCACAGTGCTACAACTTGCATACAGATCCATAGTATCTCTTGAGGGAATTATTGAGGATGTCATGGTCTCCATTGACTCTTGGGAGTACCCTACTGATTTCCTAGTCCTCTATCCAAAAACCAAGTTTAATTTCTATCCTCTCATCTTAGAAAGACCTTGGTTGGCCATTGTTGATGCCTACATTAGTTGTAGGGTTGGGAACATGACTATCATGAATGAACATCTATCTAAACAACTTGTCTTGTATCCTCCTACTCAACCTTCTATTGAACATGATCTACCCATATGGTTAGAGGCTAAAAAAGAGGATGAATTGTATCACACAAGTCCCTACCCAGTCTGCACTCTAGATATCATTATATGAGGGGGATAACTTGATGAAGATGACCTTGTTAACCATATCCTTCAGAATTAGCCTCCCACTCCCATACCAATTGATGAGCCGATAAAAGAATCTCGGAGTAGTCCATGGACTGACTTGTGCTCTATTGACTCAAGTCTAGAACATGTCAATATTGTAGAGTTTGGCCCATCCAGAACTTTAAAGATCAACCCCTCTCTCGACCAAACAGGAAGAAAAATTATGCAATGTACTGAGGCAACACTTGGATGCCTTTTTTTTTGTTATAAGGAAATTAAAGATGTGCATCCCTTTGCTTGTACTCATCATATTTACGTCAAAGAGGGATGCAATCCTGTGCACCAATCCTAGAGAATGATGAACCCAAATCTTAAGGACATTGTGAAAGAAGAGTTACAAAATATACTGGATGAAGGGTTCATATACCCTATTCCAGATAGTGACTAGGTGTCACCTATTGTTTTAGTTCCCAATAAGAATGGGAAGTGGATAATTTTATTATTATTATCAGGAACCTAACAAGGCTACAAAGAAGGACCATTTTCCTTTTCCCTTCATTGACCAAGTCCTAGATGGCCTTGCAGGAAATAAATTATTCTCCTTGCTAGATGGATTTAGTGGATACAACCAAATCTAGATCATCCCTAAAGACCAATATAAGACAAATTTACATGTCCTTGGGGTACCTTTTCCTATAGAGTTCTTCCATTTGGTTTGTGCAATGCCCTTGCTACTTTTAAGAGGGCATTTATGAGTATTTTTGTTTAACTTTTTCATGAATCTGTTGAGATATAAATGGATGATTTCACTCCTTATGGATGTGACTTCCATGAATCTCTCTCTAGTTTGTGCAATGTCTTGAAGAAATGTATTGAAATGAATCTCTCATTGAGCCCTAAGAAATGTGATTTTTTTATGAATGCAGATACTTTCCTTGGGAATTACATATCCAAGGAGGTAATAAATGTTGACCCAAAAAATATTTCCATCATCAAAATGGTCCCTATCCCTCAAAAGAAAATAGATGTCAAGAGTTTCATTTGTTTAGCTGGGAATTATAGAAGTTTAATTAAAGATTTTAGCAAAATAGCTTCACCCTTGTTTGGTCTGCTGGATAAAGATTAATATTTTTGATGGAAAAGCAACTATCAAGAAGCCTTTGAAATACTAAAAGAAAATATGACCACTACACCCATCCTTAAGGGTCTTGACTGGGCATTACCTTTCCATATACACACAAATGCCTCAGATAATGTTGTAGGGGCTCCCTTAGGACAAGTGGAAGACAAGTTTCCTCATGTTATCTATTTCATTAGCAAGAATATGTTTAAAGGTGAGTTGAATTATACTATCACTAAAAAATAACTCTTATCTATAGTACATTCTCTAAATAAGTTTAGGCATTATATCACTAGTTATCAAACTTTGGTTCACACTGATCATGCAACCATTAAGTATTTGATGAATAAGTTTGATGTCAATGCTAGGATAATTAGATGGTTGTTATTATCACAATAATTTGATTTGTCTATTGTTGATAAAACAGGGTAGGAGAATGTGGCTCCAGATTTCTTGTTAAGGATAACTTTACCTGGAGGAAAGGAAGAAATGATAGATGATCAATTTCCAAATGAACATCTCTTTTCCATATTAGTGATTTCTCCTTGGTTTTCTGATATAGCCAACTATTTGGTTGTTGGGAGGTTCCCTCCTTACCTATCCTCCAGGGAGAAAAGAAAGATTGTCCAGAAGAGCACCCCATTCACTTGGATTTGGGAAAGTATTTTCAGATTGGAGTCAGATCAGATCCTAAGAATATGTGTCAGGGGAGAAGAGGTCTTTGACATCCTCTCAGCATTCCATGATGGGCCCTATGGGGGCCACTTTTCTACTAAGAAGAAAACCTTCAAATTTATACAATCAAGTTATTACTAGCCCACTTTACATCAGGATACAAGGAGATACACCACTAGGTGTGATCAGTGTCAAAGGATGGGTAAGCCAACACCCAAGGACGAGATTCCCTTAAAAACTCAAGTGACTCTAGAACCATTTGAAAAGTGGGGCATGGATTTAATTGGGCCCATTGATCCCCCATCAGGACATAAAAGGTATTTTATTATATGCACTGATTACTTGACCAAATGGGTTGAAGAAAAAGCAGTAAAAGAAGCAAATGAGCAGAAGGTGGCTGAATTTCTAAGGAAGAATATCTTCTACAAATTTGTTTTTCCAAGAGAGTTAGTCACTAATAAAGAAGCACAATTTACATCAAGTTTTATTGAAGACCTTACGAAGCAACACCACATCAAAGACATGACATCTACTACCTATCACCCACAAGAAAATGGGCATGTAGAAGTCACCAATAGAGCATTGAACAACATTCTTACAAAGGTTGTTAGCAGCAGAAGAAAGGTTTTGGAATACAGACTTGTTTAAGCTACTTGGGCCTACAACACCACTTTGAAGACCACCACTGGATTCAATCCCTTTGAGTTGGTCTATGGGAAGAAGGCCCTATTTTCTATTGAATTTGAGTACAGCACCTTGGAACTCAGTTAGACATGGATCTCGCTTATGCACAATAAGAAAGGCTACTAAAACTCAGTAATCTAGATGAATCCAGAATGAAATCTCTCCTACACATTGAGATAATCCAACTACATAAGAAGATTTGGCATGACAAGCACCTCAAAGAAAGCAATTTCCAAGAAGGATATTGGGCCCTATTGTATGATTCTAGATTCAAGTATTTCAAGGGGAAGTTTATGATAATATGGTTGTATCCCTATCTAGTAGATAAGTGTCATGAGAATGGGTTTGTCCAAATCAGAACCATTGATGAGGAAGGGATTCCATTACTTGCCAATGGTCATAGGTTAAAATTGTACAATAAACCTATGTCCAAAGAAGAATTTGTCAGTTCAGTCAACACAGAGTCAAATGTGATTGGGTGAACCATAGCCCTTAGTCCACCAAAAATATAAATAAATAAAAAAACCAAAAAAAAGGGGGAAAATAATAAGAGGGCCTAGATGAAAACCTACATGAGGTGTCTAAGGCCCACACCTAAGTTGAAAATGTCTCTGAGGGAGCCTAGGAGAAAAGAAATAAAAAAATAAAAATAAAAGATCCCTTGGTGAAAACATACTTTGAGGCGCCTAGGGCAGGCTTGTAGGTTGAAAACCTCTATAGAAGTAGCCTACTTATATAAAAAATAAAAGAAAAGAGAATCACAAGGATGGAGTTCTTACACCATTTCTGCTAACATCATTCTTTTGTAGGACTCCACACAGTTGGCAGAATTATGATGATAGGGAAAAATCTACAATCTCCCTCCTTCCTTCCATGCATAAACCTCATTTCCACACTCCCCACTCACATGGCCACCTCTCTCCATCATCCAATCAACATGAGACTCTAATTGTACCTCCTTGTTTTGATGGTATAGGAAGGACATATAATGCTATAGGAGGTCCTGTAATTCTATAGAAAGACCCTATGAGGCTACAGGAGGTGGATCCAATGGAAAGGGAGACTAGAAGGCCATGTTGTCTCTATAAAATTTTAAGGGGTGTCCTCTAATGTCACTTCCATCACCCATCCAGTCCATTTAGACAAAAGATTGCTAAAAATTTCCACTCTATCATGCATCTAAAAAAACAAAGAAACCATTGTTTTTCTTCTTCTAACACCTACACTACTTCCTCATGATCCTAACCCAGTCCTAATTCCTTTCATAACTTCCCCTCAACCCTGGTGTTCAAGATGGATACTTGAAGGGAGGATTAAATGAATATTATAGGAAGGAAACTCCTCCTGTAGTAGCCTGTGAAATCACAACAAGGCTCCCTGGAATTCTTTTTTTCACCCAAAAAGAGCATCTTGGAGCCATATCTATAACAAAGAGGAGAAATATCATCCTCACGAAGGAGCTCCACTAGTAGTAGAAACAATATTGGAGATAAGGAAGGAACTTGCACATGCAACAAAGCTATTAGTCAAGATATCATCAAGTTATGAAGACATGGACAGAAACAAGAAAAAGAATCAATACCCTCAGGTATCATGATGATTTGAGGCCCAACTCCAGCATGCAAGCATCTCCAGCAATTTGATCCATAGGTAGGATCAATTATGACTACCCTCACCTCTTTTCTATGCATAAAATTCTAAAATGTGTTAATGATCGAGAAATGAGTTTTAATAGGTTGGAGGTGGCTAGTGAACTTGGCCACACTCAGCTAGTAAACATAAGTTTGTATTAGTCACCCATGCAACATGGATATGTCAACTCAAGGTGAGATGGTGTTCATGAGGATTAAGGTGATAAACAAAAGGAGAGGGGAAATGATTGCAAGGAGTGGGGACAATGGTCCAAAAAAGGAAACTCGTGTATATTCCATGTGACCAAATCAATCTGAGCCTTTACCAAAAAGAGAATGTTGTGTAGTGGGATTGACTTGATGTGCACTAATCTAGGTGGATATTGGTGGCCACCTAGAAATTCCACTTGGACCCCCACCATTGTTTCTTTCAGTTTTTCATTTTCCTTAATTGTAGCACATATTACTATTTTTAGCATTTTTTCGGGTCCTAAACTTCCAGAGCCATTTTGAGGCCCTAAACAACGTTTTTTTAGCAATCTACCGCCATTGATTATTTTATAAAATCATCTTTTCTATCATAGTCCTTGGAGAGATCTTTCCAACAGGGTATCATGCACATCAAACGGAAATAATATAACCAAGTCATGACCCTGGGAAGTTGGCTGTCCAATTAACCCCAACGGGGCCCATAAACTCTTGGTGTTACATCTCCTCGGGTTAGGGTTTTGGTTGTTTAGGGTTTTCTCTTTTGTTAAATAATAAAAAGGCCCTTGAGCCTCATTGTGACACAGTTCAGAGGCATGTAGCCACCACATCTCTTCTCAGAGATAAGATACCATCGCCCAAGCTAATTTATTTCCATTTCTTTTTGTAAGCATATTTCAATATTTTACATTAATGAAATGAAGTATTATTTCTGTTGCATCTATGTATTTATGGTTATATCTTTAATTTGTTGTGTTCCTGTTTAAATACGGATCAGTGGTATCAGAGCAGTTTGATCTTTCTCTGTTTTTCTTTGCATGTCCCCAATGAGGTCGAGATATAAGGAGTTAGGGCTTGAACTGGTCGAACCTTTGCAAGACCAACCTCGCAAATCCTAACGGGCTCCCATGGCGAATGAAAATACAGACAAGGGGGTAGGAGATCCTTTCAAAATCTTGCTTGAAGAGGCCCTAGAGCGACAAAGGAACGTGATGATGGACAAATTTGCCCAGATCCTTCAGTGGCTACCTAGGGGCAACACATCTACTTCCAGCAACTACTCTGGAAGCGCCACATCCTTTAAGGTGTTGGAAATAATAATGAGAGGGGGCAGTGAATCAATATTAGCAAGTCAAACAATTTTTCATTTCCATAATCAGATTCATATACGCTACTTCAATTAATGGAACTCGTGTGCATACGCAACTGTGTTTAAGGCAACTAGTGTATATCCTGCAAGCATATGATTCAGTTAATTCATCATATGTTGATCTTTAATCAGTGCATCAAAACCACATAAATAGTAACCAGGTGCAGTAAAAGCAGAACAGACAATCACACACATGAACACAAGATATAAGGTGGAAACCTAATGTGGGTGAAAATCACCTGCTGCAATCGTCTCTATCTTCTTTCAATAATAAGAAACTTCTTTTTACAATTTTTGTATTGGTGCAGACTTATACCAGTACGCAGGCTTCTACCTGTACAAGGCTACAACCTTCTCTCGTTCTCCAGCTTCTTCTAGAAGGGAGCTACTACTGCCTAGCTCTTGTACTAGTTGATATGGTTACTAGTACGTAGGTGCCAACCTACAGAAGGCTACAACCTTCTCTTTTCTTCCAGGGACCACGTTTCATCAATTTTCAGAATGGATCCATCAATAACATCATTCAATCATCAAATATATCTGCATCAGCCAATCTCCTTTGCACCAACCACAACTGAATCAATCAATCACTTTGACAACCCTTCAATATGATCTTTCAGAATGCTATAACCAGAACCCAAGCCAGAACCCAGAACACTACAACAGCGAACAGAAGTAGCTACAACATATTTTATAAGGTATACGCTACTTCCATTTATTGAACCTTCGTGCATATGCTCTTTTCTTAAGGCGAACCTGTGTACAGATTTGCAAATCAAATTTAAGATGTATACACTATTTTGATATGCAGAAAAAGCCTGTATACGTGCCTTTTTTAAAGTGAACCTGCGTACAGAACTGTAAATGATGATTTAAACATTACAATAATTCCAGACTTCAGTTATACCCAAATCATCATATTTACAGACTACAACATGCGCCAGTTATTCAGATAAATGATCAAACAACATAAATATACTTCACTTCAAGCCTTAAGATCGTGACCCATCATTATATCTTATCCTTCATCAAGCGCTAAGGTTCATCCTTGGTTCATATCCAGCTATGCACCATAACCCAATAACTTGTACACTAGATCTTGCTCTTCATCAGATATTCAATACTTGAGTGCCTTGGCCTAATGATCTTCCCCTCCTTTTATAGTCTTAGGCCTTACTCAATACCATGGACCAAAATCACTTAGGACCAATACCTTGGATCCAATACCTGGGGTCAATACCTCGGACCAGATACCTTGGACCAATACCATGGATCAAAATACCATGGCCCAAACTTAGTTTTCCAACATATACGCTCCTTGAATTCTGTGAATGTGTGTGTGTACGTATATGCGGCTTGTATATAGTGAAACTATGTGTATACGTGGCTTGGCCAATGGTGAACCTGTGTACACCTCTCTTTCTTTATTTTGATTTGAACTTTGTGCTATTAACCTACTGAACTGTGAGCTGTCATCTGAGGGATTTTCCATCAAGGACAACACGTATCATAATGCCAACAGTCTCCCCCTTTGGACTTGATGGCAACCCCAAGTCACTCTCCCCCTTTTTCATCAAGGGCAAAGGGTTATGCTCCCCCTAAGTACATGCTGAATTCTATGATATGCTAAAGAGTGCTAATTGAGCTCCATGATTGAGTCCATGCTCCCCCTGAATATAAGCAAGGTCTGCAAAAAGATGTTCTAAAAGAAGAACATGACTCTATACATACATCATAAATGACCTTCCTATCACCAATGACTCATACATACATCCATCTCCCAACCAAGTGGGGATATACCAATTGTTTATACATGTCAAAACAAGAAACATTACATCATCCATCCCATGCATAGTGGGGTAACAAATTAGGTTGTTTCATGACCTTTTCATTAAAAAATATACATGACATATATAACAGAGACCAAATATCTTAAACAAGACCATGATAGTCATCAACAACTATCATTAGTAGCATCTGTCAATCAACATCTAGACCAGCAACCATGTTCTCCCCCTGAACCTGTTCCACTTGAATAAAAAACAACTGTGTGAATCTATACCAAAATCTTCTAAGATAATGCCCACAATGCATTATTAGAAGCATATGCTCCCCCTGAACCTGTGCCAGATGATCACTGTCAGATCTGATCATTTCATATAATAGAAGAGTTATCAAGGCATCATTATCAATCAGATATACATCAAGTTATCAACAACTTATGAGAGCCAACATATTTCCACATGTCATCCACAGACTGTAACCATCATCAAGTAGATTAGATAATTCATTGAACCATATCAGACCCCTTTATTCTTGAGTCTGGCCCACTGGTTTTCTTCAAACCAATGTATATGCTACTGTATCCATAGAAATCAGCGTATGTACATGACTACGCTTCATGAAACTCACGTATAACCACCTTTCTCTGAAACAGGTAGGATTTAACAGCAGGATGATGTATCAACTAATCCCAACTTCTGTCTGAGATATTCAAATGTCTCTCTGGGTAGTGTTTTGGTGAATATATTAGCAACCTGTTCTTTGGAGGGAACATACTCAATTTGACCTATTGTTCAAGCACTTGTTCATGTAGAAAATGATATTTGATGGGTATGTGCTTGGTCTGGAATGCATGTCTGGATTCTTTGAAATACCGAAGGCACTTGTATTATCACATAGAATAGAGATGGGTGGAGTACATGTGATCTGAATGTCTTGCAATGTTTGCATCATCCAAAGGAGTTGTGTGTAGCAAGATGCAGGAGCCACATATTCTGCTTCAGCCGTAGATAATGCAATTGAACTTTGTTTCTTGTTGAACCAAGACACTAATCTGGAACCCATATAGAATGCACCACCACTAGTGCTTTTTTTGTCATCAATGCTTCCTGCACAATCTGCATCTGTATATGCATGAAGTGTAAGATTTGTATCTCTAGGATACCATAAACCAAAATTCTGTATTCCTTGAAGATATTTGAAAATCCTTTTGACTGCCTGAAGGTGTGATTCCTTTGGATTTTCTTGGAATCTTCCAACTATTCCTACTTCATGCATGATGTCTGGTCGAGTACCTGTTAGATAAAGCAGACTACCAATCATAGATCTGTAAGTTGGTTGATGTACTGCTGTTGATTCATCATTTGAGTTGAGACTACATCCTGTTAACATTGGGGTACATACTGGTTTAGAATCTTCCATGCTATATTTTTTCAAGATCTGTTTGAGATATTTGGTTTGTGACAAAAAAATACCATCTTTATTTTGTTGAACTTGTAGACCAAGAAAATATGTAATCTCACCAAGCAGGGACATTTCAAATCCTTGCTGCATTACCGAAGCAAAATTCCAACTCATGGCTTCTTCATTGCTACCAAAATTGATATCATCAACATAGACAACAAGTATTAGCAATTTATTATTGTAAATCTTTGTATAAAGATTGCTATCAGTTGATCCCTTTGAAAAACCTTGTTGATGGAGATATTTGTCAAGATGGTAATACCAGGCCCTTGGAGCTTGTTTTAGAGCATAGAGAGCCTTTTTGAGTTTGCATACAAGTTTTGCATCATTTCCAAGAATGAATCCGTCTGGTTGCTCAATATAGACTTCTTCTTCTAAGTCTCTATTAAGAAAGGAAGATTTTACATCCATTTGGTATACTTTGAATTTTTGAAAACTAGAAAGAGAAAGGAACATTCTTATGGCTTCAATTCTAGCAACAGGTGCAAAAGTTCCTTCAAAATCTATACCTTCTTGTTGAGCATATCCTTTACAAACAAGTCTGGCCTTGTTTCTAATAACTTCTCCATTTTCATTCAGCTTGTTTTTGAATATCCATTTAGTTCCTATGATATTCTTATCATGAGGTCTAGGAACTAATTCCAAAGTATTATTCTTCTCAATTTGCTCAAGTTCTTCATTCATGGCCTTGACCAACATTCATCTTTGCATGCTTCATTTATATTTTAAGGTTTGGTGGAGGATAACAATGCTAAATAGCTTGAAGCTTCTGTAATAGTTCTTCTTGTCTGCACACCTACCTGTTCCTATCCCAAAATTTGAGTCTCTGGATGATTTTTCTGAACATACCTGAATGGAGTCTTTTCTTCTACTATTATCTCTTCTTCTGGTGCTTCATTGGTTTCTTCTTCAGAATTAGTCTGATTTGATGTGGAAAGATAATCCTCATCTTCTTCATAATCTTCGGTTTTTATTTGTTTTGGATTTTTGCATGCTTCATCAACCACAACATTAATACTTTCAATAATTTTCCCAAGTCTTTTATTATAACATTTATATCCTTTACTTTGGGAAGAGTAACCAAGGAGAATACCTTCATCTGCTCTAGGTTCAAACTTACCAAGTTTTTCATCAGTCCTTTTGATGTAACATTTGCTTCCAAAAACTTTGAAGTATTTTACAGTAGGGGTCTTACCATACCAAAGTTCATGTGGAGTTTGAGTGTTGTTTACCTAAACATTTGCTTGGTTGAGAATAGTGATGGCAGCAAACGCAGCTTCACCCCAGAAGGTTGCAGGAGTTCCAGATTCATCTTGCATAGCACGAGCCATTTGCTAAATAGTTATGTTCATCCTTTCTACCACTCCATTTTGCTAAGGAGTCGTTGCCATGGAGAATTGCCTTTTTATTCCATGTTCTTCACAAAAGTCAAAGAATTCATCCAAGTTAAATTCCCCTCCTCGATCAGATCTGAGGCATTTGATTTTGCGATCTGATTCATTTTCAACCAAAGCTTTGAAGGCTTTGAACTTTTCAAATGCTTCATCTTTATGATTTAGAAGTCTTATCCAACACATTCTAGAAAAATCATTAATGAACAATATAAAGTATTCTTCTCCATGATATGACTTTTTCCTTGATGGTCCACATAAATCAGTATGAACAAGTTCAAGAGGCTTACTAGCTGATCCTTCCTTTTCAGGGAAGTGCGATCTAGTTTGCTTACCAAATTGACATGATTTGCATATTGTATTTTCTAGAATGCTAATATCAGGAAGATCACAAACAACCTGGAATTTGCATGCTTTTCTTATTTAAGAGAAGCTTAGATGCCCCAATATTTTGTGCCATAGCTAGTGTTCATCATTTTTGCTTAGATAGCATTGTTTTTGTCCTCCCTTGAGTATGTATAAGTTGTTTGGAGTTCTTATACCTTTGATCACGGTTTCTCCTGTATCAAGCTCACGAACAACACATCCATTTGATCAAAATACTACTTCATTTCCTTGATCATGCATTTGAATGACACTCAACAGGTTATGCTTTAGACCATCAATATACATGAAATTCCCAGCTTTAACTTTTTCTTTTAAGAGAACAGAGCCTTTACCTTTTATGACAGCAGGAGTGTCATTTCCCAATGAGACCTTATTTTCCTTTTCTTATATGAATGAAGTTTTTCTTTGTCACCTGTCATGTGTTTTGAGAATCTACTGTCGATGTACCATTGATTTTCTTGTCCTTCTGCATACAAGGCTATACCACATCTTTCTGTTTGCGGTTCTTTCTTCTTCCATATTTTTGGACTTAATGGAGTTTTCTCCTTCTGAGATGTTTGCTGAAATTTACTCCTGCATTCAGATTCTTCATGACCGAAGTTGTTGCAGATAGAGCATTCTATTTCATTTTCAAGAAGAGAAAAGTTATTGTAGGACCTTTTCATGATCCTTGTCACATTCCTTCGTGCTTCTCCATTCATGATGGTCTTGTAAGCAACACATTGAGCAGCTTTGTGTCCAAAGTTATGACATTAAAAACATTGGCCATTAAATAAGTTCCTGCGATTATCGAATCTACTGACCTGGTGATTGTAGTTTCTATTGATATTCATTCTTGAAGTAGATTGAGTATGATTTACCTGAGGTTGGTTGTAGCTTCTGTTCATCCTTGAAGTAAATTGAGCTTGATTTACCTGGCGATTTGCTTTATGAATTTGCTGATGATTGTCAAACTATTCACTTCTCTTTGCTGCATCAAGATAGCTTTTAGTGGAGGTTGACGGGTCCTGTGCTTGAGATGCTTCTTTAGTATATCCAAGACCTGTCTTTATCAAAGGAGAATGTTGCACTTTGATAATTTATCAAATCTAAGATTGAGAACTTTTGTTTTCTCAATATCCTTTCTTAGACCCACAATTTCACATTCTAATTTTTCATTGTGTTTTTCCCTTTCAGCAAGTTGGAATGTCAAAGTATCTATAATCATATTCTTTTCTTCTAAACAGATTTTGAGATTAGAGATTTCTTCATAAAGGTCATCTTCAACTAAGGCATCCAAGAAATCATCATCTTCAATATCCATCAGAAGTCTGTAGTCATTACTATATTCGTCTTCATCACTAATTGATAAACCATCGCTATCTTCATGCGTATAGAAACTCTTCTTACTTACACTTTGTTTTATATTCCATTTTACAGATTCCTTACCTTTATCAAACTTATCTTTATGAGGACATTTGGCAGCATAATGACCGACTCTTCCACAAGCAAAACATTTGAAAGGTAGTTTACCTCTGAATCTTCCAGAACCCCGTTGAAGGTTCTTGACAAAGTTTGCTTCTTCTTCTCCTTTTGAAATATGTCCTGATTCATTGAGTTCTTCTTTCCTGAAGCTTTAAATTCAACTTCTCTCATATATGATGGACCTCCTTTTCTCATCTCGAAAGCAGTTAAGATTCTGTGCAGCTGTGTCATAGTAATAGTCCTAAGATCTTGCTTTTCTTCTATGGTAGATACTTTTGATTCAAACTTAGCAGACAAGGATCTTAAAAATTTTTCAACTAAAGTAACTTCCTTTATCTCTTCACTCAAATTATTTATGCAATTAACAATCTCATCTACACGTAAGAAGTAACTAGCTATACTTTCATCATTGTGCATTTTGAGAGTTTCATATTGAATTCTGAGAGTTTGTAGTTTTGCATGTTTTACCTGAGAGTCTCCTTCATAGCTTAGAATGATTTTGTCCCATATTTATTTGGCGGATTTGAGCTGCATAACTTTGACAAATTCTGATTGTGACAGACTTCCCAATAATGTATTGACAGCTTTGGCATTGGTTTCATATTGCTTTTTACCTGCCGCATTTGTAGGAATTGCTGATGGAAATGTATATCCTCCTTCCACGATTTCCCAGACATCTGTTCCAAGAGATTGAAGATAGGTTGTGGTTCTTACCTTCTAATAAATGAAGTTTCTTCCATCAAAGATTGGTGGTCTGATGGATCCCTCTCTTTCTTGATTACTCATGATGATGGATCTTCCTTCAAGCGATCAAGCTTCTTCTGAAGGACCTGCTTTGATACCAATTGTTGGAAATAATACTAAGGGGGGGGGGGGGGGGGGGGGGGGGGGTGAATCAGTATTAGCAAGTCAAACAATTTTTCATTTCCATAATCAGATTCATATATGCTACTTCAGTTAATGGAACTCGCGTGTATACGCAACTGTGTTTAAGGAAACTAGCATATATCCTGCAAACTTATGATTCAGTTAATTCATCATATGTTGATCTTTAATCAGTGCATCAAAACCACATAAACAGTAACTAGGTGCAGTAAAAACAGAACAGAAAATCACACACATGAACACAAGATATAAGGTGGAAACTCAATGTGGGTGAAAACCACATGCTACAATCATCTCTATCTTCTTTTAATAATAAGAAACTTATTTTTACAATTTTTGTACTGGTGCAGACTTATACCAGTATGCAGGCTTCTACCTGCAAAAGGCTACAACCTTCTCTCATTCTCCAGCTTCTTCTGGAAGGGAGCTACTACCCCCTAGCTCTTGCACTAGCTGATATGGTTACTAGTACATAGGTGGCCGCCTATAGAAGGCTACAACCTTCTCTTTTCTTCCAGAGACCATGTTTCATAAATTTTCAGACTGGATCCATCAATAACATCATTCAATCATCAAATATATCTGCATCAACCAATCTCCTTTGCACCAACCACAACTGAATCAATCAATCACTTTGACAACCCTTCAATCTAATCTTTCAGAATGCTGTAACCGGAACCCAAGCTAGAACCCAGAACACTACAACAGCAAACAGAAGTAGCTAAAACATATTTTATAAGGTATACACTAGTTCCATGTGTTGAACCTGTGTGCATATGCTCTTTTCTCAAGGTGAACCTGCGTACAGATTTGCAAATCAAATTTAAGATGTATATGCTATTTTGATATGTAGAACAAGCGTGTATACGCGCCTTTTTTAAAGTGAACCTGCGTACAGATCTGTAAATGATGATTTAAACATTACAATAATTCCAGACTTCAGTTATACCCAGATCATCATATTTACATACTACAACATGCGCCAGTTATTCAGATAAATGATCAAACCACATAAAGATACTTCACTTCAAGCCTTAAGATCTTGACCCATCATTAGATCTTATCCTTCATCAAGCACTAAGGTTCATCCTTGGTTCAGATCCAGCTATGCACCATAACCCAATAACCTGTACACTAGATCTTTCTCTTCATTAGATATTCAATACTTGAGTGCCTTAGCCTAATGATCTTCCCCTTGTTTTATAGTCTCAGGCCTTACTGAATACCATGGACCAAAACCACTTAGGACCAATACCATGGAACCAATACCTGGGGTCAATACCTCAGACCAGATACCTTGGACCAATACCATGGATCAAAATACCATGGACCAAATACCTTGAACCAAAACTTAGTTTTCCAATATATACGCACCTTGCATTCTGTGAAAATGCATGTGTACGTATACGCGACTTGTATATAGTGAACCTGCATGTATACGCGGCTTGGCCAATGGTGAACCTACGTATACCTCTCTTTCTTCATTTTGATCTGAACTTTGTGATGTTAACCTGTTGAACTGTGATCTGTCATCTGAGTGAGTTGCCATCAAGGACAACACCTATGTCATAATGCCAAAATAAGGTACAAGTTAATTTTGGCATTCCCATATTTGAGGGTCAGATAGATGTAGACACTGTAGATAAATGGTTAAATCTGCTAAAAGGGTATTATTTTGTTCATGATTTTTCCAGCCGGGAAAAGATTATTTTCTCTCTTCTCAAAGTCGCCCTCCACGTTAAGCACTGGTGGGAAACCTACTACGAGCAGAAGGATGAAAGTACGGCCTCATTATTTTCAGTCACACCCACTTGGAATTCATTCCAAGATGCCATCAAGGACAAGTACTACCCTTTTGGAAGCTATGAGGATAAATACATAAAGTGGACCACGCTACAGCAGGGAAGGGACCAAGGTGTGCTTGGGTTTACCAATATTTTTCATACCCTTCACACAAAGTTGGGTATCAAGGATTCTGAGCCACATTTGGTGCTCAAATACCATGGTTTCCTACACAGGTACATCTAGGATGAGATGGAGTTCTTGGACATCTCCTCGCTTGACATAGCATATCGATACGCTATCAAGGTCATGTAGAAGTTTAAATAGAAGAAGCAAGACTTTGGATCCGCGAATCTGAAGCAAGGGAAAGATGCCCCCAAACCATAGAACAAAGGACAAAGCCATGGCAAGGTGGCCCAGGACAACCTGCCAAAGTCACAAGAAAAGAACAACATTGCGAAGCCTAAGAAGGACATCGAAAAGTGGTGTGAATTCCATAAGACCTCCACTCACAACGTCAGTGAGTGTCAGGCCAAGCAGTCACTGGTGGCCGAGCTAAGGCTTTGGAATCAGATGCATGTTCTGAATCTGAGTTAGAAACCGACAAGGGGAATGACAAAGGGAAGCAGATTATTGATGTGGAGCCCAATGCCACTATTTCCACCACAAAGATCCAGAAGGAGGAACCCAAAGATCCGGAGGAGGAGGAGCACCTCTTCCACTCCTAGATGTGGGTAAAGATTTCCCTGTTATAGTTCATTATTGACAGAGGGAGCCAAAAGAACCTAATTTCAGTAGAGGTCGTGAAGCAGCTAGGCTTACCGACCATAGCACATCACCAACTGTACACCATCGGGTGGCTTCACCAAGGACGGGATCTTTGCGTGAGCTAGCAGTGTCGCCTTCCATACAACATCAAGCCCTTCATGGATGAGGTATTATGTGATGTTGCTCCCCTTGATTTTTGTGATGTATTATTAGGCCAACCATACTTGTGGAAGCGACATGCTTTGTATGAATCAAGGCCTCGTGCTGTTATTGTTACTTTGGGAAATAAGTTGTACAGGATACCAGAGGTAGCACCGCCTACCACCATCTCTTTGGTTACTACAAAACAATGCAGTAAGCTCATTTCCAAAACTGGGAAATTTTTTTTCCTGATGATACACCCTCAAGGAAAGAAGAAGATGGTGGCCACGATCTCTAGACAAGGCCCCTCTGCACGACAACAATAGATGGACAAGGTCGTGGAGGAGTACGAGGACATCTTTACCTCCCCCGTAGGGGTGCCTCTACACTGTCAGGTCAAGCACTCCATCAATCTAAATCAGGTTTGTCGCTTCCCAATGGACCAATCTATTGATGCTCTGATCTGGAGAACGAAGAAATCAAGAGGCATATTCAAATTGCCTTTTTGAATGGTTGGTTATGCCTTTTAGGTTGACAAATGCTCCTGCAACCTTCATGAGGCTGATGGATGACATCTTGTGGCCATTCACCAACTCATTTGTAGTGGTATACTTGGATGACATCCTGATCTTCAGCCAGAGTTGGGAAGAGCACCTCCACCACATCCGACAGGTTCTCCAAACACTACGGCAAAACAAGCTATGTGCCAATTTGGAGAAATGCACTTTTGGAAAAATCCAAGTTCATTATCTGGGATACATTATTAATGAATGGTGGGTGCATGTGGATCTAGCTAAGATCCAAGTCATTCAGGATTGGCCATCTCCAACCACTCTAACAGAGCTCCACAACTTTCTAGGTCTTGTTAATTTCTACTGCAGGTTCGTGTTGGGATTCTCTCATATCACTTGGCCCTTGAGTTAAGTCACCAAGGGAGGAGTGAAAGCAAAATTATTTTGGTATGAATCTCAATAGAAGGCATTCATAGAGTTGAAACATCGCCTCTGCGTGGCACCAGTGCTCGCATTACTAGACTTGCAACAACCATTTGCGATCGAGACAGATGCCTCTGAATATGCTATTGGGGCAGTCCTTACTCAACACGGGAATCTAGTGGCATATCACAGTGACACACTTTTAGACATAGTCCAAGAGTATCCAACTTATGACAAAGAGATGTATTCCATTGTGCAGGCCTACCAACAATGGAAGCATTACATTTTGGGGAAGGAAACAATCATTCACACAGACCATCGGCCCCTGTAGTTCATACAGATGTAAGGGAAGTTGCAGAATGATCACCATCAGAAATGGTCCACACACCTACAACAGTTCAATTTGAATATCAATTATAAGAAGGGAAACACCAATAATGTTGCAAATTGCGTCAGTCGACCACCGATCATGGCATTAACCACCGTGCTCAACTCTTGTGGGCATGGGACTTCTAATTGGCCATTTCTCTACAAAAGCGACCTAGAATTCAACCACACATACCAGATGTTCTTGGAGGGTCAACATGTTCCATATTTTCACCTCCAAGATGCCTTGTTATGCCACCTGGGTCACCTTTGTGTTATTTCAAGTGAGCATGCCAAGATGATTTGGGGAGCACACTACAGTCAGGTTGTTGGGAATTTTGGGGTCGAGAAAATGGTGGCAGTTGTGCAGAAATATTTCTATTGGCCAAATCTTCGACAGAATGTTGGGAAGTACATCAGATCCTGCACTGCTTGTGCCATTTCCAAACCAACCATCAAGAAGCAAGGCCTCTATACTCTACTGCCTACCCTAGATGAATTTGGGAATCCATCTCCATGGATTACATGTCGGGCCTTCCTTCCACTAAGCATGGAAATGGCTATGTTTTTGTGGTCGTCGACATATTCTTGAAGATGGCCATTATGGCGGCTGACAAGAAGAATATCACAGCAAAAGATGCTAAACTTTTCTTTGAACAAGTGTGGGTACACTTTGGGATCCCACAATCTATCATCTCAAATCGAGACAACAAGTTCCTCAGTAAATTTTGGTCCAGTCTCTAGTCGATGCTAGACACCAAACTCACTAAGTCCACAACTTTCCATCCCCATACTGATGGCCAGACAGAGGTCATCAACAGGATGATTGTACACATTCTACACATGTACAACTCAAAGCATCCATGCACATGGGATGAGATCCTACCCTATGTTCAACACAACTATAATCGGGCTCCCCACAGCTCGACTGGCCACAACCATTTTTAGGTGGGCTTGTTATTCCAACCACTATGTCCCATTGATGTGGCCATGCCATTTGTAACTACTCAAGCAGATTCAGCTCACGTCCAGTCCAAAACTGATAAGGTAAACAACTTAATTGAGAACATCCAACATATCTGCTAACAGGTCCATGACATTCAGGAGAGATCAAATGCCAAGTACAAGCAACGACATGATCAACATCGGATGCCACACAAGTTTCAGGTGGGTGACAAAGTTTGGTTGCATTTGCAAAATGAACGCCTTATTGGAGCCTATCGAAAACTTAGACCACTCTGATATGGTCCTTACACCATTACCAAGGTTGTGGGAGACAATGCATTTGAGCTCAAAATTCTTCCATTCCTTGGCCTTCACCCAGTGTTCAATATGGATTGCCTTCGGCCATACTTTCCACTATTACTAGACACATCCAACATTATAGAACAACTCACACCAACAGAGTTAAATCCAGATTGCATAGAACAAGCTACAATTGATCGGATCATGGACAAGAAGATCAAGCACACTCGCCAGCAGAAGATCCAACTATATGGAGTTGTCAAAGTAGGCCAACTCCTTCACCAGGGCAAGTGGTTCACTAGGGACCAAGTTCAGCAGAAGTTTCTTCATCTCATGGAGGAAATCAACGCAATGGGGACCATTGCTTCTAAGGGGGGAGGAATGATCCAGCTGGATATTGGTGGCCACTCGGCAATTCCAATTGGACCCCTACCTCTGTTTCTTTAAGTTTTTCAGTTTCCTTACTTGTAGCACAATTTACTATTTTTAGCAGTTTTGCAGGTCCTAAACTTCCGGAGTTGTTTTGAGGCCCTAAACGACATTTTCTTGGCAATCTACCAACAATGATTTTTTGTTAAAATCATATTTTCCATCATAGTCCTTGGAGAGATATTTCCAACGGGGTATCATGCACGTCAAATGGAAATAATATGACCAAATCATGACCCCGGGAAGTTGGCTGTCCAACTAACCCCAACGGGGCCCATAAACTCTTGGTGTTCCATCTCCTCGGGTTAGGGTTTTGGTTGTTTAGGGTTTTCTCTTATTTTTCCATAATAAAAATTCCCTTGAGCCTCATTGTAACGCAATTCATAGGCATGTAGCTGCCACATCTCTTCTCAGAGATAAGCTACCATCGCCTGAGCTAGTTAATTTCCATTTCTATTTGTACAGGCATATTTCAGTATTTTACATTAATGAAATGAAGTATTATTTCTAATGAATCTTTGTATTTATGGTTATATTTGTAATTTGTTGTGTTCCTATTTAAATCCAGATCATGAACCATCGCTCATTTCCAAAAAAAGTAGTTAGAGGAAGGATGAGCCATTGATATCATACCACCTAGGGTTCCACCAAGAAGTTTCGAACCTTGTCTGTAGGTGCTACAAGAGGAAGCTATAGGAAGGTTACAAATGCTACCGTAGGGCCGAGAAGGAGCTACAGGAGGAATTAAAGGGTGAAAGGGAGCCATAGTGACCCGAAATTGTCTCCAAACCATCATGCGCATACAAAGCTATTTTGGAAAGAAGTAAGTGACATCCTCCTTCCTTATTTTCCATCCATTTTCATGATAATTATGCTTGAAGTTGATAGTATGTAATAGACAATTGAGAAGTAGGAGGTCTTTTTGGAAATTGTTGTGGATAGAAGTAGAGAAAAGGAGTTTGTTTGATATCAATTCTAACATCTTTCTCCCTCACTGATAAAAAGGAGTTTAACATTGTTTCCACAACTGAGATTTCTTTAAAAAAATGAATTCCACACCTAAGTAACACCAAGGAGGGGAAGTAGAAGAAATGGGGGGAGGATTTAATAGAAGAGAACCCACAAACACCAATAGGATTCACCAACACCCTCATGTAGTGAACATCTTCAAAAGAAATGAGTGGTTGGGTTTCTTTGAATTATTAAAAGGGTATGATGATGATATCACTCATGAATTTTCAATGGCATTGTATTCTCAATGAGAAGATAGTTCCACTACTATTGTCGGAGGATTGACCATCTCTCTAAGTCCTGAAGCCATAAACAGAGGTAGCACCTTACCCCTAGGAATTTGGTGGAGCAAAACAACGCAGTGAGTGTCATAGCTAGGAAAAGTTTATTCATTTTGAAAGAGAAACATGTAGAATATAATAATGAGTGAGAAGAGAAAGCCTACCTTACCCTTGGGATGAGGTGGCTTATAATATCCTCAAATATATATCTTATGAAGGGAAATTGAATGTGGCATATGCCTATCATTTCAGGTTAATTTATGAGTTAAGATTTTGTTGAAGCCTCGAAAATCGCTGCGACAACATGGGGGAAAACCACATGGTCTGGACCTTTGAAAGTGGCTCTTTTTCTGTTTGGTATAGTGGCTCCAACTAGAGATAATGGGATCAGTTTCCTAGAAAATATTTGATAGTGATGGTGGGATGATATATGGTGTAACAAGAAATGATTAAGCTAGGTGTAACCTAATATAACTTCTAAACACATGCATATATCCTAATTTAACATCATTTAACTATAAGTATACCCAGGAATCAAATATGATATGTGATCTACAATGATGTCTTACAATAATTGGTAATAAAGATCATTCAACTGCAACAAGAAATTAAATCATTTAACAATAATCGTTTTGGATAAATAGTTAGACAAAACGATTGAGAAAAATATATCACATATAAAATCATTCATGTATTCACAATGGAATCAGAGCTAACATCATACAGAAGTGCAATAATGCTAAAACTATAATTCAGATTTTCATACATAAAAAAATTGAAAGAATAAGTATTGCTTGATACATAAATAAAACATGATCATAAGATAAAAGTACCATATATGATAAGTCATGCTCATGTGCTTCAACAATATTGACCCAATTTCAATCAATCCAACACATTCTAAGAGTACAAAAGTGAATTTCAGTAGAGCATGCTAGATATTTAAAGAAAATAGATCCTGTTCCATTCATTTCATCAAAACCTCCTCAAAAGTACATAAGTGCAATGTTTTGAAAAGTGTTTTTGATAAAATTTCTGGACCTCTCTCTAAATGCATGAGAGGGGTTTAAATACTAAACTATATGTCTTAAAATAGATTATTATAAAAATAGCTAAGGAGGTTTCAAACAACCTTCCTCAGAATATGAAAAAATAAAACTAAAAGAAAAATAAATTAATGACTAGCTCCTTTGAACTTGATCTCTAAGGTCGCAAATATCAATCATGGGCTTGAGCTGAGGCGGTTGGCTGATCACAGATTTTAACTGCCCAACAAATATGGCATCTGTTAGTGCTAGCACCATCTTTTGTGTAGATGTTGTTAAACATCTTAGATTCATCCATTGGCTGTGTGGTTTCACTAAAAATTGCCAGTATGCCTCCCAATTCAACTTGTTTAACTGTTTGATTGCCTCCTCCTTTTCTTGCGTTGCCTATTTCCACTGCTACTCTAGCTGTTTGGAATTAGGAAGAAATCTTGGTACACATTTCTTGACCATATTGGCGCCATGAAGATTTTCGTTAATGGTTTCTATTATGCTATTTGTTGCTATAGATGTTTGCCTTTCTTCCTGTTTCAATCGAGAATCCCAATCTACGAACAAAATATCTTTATGAGACTCTTCTCGCTTTCGCAGGTCAGCCTTCCTCCCATCCTTTAATTCTTGCTAGGTGATAAACTCGGAAAACCTTTTGTGGATTTCGTCATACTCAAGCCTCATATCAACAACTTGGTTTGTTAATTTATCACTAGTCTTGCAATAAGGATTTATCTGTGAGATTTTATGGAAAAATACTTCCTTTTGCTGCATTAGTAAGGAATTGAGGTTGAGTGCTTCATTGATGAATTCGCTGATTTGTGGATTGTATTTAAGTTTATCTAGCATGGCTTGTATCTGCAAATCTTTTTCTGCTAAGATGTCTTGATGTTATATTCTCATTTGTTCGAATTCTTTTTGGAGTTGGGCTGCCTATAATTTTTCTTGCTGATTACATTTTTCTTGGGATAATTATTGTTCTAGCAGCAAAATTATCTATTCCTTTTCCTTGAGTAGAATTTGTACCTCTATCACCTTGTCAATAGTTGTTGTGGCATAGGCTCTCTTGAATTGCGACAACTTTGTGAGATTCTCAAATGGGTCAATAGGCAATTCCTTCGATACGATATCCATTGGTTCATTTTCTGGAGTTGTAACAGCTACAACGTCTACTTTTCTTTTCTTCCTTTGTCTCTTGACTACAACTTTGTGGGTAGGCCTACATAATACATATAGAGGAGGTATTTCCTTAATTCTTAAAACTATTTCTGAAGTAGGAGTAGCAGGAATAACCTCAACATCTTGAGTGCATGTAACTCCTTCCCATGTTGTTTTTGGATTTCACTTATGTTGGGTTTGCTTGGGAATCTGTATTTCAGATGTTTGCTCAGGGCTTGTGTCCATGTGGAGCTTTTTATTGAACTACTCCCATTCTTGTTCCAAGTCAATGACTAGAGCTTTACCTAACTGAGTTGAAGTAGAAGTGACTTCTCCTTGTTTCTTTACTTTGGCCTATTCAATCGTCTCCTCTGTACTTTGAGTTGTGTCCTTTTCAGATTCTTTATTGGTCTTTCCTCCCCCATTTTGAGATTTCCTCTCTGAGTGCTCTAACTCATGCGTAGATCTCTCTTGGGTTTCTTCTTCATAGTTTTCTTTGGAGATTCCCTCTAAGATTAAACTAGGAGTTGGCTCCATTATTGGTTCAATTTGTAGTAGGTCCAATGGGACCTTTGATAATCTCTTTTTCTTGTACACATGGAAAGATTTAACATGTTCGGGGGTCAAAAGTGTTGATGCCATATGAAAAAATTGTGAAAATGTTTCTGCCTATAGGAAGAGGTCATCAAAGGTGTCCTCTTCATGGGTGAACTGTTTTACTTTTACTATAGTAATAAATTCCTTAACAATGCCATTTGGGTCGTACTGCCTTCCTAGAACTGTAGCTAATTTCAGAGACTTGATAACCTCTGCTTCTTTTAATGCATGTCCATAATCATGTAGTGAAAAATCACTACATTGTAATGGGAATGTAGGCCAAATAGCCTTCTTTTTCTCTTTCAGTCCTCTGCTCATTCCACCTTCCCCTGTTGTCTTGTAAGCTATTTCTCTGGCCATTAGTTTTTCAGGGACATAATATGGGAGGACATGCGGTGAAGAAATTCTCCCAAAGACTCTAATGTAGGTGAATGTTTCTTCCCCAAACCATCTCACTACTGGAAAGATATCTACTTCGGCTTCTTTAGAAAACCTAGGGGCGGTCCTGTCATATACTTCTCTATGAATGGGTAGCATAACCCCTTGACATATTTTATAAAAATGGGGGTGGAATTGAGATTCCCACAAAATCTTATGGTATATATGGATGGGAAGCAGGTTCTGTATAGTCCACTTCCATCCCATATTGGGAAAATGAGAACAAAAATAGATTGCATACATAACAAAGTTACTCATGAAAAAAGGGGGAAAAACCCTTAAAGAGGAACCTCTTTTCCTTCTATATTCTATAATGACATTTTCCAAATTATCTGATAAAATTTGAGCCCAGTTCATTATTGTTTCATTCACTGATGCATCTATTAATGGGATCCAATCCATGGAAAACATGGTGCTATCGGGTCTACCAAATAACCTACATATCATTGCTACTGTGAAACTATGAGGGGGAGAAATGGATATCGTTGAGTACATACCAATTTTGTCCCGTTTGAGCTTGCATTCACTTAATTTCTAGGTATGAGTGATTCCTGACGTGTCCTCATTTTATTTGGTGAATTTCTCAAGGAACTGTTTGTTGTAGAACTTTTGTGGCTCTAGTAACTGGTACATGACCCCATGACTTCTTGCCTGTGATTCTTGAAGGTTCTATCTTTGATGTCTACCTTTTCAACTACCCATTTAACCATATTCGTGTATGGGATTATCTTTGGTCTCGCTGCTATGTGGTGCAGGAATGAGCATGTTGTTTCGAAATAGGAGGCGTCAGATGACTCCTAAGCATCTATCGTGGCCTTGGTTACTAGTGGCCTGGGCCATTCTTCTTATAACAAGTTGTACATGGCCTCCCATGTTGAAGTTCCTCCATCTTTGCTACATTTGGTATCAGAGAAAAGCAGGACCACTTCTAATTTCTCAGATTCAGTTCCTTTCCCCTTCTTCACCATTGTTTCCAACGATGTTCTCTACGGAGTTTTCCTGAAATGGAGCAAAATGAAAGTTATCGGATAAACATGAGTGAGAATAATAGTG
The DNA here is from genome assembly GCA_031772625.1 of Pinus tabuliformis. Classification (NCBI taxonomy): domain Eukaryota; kingdom Viridiplantae; phylum Streptophyta; class Pinopsida; order Pinales; family Pinaceae; genus Pinus; species Pinus tabuliformis. Next base: position 459,852,496 of record CM062811.1, read on the forward strand.
AGAATAAATAATACAGTTAACCTCAAAAAGGTGACAAGATATGATCTATTATTCAAAACATAGATGAAAGGATATAGTATCATGTCGAGCCGATCTTTAGCATAAATGCCATTAAACCCATTAAATAGCCACTAAGGCTTCTTATCATTGCTTTATTACTCATTCAATTACCGCATCACAAACGGGAAGGAAAAACTTTTAAGAGGGCGAGTTCTAACTACGAGAATGTTGATTTTGCGATTGTGATGAAATATCGCAAATCACATTATTGCATATTTGATTGTGCATTTTCTCAAATTTCTTTAGAATTATGTGGGATGCGAGATAAGCGGTGTATCCTTTACGGTTTGGAGTGTAGTTTTCCTGAAGGACTAATTACTTCATAAAGTGCTCTTCACTACATCGTAGAATTAACTTACAATTTATAGCATTTTCTTTTATCGAGTCTGGGCTTTATCACATTTCAAGAGCTCATGCAGTTCATAATATTGGACTTTTATGTAAATTGACGCGATGCGATGAGGTTGACTCGTTTTATTGCAATATCGCACCTTGCATGTTACGACATGCTTTGCAAGTTGCATCCTTTTTGAATGCCGATATGCGATTGTAATAAGTGCTTCATTTATAGAAAATGCCTTAACTCTTAGTTTTTGAATGAAAAGTCTAATGAATTCTAAGTCAAATGTGTGATTCATTCTATTGCAATTCATGGATTTTATTTGTTAATTAACCCTTCAATGCGAGAATTGCTAGTCTTAGAGGGTTTTGACTCGATATCTTGATTTATTTCTAAAAGTTCAAAAGAAAGTGCCTAAGTGATAAACTTTTCTTGGAGGGATTTTTATAAAGGGTCCCCATTTATTAATTAACATATTAACCATTAGACTAATAAATGGGTGGTTGTTGAGTAGCACAACAATTGGCGATTTTATGAAAGAACCAATTATCTCTGATAGTGTTTTGAAATTTCTAAAATTTCCATAATAAAGATAGTTCAGAAAATAGGAAATACATGAAATAGAAGATAAGTAACATTCCTCTTAATAAGAAAACAAAATCCACCTAATTATCGTCCATTTGATTATCCTTTTCAAAATGAAAATTCCTTTGTCTACATCAGTCTTTACTTGGTCTTAAAGACAAAGCAGGGGGCTCTCGCAAATTAGCTTTTAAATGTACTCATTTGTCACAGGTAGAGCCTTTGCTGCCAGCAAGAGTCCATAGCCTCGCCAGCGTTACCTTTTAACCAAAAGTGATACAGTATCCCATACAGATAAGGGTGCAATTTTTAGAGATAAATTCATATTCATATACTTCTTTTTCTTTCTTTTGTAAACAATTTATTTTTGTTTGAAACTTCATTTTTTCTACTTAAAGGTCATTGTCTTGGTTTGGTGGCCAAAATTGACAATGCCATTCACTAGTTGTAATTCAACTAAACAAGCTGGCTCATGATGAGACCCCTTGTCTTTTGATTAAAATAATCTCAAGCCGTTACCCAGTTTTGATATGCAGTATTGGTAATGTAAGTTTATTATTTCCCAATGATCATGGTAAGTCGACACTTGATGAGACCTCTTATCCTTTAAGTTTTAAGTATATTTTAGAATTACACTCTAAAAAGAGAAAAAATTACCAGATGGGGAGAATCATTGACTCCGTAAGAGTTTCTGGATGGCAATTATAGAGCTAAGGATTCTTATCTACATAGAGTCTTTGCTTTGTTATAGATATTTTTCTTGATCGATGGTAGAACGAAGGTTTCTTTATAAAGTTGAGGTTTTTCAAAGGAAAAGTAATTGGGGTCGGAAACAAGAAGATTTTAGAGTAATAGAACTTAGCTTATGTTTCAAATGTGAAAATTATCTTCTCAACAATCTCTACTTATACAAGCGAAAACTCAAAATATAAAAGAGATTATTATTGTGAAAGGCCAAAGGTAAATGCTATTTAACTTTTATTTTCCTAGAAAAAGTAAAGGTAGTAGTGTACAAGGGATAGAAGAGGTTATCTTCTATGAAAAATATTTCTTCAAAATTTGCCTATTAACAGGTAAATAATCCCTCTTACCTGATAAATCCTGTAGTAAAAAGGTGGATGGGCCAATTTTCTCCGCAATCTAAAATGGGCCAAGCCACATTATTTGGAATTTGGTATGCTTACCTTTTTCCTCGTGTGCTTTATCCCACTTCAATACAAAGTCTTTGAGTTGAAAGGATTTAATATTTATAGAATTTGCATCAAATGCAGATTTAACTAATTGTTGATGATGTGCATGTGTGATATTATCTTTATCTCTTTCTTATTCGAGCTTGAGGATTTGCAATTGCCTTAATTGCATAGAAGAGGAAGGAATTTCTTCAATAAATTGAACCAGGGCTAGAGAGGGAATAACTATATTTGTAGGGAGAACAACTTCTTTCCCATAGACCAAATTAAAAGGAGAAGTGCCTATTGAGGCCTTCTGTGTTATTTGATCTGCCCATAGAGAAAATGTCAAAGATTTGTGCCAATTTTTCTGACTTTGATCAACGATTCATTTGATGATTCTTATGAGATTTTTGTTTGTAGATTCAGCCAAACCATTTCCCTGAGGATAATAGTTAGTAGAATATTTAAGTTTAAAACCTCTTTTAAGAGAAAATTCTATCATAGCATTGCCTATGAAATAAGATGCAATTTCAAACATGAGGGAAGTTGGTAGGCCAAATCTCGTAATAATAAACTAATCAATAAATTCAATGATGTTTTCAGAATTGGCTGCCTTAAGTGGAATCACTTCCATGCATTTTGTGAAGTAATCAATAACTTTAAGGATATATCTATGCTGCTTTGAAGAGTGAGGAACAATATCACCTATTATGTCCAGTGCCCATTGTTCAAATGATTGTTCAATGTTGACGGTTGTAATGGTAATGCGAGTTTCCTCTCTCTCCCATTAGCTATTTGACAAATTTTACATTTCCTTACATATTCATGTGCATCTTTAAATAAGTTTGGCCAATAATAGCCAGTATGAAGGATTTTATGTGTTATTGTGTCTCCTCCAAAATGTCCACCAGTTAGTCCATCATGGAGTTCCTACAAAACCTTTTCTGCCTTAGATTCTTCAAGGCATATAAGAAAAAAAGAATCATATTTTTTTCTAAACAACACACCATTAATGATTTCATATTTCTTAGATTTTATCCTCAAAGACCTTTTTTCTTTTGTAACTAAGTTGCATAGGGGCATATCCCCTTTTCAAGTAAAAGATGATATCAACATATTTAGATTCAGTATCATTGAGGCTTACCTCAAATATTCGTATATCATCACCTGAATCTTGTAGTGCTGGTAAATTGGATGCTCCTGCTAACACTCTATAGAAACCTTGAACTTTAAAAAATTTAGCTCGTCTGATATCAATGTCATATTATTGTAGTGTTGTTACCCAATTTTCTCTTATCTCACTCACATCTCTTTGTGTCAGTAAATTTCTTACTGCTGGGAATGGGACTATTACCTTAGTGTGAGTCTTGAGAAGGAAGGGCCTGAAATGCTTTATTGATTTGAAAACAACAAAATATTGTTTTTCAACATCTGAGTAGTTTAATTCAACCCCCTGCAAATTGGAGCTAAAAAAATAAATTGGTGCTTCGATTTTGTCATCATTGACCTGTGTGAGTATAGTTGCATATGATGTCTCGGAAGCAAAGGTATATAAAATGAAATGATTAGAAAAATTTGGAGTTGCTAAAGAGGGAGAATTTATGATTGCTTGTTTAATCAGATTAAAAGCTTCATGCTCGGTATGTCCCCATTTAAAAACATAACTTTTCTTAATCATAGATTGGAGAGGTAAAACAATTCGTGAAAATTCAGGGACAAATCTTGTGAAAAAATTTATCTGACCTAGGAAATATTGCATCGATTTTTTGTTATGAGGTAAAGGGATTTCATAAATTTCTCTTATCCTATCGGGATCAATAAGAATTCCTCTTTTGGATACAATAAATCCAAAGATCTTTCCTTCAATGTAAGAAAAGAAATCTTTCTTAGGATTGAGAGAATTTCCATACCTCTGATAACTCTCAAAGATTTGTTTTAATTCCTTTAAATGATTACTGTGCTTTTTCAAATACACAGTTATGTCATTTAAATAAATTACCACTAATTTTTTCACCAAACCTTTGAAAGCTATATCCATGGCTCTCTGAAATGTTGCACCAACATTGATTAACCAAAATGGCATCTTTTGATAGGCATAGGTGCCCCATTTGGTTTGAAATGTAGTCTTTATCCAGTCATCTGGATGTACTAGAACTTGATTATAACCTGAAAATCCATCCAGAAAAGATATCAATTTTGAGCCTGCAACTAATTGCAGTATCTGTTCCATAGGAGGTGATGGGAATTTGTCCTTCTGACAAGCTTTGTTGAGATTACAAAAGTCTATACATATCCGAATATCACCATTCTTTTTCTTGACTCGGACAAGGTTAGAAACCCACCTTGAATGCCTTAGAGGAAAAATTATTTTGGGTTTGAGAAGCTTATTTAATTCATATTTGATCTGATTTTCTAAATTTGGATGAATCTTTCTCAACTTCTGTTACACTGGCTTTTCATCGAATATCATGGGAATGGTAAGTTGAATGATAAAAGTATCATATGTCTTGAGATCTTCATGGTTCCTAGCAAAGACATTTTTGTATTTATTTAACAACTAAACAAAGGCCGATCTTTCATCTAGCGTAAGACCGAGTCCCAGATTGATATTTTGAGGTTTAAGATTAGTTCCAAGATTAAATAACTCAAATCTCAAAGTTGAACATTGAAGTTTTGAGTTAGTGGGTTTCTTGAACCTGTCCTTAATATCATATAAGTCTTCCAGCTTAACCACATATTTAGGCATGGAATTTGCAGTCATTTCTTTCTTAAGCTGGCAGTCATGCTGATATTCATCTATTATCTAGTCATCGTAAGGGCATTCAGATGTTAGAAACATATGATATCTGGAGCATTATTAAAGACTCACCAATTGGTGATGTTGTCGGGAATAGAAGGCCCAAAAATTAATTCAATGGAAAAACGACTGGGGCTATAATCTCCTGGTGGAATGAGCTAGGATGGAACATTAGCCAAAAGATTAACTCTTGGATTTGGATTCTTGGGATAGGGGAAATGTTAAATGCTATAAAATGAGAGGTGAGGTCCTTGACTAATGATTGATAATGTTTCAATTGTCCGGAGAGATAGTGTATAGTATTCCTTACCTGCTTAATTACAATTTCCAAATCTCCAAACACTTGAAGATATTTTATATCAAGGCCAATAGATTTATACATTGCTTGAACTAATGCTTCATATTCATCATTTTTATTTGTGCATTCGAAGTCAATTCTGCATGTTAACATAGTTTTTCCCCTTCTGGGCTAACTAATATGCATCATCTTCCAGCTCCATCGTTCGATCTAGATCCATCAAAATATAATTTCCAAAATAAGATTTAACTACACGTCTATCTACAAAATGTATACATTTGGAGGCATCTATTTGAGAAAAAATTTCAACTTGTGATATAACAGATGTTTCCAAGAAGGGTGAAGTATTTGCATTAAAATTTCCTATAAATGATTCAATTGAATAATTCCAATAATATTGTTGTTGCATGTGATGGGTCCATTTTCTCCTTCCAATTCTGTAATGATATACTTTTGATGTTTCTCTCAGTCAACCCTTATTTGATTTAGCTTACCATTATAGGGAAGCCACATGTAGGACCAGTTGGTTGCGAAATAGCCATGAAGCTTTTCTGACCAATCTCTGCTAAGGATTAATCTGTAGAACTCCAGGATATCAGCCACAAGTATGTCAATGGCTTGACATACTTTCGGGTTTTATGAGAGTCGAATAGTGACTTGATTGAGTTCCCCCCTAATTTTGACTTGAGATCAATCTAACTACATGATGCGAACAATAGATTTTTGGGGCTCCACATTCAATTTCACACAAATTGTTCTTGGTAGGATGCTGGATGAGTATGGGATTTGGATCTTCTTCCTATTAGAGGGATATAAGTTAAACTAATTTTATCTAGTGAGGTAGTAGGAGGCCTTCCCATTTCTTGAGCAATGTGTGATATTACAACAGCAGGAAGAGGAGAAGTAGGGACTGCTTTTAGTTTTTTGAGCAATAGCTTCTATTGATGTTTTAACTTTCTAAGCTCATGGAATGTAATATTCGCCCTAGTCTTTTTCATATCTTCAACAATGTTGTATTTCATTTCATTAGAGACTAGCAGGGTTTTAGCTGAAGGTGAAGAATTTGATTCAGGAGGAGTGGTTTGAGTGGATTTGGGGGAATATTTTTTACCTATTACTTTATCTTTGGGAGTTGGAGTTTATGCTTTATGTTTTGGATTTGTTTGTGGCAAATATATAGTGCTTCTACTCCTAGTTGCGACAGGTAATTATTCTTGTGCTTCTTCATTAGGAAGGATAAAATCCCACATTCCTTGTAATTCAACTACTTCTTCATCATTATTTTGTTCTTCAGCTGTTGATATTTCCTCTTCCTCTACATCTGATTCAACATTTGATATGGTACTTGGAGGCTTAGGATCAGAGGAAGGGTTTCTTTTGTAAGATCTATGAGCTTTCCTTGAGGAAGTCTCATCTACCTATTTTTTGATGTCAACCATTTCATTGGACATTGTTTTAAGGACCTTCTACAGTTCTTCAAGATCAAAAAGATCTTTAGGTGCTTTTTCTTGGATTCATCCCTAAAAGTTACCTTCTTGGATTTTCGTTCTTCTAATGCATTCTTTTTCTCTAAGGATAAAATGGGTTTTTCTACAGCTATGGCTTATTTCATTTTTCTACCAAAGTTGGTTTGGTAGCCCTACCAAGAAAAATAGTTGCATTTGAGGGAAGAGCAGAAATGTACCATTCATTTTGGACTTCATCACTAGGCTTGGATGTCATTGGTATTTTATTCAATAACTTATTAAAACGTGAATTGAATTCCTTAATTGGTTCTCTAGGTCTAGCTTTCAAGTTAGATAGATCATTGAGAAGAGTAGTTGTTGATTAGTCATCTCCAAACTTGGTTAAGAATTGCTCCTGAAAGGCATCACAACTATTAATGGAACCAGATGGTAATGAAAAATACCATGATCATGTTGATCCTTGTAAAGTATAAGGGAATAATCTTACAACTACATCTTCTTCTACCACTGCATTCATATTTATGGACAACATAAAATTGTTGATGTGTTCTTCAGAAGGGAGACCATCATTAGGGTTAAGTTTTGGCAACCATTTCATTGGATGTGTAGGTAATGGGTGTAATGGTCTTGATATTCGAACAACTCCTGGACTTGTCCATGGTCTTTGAGCCATAATGGGTATCTGTGTAGAGGAAGATTTTCTAGTAGTTGAAGGTGATTGGGTAGAGTAGGTTTTTGCTTCAGTACCAGTGTAAACCACGATCTAGAGTTGTGAGGTGGATGATTGACTTTGTGATGAAGTGGATGGAATGAATGAGGATGTTTCAAGTGATGATGAGAGAACCTCACTATGAGCTTCAGAATGTGTTTTCTTAGTTTTCCTATGGTTTGGTAGAGGGAATTCAAATGGGGGGATCCAAAATTTTTTGTTCTGTGATATAGTTAGCCTTTGAGAGGAAGGAAACTGAGAAGAAACACTAGCTTATGATAACTTAGATTCTGCTTGAGGTATTGAAATTCCCTGCAGTTTATGGATTAAAGACTGCACTTCAGGATTTTCTATAGAAGAAGATTGATCTGATTTCTTTGGGATCTCAGTAGTGGATTCTAAGGATTTCTTTACAACTTCTCGCCTAGGATTTGGGGATTTAGAATGTGACCGAGAAGTTGGAGGTGATGGTGAGGGAGTTTTATTCTTGGAATGGATTACTGATTTAGATTTTCTTTCCATTCATAGTCAGGCCCTCCTTCTAGCACCAAAATGTTCAAGCCTCGAAAATCGTTGTGAAAACATGGGAGAAAACCACCCAGTACGGACCTTGAAAGAAGCTCCTTTTCTATTTGGTATAGTGGCTTCGTGTGGGGATAATGGAACCAGTTTCCCAGAAAATATTTGATAGTGATGGTGGGATGATATATGATGTAACATGTAATGATTAATCTAGGTGTAATCTAATCTAACTTCTAAACACATGCATATATCCTACTTTAACATCATTTAACTATAACTATACCTGAGAATCAAATATGATATGTGATCTACAATGATGTCTTACAACAATTGGTAATAAATATCATTCAACTGCAACAAGAAATTAAATCGTTTAACAATAATCGTTTTGGACAAATAGTTAGACAAAATGATTGAGAAAAATATATTTCATATAAAATTGTTCATGTATTCATAGTGGAATTAGGGCTAACATCATACAAAAGTGCAATAATGCTAAAACTATAATTCAAATTTTCATACATAAAACAATTGAAAGAATAAGTATTGCTTGATACATAAATAAAACATGATCATAAGATAAAAGTACCATATATGATAAGTCCTTCTCATGTGCTTCAGCAATATTGACCCAATTTCAGTCAATCCAGCACATTCTAAGAGTACCAAAGTGCATTTCAGTAGAGCATGCTAAATATTTAAATAAAATAGATCCTATTCAATTCATTTCATCAAACCCTCCTCAAAAGTACAAAAGTGCAATGTTTTGAAAAGTGTTTTTGATAAAATTTATGGACCTCTCTCTAAATGCATGAGATGGATTTAAATACTAAAGCATATTTCTTAAAATAGATTATTACAAAAATAGCTGAGGAGGTTTCAAACAAAATTCCTCAAAATATGCAAAAATAAAACTAAAAGAAAAATAAATTAATGACTAGCTCCTTTGAAATTGATCTCTAAGTTCGCAAATATCAGTCATGGGCTTGAGCTGAGGCGGTTGGATGATCACAGATTTTAACTGCCCAACAAATATGGCATCTATTAGTTTTGGCACCATTGTTTGTGTAGATGTTGTTAAACATCTCAGAGTCATCCAATGGTTGTGTGGTTTCACTAAAAACTGCTAGTAAGCCTCCCAATTCAGCCTAGTTAACTCTTTGATTACCTCCTTTTCCTGCACTACCTATTTCCACTACTACTCTAGTTGTTTAGCATAAGGAAGAAATCCTCGTACACATTTCTTGACCATATTGGAACCATGAAGATTTTTGTTAATGGCTTCTATTATGCTATTTGTTGTTGGCGTTGCTATCATTGTTGCCCTTTCTGCCTGTTTCAACTGAGAATCCCAATTTGTGAACATAATATCTTTATGAGACTCTTCCAGCTTTGGCAGGTTAGCCTCCCTACTATCCTCTGATTCCTTCCAGGTGATAAACTCATAAACCCTTTTGTGGATTTCATCATACTCAAGCCTCATATCAACAACTTGGTTTGTTAATTTATCACTGGTCTCGCAATAAGGATTTATCTGTGAGATTTTCTGGCAAAATACTTCCTTTTGTGGCATTAGTAAGGAATTGAGGCTGAGGGCTTCCTTGATGAATTCATTGATTTGCAAATTGTATTTAAGTTTATCTATCATGGCTTATATCTAAAAATATTTTTCTGCTAAACTGGCTTGATGTTGTATTCTCATCGGTTCAAATTTCTTTTGGAGTTGGGCTACTTGTAATTATGCTTGCTTTCTTGGGCTAATTGTTGTTCTAGCAGCAGAATTCTCTGTTCCTTTTCCTTGAGCAGCATTTGGACCTTTGTCACCTTGTCAATAGTTGTTGTGGCATAGGCTCTTGTGAATTGTGACAACTTTGTGAGATTTTCAGATGGGTCGATAAGTGAGTCCTTCCATACGATGTCCATTGATTCATTTTCCGGAGTCGTAATAGCTACATCATCCAGATTTCTTTTCTTCCTTTGTCTCTTGACTATAGCTTTGTGGGTAGGGATATAGAATAAATCAAGATGAGGTATTTCCTCAATTCTTAAAACAATTTCTGAAGTAGGAGTAGTAGGAATAACCTCAATGTCCGTAGTGCCTATAGCTCCTTCCCCTGTTGTTTCTAGATTTGAATTATGCTGGGTTTGCTTGGTAGTCTATATTTTATATGTTTGTGTATGTGTGGATATTTTAATTGGACTACTCCCATTCTTGTTCCAGTTCAATGACTGGAGCTTTACCTGACTGAGTTGAAGTAGAAGAAACTTTTGCTTGTTTCTTTTCTTTGTCCTCCTCAACTATCTCTTGTGTACTTTGAGTTGTGTCTTTTTCAAATTCTTTACCGGTGTTTCCTCCCCCATTTTCAGATTTTCACTCTGAGTTCTATGACTCATGCATATATCTCTCGTGGGTTTCTACTTCAGAGTTTTCTTTAGAGCTGCCCTCCAAGCTTACACTGGGAGTTGGCTCCCATATTGGTTCAATCTGCAGTAAGTCCAATGGGACCTTTAATAATCTCTTTTTCATGTACACATGGAAAGCCTTAACATCTTATGGGGTCAAAAGTAGTGATGCCATATGCAGAACTTTTGAAAATGCTTCTGCCTGTAGGAAGAGGTCATCAAAGGCATCCTCTTCGTGGGTGAACTATTTTACTTTTACTGTAGTAGTAAATTACTTAACAATGCCATTTGGGTCGTACTTCCTTCCTAGAAATGTAGCTAATTTCAAAGAATTAATAATATTTGCTTCTTTTAATGCATGTCCATAATAATGTACTACAAAAGCACCACATTGTAATGGCAATGTAGGCCAAATAGCCATCTTTTGCTCTTTTAGTCCTCTGCTCATTCCACCTTCTCGTGCTATTTGGTAAGATATTTCCCAGGCCATTAATTTGCCGAGGACATAATATGGGAGGACATGCGGTGAAGAAATGCTCCCAAATACTCTAACGTAGGTGAATGTTTCTTCCCCAAACCATCTGGCTACTGGGAAGATATCTACTTCGGATGCTTTAGAAAACCTAGGGGTGGTCCTTTCATATACTTCTCTATGAATTGGTAGCATAACCCCTTAACAGATTTTATAACAATCGGGGTACAAGTGAGATTCCCACAAAATCTTATGGTATATATGGATGGGAAGTAGATTCTGTACAATCCACTTCCATCCCATATTGGGAAATTGAGAACAAAAACAGATTGCATCCATAACAAAAGCACTCATGAAAAAAGGGGGAAAAACCCTTAAAGAGTAACTTGTTTTCCTTCTATATTCTATAATGGCCTTTGCCAAATTATCTGATAAAATTTGAGCCCAGTTCATTATTGTTGCATTCACTGATGCATCTATTAACAAGAACCAATCCATGGAAAAGTTGGTGTTATCGGGTCTATCGAATAACCTACATTTCATTGCTACTGCGAAACTATGAGGGGGAGAAATGAATGTCATTGAGTACATACTAGTTTTATCCCATTTGATCCAGCCTTTGCTTGATTTGTAGGTCTACATGACATTTGACGGGTCCTCATTTTCCTTGGCAAATTTCTCAAGGAACTATTTGTTGTAGAAATTTTGCGGCTCTGGTAACTAGTACATTAGTTGTAGGTTGTTTGTTGAGAAAGACCCCATGACTTCTTTCCTATGATTCTTGAAGGTTCTGTCTATTATGTCTACCTTATCAATTACCCATTTGACGATATCCGTGTATGGGATTATCTTTGGTCTTGCCGCTATGCGGTGCAGGAACAAGCATGATGTCTCGAAATAGGAGGTGTCACGTGACTCCTGAGCATCTACCGTGGCATTAGTTACCAATGGCCTAGGTTTCTCTTCTTCTAACAAGTTGTACATGGCCTCCCATGTTGAAGTTCCTCCATCTTTTGTTGCGCGTGCTATCAGAGAAAAGTGGGACCATTTCTGATTTCTCAGATGTAGTTCCTTTCCCCTTCTTCACCATTGCTTCCAACGATGTTCTCTGCAAATTTTTCCTGAAATGGAGAAAAATGGAAGTTATTAGACAAACATGAGTGAGAATGATAGTAAGAATAAATTATACAGTTAACCTAAAAAAGGTGACAACAGAGGAGCTATTATTCAAAACACGGATGAAAAGATATTGTATCACATCGAGCCGTTCTTTAGCATAAATTCCATTAAACCCATTAAATAGCCACTAAGGCTTCTTATCATTGCTTTTATTACTCATTAAATTACCACATCACAAACGGGAAGGAAAAATTTTAAGGTGGCGAGTTCTAGAAGAGAGAATTTTGATTTTGTGATTGCGATGGAATATCGCAAATCACATTATCGCATATTTGATTGTGCGCTTTCTCAAAGTTCTTTAGAATTTTGTGGGATGCGAGATAAGTGGGGTATCCTTTACCATTTGGAGCATAGTTTTCCTGAAGGAGTAATTACTTCATAAAGTGCTTTTCACTACATGGCAGACTTAACTTACAATTTATAGCATTTTCTTTTATCGGGTCCAGGCTTTATCACATTTCGGAAGCTCGCGCATTTCATAAGATTGGAATTTTAAGTAAATTGACGCGATGTGATGAGGTTGACTTGTTCTATCGCAATATCACATCTTGCATGTTACAACATGCTTTGCGAGTTGCGTCCTTTGTGAACACCGATATGCGATTGCGATAAGCGCTTCATTTATAGGAAATGCCTTAATTCTTAGTTTTTGAATGAAAAGTCTAATGAAGTCTAAGTCAAATGTGGTGATTCATTCTATCGCAATTCATGGATTTTATTTATTAATTAACCCTTCAATGCACTCAGTGCAGCGGTATGTGAAAAGGCGAGAATTGCTAGTCTTAGAGGGTTTTGACTCGATATCTTGATTTATTTCTAAAATTTCAAAAGAAAGCGCCTAAGTGCTAAACTTTTCTTGGAGGGTTTTTTATAAAGGGTCCCCATTTATTAATTAACATATTATCCATTAGACTAATAAATGGGGGGTTGTTGAGTAGCATAACAATTGGCGATTTGTTGGAAGAACTAGTTATCTTTGATAGTGTTTTGAAATTTCTAAAACTTCCAAAATAAAGATAGTTCAGAAAATAGGAGATACATGAGATATAATATAAGTAAAATTCCTATGAATAGGCAAACAAAGTACACCTAATTATCATCCATTTGATTATCATTTTTCAAAATGAAAATTCTTTTGTCTACATCAGTCTTTACTTGGTCTTAAAGATAAAGTAGGGGGCTCTTGCAAATAAGCTTTTAGAAGTACTTATGTGTCACAGGTAAAGCATCTAGTGCTAGCAGGCATCCAGAGCCTTGCCAGGGTTACCTTTTAACCAGCAATGATTCAGTGTCCCATACAGATAAGAGTGAAATTTTTAGAGATAAATTAAGATTCATATAATTACTTCTTTTTCTTTCATTTCTAAACAATTTATTTTTGTTAAAAATTTAATTTTTTCTACTTAAAGGTCATTGTCTTGGTTTGGTGGCCAAAATTGACAATGTCATTCACTGGTTGTAATTCAATTGAACAAGCTAGCTCGTGATCCCTTGTCTTTTGATTAAAATAATCTCAATCCATTACCCTTTTTTGATATGCAGTATTGGTAATGTCAGTTTATTATTTCCTAATGATCATGGTAAGTGGGCTCTTGATGAGACCTCTTATCCTTTAAGTTTTAAGTATATTTTAGAATTACACTCTAAAAATAGAAAAATTTACCAGATCGCGAGAATCATTGACTCCATAAGAGTTTCTGGACGACAATTATAGAGCTAAGGATGCTTTTCTACAAAGAGTCCTTGCTTTGTTATAGATACTTTTCTTGACCGATGGTAGAAAAACAGTTTCTTTATAAAGTTGAGGTTTTGCAAAGGACAAGTAATTTTTGTGGACAGCAAGCAAATTTTAGAGTAATAGAACTTAGCTTATGTTTCTAATGTGAAAATTATCCTCTCAATAGTCTCTACTTATACAAGCAAAAAGTCAAAATATAAAAGAGATTATTATTGTCAAAGGCCAAAAGTAAATGCTATTTAACTTTTATTTTCCTAGAAAAAGTAAAGGCAGTAATGTACAGGGGAAAGAAGAGGTTACCTTATATGAAATATATTTCTTCAAAATCTACCTATTAACAGGTAGAGAATCTCTCTTGCCTGATAAATCCTGCATTAAAAAGGTGGATGGGCCAATTTTCTCTGCAATCAGAAATGGGCCAAGCCACATTCTTTGGAATTTGGTATGTTTACCTTTTTCCTCATGTGCTTTATCCAACTTCAATAAAAAGTCTCTGAGATGAAAGGATTTAGGACTTACAGAATTTGCATCAAATGAAGATTTAACTAATTGTTGATGATGTGCATGTGTGATTTTGGCTTTATCTCTTTCTTCTTCGAGCTTGAGGATTTGCAATTGCCTTAATTGCATAGAAGAGGAAGGAATTTCTTCAATAAATTGAACCAGGGCTAGAGAGGGAATAGCTATGTTTGTAGGGAGAAGAACATCTTTCCCATAGACAAAATTAAAAGGAGAAATGCCTATTGAGGCCTTTTGTGTTATTCAATCTGCCCATAGAGAAAATGTCAAATATTTGTGCCAATTTTTCTGAATTTGATCAACGATTCATTTGATGATTCTTATGAAATTTTTGTTAGTAGATTCAGCCAAACCATTTCCCTGAGGATAATAGTTAGCAAAATATTTAAGTCTAAAACCTCTTTTAAGAGAAAATTTTGTCATAGCATTGTCTATGAAATAAGATGTATTGTCAAACATGAGGACAGTTGGTAGGCCAAATCTAATAATAATAAATTGATCAATAAATTCGATGATGTTTTGAGAATTGGCTACCTTAGGTGGAAGCTTCCACCCATTTCATGAAGTAATCAGTTGTTGTAAGGATATATCTATGCTGCTTTAAACAGTGAGGAACGATCTCACCTATTATGTCCAGTCCCCATTGTTCAAATGGTTGTTCAATGTTGACTGACTGCAATGGTAATGCGGGTTTCCTCTGTCTTCCAGCAGCTATTTGACAATTTTTACATTTCCTTACATATTCATGTGCATCTTTGAATAAGGTTGGCTAATAATAGCCAGCATGCAGGATTTTATGTATTGTTGTGTCTCCTCCAAAATTTCCACCATTTGGTCCATCATGGAGTTCCTACAAAACCTTTTCTACCTCAGATTCTTCAAGGCATTCAAGAAGAAAAGAATTGTAATTTTTTCTAAACAACACACCATTGATGATTTCATATTGCTTAGATTTTATCCTCAAAGCCCTTTTTCTTTTGTAACTAAGTTGCATAGGGGCATATCCATTTTTCAAGTAAAAGATGATATCAACATATTTAGATTCAGTATCGTTGAGGCTTACCTCAAATATTTGTATATCATCACCTAAATCTTGTAGTGCTGGTAAATTGGATGCTCCTGCTAACATTATGAAAAAACCTTGACCTTTAACAATTTTAGCTGGTCTGATCTCAATGTCATATTCTTGTAGTTTTGTTACCGAATTTGATCTTTTCTCACCCATTTCTCTTTGCATTAGTAAATTTCTTACTACTGGGAATGTGACTGTTACCTTAGTGTGAGTCTTGATAAGGAAGGGTATGAAATTCTTTATTGATTTGAAAATAGAAAAAGCTTGTTTTTCAATGTCTGAGTAGTTTAATTCAACCTCCTGCAAATTGGAGCTAAAAAAAGAAATTGGTGCTTCGATTTTGTCATCATTGACCTGTGTGAGTATAGTTTCATATGATGTATCGGAAGCAAAGGTATATAAAATGAAATGATTAGAAAAATTTGAAGTTTCTAAAGAGGGATCATTTATGATTTCTTGTTTAATCGGATTAAAAGCTTCATGCTCGGTATGTCCCCTTTTTAAAAACATAAATTTTCTTAATCATAGATTGGAGAGGTAAAACAATTCATGAAAAGTCAGGGACAAATATTTTGACAAAATTTATCTAAGCTAGGAAAGATTGCATGGATTTTTTGTTATGAGGTAAAGGGATTTCAGAAATTTCTCTTATCCTATCGGGATCAATAAGAATTCCTTCTTTGGATACGATAAATCCAAAGAGATTTCCTTCACTCAAAGCAAAGAAAGATTTCATAGGATTGAGATAAATTACATACCTTTGACAACGCTCAAAGATTTGTTTTAAATCCTTTAAATGATTACTGCACTTTTTCGAATACACAGTTATGTCATCTAAATAAATTACCACTGATTTGTTCACCAAACCTTTGAAAGCTATGTCCATGGCTCTCTAAAATGTTGCACCAACATTGATTAACCCAAATGGCATCTTTTGATAGGCATAGGTGCCCCATTTGGTTTAAAATGTAGTCTTTATCCGGTCATCTGGATGTACTAGAATCTGATTATAACCTGAAAATCCATCCAAAAAAGACATCAATTCTGAGCCTGCAACTGATTGCAGTATCTGTTTCATAGGAGGTAATGGGAAGTTGTCCTTATGACAAGCTTTGTTGAGATTGCGAAATTCTATACATATTCAAATATCACCATTCTTTTTCCTGACTGGGACAAGGTTAGAAACCCACCTTGAATGCCTTATAGGAAAAATTATTTTGGCTTTGAGAAGCTTATTTAATTCAGATTTGATCTGATTTTCTAAATTCAGATGAATCTTTCTCAACTTCTGTTGCACGGGCTTTTCATCGGATATCATGGGAATGGTATGTTGAATGATAAAAGTATCATATGTCTTGAGATCATCATAGTTCCAAGAAAAGACATTTTTGTATTTCTTTAACAACTGAACACATGCTGATCTTTCACCTAGCTTAAGATTGAGTCCTAGATTGATATTTTGAGGTTTAAGGCTAGTTACAGGATTAATTAATTCAAATCTCAAAGTTGAACTTTGAAGTTTTGAGCTAGTGGGTTTCTTGAACCTATCCTTAATATCATCTAAGTCTTCCATCTTAACCACAGATTTAGGCATGGAATTTGCAGTCATTTCCTTCTTAAGTTGGCAGTCATGTTGATCTTCATCTATTATCTAGTCGTCGTAAGAGCCTTTGTATGTTATAAAACTTATGATATCCGGATCATTATTAAAGACTCACCAATTGGTGATATTGTCGGTAATAGAAGGCATAAAAATTAATTCAATAGAAAAACAATCAAGGTTGTAATCTCCTAGTGGAATGAGCTTGGATACAACATTAGCCAAAATATCAGCACTTGGATTTTGGATTCTTAGGATAGGGGAAATGTTAAATGCTATAAAATGAGAGATGAGGCCCTGGTCTAATGATTGATAATGTTTCAAGTGTCTAGAGAGACAGTGTATAGTATTCCTTACCTTCTTAATTACAATTTCTGAATCTCCAAACATGTGAAGATATTTTATATCAAGGCCGATAGCTTTATACAGCCTTTTAACTAATGTTTGATATTCAACAGTGTTATTTGTGCATTGTAATTCAAGTCTGCATGCTAACATAGGTTGTTTGCCTTCTAGGCTAACTAATATGAATCTAGCTCCAGCTCCATCATTAGATCTAGATCCATCAAAATATAATTTCCAAAATAAATATTTAACTACAGGTCTATCTACAAAATTTATACATTTGGAGGCATCTGTTTGAGAAAAAGTTTCAACTTGTGATATAACATAATTTTCCAAGAAGGGTGAAGTATTTGCATTAAATTTTTCTAGAAATGATTCAAATGAATAATTTCCAATAATATTGTTGTTGTATCCAATGGGTTCATTTTCTCCTTTCAATTCTGTGACGATATACTTTTGATGTTTCTCTCGGTCAACTCTTATTTAGTTCGGCTTACCATTATAGGGAAGCAACATGTGGGACCAGTCAATTGTGAAATAGCCATGAAGCTTTTCTGACTAGTCTCTGCTAAGGATTAAGTCGTAGAACTCCAGGATATCAACCACAAGGATGTCAATGACTTGACATACTTTTGGGTTTGATGAGAGTCGAATAGTGACTTGATTGAGTTCCCCTATAACTTCAACTTGAGATTGATCTAACTGCACGATGTGAACAACAAATTTTTGGGGCTCCACATTCAATTTCACACAAACTATTCTTGGTAGAATGTTGGATGAAGCTCCAGAATCAACTAAACAATTGTGTAGATTTTTATTGAAAACTTCAAAAGTCAGAAGAAATGGAGGTGTATGGGATTTGGATCTTCCTCCTATTAGAGCAATATCAGTTAAACTGATTTTATCTAATGAGGTAGTAGGAGGCCTTCCCATTTCTTGAGCAGTTTATGAGATTACAACAATGGGAAGAGGAGAAGTAGGGACTACTTTTAGTTCTTTGAGAAATAGCTTTTGTTGATGTTTTAACTTGCTAAGCTCATGGAATGTAATATTCACCCTAGTCTTTTTCATATCTTCAACAATGTTGTATTCCATTTCATCATAGACTAGTAGGGTTTTAGTTGAAGGTAAATAATTTGATTGAGGAGGAGTGGTTTGAGTGGATTTGGGGGAAGAGTTTTTACCTATTACTTTATCTTTTGGAGCTAGAGTTGATGCTTTCTATTTTGGATTTGTTTGTGGAAAATATACAGTGCTTCTACTCCTAGTTGCGATAGGTAACGCTTCTTGTGCTTCTTAATTAGGAAGGATAAAATCCCACATTCTTTGTAATTCAATAATTCTTTATCATCAGTTTGTTCTTCAGCTGTTGAGATTTCATCTTCCTCTACATCTGATTTAGCATTTGATATGGTACTTGGAGGCTTAGGATCATAGGAATGGTTTATTTTGTAAGGTTTATCAGCTTTCCTTGAGGAAGTCTCAGCTACCTCTTTTTTGATGTCAAGCATTTCATTGGGCATGGTTTTAAGGACCTTTTGCAGTCGTTCAAGATGAAAAGGATCTTTAGGTTCTTTTTTCTTGGATTCATCCCTAAAAGTTACCTTCTTGGATTTTCTTTCTTTTAATGCATTCTTTTTCTCTAAAGCTAAAATGTGTTTTTCTACAACTATGACTTGTTTCATGTTTTCTGCCAAAGTTGGTTTGGTAGCCCTATTGACAAAAATAGTTGCATTTCAGGGAAGAGCAAAAATGTACCATTCATTTTGGACTTCAACACTGGACTTGGATGCCGTTGGGATTTTATTCAATAACTTATTAAAACATGAATTGAAGTCTATAATTGATTCTCTAGGTGGAGCTTTCAAGTTAGAGAGATCATTCAAAAGAGTAGTTGTTCATCGGTCATCTCCAAACATGGTTAAGAATTGCTTCTGAAAGGCATCCCAACTATTAATGGAACCAGATGGTAATGAAAAATACCACGATCTTGCTGATCCTTGTAAAGTATAAGGGGATAATCTTACAACTACATCTTCTTCTACCACTGCATTCAGATTTATGGATGACATAAAATTGTTTATGTGTTCTTCGATAGGGAGACCATCATCAGGGTTAAATTTTGGCAACCATTTCATTGGATGCACAGGTAATGGGTGTAATGGTCCTGCCATTCAAACAACCCCTAGATGTGTCCATGGTATTTGAACCATAATGGGTATTTGTGTAGAGGAAGATTTTCCAATAGTTGAAGGTGATTAGGTAGAGGAGGTTTGCTCCAGTACCAGTGTAAACCACAATCTGGAGTTGTGAGGTGGATGATTCACATTGTGATGAAGTGGATGGAATGAATGAGGGCGTTTCATGTGATGATGAGAGAACCTCACTATGAGCTTCAAAATGTGTTTTCTTAGTTTTCCTATAGTTTGGTAGAGGGAATTCAAATGGGGGGATCCCAAATTTTTCACTCTGTGATCTAGTTAGCCTTTGAGAGGAAGGAAACTGAGAAGAAACACTAGCTTAAGATAACTCAAATTCTTCTTGAGATATTGAAATTCCCTGCAGTTTATGGATTAAAGACTGCACTTCAGGATTTTCTATAGAAGAATATTGATCTAATTTCTTTGGGATCTTAGTAGTGGATTCTAAGGATTTCTTTACAACTTGTCACCTAGGATTTGGGGATTTAGAATGTGACCGAGAAGTTGGAGGTGATGGTGAGGGAGTTTTACTCTTGGAATGGCTTATTGATTTAGACTTGCTTTCCATTCATAGTGAGGCCCTCCTTCTAGAACCAAAATATTGAAACCTCGTAAATTGTTGTGAAAACATGGGGGAAAACCACCCAGTTTGGACCTTGAAATAAGCTCCTTTTCCATTTGGTATAGTGACTCTGGTTGGGGATAAGGGGACTAGTTTTCCAAAAAATATTTGATAGCGATGGTGGGATGATATAAGATGTAACAAGAAATGATTAAGCTAGGTGTAATCTAATCTAACTTCTAAACACATGCATATATCCTAATTTAACATCATTTAACTATAAGTATACCTGGGAATCAAATACGATATGTGATCTACAATGATGTCTTACAACAATTGGTAATAAATATCATTCAACTGCAACAAGAAATTAAATCGTTTAACAATAATATTTTTGGATAAATAGTTAGACAAAACGATTGAGAAAAATATATTGCATATAAAATCATTCATGTATTCACAACGGAATCAGAGCTAACATCATACAAACGTGCAATAATGTTAAAACTATAATTCAGATTTTCATACATAAAACAATTGAAAGAATAAGTATTGGTTGATAGATAAATAAAACATGATCATAAGATAAAATTACCATATATGATAAGTCATGCTCATGTGCTTCAACAATATTGACCTAATTTCAATAAATCCAACACATTCTAAGAGTACAAAAGTGCATTTCAGTAGAGCATGCTAGATATTTAAAGAAAATAGATCCTATTCCATTCATTTCATCAAAACCTCCTCAAAAGTATAGAAGTGCAATGTTTTGAAAAGTGTTTTTGATAAAATTTCTGGACCTCTCTCTAAATGAATGAGAGGGGTTTAAACACTAAACTATATGTCTTAAAATAGATTATTACAAAAATAGCTAAGGAGGTTTCAAACAACCTTCCTCAAAATATGAAAAAATAAAACTAAAAGAAAAATAAATTAATGACTAGCTCCTTTGAACTTGATCTCTAAGGTCGCAAATATCAGTCATGGGCTTGAGCTGAGGCGGTTGGCTGATCGCAGATTTTAATTGCCCAGAAAATATGGCATCTGTTAGTGCTGGCACCATATTTTGTGTAGATGTTGTTAAACATCTCAAAGTCATCCATTGGCTATGTGGTTTCACTAAAAACTACCAGTATGCCTCCCAATTCAGCCTGTTTAACTGTTTGATTGCCTCCTCCTTTTCCTGCGCTACCTGTTTCCACTACTGCTCTAGCTATTTGGCATTAGGAAGAAATCTTGGTACACATTTCTTGACCGGATTGGTGCCATAAAGATTTTTTTTAATGGCTTCTATTATGTTATTTGTTGTTGTCATTGCTATCATTGTTGCCCTTTTTGTCTATTTCAACTGAGAATCCCAATCTGTGAACATAATATGTTTATGAGACTCTTCCAACTTTGGTAGGTGAGGCTCCCTCCCATCCTCTGATTCCTTCCAAGTGATAATCTCATAAAATATTTTGTGGATTTCATCATACTCAAGCCTCATATCAACCAATTGGTTTGTTAATTTATCACTGGTCTCACAATAACGATTTATCTGCGAGATTTTCTGGCAAAATACTTCCTTTTGCGACATTAGTAAGGAATTGAGGCTGAGTAATTCCTTGATGAATTCGTCGATTTACGGATTCTATTTAAGTTTATCTCTCATGGATTGTATCTGAAAATATTTTTCTGCTAAGCTGGCTTGATGTTGTATTCTCATCCATTTGCATTCCTTTTGGAGTTGGGTTACTTGTAATTATACTTGCTGATTAGTTTTTTATTAGGATAATTGTTGTTCTAGCAGCAAAATTCTTTGTTCCTTTTCCTTGAGCAACATTTGGACCTCTGTCACCTTGTCAATAGTTGTTGTGGCATAGGCTCCCGCGAATTGCGACAGCTTTGTGAGATTCTCAGATGGGTCGATAGGCGAGTCCTTCCATACGATGTCCATTGGTTCATTTTCTGAAGTCGTAACAACTACAACGTCCAGTTTTCTTTTCTTCCTTTGTCTCTTAACTACAGCTTTGTGGGTAGGGCTATAGAATACATCTAGAGGAGGTATTTCCTCAATTCTTAAAACAATTTCTAAAGTAGGAGTAACAGGAATAACCTCAATGTCCTAAGTTCCTGTAGCTCTTTCCCCTGTTGTTTCTAGATTTGACTTATGCTGGGTTTTCTTGGGAGTCTGTATTTCAAATTTTTTCTCATGGTTTGTGTCCATGTGGAGATTTTCATTGAACTGCTCCAATTTTGGTTATAGGTCAATGACTCAAGCTTTACCTGACTGAGTTGAAGTAGAAGCAACTTCTTCTTGTTTCTTTTCTTTGGCTTGCTCGACCATCTCCTTTTTACTTTGAGTTGTGTCCTTTTTAGATTATTTATTGGTGTTTCCTCCCCCATTTTGAGACTGCCGCTTTGAGTGCTCTGACTCATGTGTAGATCTCTCTTTGGTTTATTCTTCAGAGTTTCGTTTGGAGCTACTCTCGAAGCTTACACTGGGAGTTGGCTCCTTTATTGGTTCAATATGTAGTAGGTCCAATGTGTAGGTTTTAACCTCGTATAGAAATTACCTGCATACGAATTCTAAAACATAGAAAATAAAAAATGTGAGAGAATAACACATAAAACACATATACACAGAGATTTTCCCCTGGATCGAAAACCCGGGACTACCAGCTTGATTTTTCATTATGTTCATTTCAATGTTACAATACATATTTATACATTCTGAAGCATCTAATACCAAGGACTGAAAACCATTGCGTCCAAAACCATGGACCGAAAACCATCGCATCCAAAAGCATGTGTGAAAAATCATGCACAAAACCATAGGTATGTCCACCCAACCTAACATAGGGTCCAAAACCAAACCCCATAGAGGGGGGTTACATGCACCATTCAAACCCCCTATGACCCCCCCGCTACGCAATAGGCGCAACAAAGGGGGGGCTTTGCACCCCCCCTCTAACCCCCCAGTGAACTACGTGGGATAATCGTGGAAATAATGTAACACAACCCAACATTCTCCCACTTGTTGTTTTCTTTCCACAGGGTGCCACAAGAGAGCTTAGTCATTTATCCAACCCTGCAACACCCATTGTTTCTCTACACCAAGAGAACTTCTCAGAGCTCACAGATTTTTTCAATGCATCTGCAGTATTCTTCAAAGTGTCCACCTTTACCAACAACACCTTTTTGTCTTCTATCATATCCCTCACAAAGTGATACTGAACATCAATGTGCTTTTTCTTTGAATGATATGTAGGGTTCTTTGCCAAGAAAATTGCACTTTGGCTGTCACAGTCTATCCTTGTAGCTCCCTGTACTAAACCCATACTTGAACACAATCTCTACAACCAAACTACTTCCTTGCTTGCATGAGTGGCTGCCATGTATTCTGCCTCTATAGTTGATAGTTCCACTACAGATTGTTTCTTAATCATCCAAATGACTACTCCTCCAAATAGGTTAAACACATACCCACTTGTAGATCTTCTCTGATCCAGATCTCCAGCCCAGTCTGCATCAACAAAGCCACGAATATCCAACACTCTGTCTAATCCTAGTCTTCATTGGTAGCACAAACCATAATCACTAGTGCCATGCAAATACCTGAAAACCCACTTCACTATTTTCTAGTGCTCCTTCCTTGGTTTTGAAGTAAACCTTCTCAATACTCCCATTGCATGTGAAATGTCTGGTCCAGTACAGACCATCGCATACATCAGGCTATCGACTGCACTTGCATATAGAACACAGGACATGTCCTCTTCCACTTCTTGTGTCTTGGGACACTATTCAGCAGATAACCTCACACCTACAGGAATAGGAACCTTCATTGATTTACTATCCTGCATATCAAACCTCTGCAGTATTGTCTCGACATACTTCCTTTTGTTTAACCAGATCTTCCTCTTTTCTTGGTCTCTTTTAATTTCCATGCCCAAAATATAGTTTGCAGCACCATGATCTTTCATGTTGAATTTGGAGGACAATTGGGTCTTCAAATCCCGAATAATTTATTTGTTATTTCCAACCAGCAACATATCATCGACATACAATAATAGATAAATGACATGGTCACCATTTAAGTTAAAATACACACAGTGATCTTCTTTTCTTCTGGTGAAGCCAAGTTCCCGTATAAATGTATAAAATTTCTGATACCACATCCTTGGTGACTGTTTTAACCCATACAAAGACTTCTTTAACTTGCATACCAGTTCTTTCTTACCCTTCACCACAAAGCCTTCAGGTTGCTTTATGTAGATCTCCTCTTCCAGATCCCCGTGAAGAAATGTTGTCTTCACATCCATTTGTTCTACCTCAAAATCAAAATCAGTAGCAACAGATAAAAGTAATCTAATAGAAGTTACCTTGGCAACAGGAGAAAAAATATCATCAAAATCAATTCTCGACACTTGGGAATAACCTTTTGCTACCAACCGAGCTTTGTATTTCTCCACCTTTCCTTCTGCATTTGTTTTCTTCTTGAACACCCATTTGCTGCCAATGGGTTTCCTTCTAGTCGGCAACTCCACCAGATCCCAAGCCTGATTTTTGTGCAAAGATGCCATTTCATCAACCATGGCCTCTTTCTAGAGTATTCCATCCTCTGAATCTACTGCTTCCTTCACAGTTATGGGATCATCATCAGTAATAGATAAAGCAAAATTTGAATAGAAAGCAGATGGAATATACCTTTCTGGCTGCCTTCTTTCTTGAACTGATCTTCTCACACCCGGAGTTTGTGGCTCTTCATATTCTGATTCTTCCTCTGCTATAGAGTTTGATTCTTCCTCCTTTAGCTCAAACTCTATCTTCTCAGGTTTCTTTGGTTGGACTTCATGTTTAATAACATATTTTACCTCTCTGAACACCACATGTCGGCTGTACACAACCTTCCTTATTACTGGGTTCCAAAGCTTATAACCCTTTAAACCATCCTTATACCCAATAAAGATGCACTTTTCAGATTTACTATCCAACTTGGTTCGTTTCTCCTTTGGAACATGTACATATGCATCACATCCAAATACCCTCAGATGTGAAAGAGAGTGTTTCTTACCAGTCCATACCTCTTGTGGAGTCTTATCCTTCAACGTTGATGAAGGTGATCTGTTGACTAGGTAACATGTTGTCTCCACCGCCTCTGCTCAGAATTCCTGTCCTAATCCAGCACCACTGAGCATGCTTCTTGCCCTTTCCATCAATGTCTTGTTCATTCTTTCTACAACTCCATTTTTCTCATGTGTGTATGGAGTAGTCTTCTGCCGTGCTATACCACACTTCTTATAGAATTCTTCAAATTCCTTACTACAATACTCTCCACGGTTATCTGTCCTCAGCACCTTTATCTTCTTCTCTATTTGGTTTTCCACCAAAGCCTTAAATTCTTTAATCCCATCAAAGACTTCAGATTTCTTCTTCAGGAAATATATCCATGTATTCCTTGAGAAGTCATCTATAAAGGATACATAGTACATAGACTTACCCAGTGATGGAACCTTCATAGGTCCAAACACATCACTGTGAACAAGCTCTAATATTTGTTTCGCCCTCTTACCACCAGAGGGGAAACTCACCCGATTCTACTTCCCATATACACAATTTTCACAGAAATCAAAATCCAGAGAGCTATTACTCATACCTTCTACCATATGTAGTCTTCTGCCATGCTATACCACACTTCTTTTAGAATTCTTCAAATTCCTTACTACAATACTCTCCACTGTTATCTGTCCTTAGCACCTTTATCTTCTTCTCTGTCTGTTTTTCCACCAAAGCCTTAAATTCTTTAATCCCATCAAAGACTTCAGATTTCTTCTTCAGGAAATATATCCATGTATTCCTTGAGAAGTCATCTATAAAGGATACATAGTACATAGACTTACCCAGTGATGGAACCTTCATAGGTCCAAACACATCACTGTGAACAAGCTCTAATATTTGTTTCGCCCTCTTACCACCAGAGGGGAAACTCACCCGATTCTGCTTCCCATATACACAATTTTCACAGAAATCAAAATCCAGAGAGCTATTACTCATACCTTCTACCATATCGTTACCATGAAGTATTCGAAGGCCCTTCTCTCCAATATGTCTAAGCTTTTGATGCCACAACATGGTCTTATCTCCAGAGACCACTAGATTTTTTGCTCCACTTTCAAGAACCACAAAATTGTTGCACCCATCAACAATAGCTCTTCCTTGCAACTTGTACAGAGTTCCAATCCGAACTCCCCACATCAATACCAGTGCTCCCTGAACCATCTTGCAGGTATCCTTCTCGAACACTATTTTTACACTTGCATCATCCAGCTTGCTTACATAAATTAGATTTTTGGCCAATGCAGGAATATGCAGAACACCCCGAAGTGTTCTAACCCTTCCACCTTGCAACTTCAACTTTACTTTTCCGCAACCAATGATTCTAGCCTTCCTATAATCCCTTAAGAGGACATCACCACCATCATATTTCTCACACTCGCAGAACCACTCTCTATGGGGAGTGAAGTGAAAGGATGCACCTGAGTCAGTAAACCATGCCTTGTGGTCTACATGTGTACTTGAAGAAGCCAAGTACACATCCCCACCTTCATCTGAGGTGGTTTTTGCCTCTACAGAAGGAGCATCATCAAATCCCTTTCCTTTATCAAGAGCTTTAGATTTACAGTCCCTTTTGTAGTGCCCTTCCTCTCCGCATTTCCAACACACCACCTTTACAAGTTTTCCTGGAGATTTATATCTCCCTCTAGATTTAGACCTCCCACTCGATGACTTATTTTTGTTTTTGTTTTGGGACCGTCCTCGTATAAATAAGGCATCACCATTATGGCTCTCCATATTTTTTCATCTCATTTCCTCCGTCAGCAAGGATGAGACTATTTTATCAAACTGCAAGGCAGTTGCATTGCTACCTATTGCAATAATCAGACTATCCCACGAATCTGGTAGAGAACACAACAAACTGATGCACTTATCTTCATCTGAAATTTTAATATCAACAAATGATAACTGACTTACCATAGTATTAAATGCATTTAGATGCTCTATCACTGAGTCTCCATCTTTCATCCTCGGGTTATACAACTTTTTTCGTAGGAACAATTTATTCACTAAAGACTTAGATTGGTACAAAGTCCCTAACTTGTCCCACAAAGCCTTTGCCGTAAGTTCCCCTGATACATTCAGCAATACTGAATCTGAGACACACAATCGTATTGTGCTCTTTGCCTTCCGATCCAAGTTCTTCCATTCTTCATCAGACACTCCCATTGGTTTAGTACCTAAATCTACCACGATCCACTGATCTTTATCCACCAACAGATCCTCCATCTTGAGTTTCCACAACTCAAAACTCTGACCATTAAATTTCTTGATCTCTATCTTTCCATTGCTCACCATCTTCTTTCACCACTAGAATCGATCCCACAGATCTCCCACTGAACAGGGTCTACCACAGGCCTGAGCGAAACCCCTCAGCAACAAAGGCATCCCCTTGAAGCCAAAACAGCGCTGATACCAAATGTAGGTTTTAACCCCATACATAAATTACTTGCATACGAATTCTAAAACATAGAAAATAAAAAATGCAAGAGAATAACACATAAAACACATATACATAGAGATTTTCCCCTGGATCCCAAAACCAGGACTGCCATCTTGATTTTTCATTATGTTCCTTTCAATGTTATAATACATATTTATACATGCTGAAGCATCCAATACCATGGACCAAAAACCATCACGTCCAAAACCATGGACCGAAAACCATCATGTCCAAAACCATGAGCGAAAAATTATACACAAAACCATAGGTAGGTCCGCCCAACCTAACACAGGGTTACCTGCACCCCTTAAACCCCCTGTTACCCCCCTGCTACGCAATAGGCACAACAAATGGAGGGCTCTACCACCCCCTCTAACCCCCCAGTTAACTATGTGGGCTAGTCGTGGAAAGAATATACCAAAACCCAACACAATGGGACCTTTAATAATCTCTTTTTCCTGTACACATGGAAAGCCTTAAAGTATTCCGGGGTCAAAAGTAGTGATGCCATATGAAAAACTTGTGAAATTTTTTTTTCCTATAGGAAGAGGTCATCAAACATGTCCTCTTCATGGGTGAACTATTTTACTTTTATTGTAGTAGTAAATTCCTTAATAATGTCATTTGGGTTGCACTTCCTTCCTGTAACTGTAGCTAATTTCAGAGACTTAATAATCTCTACTTCCTTTAATGCATGTCCATAATCATGTAGTGCAAAAGCACCACATTGTAATGGAAATGTAGGCCAAATGACCTTCTTTTGCTCTTTCAGTCCTCTACTCATTCCACCTTCCCTCTTGTCTGACCATTAGTTTTTCGAGGACATAATATGGGAGGACATGCGGTGAAGAAATGCTCCCAAAGACTCTAATGTAGGTGAATGTTTCTTCCTTGAACCATCTGGATACTGGCAAGATATTTACTTCGGCGTCTTTAGACAACCTAGGGGCATTGCTGTCATATACTTCTCTATGAATGGGTAGCATAACCCCTTGATAGATTTTATAAAAATGGGGGTGGAATTGAGATTCCCACAAAATCTTATGGTATATATGGATGGGAAGAGCGTTCTTTACAATCCACTTCCATCCCATATTGGGAAATTGAGAACAAAAATAGATTGCATCCATAACAAAAGCACTCATGAAAAGAGGGGGAAAACCCCTTAAAGAGGAACTTATTTTCCTTCTATATTCTATATTGGCCTTTGCCAAATTATCTGATAAAATTTGAGCCCAGATAATTATTTTTGCATTCACTCCTGCATCTATTAACAGGAGCCAATCCATGGAAAACTTGGTGCTGTTGGGTCTACTGAATAACCTACATATCATTGCTGTTGCGAAACTATGATGGGGAGAAACCGATGTTGTTGAGTACATACCAGTTTTATCCCGTTTGAGCTTGCCTTCGATTGATTTCTAGGTCTGCATGACGTCTGATGGGTCCTCATTTTCCTTTTCGAATTGCTCAAGGAACTGTTTGTTGTAGAACTTTTGTGACTCTAGTAACTGGTACATTAGTCGTAGGTTGTCCACTGAGAAAGACCCCATGATTTCTTGCCTATGATTCTTGAAGGTTATGTCTGTGATGTCTACCTTGTCAATTACCCATTTGACCATATCCATGTATGGGATTATATTTGGTCTCACTGCTATACGGTGTAGGAACAAGCATGTTGTTTCGAAATAGGAGGCATCAGATGACTCATGAGAATTTGTCATGGCCTTAGTTACCAGTGGCTTCGGTTGCTCTTCTTTTCACAAGTTGTACATGTCCTCCCATGTTGAAGTTCCTCCATCTTTGTTGCATGTGGTATCAGAGAAAAGCAGGACCATTTCTGATTTCTCAAATGCAGTTCCTTTCCCCTTCATCACCATTGTTTACAATGATGTTCTCTATAGAGTTTCCCTGAAATGGAGCAAAATGGAAATTATCAGATAAACCTCAAAAAGGTGACACGTTAGGAGCTATTATTCAAAACATAGATGAAAAGATAGCGTATCACGTCGAGTTTCTCATTAGTATAAATGCCATTAAACACTTTAAATAGCCATTAAGGCTTCTTATCATTGATTTTATTACTCATTAAATTACCGCATCACAAATGGGAAGGAAAAACTTTTAAGGTGGCAAGTTCTAACTCCGCGAATTTTGATTTTGTGATTGCGATGCAATATCGCAAATCACATTATCACATATTTGATTGTGCACTTTCTCAAAGTTCTTTAGAATTATGCGAGATGTGAGATAAGTGGGGTATCCTTTATCATTTGGAGTGTAGTTTTCTTCAAGGAGTAATTACTTCATAAAGTGATTTTTACCACATGGCGGACTTAACTTACAATTTATAGCATTTTCTTTTATCGAGTCCAGGCTTTATCACATTTCGGAAGCTCGTACAGTTCATAAGATTGGACTTTTAAGTAAATTGATGTGATGCAATGAGGTTGACTTGTTCTATCACAATATCGCATCTCGCATGTTACAACATGCTTTGCGAGTTGCGTCCTTTTTGAACGCCGATATGCGATTGCGATAAGTGCTTCATTTATAGGAAATGCCTTAACTTTTAGTTTTTGAATGAAAAGTCTACTGAAGTCTATGTCAAATGTGGTGATTCATTCTATTGCAATTCACGGATTTTTGTTTGTTAATTAACCCTTCAATGCAGCTGGTGCAGCGATATGTGAAAAGGTGAGAATTGCTAGTCTTAGAGGGTTTTGACTCGATACCTTGATTTATTTCCAAAATTTCAAAATAAAGCGCCTAAGTGCTAAAATTTTCTTGGAGGGTTTTTTATAAAGGGTCCCCATTTATTAATTAACGTATTAACAATTAGACTAATAAATGGGGGGTTGTTGAGTAGTGCAATAGATTCAATGTGAAATTTCCTCTCCCTCAAAGACTTAGTGTTCCTCATTTCCTCTTGTACTCAATCATTGAAATGAGCCAGAAGGCAAGGGAAGGAAATTATCTAGACATAGCCCACCATGGAATCATTAAGTAAATTGTGATGGATGCTTTGAGACACTCAAGGAACCATGTCCTCTGGACTGATTTTGTGGACATGGACAGGGAGATATTCATTGAAACCCAAGCCATCACACCTAGAGAAACACCAGCCTCTAGCACTGAAGGTAGAGGAGGAAAAATAGAAGAAGAAGAGGCAAATAACAGGGGAAGAAGAATAAGCAAGAACAAATGAAGAATAAGAATAGCTTAAGAAAGAAGGAGAAGATAAATAAGTAGAAGAAAAAGAAATCCATGAGAAGACTTCTAAACCCCAAGGAAAAGAGAAGAAAGGACATCAAACAAGTCTTTCTCTAGGGAATTCATAGCAAGAAGTGGTTGCCACATTGAGCACACATTTCAAGCCCAAAAGGAGGAAACCGAGGCAAGGTCCCATATATCTCAAAACAAGGAAGTGAACTAGGATTAGGCAGGGGAAACCAAAACCTCCTTCAGAGGTCCTTATCACTATTGAGGAGTCACATAGTAGGAAGGGAGAAGTGGGGCCTAATGAAAGAAAAATTGAGGAGATTACCTCTCCAAAGGGAAAAAATCAAACTTCCTGTGACATATGAGAGAAGGTCCATCACCAAGGTAGTGACCTTCAAGAAACACAAGCATAACAACCCTGGTAAAAATTCAATGTTATAAAAGTTAATAAAGGAAAAAATAATAACCATGGTTGATGGGTCACTTATTCCAAGATGAATGTTGGCAAAAACATCCTAGTGTGGGTGTTCATTGGTTTATTATGGCTAAGTAAATTGGAAAAGGTAATGGAAAAGGCTTTGGAAAGGAAAAAGGGATTTTTTAGCACATTTATTCATGAAAATAATGGAAATTAGGAGAAAGGGAAGGTTAAAGGTCAAAGGTTACATGTGAGGAGAAAAATGAAGGAAAATAATGGAAAATGAAGAAAATAGAGGCCTAATTGATAAAAAGGCTTTTGAGGATCATTTGGTACCTTTTGTCAGTTTAGTTTTGGATCTCTCTCATTATTCTCTCATTCTCTCTCACTCACTCTCTCTCTCTCTCTCTCTCTCTTGGAAACTTAGAGATTTCTTGGAGCATTTTGGCATTGGGTCAAGAAAGGAAAAGAGGGAAAGTGGAAGGAAGGAATAAGCAAGGAAGAGCAGGATCAAGCAACTACAACAAGATTCTTTGCAGGTATCAATTTGCATGTGTCTTTTACTGGCTACATTTGGCATGCATGGTATTGCAAGTGTTTCTTTGTTGTTATGGCATGGTTTTTACTAGGTGTGACAATGTTTTCAACCTAGCCTTGCCATTTCTAGATAACCATGGTGTGATGGGGTTCTAATGTTTTGGTTGAGCACGATTGTCGGATGGATTCAAAGTCGAGTGAGGTGGATCTCTAAATAATAGAACACATGGCCTAGTAACCCCTAAACCAAACTGTGGGTTGTGATAAAGCTGAATTTTGTGTTGCCTTGGTGGGCCTAGGAATCCTTGACCGGTTAATGGAAGGATATATGGTAAAGCCTAGAGGTGGCTTCCCTTGATTAGGGCTAGTAATTATTTTTAGTGAATGATAGGATATATGGTAAATCTTGGAGGGTGGAGTCTTGGTTTAGGGCTTGCGATACCTAGATCATACTATGGATTATGCTAAATCCTGAGAGACTAGGAGGTAGGAAAATTCCTCACGGTGTAGGCAGATAAATTTTGTGGCATCCATGATTGTTTTGGTCTAGTGATATGGTGTAGATCATGTTAAAGCCTGCTATTACATTTTTAATGTGTTATTCTAGTGATCTGGGATGGATTACAGTAAATCTTGGCTTCTATTGATGAGGGTGAGGTGGTTTAGCCTTAGGATGCCTTGGTTGCTTCTTTTGGTTTGAGTCCCACATTCATGCATGGAATATGGCATGGGGGTGAATGAATGAAGAGAGAATTGGCTCAGCCATTCAATGGTTGGGTGGAACGTGGTAGTCCCATCTCGAGTTGCATTAAACATTCATTAATAAGAGGTTCTTTCCTTGACATATTATGTGTAAATGTACTAGTTTATATATGGATTATATGTTTGATGTATCCTTGATATTTAAGTTGTTATTATGCTGGTTACAAGAATTTTTTAATGACAGTGATGATGTATGTCTCTCCTCATGTTTTGATTTGTAAATGAATGAATAATGTATATATGACCTAATAGATTATAATGAAACTAATTGTATAAGGGAGAAATGTTTCTTAGCGATTCTTAGATAAGTATGAGACCCTTTTGCTCAGATCTATTGTTTACACATCTAGATTACATATTTGTGACATGTTTGACAAAATGCATGTCATGGCTATAAGGGGCCCAGTCTAGACCTTGTCCTTGTTTTTGCAAATGCACCATTGTTATGTTGTGTAAATTGTATTATCCACCTTAAAAGTGGTTGAAAAAGGCCTCCAAGAGATTCAAGAGCCCTATCCACAACCCAACTTAGGGTCCTATTACAAATTTGTTGAGGGAGGAAGGATCATACCTAAAAAATTTGCAGTCCCACTCCTCTATGAGTTGGAAAAAGAGAGAGCCAGAACACATAGGTGGATGCAAATTGCCAAATCTAATAATGTAGAATATATCAGCCTCATGGAGGAGAAAGTCACTGAAATGGGAAAGGTGTTGAGTGATTTGTGACTAAGAGAGTAAATTATGAGGGAGAGACTATAGACAGAAAATAGAAGGTTGAGAGAGTAGTTGCAAGAGAAAGAAACACAACTTGCCACTATGGAAAGTCTCTCTATGGAAGCCATACAGTGTAGGAAGCCATCAAAATCCTATGCTCTTTTCCTCAAGGAATAGTGGTTGCAATTCCAAATTAATACACTAGCACAATATGGATCTTTTCCTTTTCAATACTAAAAGAAGTTTATTGAGTTTTGCAAACAAGCTAGTATGGAAGATAGGGCAAAGGTAATTGAACTCTCTATGCACAAATTTATTCTAACAATTCTGAATTTCTAGGATCCCAATGCAATATTGGGAGAGATGAAACTAACGGCATTATCATATTGGTTGACTCATGAAGAGGCAAGGGTTGAGGAAGTGAAAACGGTGATGAAAAAAGAAGAGAAGGAACACTTGTATATCAAATAAGAGCTAGTAAGCCTTAAGGCTGTCATTAATAATCATAATCTTATTACCTTTGATCCTTCTTTAGCACCTATATACATAACAACCCAAGAGCAAGCCATTCTACATTTTGAAGATACTTTTAGGATGTCAAGAACAAAGAGTCTACAAGCTTTTTAGAGAATGTTGTAGGCCTTAGCTCATAGTCTACCAATCAGAGAGTATCACTCTCCTGAAAGGCTAAGGAATTCCTTAGAAAGAACCTCATTGTACAAAAGAATCATGCAAATATTAAAAATCAAATCCATAGGAATAACACATAGTCCACCTTTTCTATTGGGCTTACAAGAAGAAGGGAACTAGGAAGAGGAACAAAATGTATGGAAAGAGATAGAGGTAGATGCAGGGTTTTATCCATAGGAGGGCACACATCTGAGGTGTATTGGAATGTCAGAGAGGCCACAATGGACATAAATTAGCTTCATATGGATGACTAAGTTACTCAGAGGATGCGAAAAATCTTCAGCAAGGGGTTGATGACGAGTCCCATCAATATGTATATCTTGAAGTTAATTATGTTATCCTCAAGCCTTAAAACTATCATTTTCTCACATTGATTCACATTTTTGGTTATAATATTCTTATTAACAAGAGTAAAATGTGTTTTTCATAGTATGTGGCCTAATTTTATTAAATTGCAGGGAAAAAAAAACATTTTTGAGGCATTTACTATGCAAGGGCTTAATGAAGACAACCAGGAGTAAATCTAGGGAGGCTTGTCAAACCCCTTAACTCTCTAACTCAGCTTGAGATCACCAAATCCTCACTCACAAGCTCGAATTCATTGGAAACCGAGTAACTCCAAGTGCATGAGAAGCTCAAGGAGGATGATATCCACAAATTTTGAGATCAAGGAGGCAATCACTCCTATTTTCAAGGGAGATGTTAGAAACTACCTCTTAATTTTTTCAAATACGGTACAATTCCACCTTATACATCTCAAATGATAAATATAGTGATTTCATTAGATTCCTATTTTTGAGAGGACCAAAATCGACCTAAATATCACCCAATTTGGTTAAGCAGAAGTTGAGTTATGAATTATTTTATTCACACATGTATTATGGAATGGGTCGGCCCTAACCACATGAGTAACTTCTTGGGTTAGTCTTAACCCCAAGTGACCGCTTTGGAAATACTATAAATAGAATATACCTCAAGAACATTTGGACACATCTTCTCTTCCCTTTTTTCTTGTTTCGCACAATTTCGACGGAAGGAGTTCACTCAAGGGTTCGAAATCATAGGTGAAAGGTTCACTCTAGGTTAGGGTCTTCTGGATCTCAGTTGCTGGCATTGAACAAGGAATTTTGGCCCCTATTCATTGGTATGCAAGCCTATGAGAGAAAGTATAGACCTTTGAATGCTATCACAGAGCCTTATGGGAGCAAATTTGGGTTCAGAGGCAGATTAGAAGGTTCCAATCCCAGGTCGCTCGCACCAAGTAGCCCTGGGAGCGACCCTGTCATCTCAGTCATTTGCACAACTCACAAAGGGTGAAAATTTGGTTTGTCAGTCACTCAATTAGCTTAGCAAGAGAGTGACTTTGGGTCTTTGCAGTTCATTGCCAAAGTCACATGCATAGAGACCTCCTGGGAGCGACGATGCAGTCATAGTCACTCTCATACTGTATTCATGAGAGCGACCCTAAAGTTTCAGTTGGACACAGACAATGTTGATGAGAGCAACCCAAGTTCAGATCTAGGGTTTCACATCTTGGCTTCATTCGACTTCAGTGATCAGGTAGATATGGGTTCCTCTCTACTGTTATATACATATTTAGATATGATTTGTTAGTTTCCAATGCAAACATATGTATTGGGCTCATTGATAGTGACAACAGTACAATAGTAGTCAACAATGTTCGACACAGTGACAACAGTATACACCTGTTGACATCAGTCTATGAAAGCACATTACAACCATCAGTATGAGGATTCTAATTCCAAGCATGGTTAGATCTGTGTCATATATATCATTATTATTTTGCTGGATAGGTAAATTTATGGATCATTGTACTCCCTTTTTCTGCATCATTTGATGACGATCCAAGAAGAAGAAGATTTGCAAGGGTTTTCCCCATAGTGGGTTTTTCCCTAGTCTTGGACCAATGCCGGTGTCTCTATGCGTGTGCATGATTTCTTCTGTTGTTCCTTTTATATTTTGATGCATTGATGATGATAGTGATATTGTTTCTTTCTATGTAATTGCATATGATGATGTATAATGGTGTAGATCTGAATAGTGTAATGATGATATGGGGTGAACTTGATGTATTAATGATGAAATGCAACTATCATAGCAAAGAAAAATGTCACCTTCAGAAAAATTAACATGGTATCAGAGCTAGGCTGAAGAAAATCCATGGATATCACCTCGATGATGACACCATCGATGGAAGCAAGAAGAGGATGGTGGAGACCTAAAATAATTCTAGGGTTTGAAGAAAACCCTAGGCATATTAATGATTAGGGTTGATGGATTCTATGATGTTAGAGTTGGATAGAAAACCTTGTTTTATGGAAACTATATGAGGTATAGTATGGTCAATGAAAAGATGCTCATGCACTTGTGGGAGATTTAATGAAGCCCTAGATGGGATAATCCCTAGTAGATCTGGTTGGATACTTGAAGACAACATTCATATATGAACCATGGACAAGGATGGATCTTGAAGATTGGTTCAATAGGGAGAGGATCACCTCTCATTGAAGATAAGTATTTCTTGACTTATGGTTCTTCTTACTTGTTAGACTTATGGATCTTATGATTATGTTATTCCTTGTGCTTCTTGCATATGTATATGGATGTTTCTAACCTCTTTGATGAGATGTGATGTGTATATCCTTCTTGAGGATCCTTTTGAGATGCAAATATGGAAATAGACAAAGAGGTACTTAATGAAAAGATGATAAAGTTCTGCAAGTGGTCTATGTCTAATGAGTAGGTGCTTAGGCATTTTTATACCACAAGGTATGCATGGTATGTTGTGTTTTAGTTATTGACTCGATATGCCTTAAGGTATGGTGAGAATGCCTCTTTCTTTAATGTCTCATACTTTCATGTGAAAGTGACATGGATATATGTCTCCTATGATGAAATTATGCACTTAGTGTTGAACATTTTGACCTTCTTGAATTCTATGAGGTTGTCTAATGTTGATACATTGATACACTTGATCTATGACTAACATCTATGATCTATCTATTGGATATCTTGATCCTATAAAGAAGGCTAGCCCCTTGGCTCTATAAAATGATACTCTTGATACTTGTCATGATGGATTTCATATAGAATGATCGTTCATTTACTTCTATACATGATTTTTTTGGTAATGCTTGCGGTAAGAATGATGAAAGAATATGGAAAGAGAGATTGGCACTCTTGTTATTTTGGTAAACTTTTATTGAATGATCTAATTTGATCCCATTAGTCATGAAGAGCATGATAACCCTAATGTGAGAGGTATAAGTGTAAGATTTATATTCTAGACCTCTTACTTCCTATGGTCTTGTCTTTATGGCATATGGTTAAACTGAATGCAGTAACTTGATGGAGTGATTTCACAGAAAATTTTATTGTGTTCATAATCTTTGAGATATGATGCTCCATTTATCTGTTGCTTTTAGTCTAATCACTTGATGAAACCTTGATGTCATGATGCTGATAGCCATGATAGATATATGTTTATGATCTAACAAATCTATTGTTGCATGACTCTAGTAGAGATAGGCTAATGACATGAATGAAGATGAATGATGTAGATCCCCAGTTAGAGGGAGAATTTATTCTCAAGATTCTTAACCTTATTACTATTTTCATTATGTCCTACTGAAGTATGGTTTATGTGCATTTGACAGTATTGATATGCATCAGAGTCTCGTATCTGAAGCCCATACTGAAATTAGGGTTTCTTCCCCAGTCTCAGTCACAGTTCTAGGAGATTTCATCCCTGTTCGCATGCATGCTAAGGCCTAGACAGTATCTAGCTAGCTAAATTTGCTCCCATGCTAACCTGAAGAGAGCGACCATAGGTTTGAATGTTTTTAACTATCATATGAAGCTTTATAAAGCTGTCTAAACTTTGAATCATGATGTTCCTAACATATTCTGCCATTGTTAACTAATTTATGAAGTTATTGAGTTAAATTCTTGATCATTTAATGAAGTATTGTGCATGAAATGATATAGCGACTTGAAAGACATCAGGACCACAGATGTATTACAGATAACAACAAGATCTACTAATAGGAAAAGTTTGAATTTTTTCCATAACATGAACATGCAAACTGAGCATGTGTTTGCAGGTGACCAAGACATACCTATATATATGTCACCATGTTTGTGCTACATGAGGTTGCCATGATTTGGCTTACTGATATATATGAACAGTGTTTTGTCATGCTACTTGACAATAACCTTGAATTGATGATTGAGAAATGCTTTGATTATAGATCTCTCTATGATAGCAAATTTGGACTTGACCTGAGGTCTAGTGATTTGATTTGATGATTGTTGATTTGCCATGATATCGATGCTATGTGGGCATGATGACTTATGTGGGTATTTGGAGATTGGCCTCCTTATTCTTAGCACAATGGTTGAAATAATGATAGTTGTGATTCAACATGAAAATGGAACCTGCATGACTCATCCTTGGTGTATGCATTTGCACCTAGTGACATGATGACTTGTATTATGATTATGAGAATGACTTGATAAAGTTCAGATTGATATTGCATGACTGATTACAACTAGTGGGCATGATGAAGTCATGATTTGATATGAGCTCCACCTATCTCCTGATTGAAAGTATTAATACTATGATAATGATGACTTTGATAATGGTCGTGATTTGGCTTCTAAACTCTGATGAGTTGACTTTGTTGTTGATGGTACAACATTGAGTTATGTAAGGATGATTATGTTGGCATAGCAAGGCACTATTCTTAGAGAATTGCAATCCAGATATGTCTAGATTTGACAGTTATTTGATGAAGTCAGGATGATGAGTTCCAAGGTATGGCTTTGATATTGATTATGTTTTGGTTTTATATCCTAATGATCTACTTGTGACAAGTAATGAGCCTTTGATGATCTAATCAGAGGGAGATGGCTTATGAAGCTTGAAATAATGTATCATGGCATGATGAATCGATTTCTATAATTTGGGAAAGAAATTTGATATTGCAAAGCTATTAGAAATTTTTTTAAATAATGAAAATGAAAATCCTTGGATGCTCTGATTTTAAGTTCAAGTTGTTGTTGAACTTGACATGGAATCTGATGGTTGAAGCATTTATGTTCCATTTTAAACATCCATCTGTATATGTATGATGTGCATAGAACCTTAATGAATTCATGAGTGAGTTTCTTCACTCACATAGAGTTGTCTCCGAGCATGGTTTGAAATATCTACATGAGGTGTTCTATTTTGAGAATGTGATATTTCTCCTATGATATGTATCTACATAGATGTATTGTTGATATTTGAGATTATTGTTTATCAACACATTTGGATGTTTCTTTAGTATGTGATCTTCCATGATATATTGGATGAGAGGTCCATAACATGACCGAGGTTGATCATGGTGTAGCTAGCCTAGTTAGTTGTGAGGGGTGATGCAGAAGATCCTTAGAGAGTTGTTTGAGCATCATCTAGATATGACATGGATACCATGGATGCATTGTGATGATCTGATTGATAGTAAGTCCCGTATTTTAGTTGGGACTGAGATACTCTCATATATTGAGACAGTGCAGTTGTTCGGAACAAGCTCAGGCTTGTGGTTGGCACCTCCATGAGAGGGATGATGATTATGGTATCCTTTTGTGATTCATATGATTATATATGATCTGAAATGATATTTGATTTGATGTTATGTATGAACAGGAAACAAATGTTATTGAGATAGGTTGATGATGAGAGCAGTGCTGATCAAGGACACTGAGCAAACCATTCCTACCCTGCTTGAGTTCCAGGGTGATGAATTGAGATAGAGGGTTCCTGGGGTTGAGGGAACTCTAGACAATAGGGAATTACCCTATGTGTTACCCATGGTAGAAGAATGTAGCTCCCATATCTTTATAGGGTGGGAGAATTTTTCTCCTCTCATGTTCTTTACAAAGTATACCCCAGTTGGCATCATACCCTCAAGCAGATCAGCTTTATGGGAATATCGCTCCTTGTTTTGGCCAACGAGTTGAGAGTGTACTTTGCATGTACAACCCAAGTTGATTATGATGCAAGTGTTCTACCACATGACTATTTTGGGTCATCGATGGGAAGATCAGTAGGCAATAGGATGGGTTGAGATAACCTGATATGATTCTGGGTTGAGGGTAAGCTCCCTGATAAAATTCCAGGGTCGAGGGTGTACTCCCCTGTGTGATGAGTTATCCTATTTCTCAGTATGGGTGGAAGATATTACTCCCTGATGTGGTTCTAGGTTGAGATGTGCTCCTTGATGATATTCTCTCTAATGATGATTGATGATGATATTCTAGGTAGCACACCGCTAGCAAAGGTTCCAGATAGTAGCCTGATGATTAGAGGGTGGTAGCTTGAGCTTCCCTCTAGTAAAAAAATCTTCTTCTTCTAGATCTAAGAATGTTCAGCATACAAGTAGGAGAAGTAAAGAGATAATAAGGAATACACAAAGGATAGATCAAGATATACAATGATGATTTTTGATGATGAGACACTTGAGATGGACATGGAATGAAGAATACATGAAAGAGATGATTTGTGATAATTCTTGACGACACTCGAAGATTCCATAATTGCATATTGTTTGATGCACAAATATTGGCAGGTGGAATTCTCCTTGGTTGAGAGGGAGTGTTAATTTGTGCAATTGTGATAAAATTCCACCTTGGACATCTCAAATGACCAAGATAATTATTTCATTAGATTCCTATTTTCGATAGGACCAAAATCAACCTAAAGATCACCCAATTTGGTTAAGCAAAAATTGAGATATGAATTATTTTATTCACACATGTATTATGGAATGGGTCGGCCCTAACCACATGAGTAACAACTTGGGTTAGTCTCAACCCCAAGTGACCCCTTAGGAAATCCTATAAATATAAGATACCTCATGATCATTTGGAAACATCTTATCTTCTCTTTTTTCTTGGTTCGGATAGGTTTGACAAAAAGAGTTTGCTCAAGGGTCTGAAATCATAGGTGAAAGGTTTGCTCTGGGTTAGGGTCTTCTCGATCTCAGTCGCTGGCATAGAACAGGGAATTCTGGTCCCTGGTAACTAGCACACAATCCTATGAGAAAGACTATAGACCCTTGGATGCTGGCACAGAGGCTTATGGGAGGGACTTTGGGTTCATAGGTAGATCGAAAGAGTGCGACTTTGGTTTTTCGGCAACTCACATAGCTCAAAAATGGAGCGACTTTGGGTCTTTGCAGTTTAGTGCTAGAGTCGCATGCATAGAGACCTCCTGGGAGAGACTCTATAGTCACAGTCACTCGCATACTATATTCATAAGAGTGACCCTGAAGTTTGAGTAACACAAAAACAGTTTTGATGAGAGCGACCCGAGTTCAGATCTACGGTTTGACATCTTGGCTTTAGTCACCTTCAATGATGAGGCACATATGGGTTCCTCTCTACTGTTATACATAGCTATATATTTATAGATCTAATTTGTTAGTTTTCGTTGAAAACATGTGTATTGGGATCATTAATAGTGATAGCAGTATACAATAGTATTCAGTAGCGTTCGGCATAGTGAAAACAATATACACAAGTTAACATCATTTTGTGACAACACATTACAACCATTAGTATGAGGATTCTGATTCCTAACATAATTCGACTTGTCTTATATATCTCATTTTTTTTTTCTAGATAGATAAAGTTATGGATAATTGTACTCTGTTTTTCTACATCATTTGATGATTATCAAAGAAGAAGAAGATTTGCAAGGGTTTTCCCCATAGTGGGTTTTTCCCTGGTCTCAGACCATTCCTGGTGTCTCTATGTGTGTGCATGCTTTCTTCTACTATTCCTTTTATATTGTGTTGGATTGATGATGATGGTGATCTTGTTTCTTTCTATGTAATTACATATGCTGATGTATAACGGTGTAGATATGAATAATGTAATGATGATATGGAGTGAACTAAATGTATTAATGATGAAATGAAACTATAATAGCCAAAGACAAATGTCGCGTTAAGAAAAATTAACACTACCCTTTTGTATAAATAAATGAGATGAAAGGATTAGTAGGATTCAAAATTTTGATTCATCTAGGAGTAGCTATTGAGATTAGGGCTTGACATTGTCATTGTTAACTTTAATGTGATGTGCGAAACTACTATTTTATGATAATGAGAAGTTGGTTTAAGTTGCATTTGAGCTAGTTTTAGAGGGTTGAAACCCTTGGGTTTGGGTCCAACCCAGAGGATTTGGTCCCTCTTCTGTGTTTTTGTCTTTTTATTAGTTTAAATAATTTCATGTATTTTTTTGTTGCATTAGATGTTCAGTTATGAAAACCTGTGATTCCAGGCTTCCCTATCACCTCTCTTGTGGGAGAATGGTTGGAAGGATTTACAATCTCAGTCTAAAAACATTTTTTTTATGATTTCTTGGAAATAAATAGATGTTAGTTTTCCTTCTTCATATTTAATTTTTGTAACTTAGGAGTTAGTTTAGTGATCATAATAGTGTTGTGGCATAGAATATATGTTATTCAAATTCAACTCATCTTTTCCATCATAGTTTATATCACTATGTTAATGATCAATTGATGCATGCATGTGGCTAGTTGTAGGGTTGTGTTGATCTACAGGGGAGGGCACCTCTTTCATATCCACTTGTACTTCTCCATCTTCTTCTTCCACCCTTCAATTTTGCTCCCAAAACTTTGTGTCCACAATCACTCTATTCATACAATTAAGGACACCATGGGCATAATTTCATCTTGGTGCAAGAAATACCTCCAAGAGGTCTTGGGTTTGGCTAGGAGGCTTCCCCTCCTATAGCAATACAGGTCCTTTTGTAGCAATACAGGACCCCTTGTAGCATCACCTCTAGCAGGCATGTTTTCCACCACCTGTTTTGATCCCCACTTCAACCTTAGCTCATTCAATATGAATAATTACCCCAAATTATGATGTTATGATCAAGCGAAGCTCCTAGACCAATCTAAAAACCTCTTTTCCTCATTGCAAAACATAGTAGAATTAGTGGTTTTCATCCACAAGCATGATACAAGTTAGATTTTTTATTTTCAAGCAAATGTGAAGTAGATAAATGATACATGAAAATAGGTTACTGATTTTATGAATTATGCAATATAGAGTAGCTTTACTTTTGTAGGTATATTAGGATTTTCTCTTTCATGTAATGTTAATTAGCATCTATAAGTTCAACAAATGACATTTTCATTTTCATAGTTAAGAATCAGTTTTCAATTGTGCTTTTATCAACAAGCTTTCACTATAGTTAAGT
This sequence comes from Pinus tabuliformis, assembly GCA_031772625.1. Lineage (NCBI taxonomy): Eukaryota > Viridiplantae > Streptophyta > Pinopsida > Pinales > Pinaceae > Pinus > Pinus tabuliformis. The sequence goes on from CM062811.1 coordinate 459,895,713, forward strand.
TGGAGGGATGGTCTCTAAACACCTTGATATAAATTTTTGAATGAGGGTGGCATGAGTATAACTTAACCTACTGTGCATATAGAACTGTCACCTATAAGTTTGTACGAACCTTGCATTGATAATTTAAGTTGAGGAGCCCCTAGGAGTTGTAACACTCTTGGTGCAATACCAGGGCTCACTAATTACCGTTAAGAATCTTTATGAAATACAAGGTTATTGTTGAGATATATGAAAGGAACTATAATATAGAGGATGGCCTCTTTAATGGCACTGATGGAATATGAAAAAGAAATACGAAAAATAGTAAGAATGTTGATGTGTTATGGATACATTTTGTAAATCGAGATATCCGTAAACTTCAAAGAAACAAGTATCATGAACTCTATGATAGAAACATCTCATCTGATTGGAATCCAATATTACATGTTTCAAAACCATTGACATATCATAGAAAGATCTTTACAACTATGGTGCACAAACCATTTATGATATAACTAGCTTGTGTTAGAACAATTCACCGATCACAAGGTTTAAGATTGGATAGACTTGCATTTGATCCAAGTGGTATATTGACACATGGAATAGTTTACACAACATTGTCACATGTTAGAATGATGGAATCATTTTATCTTCTTCAGAAACTAACACAGAAGAACTTTTGTGTGAATAAGAAAGTATGAGAAGAAACAAAATGATAAATAACTTAAGCATCATGGAAATCAAGATACATATAGAAGTGGATAGCAAGTGCAAATACTTTAACGATTGCAAGTTTGAATACACAAAGTGTACATGCTCATGGGAAAAAAATTGTGCGTGATGAAGACTTAACAAATGTTATTATTCTCTGTATCTAGGAGATGCATTTAAAATTTCCACTGCCAAATACTAAATTTTGCAAATTCAATTTCAACATATCAAATTGTCTTGATGGAGTCCTTACCTGCATTCAAGAAAACACAACAATCATATCAACGAAAAACATTTGCAATATTCATAGAATCAAAATTGTTTTTTCAGAAGTATATTTCCAATTCTTGATATACATAATAGATGTATATGTTGTGCCACTTGTATCTATTTTTGTAATCATCTAAGAAATAACAATAGAAAAGGAACAATTCACACATCGTGATTACATTTGTATACTTATTGGAGATTTCAATATTGAAATCAATTCAGATAACTTAAGACGTAAGAAATTGTTATAGTATATGCAGTATAAAAAGTTATGAGAAATAACGACGAATTTTATTTCTTGGAATAAGATAATTATTGATCACATTTGGAAAAAATTACCTCTTCGGTAATGTCATGTTCATATTTCACATTCACACTGAATTGATCATGATGCAATTCATTCTTCGTTACACTTTTTGTTATTAAAAATCTTTACAAGATATGCGTTTTTTTGTTTTGAAGCAGTAAAGTCCATAAGCAATTAACATGTTTGTAATATCTTGGCTTTGTTTCTTTGATTAGTCTTTTCTTGTGTAGAAATATACATGATCCACATTGCATTGGAATAGCTAGGAGTTTCAATAGAATTCATCTAATTTCATGAAAAATATTTTCTACAATTATGCAAAGGTTTTCTTGCGTGGAACTTTCACTGTGCAGAAAGCTTCGAACAAGAAAGACTCCACACACTACTTGTTCACACAAGAAATGCTCCATACACCACTTATCTCTCTTGAGAAAAATTGATAATTACAGTAAAGTTATTTAAATTGTATCCAATATATTATGGTTTAGATTTTTTAATTATGTTACTATAACTTAAGTTAATTACTAATTGCACAATTTCAAAAGATAGGGAAAATTCACAAGTGTTGTATGAAACTTGAAAATGTGTGGTGTTATAGCCTAAATCTACCTCAGGCTGTAAGAAGGCAAAATTCAGGGTAACATCAAACCACGCTCAGCCTCGTAGCTAGCCCTACGAGGACAGGAGAGGGCTCTCTCCGGGTCAATCTCAGCAAAAGATAATCGATGGGGCTTGAGATGACTGAATTAAAAACTAATTTTAGGTTAGGTATGAAGTGCAAGGATTTGATTTGATTTTTTGGGGGTTTTATTGGAATCAAGGGAAAGGCAAATTTGGGTCCGAGGATGAAGGCCAGTTTTGCAGAGTTCTGATTGGGGCAAGAAAGGCAATCGTTTTGATGCTTTGATTTGTAAAGATGGAGGGTTCAGATTGGTGAGAAGATGAAAAGGGCAAGAGGGTATCAAGAATCCTCTTCAAACTGAAGAAAACATTGAAAATTAAACAAAAATAAAAGGCAGAGCACAACAAGCTAATGAATTCTACCTTTGTCACTCATTTGTTTAATTTCAGAAGCAAAAGAGAAAGGAAATGGTACACATAAATATCAGTGAACTTACAAATTACATAGAGAAGAACACCATCAAAACACAGAGCCACAAGGACCCAAAAAAGTGCTGCAAACCCTGGTCTTTCCTTTGCCAAAAATGAAAAAATCAAATGTACAATGGAGTGCCCAGCAATCCTAAGTGTCCAACCCCGAAAATGACTGAGAAATTACATGATATAGACAAGCCTAACTCCTTCCCATGCCTCTAGGGGTTGAGCTCATCATTATAGGAGTTGATTCAACCATATCTAAACAAGGAACTGAAAAATAGGCAATGAAACAACTTGCCTCTATATGAAAGGAAACTGATTCATTCACTATCTTTTCACTTTTTAGTGAATGAATCTACATGGATGAGTAATAATGTGCCAAAATTACATCAAAGTCATTAAATTACATCAAGATAAATCAATAGTTACATGAAAAAGTGAAACTAGTCAAAACTAGGCGAAATTCTGAGCTGCTGAGTGAAAAATAGGCCAAATTTCCCTATGCACCGCGCCTGAAATCTGTATGCATAACACAACTTTGAGGCTGATTTTGAGGGCCTTACTGAAGTCCAAATTGAGCTCATGATAGCTCGTTGGAAATCCCTGCCTGTCTACTTTCCAACCCAAGTGGAATTTCTGGATTTTGTGTCCATTTTCCCCTCCAAAAATCCAATCTCCCAACACTGCTTCCTGTGGGTGAAAAAGGTGGCAGAAAGGTCATTTTTTGTGTGTTTTTGACCCTTTAGGCAACCCAGAACTTGATGAAATAATTAGGTAATTTATGAGCATGCATAAATTTTCATAAAAAATCTAGAAATGCAAAGTTTTCCTCCATAGGATCTCCCAATTATAAGCGCGCGCCAAGTGGCGCTATGCGTTGGGCAGGAAAATCTGTTTTGAAGCCAAAAAATTCAAAATTGACAAAATTTTCTCCAAATTTGCTAAAATTTGTACTAAAGGTGCATCATCAAGTATCATGCTCGGAAAAAGAAGCTTCGGCCAAGATTCAGAGCCTATCATGCCTTTTGCATTGTTTTAGTGCCCTCCTTAGTCTTGCCTTCAGGATTTTGATCCTCGCTTTGCAAACATGAGTTCATGCCCAATAATGGTTTTTCATGTGCCTGAGCATGTCCTTGTCCTTGTTTGCCTTCGCCAATAGCTTCTCAAGATGAATTTTGACCCTCTCAAGACAAATCTCTCGATCAGCCTCTATATCCTGCTGAATGGGTGTCATCTCATTTAGGTTTCTTTGGGCAGCCTGCCGGTCTTCACAGATGTTTTTCAACTCCATGATTCTATGTTGATCCTCCAATTGTTTGTTTTGCTGCTCCAAATAGTTTATGACCCATTGAGCTCTCTGCAACTTGTCGGTCAATGCATCTATCTTGGCCTTCTGCTCCTAAATAATCTCCCTCAGCTTTGAGCTAGGAGAGCTCACATCATCATCGATGAGTATGAAATCAGTGTCTTGGCCTCCTGAAGGGCCCTCATCCTGCATAGGCTTCTTGCCTTTGTCCTGTACCTACACCTGTGCTGCTGATGACGGCAACGAGACCCCTTCCACCCCAGGTGGAGATGTATTTAGGAATCTGGGGTTTGGGGATTTTTTGCAAACGATATGGAAAAGTGATAGTGATGGGAAATTGTAGCGTTTAGGGATAGGGATAAATGGGAATGAGTGACTTGGAATTATAAGGGAATAGGGGATTGAAAATGATGATATGATTACAGTGATGGGAAAGGGAAATAGGAGTTGGATTATTTTGGCACCAAAGTCAAATTTTAATACTCAAACTCAAACCCTAAGAGCAGTTTTTCATAAGAGGATAGGGTTTAAATTTCGACATTCAAATTCTCCAAATCAAACTTCGAAACCACACCAAACACTATTCAATAACAACTGCAAGATTAGTCGAACTTACTCGGGGCAAATGGGAGCGAAAGATTTGAAATTTCTTTGAAGGCAATGACAAAATATTTTTTTTGGCTCTGTGCGCCGCGCACACAACCCAGTGCGCCGCGCGCACAACCCAGTGTGCCGCGACTAGTATGTGCGCCATGCACGTTGTATTTTACACAGTGATGTGTGGCTCTATGCGCCACGACTTGCCAATGCACCGTGACCTTCTTCCTATGCGCCGCGACTGAATTTCACCCACAGTCGGTTCTTCAAAACCCTGTTTTCATTCCTCCACAATTTGACTCGGCTTAATGATGTCTTTGGCATACCAATGGATTGTTCAAACACCACAAATATCTTATATTCCCAATGACTTTGATTTTTAATTTCAAATAACCCACTTTGTAATGTTTGCAAAACTTTGGCACTTTCACTTTTTAATACAAACTCTGATTTTGTTTCCACTTGATTTTTTGAGCTAAATGACGAAATTCTTGTCTATTTTTTGCAGGGATAGCTAACATGGAATTTGGCAAAGGCGACCAGGGGTGTGCCTGAAGAATTTGACAACTGATTTTTTTTTGAAATTACATGGAATTTATTACAAAAGACGAAATTGACTATTTTTCTTCAAAACAGAGTTTTGAAGAAAAGTCATGATCGAGCATTATTACGATGAAATTTTTACAATGAAATCTTATTTGAAACTCCCTCATGTGCTTGTTGGCATTATTAGACATTTTTCAGACTGAATTAAGCGAAACCCTAGACCTAATGACAATGAAACCCTAGAAAAGACCTTTGCAAACTGTAAAGACAAAAAGTAAATGATATTGATGAATAAAAATGAGCCAGCAGGTACAGGACATGAGGGAAACTGTAGGAGAAGCCACTACCGTCAGATGATCCATGTGCCTAATGGAATGCAACTGACTGGGCGGGACACCTAATATGTAATGCAACAAGAGGATTTGATCTCTGACAGAGGGATGAAGATACCGACACTAACATGTGGAAGTGTTGTTTTATTTTATGCATCTTCCTTTCTCCGTATATACTCTCTACTTTGCATATCTTATTTTCACATTTCCATATTGCATGGCACTTTTACTGTATGTTCATGTACTTTTCTAAAAATGCAATTAATGTTTGAACTAACCTTTATTTAGGTTAGTAGATAATAGGGTGAAGCAATGTGCAATGACTAGTCAAAGTGCATGCATCTCTGGGCTTTTTCAAATCTGTGTGTCAAGTTATTCATAATTCAAAGTCCTCAATGACAAAGGAGTGGGCACCATCTGCACAACCTTGTCATTTCGTAATAGAGATAACTTAGCATGTTTTTTTTGCAACGAGAATTATTATCGACAATCTGTGAGCTACCTAGCATTATTAAAATAAATTTATAGTAATGTATAAGTGATATGTGTAATAAATCAATGAGATGGGTTTGGATTTTCAAGGTATATTTGTACTGGTTTTCCTAAACATTAGCTTTGGTATCTTCAATTGCAATTTATTGACAAATGTCTTTTGTAACAAATTTCATAGTTGTAATAGTCGAAGCCGATTTCACATTTGGAATAGTAAGAGCTAGTGAATATATATATATATATATATATATATATATATCTATATATATATATATATATATATATATATATATATATATATATATATATATATATATCTATATATATATATATATATATATATATATATATATATATATATATATATATATATATATATATATATATATATAGATAATGTGCAACTCAATGGCATTGAGAGTGTTATTGATTCGGAAAGTGTTTTCAACTACGAAACAAACATGGTTAGCAGACAAAGCAGAGAAGTTCTTTTCACGGATATCATTAACTTAGTTGGTCATATAGATGATAACTTCCACTAGCCGATTGAAATATGAGCATTATGTGAATCTTCCAATAGAAGAGAAGAATAGCAACAAGATTTGCACTAGTAGATTAACGAATGCTACATATGTACCATAATTTTTTAATTTGAGGGAAATTGTTCATTTGTGTGCAAATTTTTTTATATTAAAAAACAAGAAAAATTATTCTACCAACAAAAAGGATTTCTTTGAATGTGAAGACATCCAAATGGATATTCAAGTTACTAGAACCTAAAATGTGCTTGACATTATCCAAAGAAAATAGTTTCACGACCTTATGAGCAGGTGAGGCTAATGTTGTTGGAGATTTCTTTTCACCAAGTTACCAAGTTCCTTATGATCTTTCTGTCCTAGATATCTCTTTGTTTAAACAACCATTTAGGGACTTTTGTTGGCTTTGTGCATGTGTCATGGGCCAAGAAACTACAACAAGTGTTCCAAAATTCATTTTCTATATGATTTAGTATATATATAAAAAGGATTGTGTATTCAACAAGGCTAATATCATTTCTAATGAATTAACTTCTCAGTTAGCCAATTTATCCAACACCAATAGGTTCTTCATGATGGCGTATCTCATAGTAGCTTTGATTTCTAGTGATAGATTTCATGGTTTTCCATGTAATCCTAAATTCAATGTGAATCAAGAACCAATGCAGTTCTAGTATCCTATACTGTGGAAGCATAATTCTTTTGTAAAATTTTGTCTAATTCAAGATGTTTTTGTAAGACATGTCAATTACATGATAATTGGACAACATCCTTATCATATATCTGCACAAGCACAAGTTTTCTTATGGGGAAAAGGTATACATGAAGAAAGATAAAGTAATGCACTAATTAAAATTTATGGATTTCAAAGTAAGTTGTTGCTATTTCCGAAATTTGTTATAGAAAGGTATTTTGTTGCTGAAATATGTAGGAAATAAATTGATTGACTAAATGTATTTCAAAGCAAAAAGACAAACCAATTTATGTCTTTTTCATTTATTGTCGGAGAAATCACAGTGAAGATTGCAGCTCATGTTATAGAGATTAAAAATACTTTGCATCCTTTTAACTTAAGTGAAGTTGAAGCAATTAAAGTCTTTTATGAGGAGGGTCTATTTGGCCCACACTTGGAATCAATTAGATACAAAAACTTGTTTCTAGAAATTAGAGAGCATAGTGAAGAATATCAAAATGCATTGACAAAAAGTCAGGGGCTAATCATAGATTCTAAAGAAATCATCAAAGAATCAAGTATGAGTACTTCTGCAGAGAAATTGATACCTTGCATAAACAATACTCATGGAAATCAAGGGATAATCATAGATGCTCAAGAAACCACCAAAGAATCAAGTATTGGTACTTCTGCAGAGAAATATCTACGTTGCATAAACGATATTGATGTGAGATCATCCTTGAGTGAAAAGAGGAAAAAAGATATTGAAAATACATAATTGATTCACAATAAAATATCAGCTAGTGGGAAAGAAAGAGAGCTCAATCAAAGTTTTATTTCACAAGAAATGTTATTAGAGAAATTTTTAGGTAAAAATGGGCCTCAAAACAAAAATGTACAACCAAAATAATTTGTGTAAGATCCAATAGGATTCAATATGGTGATGTCAACCATGGGAGATGATTCACCAATTTTGGAGTAAAAAAGTAAAAAGATTAAAAATTATAAAAATAAAAAAACTACTTTTTCAACTTGTATTTTCAACTTATCTCTCTATAGTTTTATTTAAATTTCAAGTGGGATCACTATTTGGATGTCAAATTTAATTCCTCATAAAATAAATATCCATGTTGCATACTTTTGATGAATCCTGCTACATGAAAAATGACAAATATACGAACCCTGCTACATGAAAAATGACAAATACACGAAAAATGTTATTGCAATCATGTTTTTTCATGTATTTCTCATTTTTCATGTAGGAGGGTAACGAAAGTATGCAACATGGGTACTCATTATATGAGGAATTAAATTATGCATCTAATGAGTGCTATTTCTAGAAATTTGAAAAAAACCATAAGGAGATAAGTTAAAAATAAGAGTAAAAAAATTAATTTTTCCTTTTTTCCCTCTAAAATTTGTTGATGTAATCTAACCTTATTTTATTATTTTGACTATTATTTTATAATATTTCTTAGGAGGCCCATTTTAGATGTCGAATATCTTTAATGATGTTGGTGAATCAACCAATTGTAGAGGTCTTATGAAAGGATAAGGTGTTGAAGAAGGTATAAACATAGAAGTTGGCAACGTTATGCTACCTGATTGGGTTAGTGTTTATTTTGCAGAAAATTAGAAAACAATGGCACAAATTGCCAAGGAATCTATTATTTTTTATGATGGTTTTGTCACACTACGAAATAAAAAGTATGACATCGACAATAAAAAAATGAAGATTGAGAAAGTAAAGCTTCACAACAAAAGGGTTTCAGACCAACATAAATGCATGTCAATCTGTCTAGACTTGCAACCACAATAGTCATGAACTTACATCATGCTACTGGTGATGTACTTGCAAACTATTCTTGTTAGTGTAGAGTTTTTTTATTTTCAAGTGAGTGAAAATCCCTTATTTAAGTTATAGGTGATTTATAACGCTAGGAACAAAATATGGTTGCTTCTATGATTCATATATGTAATAAAACATGAACGAAAACCCTGCAACAAAATGGGTCATGCAAATAAAAACATATAACAGTAGAAAATCAAAGTGTAACAACTCAATGAAGGACTTGAATAAATGATAATTGTATTAATGAATAGACATGGTGAGGAGAAATTACAGAATGGGTGTGCAATTCCCCCTCCATGGGATGGGTCCCTTCTTGTCCTTGCACTTCAGCAACATGTTTCTCTCTCTCAATTTGCAATGGGCATAAAAATAAAAAGGTGCTTTAACTCAAGTGGGAGCTTAAATGCTATGAGCTGATAATTTTGACAATGTAAATAGTTATTGTGAATAATGGAGAGAAAACCCTCTATTTATAACAAAATATTGAGCTAAATTAGGAATTAGAAAATAATAAAATATTATTGTCTAAATCAAAATCTAGCCAATGTGAATATTTTATTATATTTTTTAGAGGGAAAAGATATTCAAAATGGTTAAATATATTTATTTAGAAGGTGGTTGAAGTAATTAACAAATAAAAATGATTTATTAATCACTTTATGAGAATTAAGAAAAATATGAATTTGAAATCATTATTAAATAATGATTTAACAATTATCTCAAAAGGAAAATAGGCAATAAATAAGGAATAATAAATAAATAATGATTTATTTAATTCTTCCAAGGTGATTGATTTGTTTTTCTATGATTAGTTTTGTTGTGCTAATAACAATTACATATTTATAAATATGTGCATGTTTATTGCTTCTTGTGCTGAGGTTTCTTCAGTTGTTTGTGCATACAATCAGGTAAATTTCCTTAAGTTTTAAAAAGACATTCATGAGAAAAATAGTTTCAGAAACAAATCCTGAACAACAAACATGTACAGTGCAGAAAACCACCAAAGAGACACATTAACACAGTGTTTTGATGAAGGAGTTCACCACTCCTGAGCTACATCTCCTTGGTCCAACTTCCATGGCTTGGGCCTTTGTATTAGCTCAATGTGGTAAACATGCTATTTACAAATATCTATGGCTCCTGATACTTGCACCAATGTGTTTAGAATATCCAAATTAGTCAAGAACACGTCTCTTTTTTGGGCAATATGATACAGGTATTGTCCTTGATGGCAACTCACTCAGATGAAAGATCAAAGTATAGCAGGTAAACAACAAAGAATTACAGATCAGTCTTCACAGAATGAAGAAAGAGAGGTATACGTAGGCTCACCATTGACCAAGTTGCGTATACATGCAAGTTTACTATATACAAGTCGTGTATACGTATACATGCACTTTCATAGAAGGAAAAGTGCGTATACCTTAGAAAACTAAGTTTTTGGTCCGAAGTATTTGGTCCATGGTATTTTGATCCATGGTATTGGTCTAAGGTATCTAGTCCGAGGTATTGACCCTAGGTATTTGGTCCAAGGTATTGGTCCTAAGTGGTTTTGGTCCATGGTATTGAGAAAGGCCTAAAATTATAAAAGGAGGAGAAGATCATTAGGCCAAGGTGTGCAAGTATCGAATATATGATGAAGTGTGAGATCTAGTATGCAGGTTATTGGGTTATGGTGCATTGTTGGATCTGAACCAAGGATGAACCTTAGCGGATGATGAGGGATCAAATCTAATGATGGATCAGGATCTTAAGGCGTAAAATGAACTATCATTATGTGTTTTTGCTCATGTATATTCTAGATCTGAATACTGACGCATATATTATTCTGTAAATGATATGATCTGGGTATAACTAAAGTATGGAATAGCTGCAGAACCCTGAATTTATATTTGCAGATGTATATGCTGGTTGGCTTTGAGAAAAGCACATGTACACGCAGGTTCGAGACATGGAAGTAGCGTATACCTTATAAAATATGTTTCAGTTGTTTCTTTTTGCTATTGCAGAATTTTGGGTTCTGGTTACTGTATTCTGGTGACAGTATTCTGAATGATCAGGTTGATGGATTGTCTAAGTGAATGATTGATTCGGTTGTGGTTCGTTCAAAAGGTGATTGGTTGATGCAGATGTATTTGATGATTGAATGATGTTGTTGATGGATCTAGTCTGAAAATTTATGAAATGTGGTCCCCGGAGGAAGAGAGAAGGTCGTAGCCTTCTGTAGGTCGGCGCCTACGTACTAGCAAACATATTAGCTAGTATAAGAGCTAGGGTGTTGTAGCTCCCTTCTAGGAGAAGCTAGAAAAACGAGAGAAGATTGTAACCTTTTGTAGGTAGAAGCTTGCATGCTGGTATAATTATGCACTAGTACAAAAATTGTAAACATATTTTTTATTATTATTAAAAGAAGATAGAGATGACAGCAACAGGTGGTTTTCATCCACATTGGGTTTCCACCTTATATCTTGGTGTTCATGTCTGTTGATGCTTTATTATGCTTTTATTGCATTGGCTAATGAATTCTTGATATACTAGTTAAAGTTCAATGCATGATAAATTGGGTAAATCAAAAATTCTGTGCATATGCGATGGTTGCCTTAAGTACAGTTGCGTATACATGCTAGTTCACTTAGTTGAAGTAGCACATACAAACTTGTTTTGAAAATTAAATTATTGATCTGATAATAATGATTCAACCCCCCTCTCAGTATTATTTCCAAAAATTGGTATCAGAGCAGGTCCTTCAGAAGACGCTTGATCGCTCGAAGGAAGATCCATCATCATGAGTAATCAAGAAAGCGGGGGATCCATCAGACCACCAATCTTTGATGGGAGCAACTTTGTTTATTGGAAGATAAGAACCACAACCTATCTTCAATCACTTGGAACAGATGTCTGGGAAATCATGGAAGGATGATATACATTTCCATCATCAATTCCTATAGATATGGTAGGTAAAAAGCAATATGAAACCAATGCCAAGGCTGTCAATACATTATTGGGAAGTCTGTCACAATCAAAGTTTGTCAAATTTATGCAGCTCAAATCAACAAAAGAAATATCAGACAAAATCGTTCTAAGCTACTGTTAACACCCAGGTTGTTCCCTTTCACTCCTGAGGGAATACGGCCAGGGTAACCACTAACCAAGCTTTGGATTACAGGTTCTAGCCCACCTGTAATCAGAGAGGGCTCTCTCTTTTAGTTTTGACTTTGTTTTTGAGGATTTTAGGCTAGTTATGAGGTGAGAGTTTGTCTGAATTTTGGTTGCAGACTGTTGTTCAAGTAAGGGCATGCAACTATGAAGGAGAGTTCAATCCATTGGGCATGTGGAGTCTAGAAATGAGTAGGATTTGATGTTTGTGATAAAGAGAGGTTCACTGCAAGGCCAGATGGGTATTTATGATACAAATTTTGATTTTTAGCAAACAAAACAATATAAATTACACTAGGAAAGGCAATTAAGAGTTCTTTCACAGTGCAATACGAAATGAAGAACAAATCCTATTCAGCAACAATAGAGAATTAGTGAATAAAGACTTATCATGTGATTAGAGCAAATGGGAGCATTTAAGAATTCCACAGTTGCAGCTAACCTTGAAGAAAACATATTTAGTAGTAAGGATTGAGTTTAAGGTGTCTTTACTGGACAAATCCTGAACTAGTCTTTTACCTTTCTACCAAGATTAAACACCATACATCACAGACAGATTACAGAAGAGATAAAACATAAATACAGTTAGAAAACATTTATTGTATCATGCCATAACACGAGAATCCTGCAGCAGTCAGTAATTTCATCACAGCACGTCCAAGCCAAACATATCTCCTGGAAACCAACAACTCCTTTGTATTATATCTTTCAGAGGAAATACAGCCGAGTTCTCTTGAACAAATGAGTAACAACAACCCCCAATAAACTGTGCGGGGGTGCATATATACAAAATATCATAGAAATATCTCAATAGTGAGTTATTGCACAATAACTGCTCTTACCAACTTTCAGAGATATTTTTTACAAAATTAAAAGCTACTTTAATGAATATACAACAGTTGTTTGCTGTTTGTCAGAAGTTCTTGACTTTTGAGGGCAACTGGCTCTGCAGGGTGCTTTGCATTGATTCTGAATAATACGCCCTTTATTGCTTTGTCGTGCTGCAGCTATCTCAGCCCCGTCATCTGCATTTGTCGGTGTTGCTTTAGTGGCCAAATTTGTTTGCTGAGTTGGCTCTGTCCACTCCTCTCCAGTCATAGTGAATACATCAATTTTCTGAACATGATGAATTATAATTGATGTACAAAAGTTTGGTGAAAAATCTGTTTCTTCACAGCAATGTTTGTATCATGCTTGTCCACCATTCCTGAGTAGGCAACTGATGTCTCAAAATTGTGCCTAAGGTTTCATCTACCTCAGTATACTTGTAGTAATTTGGAGGCACTTCAAACAGATGTCTAATCTCATTCATGATAAAAAACAAATTCTCTATTTTGTCATACAGACTCTGCCCAGATGCAGGCCCTGTTTCCTCCGGGATACTTGATGCTGCAGTGATCTGATTGGTGGCATATGTATTTACCCTCTTGGCATAATTCTCATGAGATAATAGCCTACCTGCACTGGTTAGTAGGCTGGGAAGGCCTCTGTTATGCAATGCTGTAAATTTCTCTATGAATTTGTTCACCTCTGTCTGCATTTCCTGGCACCTTCTATCCAATGTTTGCACAAGATTTCTCAAAGTGAGCACCCTCTTCACCAGTAAAATGGTATCAGTTCTGTTTGAGATACCCATTGCTGCCAGCTGGGGGCCTGTACGATTATTAAGGACATTGATCATCCTATTGGCTATCTCAGGCATATTGCCTAGAGATGCCCTTGCTCTTTGGCTTTCCTTTTGTGCCCTGCCTATGAGATCTATATGCTCATGAATGGTTTCTATATATTGCCATTGATCTGTTATAGACTGTCCAATATTGGCCCACAGGACTTTCCTGATTTCTGCTACAACTTTGTCAAGAGAGAGCTCTTTCTCCAGTTCTTTTATTTTCTTCTCAAGAGCCTTTACCTCTCTTGTTTTTTCAGCTACACTTTGCTTTGATTTATCATATTTTTCATTAAGTGTAGCCAATTTTCCTTGGCTTCATTTAGTTCTGCCATCTGGGCCTCCAGAGCTTGAAGCTCTTTCATCATATTTTGCATATCCAGGCTTGATTTCTGTTCTGATGTTGTTGCTGGTGTTGCTGTTGAAGGGCCTGTCCCAGCTGTTTGTTCTGTGGGAGGACTTATAGTTTGAGAAGTTTCCTCAAGGTTAATTACTGGCTGAGGGGGCTGAGATATCTGCCCTCCTTCTTTCTATTTCAGGGCTGCCTGTAGTGCACCCTCTATTGCTATCAATCTCCCTTCTGTTTCTACCAATTGCTTGTGTAATGTCAGCAGCATGGCTGCTACATCTTGGTCCTTTCTCTGCTAAGCAACATCTTCTATTTGGGGGTGAAGGGTTGCTGGAATTTTAACCATCTTCCTCAAAGCTGCTATATCTTCATCTTTTTTCTTCATTAGCGCCTGCACAGCTTTGGGATCACTTGGGTCATGCCCAAGCTCTATAATGATATCTTCCAAAGACCTAATCCTGTTGTCTTTGGCTTGAGAAGATGCTTTCTCCAATTCTAATTGGGCAGTAGTATTATGGAGACTATTTTACAATTTGTGTGCTAGAAAGGTTTTATCTGCAAGAGTGGAGTAGACCATCTCACCCGTTTGCTTATGAAGCTCTATTTGGTCCATTGGGTGGATGTCTTTTGCAAATACTTCCAGGTTGGTTCTTATGTAATCTACAGCTGACTGTGGCTGCAGCATAGTAGGCTTGAAATGACTCATAGTCATCTTCCCCTCTGTTATGTCATATGCTGACATAAGCCTCTGTTGGTTTGTGGGAGCCATTTTGAGCAAGTGATTGTAAAGCTAGAGTCTGACTGGCTCATTTCTTTTCTTAATATCAATAAATTGTTGCTTTATGCTGGATTCTACCCTTCTTTGCTGGCTTGAGGAGCTGACCTCTCCTCCAAGTGGTCTTTCTTGTTCCTGTTGGAAGGAACTGGCTGATGCTTCCATGCTAGGAGGGCCCATACCCATGGATGGTCCAATAGGCATCTCTTCTTCAGAAAGAGGATTTAATCTTTGCCTTTTCTCCCCTTGTTGACTTGTTGATGTAGTGAGGGGAGTTTCTTGCTGTCTATCCCTCTTCCTCGTTCTCTCTTCATTCAATGGGGTTTGGAGCATCGAGGTATCCACTACTGTTTCCTGCCTTGGAGGCACACTTTCTTGAGCCTGTTGCTCTGTAGATATAGGGGCCTCAGCCATTTCTTCTTGCTGTTTGGTCTGCTCTTTCTACTGTTCTGCTATTGGGAGCGGCTGATCCTGCTCCATTTCTTTCCCTTTACCTGTGCTGGCTGCCTGAGGAGTAGTTTGAGCTGCTTGCTGGGGGGCTGCAGAGGATGAGGCAGCTGCTCCAAGTTGAATATGATAAGAAGAGGAAACCTGCCCACAATTTTCCAAGTCAGCTTCCTTCTCAAGTTTCTTTGCTTCTTTTTGTGCTATTTCCTCTTTAGTACTTGCCTCTTCTAGGGTGCCCTCTTTCCATCTTAATAGATTTGCATATTTTTCAATATGAGGCAACCTGACATGATCATAGCTAGCCAACTTATATTTGACCCTTCTAAGACTAATGAAATGATTGGGATCATAGGGTATCCAGAGGAAACTGGTTTGCAACCCAAGGCGTTGCAAGATCTTATCTGCTTCTTGCCATGCCTCTTCTCTTTTATTATAAATAAATGGGCCTAGCTGATTTCTGACTTTGAGTTGTACCTTCTTATTTTTGCTGTGGAAATGGACCATGTATGCATTTCCAAATTGTCTGAAATATTCTAAAGCAAAAAGTCTCATAGGGACATATCTTGGTAACCTATATGGGGCTAACTCACAACCATATATTCTGATCACTGTATGGTGTTGGTAAAAGTACCAATCCCCAATGCTGTAGGCCTTTGAGAGCTAGAGGATCCTTTTCATCTCATCTATCAATCTAGGAGGAGGAGAGCTCAACAACAAGGACATGGCTGGATGGATAAACAGGTCTATGAATTCACAGTAGTTATATGGTGAAAAAGATATGTGATGAAAGACTGAAGACCAAAATACTACAGACCTTTGGTTCCCTTGGGCATCAAACTTCTTGAGAGTAATAGGGAAGCTATCAGGCTGATAGAATAGAAACAAGTGATAGATGTATGAAGTGTATCTAAATATCCTCTCCCTTTCTAGATTCATCAATTGCTCGTGAATTTTATTGGCAATGTATGCAGCATAATCATAGTGAACAGAAGGAGGCTTCCCAGGGGAGAAGATAGACATCATGGCCAGAATGGTTTCATCAACATCCTCAGATGATCTGTATCCCAGGACATAACTGATCATATCCACAAGCATTTTGCCCAGCTCATTGAGATATACATTTCCAATAGGAGGAGTCCTCACAGTTTGAGAGCCTGATTGAATGAATAATTGATTGATCTTTATAATTTGGGCACTGGACAGCTTGCCTCCTTTCTTTATCAAATCCATCATGGAGAGAGGAGTCAATGGCTTTGTAGTATGAAAGTGCAGCATTTGATTTATGGCCTCAGGGGTGACATGGAACAAAACTGAGCCTGAGGAACTGAGGACAGCTCTCTGACATGGGTCATAGTTGGCACTGCATCGATGTATCAAATCTGGCAGGATATTGACTTGAGGGAGATTGAAAATAGGCAAATTGGAGTACCAAATCCCTAGGATATCATTTCCACTGAGATGTTTGTCTTTGAGATCATTGAGTACATGAATGTGGTATTTGCTATAATCTTGGATTCCCTCTGCCATTTGGTAGTCTCTGTCAGCCAGGGGCAGCCACTCTAGCTCTCTTTGTGGGGCATTTAAAGGTGCAATGTTCAATGCTATTGGAGTTTCCATGGTCAATTGATAGTTTGAATTATGTTTGAACTTGTTTTTCTGGGCACAACAACACAAAGCTATGAATTTTGCAGGAGCAGGGCAATTTGCAGAGAGGACAAGGTAGTCAGAGGAGAAACTAAGGTGAATTGCTCCAGGGAGATATTCAAATGAGCAAATGCTAGGTTTAAGGGTGGCCTCCCTAGTGGATTTCTCTAGTAGAGGTTTTAGTTTGTGAATGCGCAAACAGACTGTGAATTTGTGGATATTCGGCTCAATGCGGACACTTTGTGGGTAAATTTGAGCTTACAGTGTGGAAGAGGACCAGTGATTTATGAAAATTTCTTGAACTTACTGTGTTTTTCTTTTCTTAGTTTCCTCAGAGAATTGTGGAAAAAACCAGGCGCGGAGGGGATAATTTGATAAATACCTGGTATACTTCGGGCAATGGTGGCAATGCAGGTGGATTCAGGGCGCTCACGGTCTTTAAATCAATTTCTTGCAGGTTGGCGGCGAGGACGACGTGAAATTGCATGCAGGAGGCGCAACAGTCTTTTGGTAACAAAACGCAAAAAATGTGATTTTTGGCAAAAATATAGGAATTTCGGCCTTTGGCGCGCTTTTCTTGGATGACGTCAGCATGACGTCATAGGTGGGGTCCGAATGATGACGTGGCGGTCCATGAGTGGTCCACATGGATGGGGGACGTGGCGGACAACTCAGGGCGATGGCGGATGGAGCGGTGACGCGACGATGAGGTGGCAGTGACGTGGGAGTGACATGGACGTGACGTGGTGGGCGGTAAACAAAGGTGGTAAGCAGTAATATCGAACCGCTTTG
This sequence comes from Pinus tabuliformis, assembly GCA_031772625.1. Lineage (NCBI taxonomy): Eukaryota > Viridiplantae > Streptophyta > Pinopsida > Pinales > Pinaceae > Pinus > Pinus tabuliformis. Next base: position 459,913,241 of record CM062811.1, read on the forward strand.
AGGTACGGGCGTGGTTTTGGCAGGAGGCCGCCTGATACAACTCAGGAGCGACGCGTGTCCGAGGCCTGACGTCATGGTCTGACAAATTTTGGGCGCTATCATCCAGGCATCGGGGGCGGTCTGATATTGATATGAGCTATTGGATGGGAGGACCCAGATCCGACGGACAATGGGTTGTGGAGGTGCGGGATGGATACGGAGGGTCCCAGCAGCATTAAAATAATACTTTCTTTTGTTTTTTGTGGAATGCGCACTGTAATCAAAACTTTGGATAAACGGGAAAAATGGGTTTTGCGATGTTTTATAAGCCAACATGGGTTAATTAACATTTGTGCGCAAAGCGGGGTTAGGGCTGTTAAACCAAGCAGATCTTGGATTAATCCCTAAACTTTGTTTTTGGGATTATTTTTCCTATTGCACTTAAATCTCTTAGCGCTCCAACCTTTGAAGTTATAAGGCTATAGTGCCTAGGGAAGGGGGAATATATACTTTGGGGCTTTTTATATACAATGGTGATATAGTAGTAGGGAAAAGGGGAATATAGGGAATTAAGTAATAATGGTTAATAGTTAATATGGGAGGGGGATATGAATAAGAGGTGATAGACACTAAGTTTTAGGGAACAAACCTAGTTTTGAGAGTAGATCAAAATGAAAAGATTTTTACCCAGGAAATGTGGCTCTTTATGCAACAAGGATCAATAAATGAGTTTGATTTCTCTCATGAACCAAGGTGATAGTGGGATGTTAGCAAGGAGTTTGATGGGGAATGATTGGGAGTTAGACATGCTTCACTTTGTTGCTACAAAACTGTTGAATAGGAGATCTGCACTGGCCACCATGTGTTTCCTTTGCTTAGGCCAGAGATATGAAGGAAATCATGCTTCTGCAACCCCATCTACCTACCCATTCTATTGCCTAGCATTTTTTGTTACTTCAAGGAGGGTGCACTTAGACTGGCAAACCCTCAATTGCTCTTTTTCTTTTCTTTTTCCATTTTCTTTTGATTTTCTATCTAAGGCTAGCCTTATTACTTCCAAGGCCCCAGATTAAGCAGTTGGGAACCTTCATTCTCTACCTAACTACTTATCTGCCAAGATTGAACAGTTTGGACAGATTTCTTTCTCTAGTCTACAACAAAAAATTGAAATATGGCATGACCCAGCTTAGACTGTTGGATCACCCATTCAGAAGTAGGACAGCATCAACCAACTATAGATATGTGTTTTCCACAAAAATATGAGATCTTTGCATCACCAAAGTAGATCATATTGGCACTTCCCCTACCAATCATGAAAAACGAAACCTATTGGTATAGGTAGCTAACAGTGGCTCCACTTGGGGATGGTTTTTCTACTTGAAAGACCAAGAACAGCAGGTCAGACTGCCTTGGCTTTTGACTTCTTATCAAAACTTGAAAGCTTTCTCTTTGGATTTCAAAACTGGAATCTGTCACCATTGTGGAACTTCTGAAATAAAAAGCCCTTTCCTTCTTATTTACAAAACCTCTGAAGCTGGACTATCTATATGCTGAAAGAAAATACTATATAAAACTGATAATGTACAGGGCAGAGCCATGCTATATACATGGAAAGTAGTCAAAATAGTGCTTTAACATCCGGCCATTCACAGGGCCCTCTTCAGCTTCAGTGCCATCCAAATTCTTCAAGAAATAAGTGTTATTTCCTTGCTCTGCTTGAATTACAAAGGGTCCCCTCCAAAGGGAGTCAAATTTGCCATGCTTTCCCTTGTCTTCTCTTCTTGAATCCCATTTAAGCACTTTATCCCCAATAAAGAAATCTTCAGCCTTGGTTCTTCTATCAAAGGCTTTATTCAGCTTCTCTTGTAGGACTTGGACTCTGCTATACACTTGATCTCAGGTTTGCTGTAAACAAATTATCTGGTTGATTCTTCTTTGCATGTCATTTGGTTCAGCCTGGCTCTCTTGAAGTAGCTTCATGACAGAGACCCCTAATGCTGAAGGGAATTTGGCTTCCATTCCATAAACCAATTCATATGGGCTGACTCCAATAGATCTTTTGGTTGTTAACCTGTCTGCCCATAAGGCATTTACAAGCTTCTTATGCCAATTTTTCTTATTCTCTTCCAATATCTTCTTAATGATGTTGATAAGACTTTTATTAGATGATTCAGCTAAACCATTGCCTTGAGGGTAGTATGCAGTAGAATGGCCCAAAGTAATATGGAATTTGTGGCAAAAGTTCACCATCTTCTTGGATCTGAAAGCAGCAGCATTGTCTGTTATAATCTTGTCAGGACAACCAAATCTGGAGAGAATATTAGTTTCAAGGAACTGAATGATAGTAGAATCATTTGCTTGTCTGCATGGAACAGCCTCAATCCATTTAGTAAAGTAATCTGTGGCTGTCAGGATCCATTTATGTTGGCCTGAAGATGAAGGATGAATTTCCCCAATGAATTCCAAACCCCATTGCTGAAAGGGCCTTTCTGTTGCAATAGGCTTTAAGGGGAGTGGTAGTAACTTTCTTTTTCCCTCAAACACTTGACACTTGTGACATGAAGTGGTAAAATTTTTAACATCAGAGAAGAGAGTGGGCCAATAGTAACCTGCCCTTAATATCTTATCCACAGCAGACTTCTAGTACAAATGTCCACCACAATCACCTGCATGAAATTCTTTCATAACATTGTTTGTTTCATCCATAGTCAAACAATTCAACAATATACCTTCATGATTTTTCCATAGTAACTTACCATCTATAACACAAAATCTTGAAGCTTTCATTTTTAGAAATCTAGATTTGGTTCTGGACAATCCTGGGGGAGCACACAGGTTTTGCAATATATAACAGATATCAGAATACCACAGGGATTGTTCAAAGGCTACATTGATCTTTGGAGTCGCCAGCTTCGATTCATTGTCCAGTTGGTTAATATCCAAGGCTTGGAAGTTTGCTTCAAACATCAATTTAGCCAAACCTTGCCCTTTTATCAATTTTGTAGGTCTTATTTCAATGTCAAATTCTAAGATGTTAGCAATCCATTTTCCTCTTCTGCCCTCTAAGCTTTCTTGAGTCAGTATGTCTTTCACAATGGGATTTGGTACATAAGCAATAACATGGGAGTATAGGATGTAGATCCTAAAGTCTTTGATGGCTTTGACCAAAGCATAAGCTTGCTTTTTCATGATCTGATATTTCAGAGGTGCATCTCTAAGAGCTCTACTAAAGAAAGCAATAGGTTTTTCATTCCCTTGATCATCTTTCTGCAATAAGACAGCAGCAATGGTATGTTGGGAGGCAAAAGAGAAAATGATAAATTCTCTGTCAAATTGAGGAATTGTTAAGACTGGGGTTTGGGTGAGGGCCAATTTAATACCTTCAAAAGCCTAGTTTGCTTCTACTATCCACTTCACTTTTGAATCCTTTTTTAGCATGTTGTTTAGTAATCTGATCAATTCTGCTAAGTTTGGGATAAATCTCCTTAGAAAGTTGATCTTTCCCAAAAAGGCTTGTAATTCTTTAATATTTCTTGGATGGGGCATTTGCAAGATGGCCTGTATTCTGTCTGGGTCAATTCTAATGCCATCCTTTGAAATGATATGACCCAATAGCTTGCCTTCCTCCAAACCAAATAGAGACTTCTTGGGATTTAAGGAAATTCCATATTTCCTACATGTTATGAATATTTGTCTCAAGTGTTTCAGATGTTCTTGGTCAGACTTTGAAAAAGGTGTGAGGTCATCTAAGTAAATAACAAGGAAATCACGAATCTCTTTAGCAAAAGCAATATCCATTGCTCTCTGAAAGGTAGCTCCTGCATTTTTCAACCCAAAAGGCATTTTGACATACTTGAAAGTTCCCCATGGGGTTGTGAATGATGTTTTATCCTGATCATCAGGGTGGACTAGGATCTGATTAAAGCCTGAGAATCCTTCAAGCAATGAGATTCTTGAAGCCCCCACCACTCTTTGGAGAATGTGATCCATTTTAGGTAAGGGATAATTGTCTTTGAGGGATACTTGATTCAAATTCCTTAGATCAACACAAAGCCTAATCTCCCCATTTTTCTTTCTTCTGGGGACCAAATTTGAAATCCAGTCTGAAAACCTGATTGGTGCTATGATACCAGCTTTAAACATTTTTTGTACCTCTTTCTCAATTGAAGGGAGAAGCATAGGATTGATTCTTCTCAATTTTTGCTTGAATGGCTTTTGATTAGGCTTGAGAGGGATGGTGTGTTGAATAACAGTGGTGTCATAGGATTTCAAATCCTCATAACTCCATGCAAACACATCTTGGAACTCTTTAAAGAGGTCAATGTATTTGGTCTTCTGGTCAGGAGGTAAAGATGAAGACAATTTTATTATCTTGGGTTTTTCAGTAGTTCCAATGTTGCATTCTTCAATGGCAGCATTAAGGGGTTGCATTTTTGGTTTTCTAGGAACATCATTTGAGTAAAAAATGTCCTCCAACGGAGTCAGGCCTGTTGGTAGAAAATTGTCTTTTAGCTGTATGATTTCTGCCTCTGCACCAGTTATTTCATCAAAATGCAATTGTTTAAGTTCTTGTATATTTTCCTTGTCAAAGGTTGTTGGACAGAGTATTTGATTTTCCATTTTGAGTGATATAGCTATTTGGTCCTGTTCACTTAGTGGTTGTGTGTCTTTCACAGAATCAACATCAATGTTCAAACCTGAAAATTCATGCTGCAAGGTCAAGAAACTATTTATCTGTGTGTCATCCTCAAATACTTGCCAAAATTTGACATTGTTTGGGACAGAAGGTCTGTGTTTTATCTCAGTTGTAAAACAATGGTTGGGTTCAAAAGGCAATTTGCATGTACTGGCAAATGTAGCTAGGCTATGTGCATGAAGGTTATGGGTTCTAGATATTTTGGTTATTTGAAATTCAGTGAAAGATTTGAGTATTTCAATAGCAGCAGACCTGTATGACCTTAGTATTTTGTCATTGGTGACAAAATTGCCTTTCACTTGTTGAATAATGAGGTCTGAGTCTCCCATGATTGAAACTTTTGTGGCCTGTAAGGATTTTACCAGTTTGAGGCCTAGCAGAAGAGCTTCATATTCTGCCATATTATTAGTACATCTGAAATTAAGCCTATAGGCTCGACCTTCTGCATGATTGCTTTGTTTGTTATGAATCCACACTCCAGCTCCTGCCCCTAATTTGTTGACTGATCCATCAAACTCAAGGAACCAAAGGATCTCTTGATTTAGGGGAGATTTGACAGCCTCTCTATGACTTGGAATTATGAGCTGGAGATCTTGTTTTTCATCTGGTCTATCTTCTAGAACGGTCTCATCAATTGATTGCCCAGCCTGGATTTCTTGGGAACTTGATTGCTCATTCATATGCAGATCTTGTTCAAGTATGACAGATTTGTCATCACTTATTGGACTTATATCATCATTGAACAGAATGAAGGAATCCATGTCAGAATGGACTGCATAAATAGGGAAATTTTGAGGTTTTTCTTCACTGCTCACCATGTATTTCATGAGTGACTCTCTGTATAGCCTCTTTGGCTGCCCAAAGGCAGAGATAGTGGCATATGACATATCCAATTGCAGGGAACCTTGGAGTTTGGCTCCCCATGATCTTGATAACACCATTCCATATTTGGGTGGGATATCAGCAACCACAACATCCATTAAAATTGTTTTATTTGGGTACTGGACAAGGGACACACATAAATCTTTTATCAAGCCTAAACACTTAACTTGGCTGGAGTCAAATGAAAATAGGTCCTTATATGGTCTAGTGATGTCTAGATTCAATCTTTCCATTACTGACTTAGGCATCAGGTTATGAGAGGAGCCTGAATCAAACATTGCATTGTGTAATATCTTATCATGAATATGCAAGCTGACATAAAAAGGTAAGATTCCAGTAGCTGCTGTCTTTCCATCAACCTTTGGACCGAAAAGCAATTCTGGGGTGTCATCCAACACATTGACATCATCTTTATTATGAGTCAGTTGAAGGGACTTCTTGATTTTTTGTTTGTAAATGTTATGCTTAGCTAGCTCTGAAAGAGGAATGGCTATCTTTAATTTACCAATTTCAGCTTCTAAGTCAAAAGGTTTTTCAGATTGGATCTTGGTGTTCTGGTTAACAACCTTTTCTTTCTCAATTGAGTTTTTGGAGGCTTCTTCTTGACTTTCAATCTGATCTTGAGGTTTGTCCTTTTTACTCATCTTTTGGAAAGTGTTGCTTGGATTGTGCTGTAAAGGTGGTGCAACCACTGGTTGTTGATTTGAGGGAAATGCTTCGGTTACCTCTTCAACTGTTACTTCATTTGTAATTGAATCAGTTTTGTTAATAGGCTCTGTGACAATAGCTTTCTTAGGCTGCAGGCTATCCTTTGTTTTCTCAGGCTGTGTCACATTTATAGTTCTGCTTCTCAATTTGTATTGCTTATGAACTTCAAAAACAGCTGTGTCATAGCCTTGTTTGAAATCAAATGATTCACCTGACTTGGTTTGGAACTGCTTGATGTCTTCATCTTCATGATCTTCTTGACTCAGAAAAACTTGCTGATCATCGTTCAGGCCCATCAAATTAATGTGGGTATCATCTATCTGCTCATTAGAAGTGGATGCTTCAGCATAGTTTTCTTGGAACGGAGGTCTAATCTCTGGTTCAGAGCTGGCCTTGCCAACATTAGGATTTTGATTTCTTCTAAAATTGGGATTCCTGATAGGATTATTCTGTGGTGCTTCCCATGATGACTTCCTCTCAACTGATTCTACTCTGTCACCTAATCTATGCATACCAGTGATTATTGCATCCAATTTCTGATCCCAGCCTGAAGGCTCTTCTTTGAAGGTAGTCTTTCTTTCAGTTCTGGTCCTATTTCTCTTAGCTATCAGGTTGGCTTCTACACTGACTGCTATGTCTTGCATCTCAGCTAAAGTTCGGGGAGCCCTTTCTCTTAATTGGTATGCCATATCTGAATCAAACCCATCAGGAAAGGTGTATAGAGCTAGATCAGGTGGGGGTCTGAGATTTTGGGGAATAGCATTGTAGACATTGTTAAACCGAGCACAATAGTCCAAGACAGTTTCTTGGGGACCTCTTTTGATAGTATTGTATTCAGATAAAATATGAAGTGGGTCCTTTTTCTTCACCCATCTGTTGATAAAGGTTTGATATAGGGCTTCAGGGTCAACTATGGAGTTTGCTGGGAGTGACCTAAACCATGATCTTACATCTCCTGTTAGACTTTGCAAAAAAAATTTCATTCTAACACCATCATCATCTATCTCATAATTTTCAAAATAGTCCTGCATTTTCTTACTATGTTGAAGGGCTGGATAAGAGCTAGTACCATCAAAATACGAAATCTTGCTTTGGTAATCTTGAGGCATAGGCCCTGGATTGGCAGGTAACTGTAGTGGAGCATATCTATTAGCCATGTTTGGTGGGACAATAGGGATAACAGGAACGAATGGGACAAGGGGAGGAAAGGGGATGAGAAGGGTATGTGTAGTTGATGGAGGGGTTGAAAGGACACCTTGTGAAGTGGATGAAGAACTAGGAGATTGCGGAACGGTGGTATGAGGATGTAGAGAAACTTTAGTAGGGGTTGGAATATTAGTTTGAAATCCTGCTTTAGAACTTGAATCTGATAAAGTCCCTTCTGATTTGTGTCTCTTAAGGATTCTTGAAATCAAGTTTGGGTTTTGGAACTCAGGTGATGGATCTGGATCTGGGTTAGATCTTGTATAGCGAGTTTTCTTCTTCGGAGCCAGTTTATGTGATTTTCTTTAGGAGAATTTTCTAAGAAGATAGTGATATATGACAAGGACTGATCAGGTATAGCACAACTGTATGGAACTTAAGACTGAATAAAGATTGACTGAGGCAGCATTTATATACTCCTGCAAATGCAAAGCAGAGGTAGTTTCTAAGGCTGTCTGGCTGTCACTCAGGCTTTATCTACAGTATTAAGAATCAGACAGGGGTTTATTATTTGATTCAGGTCCCCAGTGGAGTCGCCATTTATGTTAACACCCAGGTTGTTCCCTTTGACTCCTGAGGGAATACGGCCAGGGTAACCACTAACCAAGCTTTGGATTACAGGTTCTAGCCCACCTGTAATCAGAGAGGGCTCTCTCTTTTAGTTTTGACTTTGTTTTTGAGGATTTTAGGCTAGTTATGAGGTGAGAGTTTGTCTAAATTTTGGTTGCAGACTGTTGTTCAAGGAAGGGCATGCAACTATGAAGGAGAGTTCAATCCATTGGGCATGTGGAGTCCAGAAATGAGTAGGATTTGATGTCTGTGATAAAGAGAGGTTCACTGCAAGGCTAGATGGGTATTTATGATACAAATTTTGATTTTTAGCAAAGAAAATAGTATAAATTACACCAGGAAAGGCAATTAAGAGTTCTTTCACAGTGCAATAAGAAATGAAGAACAAATCCTATTCAGCAGCAATAGAGAATTAGTGAATAAAGACTTATCATGTGATTAGAGCAAATGGGAGCATTTAAGAATTCCACAGTTGCAGCTAACCTTGAAGAAAACATATTTAGTAGTAAGGATTGAGTTTAGGGTGTCTTTAATGGACAAATCCTGAACTAGTCTTTTACCTTTCTACCAAGATTAAACACCATACATCACAGACAGATTACAGAAGAGATAAAACATAAATACAGTTAGAAAACACTTATTGTATCATGCCATAACACGAGAATCCTGCAGCAGTCAGTAATTTCATCACAGCACATCCAAGCCAAACATATCTCCTGGAAACCAACAGCTCCTTTGTATTATATCTTTCAGAGGAAATACAGCCGAGTTCTCTTGAACAAATGAGTAACAACAACCCCCAATAAACTGTGCGGGGGTGCATATATACAAAATATCATAGAAATATCTCAATAGTGAGTTATTGCACAATAACTACTCTTACCAACTTTCAGAGATATTTTTTACAAAATTAAAAGCTACTTTAATGAATATACAACAACTGTTTGCTGTTTGTCAGAAGTTCTTGACTTTTGAGGGCAACTGGCTCTGCAGGGTGCTTTGCATTGATTCTGAATAATACGCCCTTTATTGCTTTGTCATGCTGCAGCTATCTCAGCCCCGTCATCTGCATTTGTCGGTGTTGCTTTAGTGGCCGAATTTGTTTGCTGAGTTGGCTCTGTCCACTCCTCTCTAGTCATAGTGAATACATCAATTTTCTGAACATGATGAATTATAATTGATGTACAAAAGTTTGGTGAAAAATCTGTTTCTTCACAGCAATGTCTGTATCATGCTTGTCCACCATTCCTGAGTAGGCAACTGATGTCTCAAAATTGTGCCTAAGGTTTCATCTGCCTCAGTATACTTGTAGTAATTTGGGGGCACTTCAAACAGATGTCTAATCTCATTCATGATAAAAAACAAATTCTCTATTTTGTCATACAGACTCTGCCCAGATGCAGGCCCTGTTTCCTCTGGGACACTTGATGTTGCAGTGACCTGATTGGTGGCATATGTATTTACCCTCTTGGCATAATTCTCATGAGATAATAGCCTACCTGCACTGGTTAGTAGGCTGGGAAGGCCTCTGTTATGCAATGCTGTAAATTTCTCTATGAATTTGTTCACCTCTATCTGCATTTCCTGGCACCTTCTATCCAATGTTTGCACAATATTTCTCAAAGTGAGCACCCTCTTCACCAGTAAAATGGTATCAATTCTGTTTGAGATACCCATTTCTGCCAGCTGGGGGCCTGTACGATTATTAAGGACATTGATCATCCTATTGGCTATCTCAGGCATATTGCCTAGAGATGCCCTTGCTCTTTGGCTTTCCTTTTGTGCCCTGCCTATGAGATCTATATGCTCATGAATGGTTTCTATATATTGCCATTGATCTGTTATAGACTGTCCAATATTGGCCCACAGGACTTTCCTGATTTCTGCTACAACTTTGTCAAGAGAGAGCTCTTTCTCTAGTTCTTTTATCTTCTTCTCAAGAGCCTTTACCTCTCTTGTCTTTTCAGCTACACTCTGCTTTGATTTATCATATTTTTCATTAAGTGTAGCCAATTTTTCCTTGGCTTCATTTAGTTCCGCCATCTGGGCCTCCAGAGCTTAAAGCTCTTTCATCATATTTTGCATATCCAGGCTTGGTGTCTATTCTGATGTTGTTGCTGGTGCTGATGTTGAAGGGCCTGTCCCAGCTGTTTGTTCCTTGGGAGGACTTATAGTTTGAGGAGTTTTCTCAAGGTTAATTACTGGGTGAGGGGGCTGAGATATCTGCCCTCCTTCTTTCTGTTTCAGGGCTGCCTGTAGTGCACCCTCTATTGCTATCAATCTCCCTTCTGTTTCTACCAATTGCTTGTGTAATGTCAGCAACATGGCTGCTACATCTTGGTCCTTTCTCTGTTGAGCAACATCTTCTGTTTGGGGGTGAAGGGTTGCTGGAATTTTAACCATCTTCCTCAAAGCTGCTATATCTTCATCTTTTTTCTTCATTACCGCCTGCACAGCTTTGGGATCACTTGGGTCATGCCCAAGCTCTATAATGATATCTTCCAAAGACCTAATCCTGTTGTCTTTGGCTTGAGAAGATGCTTTCTCCAATTCTAATTGGGCAGTAGTATTATGGAGACTATTTTGCAATTTGTGTGCTAGAAAGGTTTTATCTGCAAGAGTGGAGTAGACCATCTCACCCATTTGCTTATGAAGCTCTATTTGGTCCATTGGGTGGATGTCTTTTGTAAATACTTCCAGGTTGGTTCTTATGTAATCTGCAGCTAACTGTGGTTGCAGCATAGTAGGCATGAAATGAATCATAGTCATCTTCCCCTCTGTTAGGTCATATGCTGACATAAGCCTCTGTTGGTTTGTGGGATCCATTTTGAGCAAGTGATTGTAAAGCTAGAGTCTGACTGGCTCATTTCTTTTCTTAATATCAATAAATTGCTGCTTTATGCTGGATTCTGCCCTTCTTTGCTAGCTTGAGGAGCTGACCTCTCCTCCAAGTGGTCTTTCTTGTTCCTGTTGGAAGGAACTGGCTGATGCTTCCATGCTAGGAGGGCCCATACCCATGGATGGTCCAATAGGCATCTCTTCTTCAGAAAGAGGATTTAATCTTTGCCTTTTCTCCCCTTGTTGACTTGTTGATGTAGTGAGGGGAGTTTCTTGCTGTCTATCCCTCTTCCTGGTTCTCTCTTCATTCAATGGGGTTTGGAGCATCGAGGTATCCACTATTGTTTCCTGCCTTGGAGGCACACTTTCTTGAGCCTGTTTCTCTGTAGATATAGGGGCCTCAGCCATTTCTTCTTGCTGTTTGGTCTGCTCTTTCTGTTGTTCTGCTGTTGGGAGCGGCTGATCCTGCTCCATTTCTTTCCCTTTACCTGTGCTGGCTGCCTGAGGAGTAGTTTGAGCTGCTTGCTGGGGGGCTGCAGAGGATGAGGCAGCTGCTCCAAGTTGAATATGATAAGAAGAGGAAACCTGCCCACAATTTTCCAAGTCAGCTTCCTTCTCAAGTTTCTTTGCTTCTTTTTGTGCTATTTCCTCTTTAGTACTTGCCTCTTCTAGGCTGCCCTCTTTCCATCTTAATAGATTTGCATATTTTTTAATATGAGGCAACCTGACATGATCATAGCTAGCCAACTTATATTTGACCCTTCTAAGACTAATGAAATGATTGGGATCATAGGGTATCCAGAGGAAACTGGTTTGCAACCCAAGGCGTTGCAGGATCTTATCTGCTTCTTGCCATGCCTCTTCTCTTTTATTATAAATAAATGGGCCTAGTTGATTTCTGACTTTGAGTTGTACCTTCTTATTTTTGCTGTGGAAATGGACCATGTCTGCATTTCCAAATTGTCTGAAATATTCTAAAGCAAAAAGTCTCATAGGGACATATCTTGGTAACCTATATGGGGCTAACTCACAACCATATATTCTGATCACTGTATGGTGTTGGTAAAAGTACCAATCCCCAATGCTGTAGGCCTTTGAGAGCTGGAGGATCCTTTGCATCTCATCTGTCAATCTAGGAGGAGGAGAGCTCAACAGCAAGGACATGGCTGGATGGATAAACAGGTCTATGAATTCACAGTAGTTATATGGTGAAAAAGATATGTGATGAAAGACTGAAGACCAAAATACTACAGACCTTTGGTTCCCTTGGGCATCAAACTTCTTGAGAGTAATAGGGAATCTATCAGGCTGATAGAATAGAAACAAGTGATAGATGTATGAAGTGTATCTAAATATCCTCTCCCTTTCTAGATTCATCAATTGCTTGTGAATTTTATTGGCAATGTATGCAACATAATCATAGTGAACAGCAGGAGGCTTCCCAGGGGAGAAGATAGACATCATGGCCAGAATGGTTTCATCAACATCCTCAAATGATCTGTATCCCAGGACATAACTGATCATATCCACAAGCATTTTGCCCAACTCATTGAGATATACATTTCCAATAGGAGGAGTCCTCACAGTTTGAGAGCCTGATTGAATGAATAATTGATTGATCTTTATAATTTGGGCACTGGACAGCTTGCCTCCTTTCTTTATCAAATCCATCATGGAGAGAGGAGTCAATGGCTTTGTAGTATGAAAGTGCAGCATTTGATTTATGGCCTCAGGGGTGACATGGAACAAAACTGAGCCTGAGGAACTGAGGACAGCTCTCTGACATGGGTCATAGTTGGCACTGCATCGATGTATCAAATCTGGGAGGATATTGACTTGAGGGAGATTGAAAATAGGCAAATTGGAGTCCCAAATCCCTAGGATATCATTTCCACTGAGATGTTTGGCTTTGAGATCATTGAGTACATGAATGTGGTATTTGCTGTAATCTGGGATTCCCTCTGCCATTTGGTAGTCTCTGTCAGCCAGGGGCAGCCACTCTAGCTCTCTTTGTGGGGCATTTAAAGGTGCAATGTTCAATGCTACTGGAGTTTCCATGGTCAATTGATAGTTTGAATTATATTTGAACTTGTTTTTCTGGGCACAGCAACACAGAGCTATGAATTTTGCAGGAGCAGGGCAATTTGCAGAGAGGACAAGGTAGTCAGAGGAGAAACTAAGGTGAATTGCTCCAGGGAGATATTCAAATGAGCAAATGCTGGGTTTAAGGGTGGCCTTCCTGGTGGATTTGTCTAGCAGAGGTTTTAGTTTGCGAATGCGCAAACAGACTGTGAATTTGTGGAAATTCGGCTCAATGCGGACACTCTGTGGGTAAATTTGAGCTTACAGTGCGGAAGAGGACCAGTGGTTTATGAAAATTTCTTGAACTTACTGTGTTTTTCTTTTCTTAGTTTCCTCAGAGAATTGTGGAAAAAACCAGGCGCGGAGGGGATAATTTGATAAATACCTGGTATACTTCGGGAAATGGTGGCAATGCAGGTGGATTCAGGGTGCCCACGGTCTTTAAATCAATTTCTTGCGGGTTGGTGGTGAGGACGACGTGAAATTGCATGCAGGAGGTGCAACAGTCTTTTGGTAACAAAACGCGAAAAATGTGATTTTTGGCGAAAATATAGGAATTTCGGCCTTTGGCGCGCTTTTCTTGGATGACGTCAGCATGACGTCATAGGTGGGGTCAGAATGATGACGTGGCGGTTCGTGAGTGGTCCATGTGGATGGGGGACGTGGTGGACAACTCAGGGCGATGGCCGATGGAGCGGTGACGCGACGCTGAGGTGGCAGTGACGTGGGCGTGACATGGACGTGACGTGGTGGGCGGTAAACAAAGGTGGTAAGCGGTAATATTGGACCGCTTTGAGGTACGGGCGTGGTTTTGGCAGGAGGCCGCCTGATACAACTCAGGAGCGACGCGTGTCCGAGCCCTGACGTCATGGTCTGACAAATTTCGGGCGCTATTGTCCAGGCATCAGGGGCGGTCCGATATTGATATGAGCCGTCGGATGGGAGGGCCCAGATCCGACGGACGACGGGTTGTGGAGGTGCGGGATGGATACGGAGGGTCCCAGCGGCATTTAAATAATATTTTCTTTTGTTTTTTGTGGAATGCGCGCTGTAATCAAAACTTTGGATAAGCGGGAAAAATGGGTTTTGTGATGTTTTATAAGCCAACATGGGTTAATTAACATTTGTGCGCAAAGCGGGGTTAGGGCTGTTAAACCAAGAAGATCTTGGATTAATCCCTAAACTTTGTTTTTGGCGTTATTTTGCCTATTGCGCTTAAATCTCTTAGCACTCCAACCTTTGAAGTTATAAGGCTATAGTGCCTAGGGAAGGGGGAATATATACTTTGGGGCTTTTCATATACAATGGTGATATAGTAGTATGGAAAAGGGGAATATAGGGAATTAAGTAATAATGGTTAATAGTTAATATGGGAGGGGGATATGAATAAGAGGTGATAGACACTAAGTTTTAGGGAACAAACCTAGTTTTGAGAGTAGATCAAAATGAAAATATTTTTACCCAGGAAATGTGGCTCTTTATGCAACAAGGATTAATAAATGAGTTTGATTTCTCTCATGAACCAAGGTGATAGTGGGATGTTAGCAAGGAGTTTGATGGGGAATGATTGGGGAGTTAGACATGCTTCACTTTGTTGCTACAAAACTGTTGAATAGGGAGATCTGTACTGGCCACCATGTGTTTCCTTTGCTTAGGCCAGAGATATGAAGGAAATCATGCTTCTGCAACCCCATCTACCTACCCATTCTATTGCCTAGCATTTTTTGTTACTTCAAGGAGGGTGCACTTAGACTGACAAACCCTCAATTGCTCTTTTTCTTTTCTTTTTCCATTTTCTTTTGATTTTCTATCTAAGGCTAGCCTTATTACTTCCAAGGCCCCAGATTAAGTAGTTGGGAACCTTCATTCTCTACCTAACTACTTATCTACCAAGATTGAACAGTTTGGACATATTTCTTTCTCTAGTCTACAACAAAAAATTGAAATATGGCATGACCTAGCTTAGACTGTTGGATCACCCATTCAGAAGTAGGACAGCATCAACCAACTGTAGATATGTGTTTTCCACAAAAATATGAGATCTTTGCATCACCAAAGTAGATCATATTGGCACTTCCCCTGCCAATCATGAAAAATGAAACCTATTGGTATAGGTAGCTAACAGCTATGAAGGAAACTCTCAAGTAAAACGTGCTAAACTGCAAACTCTCAGAATTCAATGTGAAACTCTTAAGATGCACAATGATGAAAGTATAGCTAGTTACTTCTTACGTATAGATGAGGTTGTTAATTGCATGAAGAATTTGGGTGAAGAGATAAAGGAAGTTACCTTAGTTGAGAAAGTTTTAAGATCCTTGTTTGTTAAATTTGAATCAAAAGTATCTGCCATAGAAGAAAAACAGGATCTATAGACTATTACTATGACACATCTTCACAGAATCTTAACTGCCTTTGAGGTGAGAAAAGGAGGCCCATCAGATATGAGAGAAGCCACATTTAAAGCTTCAGCAAAAGGAAAAGAAGAACTCAATGAATCAGGACATATTTTAGAAGAAGAAGATGAAGTAAACTTTGTTAAGAAGCTTCAACGAGGTTTCGAAAGATTCAGAGGTAAACTACCTTTCAAATGTTTTGCCTATGGTAGAGTCGGTCATTATGTTGCCAAATTTCATCATAAAGATAAATATGATAAAGGGAAGGAATCTACAAAATGGAATAGAAAACAAAGTGTAAGTAAAAAGAGCTACTATACTCATGAAGATAGCGATGGTTTATCAAATAGTGATGAAGATGAAAATAGTAATGACTATAGACTTCTGATGGCTTATGAAGATGATAATTTTTGGGATGCTTTAGATGAATATGACCTTTATGAAGAAATCTCTAAACTCAAAATCTGTTTAGAAGAAAAGAATATGATTATAGATACCTTGACATACCAACTTGCTGAAAGAGAAAAACACAATGAAAAACTAGAATGTGAAATTGTGGGTCTAAGAAAGGATCTTGAGAAAACAAAAGCTCTCAATCTTAGATTTGCTAAAGGATCATAAACCTTAAATGAAATTATCAAAGTGCAGTGTTCTCTTCTGATAAAGATAGGTCTTGGATATACTAAAGAAGCATCTCAATCACAGAAGCCGTCAACCTCCACTAAAAGCTATCTTGATGCAACAAAGAATAGTGAACAATATGACAATCTTCAGCAAAGGCATAAAGCAAATCACGAGGTAAGTCAGGCTCAATTTACTTCAAGGATGAACAGAAGCCACAACCAACCTTAGGTAAATCATACTCAATTTGCTTCAAAGATGAATATCAATAGAAACTACAATCACCAGGTCAATAGATTCGATAATCGCAGGAACTTCTTTAATGGTCAATGTTTTTCATGTCATAACTTTGGACACAAAGCTGCTCAATGTGTTGCTTACAAGACCATCATGACTAGAGAAGCATGAAATCAAAGGAATGTGGCAGGGATCAAGAAAAGTTCCTACAATAACTTTTTTCTTCTTGAAAATGAAATATAATTCTCAATCTGTAACAACTTCGACCATGAAGAATATGAATGCAAGAGTAAATTTCAACAAATATCTCAAAAGGAGCAAACTCCATTAAATCCAAAAATATGGAGAAAGAAAGAACCACAAACAGAAAGATGTGGTATAGCCTTGCATGCAAAAGGACAAGAAAATTAGTGGTACATCGACATTGGATGATCAAAACACATGATAAGTGACAAAGAAAAACTTCACTCATATAATGCCTTAGAAAAGGAAAAGAATGTCTCATTTGGAAATGACACTCCTGCTTTCATAAAAGGTAAAGGCTCTGTTTTCTTGAAAGAAAAGGTTAAAGCTAGGAATGTTATGTATGTTGATGGTCTAAAGCATAACCTGTTGAGTGCCAGTCAAATGTGTGATCACGGAAATGAAGTGGTATTCTGATCAAATGGATGTGTTGTTCATGAGCTTGATACAGTAGAAACTGTGATAAAAGGTACAAGAACTCCAAACAATTTATACATACTCAAGGGAGGACAACAACAGTGCTATCTAAGCAAAAATGATGAAAACTAGCTATGGCACAAAAGATTGGGACATTTAAGCTTTTCTCAAATAAGAAAAGCATGCAGATTCCAGACTATTCATGACCTTCCTGATATCAGCATTCTTGAAAATACAATATGCAAATCATGTCAATTTGGTAAGAAAACTAGATCTCACTTCATCGAAAAGGAAGGGTCAACTAGTAAGCCTCTTGAACTTGTTCATACTAATTTATGTGGACCATCAAGGAAAAAGTCACCTCGTGGAGAAGAATACTTTATATTGTTCATCGATGATTTTTCCAGAATGTGTTGGATAGTTCTTCTAAAGCATAAACATGAAGCATTTGAAAAGTTCAAAGCCTTCAAAGCTTTGGTTGAAAATGAATCAGATCGTAAAATCAAATGCCTCAGATTTGATCGAGGAGGGGAATTTACCTCAAATGAATTCTTTGACTTTTGTGAACAACATGGAATAAAAATGTAGTTCTCCACTGCAAGGACTCCTCAACAAAATGGAGTGGTAGAAAGGATGAATAGAACTATTCAACAAATGGCTTGAGCTATGCTAGATGAATCTGGAACTCCTATAACCTTCTGGGTGAAGCTGCATTCACCGCCGTCACTATTCTTAACCAAGAAAATGTTCAGGTAAACAACACTCAAACTCCACATGAACTTTGGTATGGTAAGAATCCTACTGTAAAATACTTCAAAGTTTTTGGAAGAAAATGTTACATCAAAAGGACTGATGAAAAACTTGGTAAGTTTGAACCCAAAGCAGATGAAGGTATTCTTCTTGGCTACTCTTCCCGAAGTAAAGGATATAAATGTTATAATAAAAAACTTGGGAAAATTATTGAAAGTATTGATGTTGTGGTTGAGGAAGCATGCAAAAATCCAAAATAGATAAAAACTGAAAATTATGACAATGAAGAAGATGAGGATCATTTTCCCACATCAAATCACATTGATTCTGAAGAAGAAACCAATGAAGCACAGAAGAAGAGATAACGGTAGAAGAAAAGACTCTGTCCAAGTATGGTCAGAAAAATCATCCAGAAACTCAAATTTTAGGGGAAAAAGGGGCAGTTGTGTCATCAAGAAGAACTATTACAGAAGCCTCAAGCTATCTAGTGTTACTATCTTCCACTGAACCTCAAAATGTAAATGAATCATGCAAAGATGAATGCTGGGTCAAGGTCATGAACGAAGAACTTGAGCAAATTGAAAAGAATAATACTTGGGAATTAGTTCCTAGACCTCATGATAATAATATTATAGGAACTAAATGGATATTAAAAAAAAAGCTGAATGAAAATGCAGAAGTTATTAGAAACAAGGCCAGACTTGTTTGTAAAGGATATGCTCAACAAGAAGGTATATATCTTGAAGAAACTTTTGCACCTGTTGCTAGACTTGAAGCCATAAGGATGTTTCTTACTCTTTATAGTTTCCAGACATTCAAAGTATACCAAATGGATGTCAAATCTACCTTTCTTAATGGAGACTTAGAAGAAGAAGTCTATATTGAACAACCAGAAGGATTCATTCTTGGAAATGATGCAAAACTTGCATGCAGAATCAGAAAGGCTCTCTATGGTCTAAAATAGGCTCCAAGGGCCTGGTATTACCGTCTTGACAAATATCTCCACCAACAGGGTTTTTAAAATGGGTCAGCAAATAATAATCTATATACAAAGATTGACACTGATAAATTGCTAATAATTGTTGTTTATGTTGATGATATTATTTTTGGTAGCAATGAAGATTCAAGAACCATGAGTCAAAATTTTTCTTTAGTAATGCAGCAAGAATTTGAAATGTCCTTGCTTAGTGAGCTTACCTATTTTCTTGGTCTACAAGTTCAACAAAACAAAGATGGTATTTTTCTCTCACAAACCAGTTATCTGAAACAGATCTTGAAAAATTACGGCATGGAAGATTCTAAACTAGTATGTACCCCAATGGTAACAGGATGCAGTCTCAACTCAAATGATGAATCAGCAGCAGTACATCAACCAACTTATAGATTCATGATTGGCAATCTGCTTTATCTAACAAGTACCCGACCTGACATCATGCATGCAGTAGGAATAGTTGGAAGATTCCAAGAAAATCCAAAGGAATCACACCTTTAGGCAATCAAAAGGATTTTCAAATATCTTCAAGGAACACAGAACTTTGGTTTATGGTATCCTAGAGATACAGATCTTACACTTCATGCATATACAGATGCAGATTGGGTAGAAAGTGTTGATAACAGAAAAAGCACTAGTGGTGGTGCATTCTATATGGGTTCCATGTTAGTGTCTTGGTTCAGCAAGAAACAAAATTCAATTGCATTATCTACTGCTGAAGCAAAATACGTTGCTGCTGCATCTTGTTGCACACAACTACTTTGGATGATGCAAACCTTGTAAGACATTCAGATCACATGTACTCCACCCATCTCCATTTTATGTGATAATACAAGTGCCATCAGTATTTCAAAGAATCTAGTCATGCACTCCAAGACCAAGCACATACCCATCAAATATCATTTTCTACATGAAGAAGTGCTTGAACAGAAGGTCAAACTGGAGTATGTTCCCTCCAAAGAACATGTTGCTGATATATTCACTAAACCACTACCCAAAGAGACATTTGAATATCTCAGACAAAAGTTGGGAGTAGTTGTTGCATCATCCTACTGTTAAATCCTATTTTCTTCAGAGAAAGGTGGTTATACGCGAGTTGCATGAAGCGTAGTCGCGTACATAGATGGGTTTCTATGGGCATGGTTGTGTATATGTTGGTTTGAAGAAAAGCAGTGGGCCAGACTCAAGAAAAAAAGGGGGTCTGCTATGGTTCTATCAATTATCTACTTTGTTTGATGATGGTTTCAATCTGCTGATAGCATGTGGAAATATATTGGTCCTCATAAAGTTGTTGATAACTTGATGTATATTTGATTGATGATGATGCTTTGATATCTCTTACTGACATATGAAATGATCGGATCTAACAGTGAACAGGTGGAACAAGTTCAAGGGGAGAACATGGTATGCTTCTAATAAAGCATTGTTGGCATTATGTCTAGAAGTCTTTGATACCTAATGAGTTCTTACTTTATGATGATAGGTTGATACTCACATATGTTGATTATCATGGTTGATGATATGGGATGTTCCCTAGTGATGATATAATGAATGTTCTTGTGGAAAGATCATGTAATTCTTGATAAAGATGTCTATGGTGTTTTCACATACATATGATATGATTTTGTGCTATCGCTTAGAGATATGACATATGATTAGTTGATTCATGGAAGGTTATGATAAGGGAATGAGGCAAGTTGATCTTGATGAGATCAAGAGGATGAGTTGATTAATGCCGACATACTTTGACACAGGTTGATGGTATTTTGAGAACTAATGATGGACATATGCAGGTTGCTGGTCTGGATGCTATTGACAGATGCTGCTGATGGTGCAGATCATATGATAGTTGCTTATGACTATCATGGTCTTGTTTAAGATATTTGGTCTCTGTTATATATGTCATGAATATCATTTAATGTAAAGGTCATGAAAAGACCTAATTTCTAACCCCACTATGCATGGGATGGATGATGTAATGTTTCTTGTTTTTGTCATGTATAAACAATTGGTATATCCCCACTTGGTTGGGTGGATGAGTCAAATTTGGTATATCCCCACTTGGCTGGGAGATGGATGTATGTAGGAGTCATTGGTGATAGGAAGGTCATTGGTGATGTATGTATAGAGTCATGTTATTTTTTTAAAACATCATTTTGCAGACTTTGCTTGTGCTCAGGGGGGAGCATGGACTCGATCATGGGAGTTCAATTAGCACACTTCAGCATATCAAAGAATTTAGCATGTACTCAGGGGGAGCATGACCCTTTGCCCTTGATGTCAAAGGGGGAGAGGGACTTGGTGTGGTTGTTGCCATAAATTCCAAAGGGGGAGATTGTTGGCATTATGATACAGATATTGTCCTTGATGGCAACTCACTCAGATGAAAGATCAAAGTATAGCAGGTAAACATCAAAGAATTACAGATCAGTCTTCACAGAATGAAGAAAGAGAGGTATACGCAGGTTCACCATTGACCAAGCTACGTATACACGTAGGTTTACTGCATACAAGTCGCGTATACGTACACATGCACTTTCACAGAAGGAAAAGTGCGTATACCTTGGAAAATTAAGTTTTTGGTCTGAAGTATTTGGTCAATGGTATTTTGATCCATGGTATTGGTCCAAGGTATATGGTCTGAGGTATTGACCCTAGGTATTTGGCCCAAGGTATTGGTCCTAAGTAGTTTTGGTCCATGGTATTGAGAAAGGCCTAAAACTATAAAAGGAGGAGAAGATCATTAGGCCAAGGTGTGCAAGTATCGAATATCTGATGAAGTGTGAGATGTAGTATGTAGGTTATTGGGTTATGGTGCATTACTGGATTTGAACCAAGGATGAACCTTAGCGGATGATGAGGGATCAGATCTAATGATGGATCGGGATCTTAAGGCGTAAAATGAACTATCATTATGTGTTTTTGCTCATGTATATTCTAGATCTGAATACTGACACATATATTATTCTGTAAATGATATGATCTGGGTATAACTAAGGTCTAGAATAGCTGTAGAACTCCAAATTTATATTTGCAGATGTATACGCTGGTTGGCTTTGAGAAAAGCACGTGTACATGCAGGTTCGACACATGGAATTATCATATACCTTATAAAATATGTTTTAGTTGTTTCTCTTTACTGTTGCAGAGTTCTGGGTTTTGGTTTGGGTTCTGGTTACTGTACTCTGGTGATAGTATTTTGGATGATCAAATTGATGGATTGTCTAAGTGAATGATTGATTCGGCTGTGGTTGGTTCAAAAGGTGATTGGTTGATGCAGATGTAGTTGATGATTGAATGATGTTGTTGATGGATCCAGTCTGAAAATTTATGAAACGTGGTCCCTGGAGGAAGAGACAAGGTCATAACCTTCTGTAGGTCGGTGCCTACGTACTAGCAAACATATTGGCTAGTACAAGAGCTAGGGGGTTGTAGCTCCCTTCCAGGAGAAGCTGGAAAAATGAGAGAAGGTTGTAACCTTCTTCAAGTAGAAGCCTGTGTGCTGGTATAAGCCTACACCAGTACAAAAGTTGTAAACATATTTTTTTTATTATTAAAATAAGACAGAGACGACAACAGCAAGTGGTTTTCACCCACATTGGGTTTCCACCTTATATCTTGGTGTTCATGTGTGTTGATGCTTTATTCTGCTTTTATTTCACTATCTAATGAATTCCTGATATACTGGTTAAAGTTCAATGCATGATAAATTGGGTAAATCAAAAATTCTCTACATATACGTTGGTTGCCTTAAGTACAGTCGTGTATACATGCTAGTTCACTTAGCTGATGTAGCATATACAAATCTATTTTGAAAATTAAATTATTGATCTGATAATACTGATTCACCTCCCCTCTTAGTATTATTTCCAACATTTTTGAGCTCAATTTGGTAGAAATTGACTTCTCTAGAGCTCAGTCAGTCTTTTCCTACATTTTCTCCTCTAAATTTGGAACATCTCCAGTTAGTGCTGCTAAAAATGGTGGCAGGGCCAAATTTAGGGGCACCGCCAAAATCACCACCAGTTTAAACTGCAGTTAATTAATTTAAAATTGTGCTTAATTAATACAAAATCAAATTAGCGCTAAAAATTAACTATGATCTTCGGCGGCAATGCTAGATCGTTCAAATGGAATGGTTAGTCAGATTAACATTATGGTTAGGTCTGTCAGAACCATCGGTGTTATGACCTTGTTCACATGCAACTGTCATGGAGTGGTAACCAGAATGGCTGGGTTAACTGACTTTCAAAGTTTGTGTTATATGGCATTCATGTATCAACTCTTTGGTGTTTG
Organism: Pinus tabuliformis; assembly: GCA_031772625.1. Classification (NCBI taxonomy): domain Eukaryota; kingdom Viridiplantae; phylum Streptophyta; class Pinopsida; order Pinales; family Pinaceae; genus Pinus; species Pinus tabuliformis. The sequence goes on from CM062811.1 coordinate 459,936,147, forward strand.
TCGGATAATTGTCGGAGCTTGACTGCAACCATTTGCGGTTTATGGAGTGGTGTTCACATGGGAGGAGGGTTGGCCTGCGGGTTGGTTGTCCTCTAACAGCTAGCCTTCAAATCAATGTAATTCAAATATATGTCGCAGATACAACGGTTAAGAAACACGGTGTAGAGTGGATGGTTAAAGCTTGAGGTTGGTATATGGTAGGTTGTGGGTTCGACCTCGACCACTGCTAATAAATGTTGCTCCAATGTAAACACCAATCTGACCCTTGGGAGGTGCCATGTGGCGACCTCTGGGCCTGCCATGTTGCATGCTTCCATTGGTCTAGAAATGCGCCAATAAAAACGTGCAAAATCACCATTGTACAACCCAACTAAATGCTGACACTTATCCATCCATGATTCACTACTCACCAATCATTGGCCATACCTAGTCACCTACTATGTCAGTAGTACGGATTGCTGACTGTGCAGTGACTGGGCATTTTTTTTGTTTGAAAATTTCACCTATTTAATAAAACAATCATAACACAATAACTTTCTCATATGAACTATGTTTTCAACGAAACAAGTTGTGTTAGGATCACTTTTTTGAGACGAACATAGTCGTTCAGGTTTTGAGTTAATATGAGAACATTTAATTTTGAGCTAAATACTAAGCACCTGATCATTCCTCCCCACTAGAAGACTTTTGGATTGCAAAAGATACTATCAATTGTTCAGTAGGTGAGGGTACAACTCCCTCACCTTCTCGATCTGCAACCATTTGGCTTGAGAAGGATTTTGTCCCTTGAGTCCCACTCTAAGGTATTCAACATCCCCTCTCTTTAAAGCCTTGGTTCTTTGTTTAAGTATGAGATATTGTTGAAGCTCATCTAGATATTATAGTAAGAAATCATCTATTGATGGCAATTGAACATGCTCTCCTTGATCATCAATCAAAGGAGGCTCAAACAATCTCAAATTCTCAACATTAACAACATAGTATATTTGCATATAAGGAGGCAAATGAAGCTTAAATGCATTGTTACCAATCTTTTCCATAATTTTAAAAGGACCATAATGGATTGGTTTAAGCTTTTTACCTTCCCCTTGAAGTCTCTCTTTGCTAATATATAACCAAACTTCATCGCCAACTTGAAATTTGTGATCAACCCGGTGTTTTTCATGCCTTGCCTTGTAGCTGCTTTGAATTTTCTTAAGCTGTTCCTACATTGTATGATATATCAACTAAATTTTCTCTATGAACTTCCTTGCCTTATTGATGACATTGTGACCATCGATGGAAACATCTTTCTCAAATATGAAGTCCAATGGCGATCTTGGCAAGTACCCATAACATGCCTCAAATGGTGATGTGTTTGTGGAAGAATTCTTTTCCCTATTGTATGCATGTTGTATGTAATGCAACTGTTCATCCCACAACTTGGGATGTTTTCTACAATATCCTTTGAGAAGATGAATAACTTTTCAATTGACCATCTCGGTTTTTCCATCTATTTGTGGATGAAAGGTTGTTCTCTTCTTCAACTTTGCATCCATCATGTCCCACAAATTTGACCAAACGTTCCCAACAAATTGAGAATCGTGATCACTTACGATAGAAGTAGAAGGACGTTCAGTTGTAATTTTCTTTTAACATGGTGTTAGTATGCACATTCTTTTGAACCTCTAGAAAACTACATACAAGTAATCATGACCTTTCCTTGACAATGGAAGACCTCCTACAAAATCCATTGAGATACTCTCCCATGAACGTGAAGGTATGAGAAGTTGAGTGTATAAACCAAGTTTCATATTTCTAGGCTTACTTATAGCACATAAATAACATCCTCTTATGAAACGAGAAACATTGTCCAACATGTGTGGCCAATAACAATACCTTTGAAGATTTGCTACTGTCTTGCCTACACCAAAGTGTCCAGCAATCAATGAAGTGTATGCCTCCCTTATGATACTATTTCTTTCGCCCTATGGAATACACAACTTTCCCAAGTGATATAACAAACTGTTATGTACATGATAATCCAACTCTTCAATTTGATTTCCTTGACTCAAGCTTGCATATGCTTCTTGAAAGTCACTATCATTTGCATATTGTTCTATGTAACTTTCATGCAAAACATAATTATTCTTGAGTAAAATAGATGAATTTACAATAGGCCTTGAAAGAATATCAACTACCTTATTGTACATTCCCTTTTTATACCTGATAACCAAATGAAATTGTTGTAGAAAACCCAGCCATTTGAAATGTCATGACTGCTGCAACTTTGAATGTGATTGTAAATACTGCAATGGTTGATGATCGGTATGGATGATGGTCTCCTTCCCCATCAAATAGTGCTTCCATTTCTTAACACTTTATACCAATACATAAAGGTCTTTATCATATGTGGGATAGTTAGTTACAACTCCATTAACTATTTTAGAATGAAATGAAATGGGCTTACCATGCTGCAAAATAACTACTCCCATGGCATAATCACTTGCATTTGTTTGAATCTCAAATGGTTGTCTAAGATCTGGAAGTGCCAATACCAGTGTTGAACTTATCTTTTGCTTCAAAGAATCAAATTCTTTTTGTTGTACATCTCTCGAATGGAAGACTTTATTAACACTTGTCAGTGCATGTAATGGAGATGCAATGGAAGAAAAATTAGAAATAAAGTTTCTCCAATATTGTGCTTCCCCTAAAGATATTCTTACCTCCGTAACTATATTGGGCTTGGGCCAATTCAGAATGACCTCAACCTTAGAGGGGTCTATTTTTACTTCACCTCCTCCAACAATGTATCCAAAATACACCAAAGAAGTCTTTCCAAATCCACACTTCGACATCTTTGAAAACCACTGTTATTTTATCAAGACATCAGGTACTTTGTTTACATACATGACATGTTCATCTCTTGACTTACTAAATATGAAGATATCATCTAAGTATACAATGACAAAATCATTTAGAAATGGTCTTAACACATCATTCATTACCCTCATGAAAGTAGTTGGAGCATTTGTAAGACTGAAAGGCATAACAAGCCACTCTAACAATCCCTGTTTAGTTTTAAATTCATTTTTCCAAATGTCTTCTTCAGCTATCCTAACTTTATGATAACCACTTCGTAAGTATAACTTAGTGAAATAATTTGCATACCTCAACTGATCAAGCAAATCATAAATTATTGGGAGTGGATAACAATTCTTTATCATGATTTTGTTCAGTGCACGAAAATCCACACACATGTGCCAAGTTCCATCCTTCTTTAGCACCAAGACAATGGGTGAACCACATGGAAAAGTAGATGGGCGTATTATACTTTGCTAAAAAATTCTTTAATTTTATTTTTGATTTCAAAAATCTCCATAATAGACATCTGATACATGCCAATGTTCGGAAGTGGAACATCCTATTGTAACTGAATCTCATGCTGAGTTCCCCTCTTGGGAGGTAACCCATTTGGTTCCTGAAACATCTCACCATGCTTTCTTACCACATAAAACAAATCATATTTCAATTATCATCACAACCTTCAAAAGATTCATAATCAATATCATTTTTTTTCTTGATCATGAGAAGCACAAAATTTTTACTTGCATTTACTAGTCTCTATATTTTCCCTGCATTACCAAAGAAATGTTCAACTTTTTGTGATGGGCTCTCACTATGTACTCCATCCCATTCTTGAGAAATATGTATTTATTGTCATGGCAATAAAATACTACTTTTCTATCATACAAATAAGGACTACCCAAAATTATTCCTGAGATGTTAAGTGGAACTACATCTAACTCAACTTCATCTATGTACTTTTCAATAATGGCGAACTTGAATAAACACTTCCTTGTAACCTGTAAGTTTGCATTGTTTACTATCCAGCCCAATGGATATGGCTTAGTATGAGGTACAGTTTCAAGGTTTAGTTTTTTAACCAAGTATTTTGAAATCAAGTTTGATTTTGACCCATTATCAACTAATGCATCAATATTTTTATGATTTGAAATCACTCTAACATGAAACAACTGTATTCTTGACTCTTCATTTGGTGTGTTGTTTTGACTATGTGATCAACTAGTGCTTGCCACAATTTATTTTCCTTTTGTAACCATGGTTGAAATCTTGGTCTCATCACTAGAATCTGAACCAAGGTCATGTTGTGTGGTAGTGGTCATCTTTTGTTTTCCCTTATTGTTTTGTTTCTTAGGCCTTAATTCAAGATGCAATTTCCAGTAGTGGGCTTGATCATGCCCCTATTTGGAACAATGTTTGCATGTGATTTTCTCCCCTTCCTTCTTCACACTTGAATTTTTATTTCCCTTCCATTTTCCACCCTTTTCTTTCTCCTTACCCTTGAATGACTTCCTCTTACTACCCTCTTCCTGAATTTTCTTTCCTCTAGATTGAAGGTGCCTGGCTTGGACACATACCTCATCTAAGTTGTTTGGATTAAACATAAGGATAGTATGTTTTAGATAGGAATGTAAACCCCCAATATATTTCAGCAGTGTATCTTGGGAATTCAAATTCACTCCTAATAACAAAGCCCTTTTCCTAAACTCCCTTGTATAATCTTGGAATGTTTGGCCTTTAAGCTGCCTAAAATTCTACGAACTCATAATGGCTTTTTTCATATAGCTTAAAGGATAAAAGTGTCTTTTAATTGCAGAAAAAAATTTAACCCAAGTGATGGATATCTTACCATGAATTCTCATTTCCTATTGAGTCTTTGTTTCCCACCAAACTAATGTAGCTCCTTCTAGCCTCAATGAATCCAACTAGATCTTTATGTCATCTTCTTCAAGGTTCTGAATTCTGTAGTATACCTCCAACTATCAAATCAAATTGTCCAACTTTTCTGCATTCACCTCTCCATTGTACATGGGAAGTTCGAATTTTATGTCCAATTTCAATAATGGAGTCTTTCCTTTTGAGGTTTTGGAATGAGTATGGGTAGCTTCAATGGTGGTAGTGGAAGATGATGCTATGTGAAATGGTGAAGATGATGAGGATGGTGGAGATGGAGATGGCTTTCCACCATTCCCTTTAGAATCTTTCTTCTCATCTTTTTTTTCCTCTGATCTTCCTTCTCCATGTGAAGGTTTATAACTCTCTCCAACCATTCTAGTATTCCTCTCTTCATAGACTACTTTAACCATCTCAGTCAAAGTATAGAAAGCTTTCTTGAATTCTTCCTCTTCTGAAGAGGGACCTTCAAGCTCTCTTTCTCCAGACATAATGGCTATGGATTCAGGCTCAAAACTTGGCACTGCTTGTACCTCTTCAATCTCAATTGAAGACAAAAATTGAGGATTGTAAGTGCAACTGGAATTGGAACTTTGGGTGGTGGAGATTATGGCCTTGTGGCTCTCCTTCTTCCGGGCATTACCTCGGGAGTTGCAACCAATAGCTTCCCTTCTCCTTTCTGCAACTTTAACCTTGTAAGCATCACAATGTTGCAACCATTAAAACCCTAAATTCTAATTGCACAAACTCAAGCAATCAAGCAATTCAACCGTTGCTCTGATACCAACTTGATATGTTTTTGTATGATTAGTTTTGTTGTACTAATAACAATTACAGATTTATAAATATGTGCATGCTTATTGCTTCTTGTGCTGAGGTTTCATTACTTGTTTGTACATACAATCAAGTAAATTTCTTAAGTTTTAAAAATACATCCATGAGAAAAATAGCTTCAAAAACAAATATTGAACAACAAACATATACAGTGCAGCAAACCATCAAAGAGACACATTAACACAGTGTTTTAATGGGGTTCACCCCTCCTGGGCTACATCTCCTTGGTCCATCTTCCATGGCTTAGTCCTTTGTATTAGCTCAATGTGGAAAAAATGTTGTTTACAAAGCTATATTTCTCCTGATACCTACACCAATGTGTTCAGAATGTCCAAATTATCCAAGAACACCTCTTTCTAAGTTCAATTGGGTCGAAAGTTGACTTCTCTAGAGCTCAGTGAGTCTTTTCCTACGTTTTCTCCTCTAAATCTGGAACATCTCTAGTTAGTGATGCTAAAATTGGTGGCAGGACCAAATTTAGGGGCACCGCCAAAATCACCACCAGTTTAAACTGTAGTTAATTAATTTAAAACTGCGCTTAATTAATACAAAACTAGATTAGCGCTAAGCACTATCTATGATCTTCGGCGGAAATGATGGATTTTTCACATGGAATGGTTAGTCACATTAACGTTATGGTTCTGTTGGATCCGTTGGGTTAACTGATCGTCAGAGTTATGGCCTTGTTCACATGCAACCGTCGAGAGTGGTGGCCAGAACTGCTAGGTTAGCTGACTGTCGGAGTTTTTGTTATGCGACGTTCACATATCAACTGTTTGGTGTTTGTCGGATAACTGTAAGAGCTTGACTGCAACTGTTTGCGGTTCATGGAGTGGTGTTCACATGGGGAGAGGGATGGTCCTCCCCTAACCATCAACCTTCAAATCAATGCAATTCAAATATATGTTGCGGATACAATGATTAAGAAACACGGTGTAGAGAGGATGGTTAAATCTTGAGGTTGGTATGTGGTAGGTTGTGGGGTTGACCCCGACGACCGCCAATAAAGTTTTCTCTAGTGTAAACACCAATCTGAACCTTGGGAGGTGCCACATGGCAGCCTCCGAACCTGCCACGTGGCATGCTTCCATTGGTCTAGAAATGCACCAATAAAAACGCATCGAATCACCACTGTACAACCCAACTAAATGCTGACACTTGTCCATCCCTTATTCACTACTAACCAGTCATTGACCATGCCTAATCACCTACCACATTAGTAGTACGAACTACTAAATGTGCAGTGATTGGGCTTTTTTTTTTGAAATTTCGCCTGTTTAGCAAAGCGATCAGAACACGATAAATTTCTTATACAAACTCGGTTTTTTACGAAACGAGTTGCATTAGGATCATTTTTATGAGATAGACGCAGTCATTTAGGTTTCAAGCCAATATGAGAACTTTGAATTTTGAGCTAAATACTGAGCACCTGATCAGTGATTAAGTAAAAAATGATAAGAAGTAATTATCAAATAATTATTTCTATATAATATTAAAGAAATAATGATTTATTTAATTATTCTCAAGGGGTGTTTTGGATTTTAATGAGAAATAATTTAGAAAAATGGTTTACTAAATATTTTCTTGTGGCAAAAGTGGGTTTTACCATGGTAAAATTAATCCTACATGGTGTATTTCAATCTACCTAGTAAGAAATGACTAGGTGAACATTTTTTGGTTGATAACACTCTTAGTCAATAGGAAGAAAAAAAATTGAGAATAAAAACAAGAATAAAGGACCTAGAAAGTGGTGTAAATTTGGGTCATTTGTTAACGAATCCATTGGTAATATGGATAAGACTACTAGTGGTTTCTACTAGCGACACATCATATAGATTTGATAAATATATCAATCTCCTTAAGGAGGTGAAGACATATATTATTAGCAATATATGCGAATGGTTATAAATCATTGAACATGCATGGAAAAAAGCTTACAACCTGGAGCATTTCACACAAAGAACTAAGTCATTTTTCAAGTGCATTGAAAGTGATCTCGAAGGAGACAGGTATTTCATGAACAATGACTTATTATTTTCAGCCAAAGACTTGGTTTACATTATGATGCAGAGAGAAAATGATAGAAACTACCAAATGCTAATCTAATGAAGCAACTCAAAGTTGCATGGTCTCACAGAATTAGAAGAATGGAGAACATTATTTCTAAATACGAAAGCATAAAGAATCGAAGAGAAAATACATATATCAAGGTTGTACAGATTGTGTAGAATATGAATGGCCCACATATCACATGTGACTCTAGATTAATTTGAAGATAAATATTAATAGTTGAATATAGGAAGCTCAAATAGTCAAAGGAAACATAATTCAATGATGTAGTTTATTTTAGTACACAAGAAAAAAGGAAATGGCTAATTAGCTTTGTTAATGTTAATGAACAGAACTTTGCTTTAACTACGGAATTGCAAGGAGAAGCCATGGAAATTGAGAACGAGATATACAGTTAGTGTGTCAAATTGGAATTACAGTTTCTCCTATGAAATATTGCATACATGAAAAATTGAATAAGTTGCTTCAAGAAGCCCAAAAGTCAAAAAAAGGTTAATAATTAAATAATCAGGACATATGATTTTACATACTATAAGTTTTCTTAAATCTTGGAATATTCGTTTTCCTGTTTGTTGGTGACTAAATGTTCAAGTTTTTATATATGTTATTATCAACTGAGTCAATATTTCGATGCAATTTTTTTCTTTTCATTGCAAATGGAATTTCCATACAATGCTTTACGGGAGTCCAATTCATTTACTTTTGCAGCTAGGTATAAATATTTTGATAGACACTTTAGGAATTGAGTGTTATTTTCCATACCCAAATTTTTTGAGGTGGTTTACATATGAGATTTCATTTTCACACGGCTTTGTTTTTCTAGATAACTTTGTTTCAGAGTCACATTATCATTTATTACATGTATTTGATTAATTATGGAACCATTGTTGCTATTTTTCTACAATGCAGGTGGGGAAAGTCAAAGAGACAAAAAACTAAAAAGGTCATCGTGAATATGCTAGTGAATTGGGATATCAAAAAAGTCTTACTATGGATAGAATAGCTAGCATGAGTCTAGTATTATTGTTACTCCAATTGTATACCTTACTGTTAAAAACTGATTTCTTTGTTCAAATTATGACATTTTTTACAAATTTTGTGAACAAATCAAAGATGATTTCTCTTTTGTTGATCAAAATCAAAATGAATATTCAATAACTATTTTGTACTATCAGAATTTTGTTTCATCTTTGATGTTTATTTTAATCATAGCTTTGGTAATTAGCATTTGAATCTGGATACAATTCTTGTTGCTATAACTATTTTTTTATTATTAAAGACATTTCATGCACAAATAATGATTACTCAGTTCTAAGGCTAGATCTGTTCACTGTTTATCTACAATTATGTTAAATGATATTTTGTAAAACTTTGTGAGAATATGCCTTGTGTTCTTCATTATTATTAAATACTTTTCGTAGAGTGATTTGTAATAAAGAAAAAATCCCTCAAAATTAATCATTTATACTTATTTAGTATCCATAAGGGGTTGTATAAGTCAATTTTTTTATATCGGTAAGCTCTGAGCACATCCTCATAACTATAAGAGTGTTTCTTACATGAAAAGCTTTTCTTTTCCAAGTGATACGTGTTGAGAAATGAGAAATCTATATGGCAATGATTAGAGTGATTTGTCTTTACATGATAACTACTTGTGATGTATTTTTACTTATTCTCTTTGCTACTTATTATTATGTGTGTATCATCAAACAAATACCAAAAAAAAGAAGAACAAGAACAAAAAATATAGGTTGCAAGCTAGGGTCAAAACCTCTCCACTTGAGAGGAAAACCGGTAAATCTCTTCTCTTCCTTATAGATTCTTCAATTGACGAATTCCAAGAACTTATGACTAAAAATAATACCCTCCAAGACCAAGAACAACCTCTCTGGGTGATGTTCTAACCTTGATCCAATCAAACCCAGTCAAATGTCTTCTAGTAGCACTTCTTTGACCTCCAGCTATAGAATCTTGGCCTCCACTACAGATCTGAAATTTTGGCCCCCTAGCAGTTACTCTTGCCACACATGTGAGCCTTGATTTTCCTTCTAAGCCTTCCTTTGCAATTCGCTTGCCTTTATTTGACTTCTGGAGCTTGAGGATGATCCTTGGTTATCATTGATTAACCTTATTGCCTTATTTTCTCCAAGATCGAACTTGTAGATAGAAACCCTAGTACTCCTTAGCACGTGTGAGAGAAAAATAGCCCAAACAAAAGTCTCCTTCATCTTCTTCCTTCTTCATTGGCTTCATCTTCCTCCTTCACTAGAAGGAGTGATGGATGATTGTATCTCAAGGAGGTCGAGTATCCTCCTATATATAGGCTCTTCAAGGTGGACGTGTCTCTTTCTTTTAGGCCAACTTACCAGCTGCCATATCAACTTGGTCTTGGAGGACATTTAGACTCTTTAAATGACAAAAAAATAATTCTTTACAAGTTATAATGTGGCCAAAGGGGTCTTCAACTTATGGCAATGACTCTTTTGAGTTCTTGACCTAGGACAAAACCCTAGAATCACTCAATGGGTGCTTGACCTATAAAATACCTTGAGCATGAAACCCATGCTCTAAAAATAATGATAATAATTTTATTTTATTTTACAATTTACAAGAATAAAAAGTACATTTCATATTTATGAAGACCGAAGCTAGTTACACATTTTTCAACACTCCCTCTTAACTAGGGAGGTATTCATAACTAGTACATGGACATTCACAATCTGAAGAGATCTCATAAGAAGAGCTGGATTGGTAACCCATTTGTTTAGCATCATACGAAACAACATTGTCACATAAAAAGGCCTTGACTAACATATCTATCTCTCCATAAGATCAGAACACAATGCTGGCGAGACCAATGATTTATAGAGACCATCTTCATTGTCTCTCAAGGTACATACTCCACCAAGGTGTTCACAGTGTATGATCTTCTTTGGAATTCTTATCTTGGATAGCTATTCCTAAAAGAATATCAATCCATAGCTGCTCTCATCTTGGATGCCCTACCTCATCCTCAGAGAGCATCGGATACGATATTCTTACCCAATACTCCATTCTGTCTTCCTAAGTGAAGACAAGAATGATGTGCCTATTTCTCCCTCTCAACTAGAGAGGATACATCAACCAAACCAAGCTTGTCTCTCAAATACACAAGATTCTTATTAGGAAGATATTTTGTCAATATGTCAACTACATGTTTATCGGTGGAGATATACTATAGCTACAACACACCATCTTGTACAAGCTTCTAAATGTAGTGATACTTGTTGTTGATATGCTTTTTCTTTCCGTGAAACAATGGGTCTTCAAGCACCCATATAAAATAGGTGTTATCATAATGTATTACTGTAGGGTCCATTGGTCCTTCGAATAAGTCAAATATTAGCTTCCTTAACCAGAATGCTTCTCTCCTTACTTCATAGGTTGCAATATACTCTGCCTCAACACTACTTAAAGCAACTGTCTCTTGCTCTTGGATCATCCATGAGATCATGGAGGATCCCAAACTGAAACATCCTCATGTAGTGCTCCTTCCATATTTTTCACTTCCTCCCCAGTTGCAATTTGTATATCCAATCAGGTGAACATCATTCCTCCTATCGTACTTCAGGCAGTAGTGGATGTTTCCTAGCAGATATCTCATAATATGTTTTGTTTCTATCGAATGATCATGCTTTGGATCCACTTGGAATTGACTGAAATCATTTACTGAAAAGCATATGTCTCGTCGAGTATTCATCATGTATGTCAGTGAGCCAATCAATTGTCTATATTTGGAAGGACGCATAGGGCTCGATTCGAAACTCATTAGTCTTTTCAAATTTGTGATCACCAAGATTGTAATTGGTTTGCAATCCATCATTTCAAACCTCTTAAACATCTTGATCGCATACTTTCAATGACCTAGATAGATTTCATCAGGTCTGTGCCAGATTTTTAGTCCCAAATAGTAATGCACCAACCTTAGATTCTTCTTGTCAAATTTTTCTACTAGTTTCTTCTTGCATTCTTCAGTTTGACCTTCTAAACCTATCAAGATAATATCATCTAAATATAGAATATTTATTATCAGTTCACCATTCATAACCTTAATATAAAGGTTCATATTACCATAATCCTTTGTGAAGGCTAACCTCTCAAGGTATGCATCCATATTAGCATACCTGTGGTGAAGTAAAATTCTAAGTGCAGACAAACAATTCCTCTAGCCCGAGAGCGGGTCTAGCCACAAACAAGACATTCTATGGAAGATTTCCTTAGTTTAGAACCAATTAAAAGGGCCTACCTCTTAGTATGCTTATCTCGTTTGGTGATGACCTTGCTTCCTTGCTCCAACAATCTTTTGTTTCCTTCTTCGAGCACCTGAAACAAGTAAACAATAACAAACAACAACCGTGATAATAGAAAAAATGTATTCAACCTACTTAACAAGTCAAGAAACATTAAGCCATAAACATGTGAGATAACATATTATGTAGGAAATAAATCGATAGTTTCATTTATATTAAATCAAGAAGAGATTACAACCATTGTCTTGAAGTTGTTGTTCTCCTCCGACAAATCCGGGTTCCCACACACTTCCATTAGCATTCCATGATGGCCTCAACAAAGGTAGTTTTAAGGCTCTTCCCTTTATTATTCACACTAAACCAAAATCACAATTATCCCTTATAAACAAACTAGAGAGCTACAAACTATGAACAACTTGTTGATTACTCAAAAATAAAAACCTCAACTAGAGCATAATTAGGACTAGCACACATGCACTAACAATAGCTTGTGTTTGGGAAAAGTGGAGGTTTATATAGTTTGAATGGATGGGAGATGGTTCCTCTTCTCATGGGAGAAGGTTTTATCTCTTGAGGTAGTTCCATCCTAATAGGGGAAAGGAACCCAAACTAACCTCCTCGACTCCATCCGGCCTAAACATTTACCAGAATTCCATTACGAAGCTTCTAGAGATGGAAGCTTTGGCTTCTTATTTAAAAAACTTTCCAAAAGAGGATCAGCACGACTGGAAAAAGGCTCAGTTTCTCTGGTTGGCGCTAGGGACAGTTGTAATCCCTGCATATTGGTGTGAGGAGGACACGAGTCATTAGTGCCAATCTTGTAAACTAGGAAAAACAGAAGATTTTTGGGAAATGATGCAAAAGGGAATTTTTCTGCTCATGAAGAGGGACACAATGGGAGTTTCTTCATGAAGGGAAAGCATGTAGGGTTCATTGTAGAGGTTCTCCAAGATGATGGAACGGGGAGTATAGGGATAGTGACAAAATGTTGTGTAATAGTACCATGCCCTTAGATCTTCCTTGAGGCCATATAATGCCTTCTCAAACATATTCCTTTCTGTATTTAACTTCAAAGCACAAGGGTTTTTCTATATAGAGTTCCTTATCAATTTTTTCATATAGAAATGCAGCCTTGACATCCATTTGATGAATGTTCCATCCCATTGATGCTTCCAAAGAAACCAATGAACGTATCATTGTATACCTTGTTGTTGGAGAAAATGTCTCTTCATAGTCGATGCCTTCTAGTTGAGAGAAACCCCTAGCCAAAAATATTGCCTTATACTTTCCAATACTTCCATCTGCTACATGTTTTATCTTATAGATCGATTTGGAAGTTACCAAATATTTGTCTTCGGGCCTAGGCACAATCTCCTAAACTCCATTCTTCATTATATATTAATATTATTCATCCATGGCATCCTTCCATTCTTAATGATTGATAGCTTCTTCAAAAGAAGATGGCTCTGATTCTATTAGCTTTTTCATATAGGCTACATACCCAGAATATCATTTGGCCTTCTTACTTTCCCTGAAAGTGCCTTGAACTACTCCATGACCCTCTGCATCAAGAAGTGTAGAATTGAACCAGTGTTGTGGGGAAAAATGCCTATGCAGGACGATCCTATCCACCTAAGGTGTGACAGTGCCTTAGCAACAAACAGAGACAGCTACTCTGGTTTCTTCCTTTATGAAATGGGAAAGAACAGAGATCAATGGACTTACCGGTGTCTTCCATTTGTCCCTCGATCTAGATCCTCTTCTCTTTGGGTGTTCACAGCTACTTGCCTCCTCGCAAAACCACAGGAGAACAGCTACTTGCCTTCCTGCAAGATCACAAGAGAACAGCTACTTGCGACAAGAGAACAGCTACTTGAGACAAGAGAAGAACACAACACAAAGGTAGATATTCATATTCATAAATGATTTAGGATTAGAAATAAATCAAATACACTAATGCAATCATACATCAAAGATACATCAGCATATAGGAGAAACCAAGACAGCTTTATTGATGAATAACAAGGTTCAGGAAGAGATACAACCCAGAGGGCTCCAATCCAGCATCTCCTTCCCAACAAATGGAATTCCTATCTTCACCCCCTTCAAAGCATTAAGCACCCAATGATTTCAATCTCAAACCAACAGCAATTCTTTGCAATAACAAAATTCCAGCCTCCCTGATCTCATTGAGGAGAGATCTATATATAGGAGTTTTGGAGAGAGGATGAGTTAGCTTGAGGCTGGTATGAAACTGACTAGTGTCCTCTCCCACTTCAGTTCTTGAGTCCACTTGGAGGTTCTTGCTTCCACTTGGAGATTTGGAACCTCTTACTCATCACCAGTCGAATTCCCTGATACAAGTGTCATTTTGGAAGCTTCCTGGGCATTGACACATTGAGGAATGAGCCTGCCACTTGTCCAGTTACGCTCAGCACAGGTAGCCTTTGTTGCAGTTGACATTCAACGCAGGTAGACAGTGGAGCAGTTGACATTCAGCGCAGATGCTCAGTGGAGCAGTTGACATGATCCAGAATTGGCTTGTTTTTGAGTGTTTTCAGGTGGAGAACTTCTGTGAATTGCTGTGGTTTGCTGGCCTTGTTCCTCTAGGGGTAGGAACAACATGTTTAGGGACTTTGGATCCCTTAGATTATTGACATTTCATGCTCAGTGATGCAAGGCACAAAAATGTCTATAACAGTTGCCCCCTAAAGTATGAGGCCATTTATCAGGTGAAATGCTTTATCCAGGAGGGTCCGAAGTTCATCCATTTGCTGGGAGGAGACCTGTAATAAGATACAATACAATACATTATGATTCATACTGCTTTCATGATCTGGCTGAGGCGGGCATTCCCATGCTCAGCTTTATAAATTCATTTTTGTACATAGAACAGACAATCGTCTGATGGTAGACTGATAATTTTGATGAAATTATCATCCTTTGAGTAGGATGATCATCTGCTGCAATGATGTCAAATGTCTTTATCTTTCCTGAATATATATCGCAGCCCGGATGGATGAAACTAGATCCGGGGTCTTCAAACTCGTTCGATCTTCACTCTAAGTACAAGTCGATCCATGTGAGAATTGTTCTGAAGTCGAACATGGAAAGACATTGCTTGATTACCAGTCAATGATGTAAACCGTTAACAAGCGCGAGAGGAATCACCGATAATGATAATGACCCTCAAGGTACTGTAGTACAATTCACGTGGTGTGAATAAAGGACTTGGCATCGAACACCACGCAAAATCTTCTGGTCGAAGGTCATTGATGTATACCTGTCGCCGGAAGTGAGAAACTTGCCATTGAGGCATGCAAGCTTCAAAGTACTGAAGGGGTTGTTCCTAGATCAACTTCTTGGATAATGAGCTGATGTCAACAAGAAGCGATCCGTCAAAGGAGGGCCTTAATGAATCCCACATCAGTGACATGGAACGGAGTTAATGATTTTAATGGAGGTGAAAACGATCTGTGACATATGATTCAGGGTGGCGGTCATGAATGGATGAAGGATAATGTATGGCAGTGGATGGGACCCGGTTGACTCTTTCTGAACGACTTCTCTTGAACATATGGCGACACTGATGCGATGGATCGGTAGCATTACCCCAAATATGGATGGTATGGCGAGACCATGGTGATGTGACTGGTGAATGAAACAACCCAACCCGATTGTGGTACGGAGGAAAAGTGTCATGTTCAAGAGCGACCTGCTACCATCAAAGTTTTCTTTACTTTTCTCCCAAATTTTCCCCAGTCATTGCTGACCAGTACCTCTTTATTTTTGTCAAGCTTGAGGAGGATAACATATGCTTGTTCTATAACCTGCCCTTCGGGCAATCCCATCGCTATGTTTTAATGAGCCTAACGATAGTGAAACTCGTTCTTGTCTAAAGACAAGTTTGTCGCTATTTAGTGATTTTAACGAGTCTAACGACAAGGATAACTCGGTCCTTTTCATTTTTAGAGAGTCTGAAAAGGTACATAAAGTTAACTCCAAAAATCCGTTTTCGTCATCTAATCCCTTTAGTCCGAAAAAGTATAAAACAATACAGAAGGGATGAGTTTTCGATAGTTTTAACGAGCCGAACAAAACAAGCGCTTGATCTTTTTGTGTAATAATCCCTCAGGTCCAAAAAGATTAAAATCTAGAGGAGGGATAGCACTTCCGGTCACTTTAACGAGCTGGAAGGCCAAAACTCAGCAATCTTTTCATATTTTACGAGTCAGCTGAAAAGAGCATAAAGAAGACTCGTCTTTTGAGGAACGAGTGATAAACAGGGTTAGCAGCTGATTCCAGGTACAAGTTGGAATTTCCCAATCACGGCAGTGTCACAAGGATGGCTAGGTGTAATCACTCTTCGCAGCTGTTCCTCAAAATGGGTAAACAATCATATGGAGGTAAACGATCGGCCAAATGAAAAGTGGAGGTGACGGTGCAAACACGACCAAGGCTTTAATGGCTGATAAAGTTACGTACACAATGGTTATTTACCGAAATAGGTTCATTTTTTAAAGAGCTTGAATGCGCCAAAACACTGCTCAAACTTATGTTTATTTTTTAACGAGCATGAACTATGTGCTAAAAATGCTCGGATCTTGCGTTTATTTTTTAACGAGCATGAACTGTGTGCTAAAACTGCTCGATATAAGTTTGCATGCCCCCAGCATAATAACGCAAATCGAGGTGCATGCCCCCCAAGCTTCATTTCATTCAACTTGGTGGTTGGAATGAAGGTTTACCTTCGAGATTTGAAACGGGATTTGTTTCATTTTTTAATGAGGTTGACACAGTAAAAGAACTATCCTCATGACTCCTTGTTTCATTTTTTAATGAGGTTGACACGAGATAAGAACCGTCCTCGGTGCCCACTGTATTTACAGTATTTCTATTAGGGCGATGATCCATGCTGACAAAATGTTTAGGAACTTTGGATCCCTTAGATTATTGACATTTCATGCTCAGTGATGCAAGGCACAAAAATGTCTATAACAACCAGTTAGGTCTCTTTCTTCATTTGGGGATAACCACAACTTGAAAAAGTTCAATGGGGCCTTCATCTTCATGATTAGATTCTTCTTCGTCCCTGGTGACTTCTTCTCCAAATACTGGAATTTCTTCATCATCAGAGTCCTATTGTGGCCAGCAACAACCCCACCTTTTTATTTAGTATTAGTAATAAAACTAAATAAATGGGTACCCTTCTAAAAAATAAAAACTAGCACTTATAATCCCCTTTGAATAAAACACACTATCATAAACTTAGGAAAAACATCCGCAAAACCCAAAAAACATAAGTTCTATGATAAGTTTCGAATAAAATCATTCTCTTAACAATAAAACATCGCATCACACAAAGGGTAATGGAGGATATCATATAAACAAACTTTCGGAATTGCGAAAATGCGATAATGCAAGATCGCGTGCCTTACATATTCATCACACATCGCATATGTCATATGTTGCAAGCATCACCCAAGATAAAACATCTCGATCCTGTGATATGCGATAAAACATCTCACAAATCGCATTTGGAAAACACATAAAGAAATAAATGATTGTTAATGAAAAGGATTAGCGATATTGTGATCTGCGATATTGTGAAGAAAATCACAAAATTGCTTTATCACAGATCAACAGGGCTCATTGTTCAATGAAATATTTCTCAAAATCCGATACCAAGTTATGGGCATTAATGTCAACTTAGTGGTTTATTGATGGTCATTTATGAGATAAGATTTAGATCTGATTGAAAGGTTGTTTCACGTAGGGTGATATAGTTGATATGATTTTGGAATTAAGATCTTTTCCATCACCTTATCTCTTACCATTATTCCTTCCTTACTTGTAAACTTGCAGGAGCGGCAAGAAGTATAATATACACAGCAGTTTGCAGAATGTAATGGGAAAGAAGGGAAAAGCTTCGTTTGCTGAGAAAACAGAGATGATGCCCTTATTCACAGACACCACCTGTACCAGAGAGGCCAATATATCCACTTGGGAAGGAATGTATAGTTTTCTTAAAGAAGAAAACCCCAGAGTTATGAAAGTTACAGTGACAGCAGACTCAAGCGGGTCATTTGAAGCCTCACTTACTGAACTTGCATGCTCATTTCTACACTACATAGTAGCAAGGCCTAAGATACTTCCATATATAGACATGGTCAAGTGGGTATTGGACAACGCTGATATAACAGATAGACAATTCAAGTCTCGGAGCTAGGAGCTCATTGGGTCATTTACCCCACAGGATTTAAGGCTTATGTATCATCTACTAGAGCCACAGACAAGCTACAACAAGCAGTTCGTGGAGAAATTCACCAAAGAAAACAAAGATTTGGTGGAGTGCACCAAGAACTGGTCAGCAAAGGAAGAGCCATTGAAAAAGGACAAACATGGTATGTGTTAGGTTCCTATACCAATAGGTGTCATTTCTCATGATTGACTATGGAAGTGCCAAATATGATCATCCTTTCCATATTGCAAAGGTTCCATATTTTCCAAAGAACAGAAAATTTTAAAAAATGTAAAGACGGTATGCCCTAAAAGAAAAATCAAAGGTCAAGAAAAATGAATTGGTCGACAAAGAAAGAAAATGAACCCCAAAGAAAGACCAGGAAAGTGGCTAGTTAAAATGCCACTACTGTCCTATTTGTGCAAAGCAAGTCCACAATGTGCAAACACTGTTTCTTAGCACACTTGATGGATGGCCCAACAGCTCAATTTGGGCCAGTCCATATTTAAATTTCCTGTTGTAGAATAGAGAATGAAGGTCTGTCCAAACAGTTCAAGCTTGGCAGATCACTAGATAGATAGAGAAATAAGGGGCCCAACTGCTCAATCTGAGCCCTTGGAAGAAATAAGGATAGATTTAGATAGGAGGGCAGCCAAAAGAAAAGAGGAAAATCAGGGTTTGCTAGTTCAAGTGCACCCAATCAAAATGAAGAAAAAATGTTAGGAATTGTAGAATGGGTAAGTAAATTGAAGTTGCAGAAACAGGTCTATCAGTAGTGTCATCTTTTTTTAATATGATCTATTTCATGGATATCCCAAGTGCCATGGAAAAGGTGTGATGACAGCTCAGATGTTGCATGTCTAACTTCCCCTCTCTCCCCTCACAATAATCATTCACTAACATCCCTCAAAGAGATTGGGATCTACTCAAACTCTTAACTTCACTCCATTTCCATAAAAACTTAAGTGAAGCTTCAGGTTTAATTAGAAGCTCAAAGCCACATTTCTTGTGTAAAGTTTTATTTCTCCCCACACCCCCAAGTCTAGGTGATTCAATTTCATGCACCTAGCACTTCCCCTCATATTCATATTAACATGTTAACTCTATTATATAACTCCCACTTATATTTCCCCTCCCCTATTATACATAAAAAACCCAATAACATTATAAATATCCCGCCCCGACCTAATATGGCTATGTTTTAATTTTCTCGAAAGTCATTGGTCCACCTGGGGCCAATAACAACCCACCATGTGTTTCGCTGGGATTTGTTTGACCTTTGGTTAAACAAATAACCATAGTCACCGTGCAATAACACTAGGATTTAATTAACATTCGGTTAATTAAATAACCATATCTGCATACCCCAATAACCAAGGTTTTTTAACCCCCGCTATGCATATAAAACATTAAATGGTTGGTGGGCTCCCGCACCATAACCGCCTGCCACCTTGCCTTCCCGTCAACCATTGGATCGGGCCCTCCAGATCCAACGGCTCTCGTCGATATCGGAGCCACTCCCACGTCCGTTGGTTAGCTCCCGATGGAAAGTGGTTTTCCCGCTGTACCCCAGGACGCGTGTCACCTTTCTATTACATTGGGCCTGTTCTGACGCCAACCACCCCCATACAAAAAGCGGTCCGATGGAAACCACAAACTGCCTCCTGTTCTCGCTGCTCATGTCATCCACCACGTTTCCACCCATGTCAGCGCCCGCATTACTATTTCATCTGCCGTGTACGCCATGTCATCCGTCCATGTCAATGACCACGTCATCTGCCACGTCACCTTCCGTACCCCGCTACAGGACAAAGTTACGTCATGATGACGTCATCCCAAAAAAGCGCCAAAAAGCCCAAAAAAACCCAAAATTTCGTTAAAAGGTCGCGAAAGCGATAGTTTTGTTTATTTCTCCGTGTTGATTTACGACGACTGCGCATGCAAAGCATGACCAATTCGCCACCATAGCTCCAGTCTGCCACCCTGAGGAGTTCAGTCCGCAAACTCGGCCCCTCACCTTGCTCCTCAACCCGCATTTAGCACCTGGCACCCATAGAACAGGTATTTACCAAAAAACTCACTGATAAGCCCTGTTTTTCGACTTTCTCTGCTAAGACCACCCGAACAGTTAGAATTCTAGTTGAATTACGTTGTGGCCTGTGCATCTTTATATTGTAAATCACTCTATTTGCCCATTTTTCAAAGAAGTCCTGTGAATTTTGCTCCTCTGCAAATTAACCATTAAAACTGAAACTCAAACCCATTTCCACTTGTAAATCACTGAAAGAGCCAAAATACTGAGCGAATTCTGCCCAAAGACACCTGTAAAAGGAGTGCCCTTTCCCCTGCTTTTTTCCAGCTTCCCGATCAAATTCTGCAAACTCTGTTTTCATTGTGAATTTCACCCAAAACAGCACTTTCTAGAAACATAACTCAGTCTGTGATTTCCTGAGGAAAACCAAAACCGGTGTTCTATTGTCTGTTGCTCCAAAATCTCTAACTTCAGGTTAAAAGGTCACTTAACAAATTGAAAATGGAGGCTCCAGTGGCCCTAAATATTGCACCCTTGAATGCACCACATAAGGAGTTGGAGTGGCTACCTCTTGCTGACAAAGATTTCCAGATTGATGACATGGAGGGTGACAAACCTCACCTTCAAGCTTTTTGTGAAATAAGGAATAGCTACAGGAATAAAGCTGACATCTTTAGAATCTGGGAGTCTAATATGCCTATATACTACCTGCCTTCAGTGAATGTCTTCCCTGACCTCATCCATCAATGTTGTGCTAATTATGAGCCTTCTCAAAGGGTAGTGATGGACCCTTCTGGAAATGTCCTCTTTCATATCACCCCTCAGTGTATAAATGAGATGCTGCACTTCAAGCCAACTCAACCTTTGGTCCCTCTCTCCATGAAACATTTGCTAGATCAAGCCTCCAAGTTGTCCTCTGCAGAAGTTGACCGAATTGCCAAGATGTTCATGCCACCAAATTGCTACTCCAGATACACACTTCCCTATCACCATGCCTGGTTTGATGAGCCTAGAAAAATGGTCATAGACATGATTTCCTACATCCTGGGATTCAGAACAAGTGAAATTGTGGATGAGATTGTCTTTGCTTTGATGTCCATGTTTGCTCCAGGACAGCCCCCTGTTGTCAAGTATGATTATGCCACCTTCATAGCTAACAAAATTCACGAGAAATTCATGAATTTAGACAGAGAGAGAGTGTTCAAGTACACTTCATATATATATCATTTGCTGCTATACTATCAACCTGATAGTTTCCTAGTTTCCCTCAAAAAATTGGATGCTAAGGGGGAGCGAAGGTCTGTAATATTTTGGTCCTCAGTATTCCATCAAGTTCATAGCTTCCCATATACATATTGTGAGTTTATTGACCTTTTCATATATCCAGCCACTTGTTTGTTGTCAACAACTCCTCCTGCTAGGCTCTCTGCTGAAATGCAGAAAATCCTACATCTCTCAAAGGAGTACAATATTGGTGACTGGTATTTTTACCAAAACCACACAGTGATAAGGATTTATGGCTGTGAATTAGCCCCCTACAGACTGCCAAAATATGTCCCTATGAGACTCTTTGCCTTGGAATACTACCGGCAATTCAATAGTTCAGATTTGACTCATTTCTATGGTGCTAGGAAAAAAGCACAGCTCAAGATAAGGCATCAATTGGGCCCTTTTATCTTTAATAAAAGGGAAGAAGCATGGAAGGAAGCTGACAATATTCTGAGAGAGAAACTTAAGTTGAAACAAAGTTTTCTTTGGTCACCATATGACCCTGAACATTTCATAAGTTTTAGAAGAGTAAAAAACAAGCTTACAGGATATCTGCACCACAAAATCCCTGAAATTGAAAAATATGCTAATCAACAAGAATGGATAGAGGGAACATTAGTTGAAGAGCTTACTGATGAGGAGAGATTAGAAAAAGAAATGAAAGAGTTTGAAAAAACACTTGACCTGGACTCTTTTGGACAGGTGCCTTTCACATTGCCTCAACACCTTGGAGCGGGCACATCATCTGCCACAACTTCACAACAGCCTGCCCAAGAGAGTACTCCTTCTGCAGGGACATCCAAAGGCAAGGAAGTGCAGCATTCAGAGTAGTAGGAGACAATGGCAGACTGGCCAGATACAGCAAAAGAGCAAATTCAAGGGCAAGCCCCTTCAACACAAGCAAAGGTAACTGAAATCCCTGTGTTACAAACTCCTCTCAATGAGGAAAGAGCCAAGAAAAGGGACAGGCAGGAAGAGACACCCACAGGGGCATCCACAGAACAGCAAGGGGAGAAGAGGCAAAGGTTGAACCCCTACTCTGAGGAAGAATTTACAGAAGAAACAGTAGGCAACTTAAGGGGTGAGGAGACAATTGAACAGCGAGCCCCTCCAATTTTGGAAACATCAACTAGCTCTTTTCAGCAAGAGCAAGAAAGGCAACATGGTGTGGAGGTTACATCCACCAGGCAACAGAGCAAGCAAGGCTCTGACATCAAGAAGGCATTCACTGAAATCAAGGCCAGAAATGAGCCAGTAAGGTTCCAGCTCTATAACCAATTGCTAAGAATGGCTCCCACCAATCAACAAAGGCTAATGGTAGCCTATGATATCCAAGAAGGGAAAATGACCCTTAGTCACTTCAAGCCTACAACACAGCAGCCGCAGTCAGCTGCTAATTATATGAGAACCAATCTGGAAGTTCTTGCTAAAGACATCCACCCAATGGACCAGATTGAATTACATAAACAAACTGGTGAAATGGTGTACTCCACCTTGGCAGAAAAAACATTATTGGCTCATAGAATGCAGAATTCATTACATAATACTTCTGCCCAATTGGAATTGGAGAAAGCCTCCTCATTAGCCAAGGACAACAGAAATAAATCTTTGGAGGAGATTATCATGGAGCTGGGACATGATCCCAAGGATCCCAAGGGCATACAGGCCTTGATAAAAAAGAAAGAGGAAGATATAGCAGCCCTTAGAAAACAACTCAGGCTGCCAATTACAATGCACCCTCAGACCACAGAAGTTGCACAGCAAAAAGAAGAAGAGGATGTGGTAAGTTTGCTAATGAGTATGAATGAAAGGCTAGCAGAAACAAAGAAAGCCTTGGAGGCAGCATTTCAAGGAAAATAGGGAGAGTTGGCCTCTCAGCCAGCTCAAATAGCTCCAATTCTTACAACTGCTATTCCTACAATTACCACAGCAGTCCCTCCCATTGTCACAGAATCAACAGCAGGTACCTCAACTTCAGCAATAGTTACAACAACAACTACAACAGTACCAGAGGCCAGCCTGAGTATGGAAGAGATGATGAAGGAAATAAAAGCTCTGGAACTCCAAATGGTAGAATTAAAAGAAGCCAAAGAAAAGCTAGCCAAGATTGAGGTGAATTATGAAAAATCAAAAATGGCTGTGGCTGAGAAGACAAGAGAAGTAAAGGCCCTGGAAAATAAGATAAAAGCCTTGGAGAAGGACCTTACTCTTCACAAAACTCTGGCAGAAATCAAAATAGTTTTGTGGACTAAAATTGGCCAGTCCATCACTGATCAATGGACATCAATCCAGACTATTCATGACCAGATTGAATTGATAGGGATAGCTCAATTTGAGACTCAAAAGGCCAGAGCATTATTGGAAAACAAGCCTGAACAGGCCAACCAGCTGATCCATTTTTTGAATACTCATACTAGAGAACAGTTAGCAGCTCTAGATATCAAGAACAGAACAGACACAATTTTGATAGTGAAAAAGGTGCTGACCATGAGGAATTTTGTGCAGACTTTGGAAAGAAAGTGCCAAGAGATGCAAACAAAAATAAATGCCTTCAGACAAAAGTTTGCAGTATTGCAGAGCAAGGGGTTACCCAGCTTATTGACCAGCAATGGAAGACTGTTAACACATGAACAATATGCTCACAGGGTAAATACCTATGTTACCAATCAAATCACAGCATCATCAAGCAGCACAGAAGAGACAGTACCTCCCTCTGGACAGAGTTTATATGACAAATTAGAAAATTTGTTCTATATTGAACATGAAATAAATCATCTTTTTGAAGTCCAGCCAAATTACTACACATATACTGAAGCTGATGAAACATTAATTAAACTACAGAGACACCAGCTGCCAATAGATCAATGGTGGGAGGGCATGCTTGAGGTTTTGCCAAGGTAATTTTAATGCTCTTTTTTGATCTACTGCATAGAATCAAATTCAAATACAAGAGTCACCTATAAGAAAATCAAATTCACAAAGGATGGAATTTGCGCTAAAAAGCGTTGAGGCAAACTCAGGCACAGGTGGCAAGTGACAGCACATCAGGAACGCAAATCAGAGAAGCAGCTATCAGCTGACTAGTTGAGCTAAAAAGTCAACAATAGCGGAACACCTAAGGCGGCCAGTATAGCATAGTTACTCCTTCATTCATTTCTGCGCAGTTTTCCATATCAGTTATGGCCTTTGCCAAAGTAGATGGATGAATTTATTACTTGATATTTTTCCTACGGGATATTTTGTAAACTCTTTTATAAATACCTCCTCAAGATATGTATTATTGTTGGTTGGTGAATATCATTCTGGACCTGCGCTGTATGTTTTGAGAACTCTTCTGAAATAAAGATTGCTGGAATGCTTTGCTGGTGAATTTGCTGGTTATGGAATCAATGGCAGAAGGATATATTGCAGAATTCTCGTGTTAATACATGGATCAATAAGTCTTCTTTACTCTTGTGTTACTGTATCTGTGTTTTATTTACCATCTAAATATCATGCTCTAAGTTACAGGAAAAAAGGATAACCCAGAATTTACTTTGTTGTACTCTGTGTTCAATTCCTGTAATTTTTTATGTTTTCTACAGGACTAGCATAGGCAAGAATTCTTGACTGCTCTTGTCTCCCTGGTTCTTTCACTCTAAATATCATCAAGGAATTCTTAACTGCTCCCTGATAATGTTTATACAATTTCCCTCTGTTAGCATAATGAAATATTCTTGATTTCCTTTCATTCCCTGACTTCATTTCATCTTATTCCAACTTGAAAATTGTTCTGTGTTTAATTATCTTGCTTTGTAGTTTTCCTATTGCCAAAGAAACCATACCCAGAGGTTTATTTCCATTAGACTCCATCAACCCAATGGTCTGAACTTCTCTCACATTATAGCCCTGCTCTACTGAATGTCATCTTCCAAACAACAAACAAAACTTGTGCTTCATAACTAGCCTAACATATAACAAAACAAATCTAAATCGTAAAGAGAGAACCCTCTCTGGTTGCAGATTGGCTAGAATCTGCAGCTAAAAGACTGGTTAGTGGTTACCTTGGCCGTATTCCCTTCTGGAGGCAGGGAACAACCTGAGTGATAACAGTATGTACAGTACTGTTTCCCTCTCCTCCCTGTATTGTTTTGCTGCTGCTATGCTATGTAGGCTATTTGGAAGGCCTGATATCAACAATTTTTCATCTAAGTGGCTACCCCTATTAGATGCAGCCACTAACGCCAGTATTATGGATTGGGCCTAGATATTGTCTGATAATTTAGCTTCGGCTATTTGGAACTGCCGGTCTAAAAAAACTCCCTCTCAAAGGATTTATCCTCCTTTCTTTTTAGCTACTTATGTTATGGATGCAATTTGTTTTGTTTCTAGATTTCCTTTAATGGGTTGGAAGTGGACTATATAGAATCCCTTGCCCATTCACATTTACCATAAGGAATTGTGGGCAGGGAAAATTTTAAGAACCCCCCCTAAATTTATAAATATAATAAATGGGCGAATCTCCATGGTATATAGGAAAAATGGAAGGCGATTTTATCAATAATATAATATGTATATATAATTTTTTGGCGAATCTTTCACCAGGCATGGCGAATATTTTACTCAATTATAAAATCTTGTAAGATCCTAAATAATAAAACTTTGTAAAGTCCTAGTGAATCTTAGCATAGGCTACATGCTGGTTTAATTCCCCCATTTAAATAGGCTACATTCCAGGTGAATACCATGGGTCAATACCATGTGCCATTTTTATTTTTATTACTTCTAATATTAGGGTTAATAATGGTTTTTTGCATGGTATTAATAACAATCTAGTCCATGGTATTTGTCCCATAGTATTTTGGCCAGATGTTTCACCTAAATATAACCCATTTTTTGAGTGTTCGTAAATATAAGGTGACTTATGGAGTAAATATAAAAAAATGTTTTATTTGTTTACCATACCTCTCGTTTATTTATATTTTTATTAATTTACCATACCTCTTTTACAAATATGGTATTTGGCCCATAGGATTCACTTAAATAAAACCTCTTTCTTGAGCCTTCATAAATAGAACGAGGGTTATGGACTAAATATAAAAAGAGGTTTTATTTATTTACGATACGTCTAGTTTATTTATATTTTTATTTATTTACCATACCTTTTGAGTAAGTATAAAAAGACGTTTTATTTATTTACCATACCTCCACTTTACTTATATTTTTATTTGTTTACACCCTTACATGTATATAAGGTGACTTATGGAGTAAATATAAAAAATGTTTTATTTATTTACCATACCTTTCAATTATTTATATTTTTATTAATTTACCATACCTCTTTTATAAATATGGTATTTGGCCCATAGGATTCACTTACATAAAACCTATTCTTGAAAATGGGCGAATGGATTCACTTAAATAAAACCTATTCTTGAAAATGGGCGAATGGAAGGTTGTAAGTCCTAATTTCAAGGGCTAAATTTACCTTTTTTACCCTCTCCCTTAAAATAAGGTGGGCTATTTGAGGTGATTTGTAAAAATGTACTATGATACAAAATATTCGCCCACTAAAAATTTAAAACCCCTTAATTTCGCCAAAGGGCGAACATTCGCCCCTAAAATTATCCTTGATTGTGGGATTCCAAGTTTATCCCGTATTTTTACAGAATTTGTCATGGATTTATGTTACCTCTTCACAAAATGTTGTATAATAAGGATGCCCCAAGATTTCCCCCCGAAGCGGAAGTTGATATTCTCCCCATCAGAAGATGGTTTGGAGAAGGGATTTTCACTTATGTGAGAGTATTTGGAAGCATTGCTTCCCCTCATGTGCTACCCTTGTATGTTCCTGATAAGTTATTGGCCCGTTAAATTGCCTACCAGACCTGCGGGGTTGGAGGAATGAGCAAAGAGTTGAAAGACAAGAAGAAGGTTGTCTGGCTGCAATTCCATGTGGCCTGTGGGGCCTTTTCGCTATTTGATTTAGTTCATGCCTTTAGAGAAGTAGACAACATGCTGAGTCTATGACTGTTTAAATTTCCAGGGAGACAATTCAATCCCAATGATGTCATAAATAATTTTACTATGGCTATCAAGATAAAGGTATTCACCAAAGAAGATGATCTCTTTGATGACATCTTCCAACAGAAAAGCACACTAAAAGACATTTTGCATATGGCTCAAATTCAATTTCCCCTAGCGGACTTCCAAGAATTCAAACTATATAGAGAGAGGAGATTAGCAAATATCCTCTTGGATAAGTTGTGGTTAGAACTAATAAGGGAGCCAACTCCCACCGTTAGTCTAAGTGGAAGCTCAGGTACAGACAAGTCCAAGTCTAAGTCTAGGAAAGAATCATCAAAACGCTCTAAACGGTCCAAGAGTGACCATAATAAAAGTGAAGGGTCAGTCAGGGATACTACCCAATCTAAAGAGCACCCAGAGCAACAAGTTTTGACGACACCATAGGTGAAGGTTCCCCCTCCCCTCATCCAGCCACCAAAGCTAGTGAGAACTGAGCTGGATAAAGAGTGGGAAACATTTAATGAATTGATTAATATTGAGGAGAAAAACCTGAAGACACCTGAGAATACTGCACAGACAATGACATATATGGTCATTGAAACAGTCAGCAATGCTCCAGAAACAGAGCATATTCCCATGACCCCATCATCTGAAATCATGCTGAAGATAGAGGAGATTCCTCCTCTAGATGTATTTTATAGTCCGCAGCACAAAGCAGTGGTAAGAAGACAAAGAAAGAAATGAAAATTAGACAACATGCTCTCACCTGAGGCAGAGCAGCTAGATGTCCTTTGGCGAGACCCTACCACTAACCCTACTGAAAATTTGACTAAGTTATCCTAGATCGCAGGAGCCTATGCTTCTACTACTATCGATAAAGCGTCTGAGGTATAGTTATTACTTAAGGATAGAGAGGAACAAATCCTAGTTTTGCAACAATAGTTACAGCAGGCCAGTGCCAACTGAGAAGCAGAGGAGAAATTAGAAAAATTACAACAGGACTTTCAACAGATGCAGCTGGGGTATCAAAGCAATTTGGCCGAAAAGGAACATCAATTACAGGCTATGCTAGAATTGCATAAAGATGACCCCAAAATCACAGAGTTTGTCTCAGAAGCCCTTGCCTTGAACGACCAACTCTTGCAACAGCAAGAGGCACTCTACCAAAGAATATCGCAATGGAGCTCCCATTGTGAGATGAGCGATAAAATTACAAGTCAAGTCGTGGATTTGCGACTTGATTATGATTTAATTGATAAAAGAATTTCTGATTATTTGATTTGGCAGGAATCAGAGGAAGGGAAGAAAGCAGGCTTGCTCAAAATCAATGAAGCCCACAAAGAAATGTTGTTCAATAAGTGGGATGTATAGATTAAAGAGGCAGAATAGGCAGCAGAAGAAGCAGTGACAGCGGTGAGCAATGTCATTGATTGTCTCAATGAAAATCTGCATAGAGAAAAACTGATATCAGAAACCGCTCCGGGATTTCTCCCAAAGGCACAGAAACTGCAGATAAGCTGGAGACAGAAAGCTGAGGAAAAGGCAGAGTCCATCAAGAAGTTAACCAAGTTGAATTGGGACACTTACTGGTAGTACTTGGTTAAACCGCACAGTCAATGCATGACTCTAAAATTCCTTACAAATTCTGCCGAAAAGATAGTGCCAGCACTTGCCGATTTTGTTTTCGCAGGACAACTAAAATCAGAGGTCGTCCAACTGACGCTCTTGAAGCCGATGCTGAATGCTTGCGATCTTAGAGAATAGATGCATAGATAGTTAATTTCCAGATACAATTTTAGTTTTATTTTTTATTTATTTTTGCCTTAGATGAGGATGGTCATTTAAACCTCCTCCTATATTTTTGTAATAAACTATTTTTAGTCTTAGTTAGTAGTATTTTAACCCCTCTCATGCATTTAGAGAGGGGTCCAGAAATTTGTCAAAAACTTTTCCTCAGAACATGCACTTCTACACCCTCGGAGGAGGTTTTGACGAATGAATGGAATTATTGATATTTGTGTTTAATATCTGCTACTGAAATGCATTTCTGTACTCTTAGTAGATATTGAATTAGGAAGAGATAAATCTATATTGCTGAAGCTCATGAGTAGGACTTGTTATCAATGGTACTCTTATCTCTTAATGATTTCTTCTTATGTGTCAAAATAATATTTTATGTTCAATTGTTTATATATGAAAGCTTGAATGTTTGAGTTATCATTTGGCACTTTTGTATGGTGGTGACTATTTTGTTTACGCTTAAATGTATGAATGACTTATTATGAGATATGTTTCTCACAATTGTTTCAGCTAATTTCTTATACGAAACAATTCATTTTTAATGAATTATTTTCTTGTAGCAATTGAATGATCTTTATTGCCAATTGCTTCTAGAAATTATTTTAGATCGCACAAGTGAAAAGATAATTCCCGGGATAGCTTTAGGATTAGACATTTTCATTTATTAGAATATAATTGCATGTCTTAGATTAGATTTAGATTAAAGGAATTTTATTTAGAAATATTTAGAAAGTAAACATCAATTCTTATCATCACAAACAAATTGGGAAATTGGTCCTATTATCCCTAGTCGGACCCACCATCTCAAACGGAAAAGGAGCTACTTTCAAGGTCCAGACCAGGTGGGTATCCACCTTGTTATAAACATAGCAATCTTTGTTAATAGGGCTGCCAAGACAACATTGACCGAAAACATGAAGGAAGTGATAGCAGTAGAAAAACGTATCTTAGCTTTAGAAAATAAAAACGTTGTCGATGAAAGAAAATCTAAGAAGGTTACTTTTAGAGATGATCCTAAGAAAAAACAATTAAAGGACCCATTTGATTTAGAAGGATTGCAGAAAGTTTTAAAAACCATGTCTAACAAAATGGTTGACATTAAAAGACAAGTAGCAGAGACTTCTTCTAAGAAACCCTACAAGCCTTATAGAAAAAATCCTTCAACTAATTCAAAGCCTCCCAATGCTATAACAAATGCAGAATCTAAAGGAGAAGAAGAGGAAGTTTCTAATGAAGAACCTATTGATGAAGATGAAGTTGTAGAGTTACAGGGAATGTGGGACTTCATTCTTCCAGACGAAGAGGATCAAGAGGCATCACCAATCAGTACTAGAAGTAGAAATCAACTCGATCCTCCACAACCTAGTTCTAAACAGAAGAGCGCAAGCTCAATATCCAAGGATAAAGTCACAGGTAAGAAATCATCACCAAAAGCAACTCAAACAAGCCTAGTCCAATCTGATTCATCAACTCCATCTAAAACACTGATTGTTTCTGATGAGATGGAGTATAATATCATTGAAGACATGAAGAAGACTAGGGCTAACATTACTTTTCACGAACTGAGCAAATTGAAACATCAACAGAAGCTACTTTTGAAAGAGTTACATGCAATACCTGTTGCACCTATTCCTGCCGCTCTAATCTCACAAGCTTCTCATGAGATGGGAAGACCTCCAACTAATATGGCAAATAAAGTTGACCCAAATGATATTGCTTTAATTGGAGGTAGGTCAAAATACCATACTCCCAAATTCCTTCTTAATTTATGAAATTTTCAATAAAAACTTGCATAATTGTTTGGTAGATTCAGGAGCTTCATCTAATATTTTGCCTAAAACAATATGTGCAAAGTTAAACATCCAACCTCAAAAATCTGCAGTACGCATAGTTCAGTTGGACCGATCACAGGTTGAAGTAATTGGTGAACTAAATCAAGTTACCATAAGGCTGTCATCTAATCCAAAGGTATGTCAAGTCATTGATATTTTAGTTGCAGACATTCTTGAATTTTATGGTTTAATTCTTAGTAGGGATTGGTCTAAAAAGCTTCATGGATACTTTGCGACCGACTGGTCACACATGTGGCTCCCTTACAATGGTAAACCAAATCAGATAAAGGTTGAGCAAGAAAGACACTAGAAATATATAGTGACGAAATTGGAAGGAGAAAATGAGCCTGTAGCATACAGCAACAATATAATTGGCAACTATTCTGTTGACTCTTTCTTAGGAAATTTTAATGCTCATACTTTGCCTTATTTAGAACATTCTGTTTTGTCTCAAGTAGAAAAGTTTTCTCAAATAGATAGTTCTAAATGCGTTAATTTTTTAGATAGTCCTGTAAATAACTCTTTGTTTTGGAAATTATTTTTTGATGGTTCTAAGTCGAATGATGGAGCAGGAGCAGGATGTGTATTAGTTAGTCCAGAAGGGGATAAAACTATGCTAACTTGTAGACTTGAGTTAGATTGCACAAACAACACAGCAGAATACGAAGCTCTAGTACAAGGGTTGTACAAGGCAATTGGACTAGACATCAAGTATTTACAAGTCTTTGGAGACTCTGAAATTGTTATTAAACAGGTACGAAATACTATACATTGTCTATCAGGTCATTTAAAGCATTATCAATCTTTAGTGCAAGATTTGACTGAACATTTTATAGCATTCAATATTTCATCTATTCCCAGACTCCAAAATGTTAGTGCTAACCTCCTGGCTAATGTAGCTTCCAAGCTCATTCCCTCAGAAGACTATAGCCCAGACAGATTCTCAATCGAATTGATCTTTAGGCCCTCCATCCCTAATAATGTTACCAACTAGAGAATTTTTAACGATGACCCTGATATTGTAAGTTTCCTAACATCAAAAGGATCTTACACTAATCAGATAATTGATGAGGACCAACATGACAAGCAGTTACAACAAGAGAGCACTAATAATGCTATACCAAAATCTGTAGTCAAGTTGGAAGACCTATATGATTTGAAAGACAGATTTAAAAGGTCTACCAATTCAAAACTTCAGAGTTCAACTCTGAACTATGAATTAGTAAATCTAGGAATGGATACCAAGCCACAAAATATCAACCTAGGTCTTGGCCTAGCCCCAAAAGAAAAATTAGCCTTTGTTCGGCTCCTGAAATAGTATAAAAGTGTCTTTGCTTGGAATTACGATGACCTTAGGAATTACGATGACCTTAAAAATTACGACACTTCAGTCATTTAGCATACTATCTTGATGATAGCTGATGAAAAACCTATCTAGCAAAAGCTGAGGGAGATTCATCCTAATCTGGAAAGTCAGATTAAATCTGAGCTCAATAAATTATTAAAAGCCAAAATTATTTTTCCCGTTCAACATTCTAGATGGGTTTCCAATTTGGTTCTAGTCAAAAAGAAAAATGGAGACATTCAAATTTGCATTGACTTTTGGAATCTTAACAAAGCCTGCTAAAAGGATAATTTTCCCTTGCCTCCTATGGAACAAATATTGGAAGCGGTTGCAGGATTAGAATTAATGTCCTTTTTGGATGGCTTCTCTAGCTACAACTAGGTTTTGGTCCATCTTGATGATCATCTAAAAACCACATTCAAAACCAAATGGCGTACTTATGCATATCAAAAGATGTCTTTTGGGCTAATTAACGCTGGTGCCACATTTCAAAGGGCCATGGATATCGCATTTAAGGGATTGGTAAACAAATCAGTGATGATTTACTTGGATGACATAACAGTATATTCTAAAAAACGTGGTAATCACCTCAAAGACTTAAAACAGATCTTCCAACGTTGTCAAAGGTATGGAATTTCACTTAATCCAAAAAAGTCCTTTTTTGCATTAAGTGAAGGAAAACTTCTTGGATTTATAGTGTCAAAATCTGGAATCCATATTGATCCAGATAGAATTAAGGAAATTTCCAAAATATCCTTACCACATAATAAGAAAGCAATGCAATCCTTCCTTGGCCAAATTAATTTTGTTAAAAGATTTGTTCCAGACTTCTCAAGGATTATGTCACCATTATAAGAAATGATCAAGAAAAAATCACTCTTTAAATGGGGCCAAGCAGAGTATGAAGCCTTCAATATGATTAAGCAAGCGATTGTTAATGCCCCATCCCTAGAAACTCCAAATTTTTTTGATCCTTTCATTTTGTATACATTTGCCTCTGAGAAGTCATATGCTGTAATACTCACGCAAGCCAATCAAGACAAGGCGGAAGCCCCAATTGCCTTCTTTAGTTCAAATTTGCAAGGGGCTGAATTAAATTATTCTGACGTTGAGAAACAAGCTTATGCTGTTTTCAAAGTGATCAAACATTTTAGACCCTTTCTTCTTAAGACCCATACAAAGATCATAGTGCCATTTCCAGCGGTAAGAAATCTCTTAGTGCAGAAAGACATGGGTGAAAAGAGAGCAAATTGGGTCACTTCCCTACAAGAATATGACACTGAGATCAAGCCAACAAATATTGTAAAAGGTCAAGGCTTTTGCAAGATTTTGGCTGGAGCATCGCTTATTTCTAAAATACCATCTCCAAATCAAGAGGTACAAATGTATGAGGTAAGCCTAAACGATATTGAATCGAGATATGATGATATCATGTTTTATCTAAAAAATGGATATGCTCCTTCAAATTTGAATTTTAAAAAAAAAAGAGCCCTAAGATTGAAAGCAAAGTAGTATCAACTCATAAACGATGTGCATTTTAGGATGAATTATGATTCTGTTCTCCTTTGATGTCTTGAGAAATCTGAAGCTGAAAAGGTGTTGCAGGAACTCCATGATGGACCAGCAGGAACATTATGTGGGAGATGCAACAGCACATAAAATTTTGCGCGCAGGATACTATTGTCCTACATTATTTAAAGACACACATAGCTATGTAAGGAAATGTCAAGTTTGTCAAACTACTGCTGGAAGACAGAAGAAACCATCATTGCCATTGCAACTAGTCAATATCGATCAACCATTTGATCAATGGGGATTGGATATAATAGGTGAGATCGTTCCTCACTCTTCTAAACAGCACAGGTGCATCCTTACACCTATAGATTATTTTACTAAATGGGTAGAAGAAGTTCCTCTCAAGAAAGCTAATGCTGAACATGTCATCGATTTCATAGATCAGTTCATAATTACTAGGTTTGGTCTACCCTCTGCTTTAATGTTTGACAACGCATCATAATTTTCTGGCAATGCTATGACTGAATTTTCACTTAAAAGATGTTTTAAGCTTAAATATTTTTCCAATTATTACCCACAAGGGAACGTGATGTCCGAATCAACAAATAAAAACTTAATTAGAATCATTAAGCAAACCAATGATCAGAATCATAAAAATTGGCACAAATCTTTGATGTATGCTCTGTGGGCAGACCGAATAACTCAAAAGGCTTCCATTGGCACTTCTCCCTTTAATTTAGTTTGTGGGAAAGAAGTAGTTCTCCCAACTCATCTAGCAATCCCTTCTTTAGCCTTAGTTCAATTTATTGAGGAAACACCATCTTCATCTTTACAGCTAAGACAACTGCAGATCCTTAATCTATAAGACCAACGAGAACAGGCTAAAATTACACATGCTCATCATCAAGCATTAGTAAATGCTTCCTTCGATTCAAACATGGTATCTAGGAACGCTTTTCAAATTGGAGATTTAGTATTGAAATGGGATAAGGCTCATAAGGAAAAAGGAAAACACTCTAAATTCCAACGAATGTGGCTTGGACCATTCCAAATTGTTGAAATTATAGGTCCATCGACTTTCATATTGCAAGATTTAGCAGGGAAAAGAGAATCTTTACCTATTAATGGGCAGATCCTTAAAAAATACTTTCCATAGAAGATGACCTCTTCTATTTTTCTAAATTATTGTTTGTAGCTTTATTTTGATAATAAAACAGGTTGTAAATGGTTACCTTTGGAATTCATGAAAAAGATAGGTGTTTTTTTTAAATTTTGTTTTTTCGCTTGTATAAATAGAATTGATTTGGAAAATTAATCATTATTATTGAAAGACAGAGTCAAATTCTACAAGCCTGAAAATTTTATTAGTTTCAGCCTTACGAATTTTGATAAAAACAACCTTTAGTGAGAATTTGTTTTAAATCAGTCATGAAAGGCATCAATAACAAAACGAAGGTTCTCTGTAGAAAAGTTGTCTTCAAAAAACTCTATAATTGTCGTCCAGAGCTATTCTTAAAGAACCAATGACTTCTTCCCCACCTAGGGAATTACGAGTTTCAAGGGATAATCCAATAATACACTATAGACTTAAAGAATAAGAGGTCTCATCACGAGCTGACTTATCATTTTCATAGATATTATAACTTGTTGACATTGCCAAAACTGCATACCAATACAGGGCAATGACCCAAGATTGTTGCAATCAAAAGACAAGGGGTCTCATCACGAGCCAGCTTTTTTAGTAAAGTTATAAATCAAGTGAATGGCACTGTCAAAATTTGGCTACCAAACCAAGACATTGTTCTTTAAGAATTAAAAGAAAACAAAAGCAATAAGTGTGGATATGGATTTATCTTTGAAAATTGTATATTTCTCAAAGTAGGATATAGGATCATTTCTGGGTAACAAGTAACCCTATTGAGGCTATGAACGCCTGCTGGCAGTAGAGGCTCTACCTACGACAAATGAGCATACTTAAAACTAATCTACATAGACCTCTTTGTTTTTAGTTTTATAAACTAAGTAGTGGCTGATGTAAATACAATGACTAGCTTTGGGAAGAAAATAATCAGAATTAGCACGGAAGAAACAAACTATCATTAATGGCTAAGAGCATGATGCACTTTATATTTCTATAATAAAGTTTGATTTTCTAGAAAACTTTTCTGTTTTGGAAGTTTTAGAAAATTCAAAAGATAATCAGAGATAACTGGTTCTTCCTAGTGAATCGCCAATTGTTGTGGCCAGCAACAACCCCCCCTTTTTATTTAGTATTAGTAATAAAACTAAATAAATGGGGACCCTTCTAAAAAAGAAAAACTAGCACTTATAATCCCCTTTGAATAAAACACACTATCATAAACTTGGGAAAAACATCCGCAAAACCCAAAAAACATAAGTTTTATGATAAGTTTCAAATAAAATCATTCTCTTAACAATAAAACATCGCATCAAACAAAGGGTAATGGAGGATATCATATAAAAAAAACTTTCGAAATTACGAAAACGCGATAATGCGAGATCACACACCTTACAAATTCATCGCACATTGCAGATGTCATATGTCACAAGAATCACCCAAGATAAAACATCCCTATCCTGCAATATGCGATAAAACATCTCACAAATCGCATCTCA
The DNA here is from genome assembly GCA_031772625.1 of Pinus tabuliformis. Lineage (NCBI taxonomy): Eukaryota > Viridiplantae > Streptophyta > Pinopsida > Pinales > Pinaceae > Pinus > Pinus tabuliformis. Next base: position 459,972,754 of record CM062811.1, read on the forward strand.
TAGTCGCATAAAGAAATAAATGATTGTTAACAAAAAGGATTAGCGATATTGCATTCTGCGATATTGCGAACCAAATCGCAAAATCACTTTATCACAGATTTGCAGGGCTCATTGTTCAATTAATTATTTCTCGAAATATGATACTGAGTTATGGGCATTAATGTCAACTTAGTGGTTTATTGATGGTCATTTATGAGATAAGATTTAGATCTAATCGAAAGGTTGTTTCACGTAGGGTGATATATTTGATATGATTTCGGAATTAAGAGCTTTCTCGTCACCTTATCTCTTACCATTATTCCTTCCTTACTTGTAAACTTGCAGGAGTGGCAAGCAGAATAATATACACAACAGTGTGCAGAATGTAATGGGAAAGAAGGGAAAAGCTCCGGTTGCTAAGAAAACAGAGATGATTCCCTTATTCACAGACACCACCTGTACTAGAGAAGCCGACATATCCACTTGGGAAGGCATGTACAATCTTCTCGAAGAAGAAAACCCCAGAGTTATGAAAGTTACAGTGACAGCAGACTCACGCGGGTCATCTAAAGCCTCACTTACTGAACTTTCATGCTCATTTCTACACCGCATAGCAGCAAGGCCTAAGATACTTCCATATACAGACATGGTCAAGTGGGTATTTGTTAGACCCCTATACTACTAGTGTAACCCCTTATTGTTATTAGTACAACCCCCTTATTATATTGTTGTACCCATGTAGTCCCCATAATGTTACTATTGTGCCCCATAGAAGCCCACTATTGTTATTATTATGCTCTTACATTATTATTGTTATGTCGACTCCAATTCTATTATGATCCCTTAGACTCCTATATATAGAAAGGAGGTATTTTCATTTGTATCATCAAAGAATCATTCATTTGTGTAATGTAAAGGAGGTTTCCCCCTCGAAGAGGCTTATTTCTAAGGCGTTGATCTATCTTTTCTATCTTTTTGTGAGCTGGTTTCATAACATTTGGTATCAGAGCTTTGGATTCTGGGGTTTCACTGCTCCAAATAGGTCATCGTGGAATTTTCGCTATAACTTTTTTTTCTGCGATGTTTCAGAAGAAAAAAAAAAAAAACCCATTTGAGATGAAATTGCACTAAACCTTGGGTCTAAATTTCATAGCCTTTTTCACTATATTTGCGGAGATATGATCTGAGGAAGTTGGTCTTTTTGCAGACTCCTGAATTACATTCCAAACAAGTGACCTAGGGAAAATCGTCATAGCTTTCTCTCTGAGCATCGGATTGAAATTTCGTAAGAAGGTATAGAAAGCGGACAAACTATAGTTTCTTGTATATATTTTTCAAATCCAAAGGTCGAAACAAGGACACATGGCATGTCGTACAAGTTCGCTCTACTGAACTAGTCTATAATCAGGGCACTGTGGGAGATTTGGCATAACTCTTCCTTGGAGAATCCAATTTGGATCAAACTAGTGGCATTGGAAAGAGTACACAGAGGGCTACTGCGAGTCATAATTTCAAAACTGGATGATCTGAAATTACAGAGATACAGTCGTTTCAAGATCAAGCTCCTAAAATCAAGAAAAAACAAGATGAGGAAGTTTGATGGCAAGGATCCGGTAAATTGGATACTACAGATGGAGAAATATTTTGATCTACATGGTGTACCACTGTTAAAAAAGGTATGTATTGCATCTAATTATTTAGAACCGAATCAATTTTTATGGTATAAAGGGCTTTGTTCTCGTAAACCACTTGACATGTGGTCAATTTTCACGGAGGAAATGATAGCACATTATGAGGATACAAAGAGAAACTCCTTCTTTAGCCAATTGATAAGTCTCAAACAAAAGGGTTAAATGGAAGAGCACATTGAAGACTTTCAAAAATTGAATAGAAGGGTATATTATATTCCATAGAAGCAAAGGATTGATGTCTTCATAGGGACTTTAAAGGATAACGTTCAACATGAGGTTCGTTTTTGGGAACCTGATTCATTGGAGGAGGCATTCGAGTTGGCAAGAAAAATTGAAAGCGAAATTATGAAAACAAGGAATCCCACCACTCATGACTATAATTATGGAAGTGTTTCTTCTCCTAGCCTTCCACAACCTACAAGGGTTACACCACAAAAATTGGAAGAAAAAAGAGAAAAATGCACTAAAGGTCATAAGTGTGCTGAGAAGAAATTATTTTACATAGAGTATGAAGAGGAGGAAGAAAAGGATCAAGAAACATCAAAAGAAGAGGATATATGCCAGGACCCAACCCCAAAGAAAGAAGAAGTGAATCTGACCATATCTTGTAAAGCATTGGCAAGAATTACCACTCAAACTCTCAAGATAGAAGGAAATATGAAGAAAAAAAACGTTCAAGAAGTGAAATATCACATCGAGAAAGAAGAAATGAATCCAACCATATCTTGTAATGCATTGGCCAGAATTACTACTCCTCAAACTATCAAGATAGAAGGACATATCAAGAAGAAAAATGTTCAAGAAGTGAAAGATCACATCGAGCATCAAGAAATGAATCTGACCATATCTTGTAAAGCATTGGAAGAAATTACCACTCCTCAAACTCTCAAGATAGAAGGAAATATCAAGAAGAAAAAGCTTCAAGTAGTGAAATATCACATCGAGCATCAACAACAAGTTCTCCAACTTTTAAAGGATAACAGCACTTTGGTGCAGAATCGAATGAAAAAACAGGTAGGTCAACATCACAGTGAAAAATGTTTTGATGTAGGTGATTGGGTATTTTTATAGTTACATCTCAAGCAAGCTATTTATGAGAAGGAAATGTTGGCAATACTACATGCACTTAAGAAATGGTGACCTTACCCAATGGGAAGACACTTCAAGGTAAAAATGGATCATGATAGCCTTAAATACATTTTAGAACAAATATTATCATTAGAAGAACATAAAAAATGGGTCACAAATATGTTGGCTTATGACTTTGACATCATCTATAGAAAAGGGAAGAAATTTTTTGTTGCAGATGCACTCTCAAGAAAGGATGAGGATGTGGAAGCATTGTTTTGTGCTATTTCTATTATCCAACCAAATTATATAAACGAAGCAAGGGATGAATGGAAGAAGGACAAAGAAGTGTGGCCACTCATTCAAAAGTTGTAGAATATCCCAATTCAAACAATATTTCCAGAACTTGAAGAGGAAGGAAAAATCATATTGGAACCTGGAGCAGTCATAGAAACAACAACCCGACAGCTAGGAAATCAATCAATTTCAGAGTATCTCATTAGGTGGAAGAACTTACCCACTGAAGATTCCACATGGGAGGACAAAAATTTTATACAGAAGCATCAAAAACTACTCAAGCATTGAGGACAACACTTTTTTAAGGAGAGGGGCATGTTAGGCCCCTATACTACTAGTGTAACCCCTTATTGTTATTAGTACAACCCCATTATTATATCTTTCTACCCATGTAGTCCCCATATTGTTACTATTGTGCCCCATAGAAGCCCACTATTGGTATTATTATGCCCTTACATTATTATTGTTATGTCGACTCTGATTATATTATGACCCCTTAGACTCCTATATATACAAAGGAGGTATTTTCATTTGTATCATCAAAGAATCATTCATTTGTGTAATGTAAAGGAGGTTGTCCCCTCGAAGAGGCTTATTTCTAAGGCGTTGATCTATATTTTCTATCTTTTTGCGAGCTATTTTCATAACAGTATTGGACAACGCTGATATAATAGACAGACAATTCAAGTCTCAGAGCCAGGAGCTCATTAGGTCATTTACCCCACAGGATTTAAGGCTTATGTATCATCTACCAGAGCCGCAAACAAGCTATAGCAACTAGTTCGTGGAGAAATTCACCAAAGAAAATGAAGATTTGGCAGAGTGCACCAAGAACTGGTCAGCAAAGGAAGAGCCATTGAAAAAGGACAAACATGGTATGTACAATACTAGTTCCCTCTCCTCCCCGTATTGTTTTGCTACTGCTATGCTATGTAGGCTATTTGGAAGGCCTGATATCAACAAGTTTTCATCCGAGTGGCTACCCCTATTAGATGTGGCCACTAACACCACTATTATGGATTGGGCCCAGATATTGTCTGATAATTTAGCCTCGGCTATTTGGAACTACTGGTCTAAAAGAACTCCCTCTCAGAGGATTTATCCTCCTTTCTTTTTAGCTGCTTATGTTATGGATGCAATTTGTTCTGTTTCTAGATTTCCTTTAATGGGTTGGAAGTGGACTATATAGAATCCCTTGCCGATTCACATTTACGATAAGGAATTGCGAGATTCCAATTTTATCCCGTATTTTTACAGAATTTGTCATGGAGTTATGTTACCTCTTCATAGAATGTTGTATAATAAGGATGCCCCAAGATTTTCCCCCGAAGTAGAAGTTGATATTCTCCCTATCGGAAGATGGTTTGGAGAAGAGATTTTCACTTATGTTAGAGTATTTGGAAGCATTTCTTCCCCTCATGTGCTACCCTTGTATGTTCCTGATAAGTTATTGGCCCGTGAAATTGCCTACGAGACCTGCGGGGTTAGAGGAATGAGCAAAGAGTTGAAAGACAAGAAGAAGGCCATTTGGCCACAATTCCCTGTGGCCTGTGGGGCCTTTTCGCTGTTTGATTTAGGTCATGCCTTCAGATAAGTAGACAACATGCTGAGTCTACGACTATTTAAATTTCCAAGGAGACAATTTGATCCCAATGATGTCATAAAGAATTTTACTACGGCTATCAAGATAAAGGTATTCACCAAAGAAGATGATCTCCTTGATGACATCTTCTAGTAGAAAATCACACTGAAAGACATTTTGCATATGGCTCAAATTCAATTTCCCCCAGTGGAATTCCAAGAATTCAAACTATACAAAGAGAGGAGATTAGCAAACATCCCCTTGGATAAGTTGCGCTTAGAACTAATAAGGGAGCTAACTCCCAGTGTCAGTCTAAGTGGAAGCTCAGGTACAGACAAGTCTAGGTCTAAGTCTGGGAAAGAATCACCAAAACGCTCTAAATGGTCCGAGAGTGACCATAATAAAAGTGAAGGGTCAGTCAGGGATACTGCCCAATCTAAAGAGCACCCAAAGCAACAAGTTTTGACGAAACCACAGGTGAAGGTTCCCCCTCCCCTCATCCAGCCACCAAAGTTAGTGAGAACTGAGCTAGATAAAGAGTGGGAAACATTTAATGAATTTATTAATACTAAAGAGCAAAACCTGAAGACACTTGAGAATACTGCACAGACAATGATAGATATGGTCATTGAAACAGTCAACAATGCAACAGAAATGGAGCATATTCCCATGACCCCATCATTTGAAATCATGCTGAAGATAGAGGAGATTCCTCCTCTAGATGTATTTTATAGCCCGCAGCACAAAACAGTGGTAAGAAGACAAAGAAAGAAATGAAAATTAGACAACGTGCTCTCACCTAAGGTAGAGCAGCTAGATGTCCTTTGGCAAGACCCTACCACTGACCCTATTGAAAATTCTACTAAGTTATCCCAGATCGCAGGAGCCTATGCTTCTGCTACTATCGATAAAGCATCTAAGGTACATTTATTACTTAAGGATAGAGAGGAACAAATCCTAGTTTTGTAGCAATAGCTACAGCAGGCCAATGCCAACCGAGAAGTAGAGGAGAAATTCGAAAAATTACAACAGGACTTTCAACAGATGCAGCTAGGGTATCAGAGCAATTTGGCTGAAAAGGAACATCAATTACAGGCTATGTTAGAATTGCATAAAGATGACCCCAAAATCACAGAGTTTTTCTTAGAAGCCCTTGCCTTGAATGAGCAACTCTTGCAACAGCAAGAGCACTCTGCCAAAGAATATCGCAATGGAGCTCCCATTGCGAGATGAGCGATAAAATTACAAGTCAAGTCGTGGATTTGCGACTTGATTATGATTTAATTGATAAAAGAATTTCTGATTATTTGATTTGGCAGGAATCAGAGGAAGGGAAGAAAGCAAGCTTTCTCAAAATCAATGAAGCCCACAAAGAAATGTTGTTCAATAAGTGGGATGCACAAATTAAAAAGGTAGAACATGCAGCAAAAGAAGCAGCGACAACGACGAGCAATGTCATTGACTGTGTCAATGAAAATCTGCATAGAGCAAACCTGATATCAGAAACCACTCCGGGATTTCTCCCAAAGGCACAACAACTACAGACAAGCTGGAGACAGAAAGCTGAGGAAAAGGCAGAGTCCATCAAGAAGTTAACCAAGTTGAATTGGGACACTTACTGGTAGTACTTGGTTAAATCGCATAGTCAATGCATGACTCTCAAATGCCTTACAAATTCTTCCAAAAAGATAGCGCCAGCACTTGCTGATTCTGTTTTTGCAGGACAATTAAAATCGGAGGTCAACCAACCAATGCTCCTGAAGCTGATGCTGAATGCTTGCAATCTCAGAGAATAGATGCATAGATAGTTAATTTCTAGATACAGTTTTAGTTTTATTTTTTATTTATTTTTTCCTTAGATGAGGATGGTCATTTAAGCCTCCTCCTATATTTTTGTAATAAACTATTTTTAGTCTTAGTTAGTAGTATTTTAACCCCTCTCATGCATTTAGAGAGGGGTCCAGAAATTTGTCAAAAATGTTTCCTCAGAACATGCACTTCTGCACCCTCGGAGGAGGTTTTGATGAATGAATGGAACGAGATTTATTGATATCTGTGTTTAAAATCTGCTACTGAAATGCATTTCTGTACTCTTAGTACATATTGAATTAGGAAGAGATAAATCTATATTTTTGAAGCTCATGAGTAGGACTTGTTATCAATGGTACTTTTACTCTTAATGATTTCTACTTATGTGTCAAAGTAATATTTATGTTCAATTTTTTATATATGAAAGCTTGAATGTTTGAGTTATCATTTGGCACTTTTGTTTGGTGGTGACTATTCTGTTTATGCTTAAATGTATGAATGACTTATTATGCGATATGTTTCTCACAATTGTTTCGGCTAATTTATTATACGAAACAATTCATTTTTAATGAATTATTTTCTTGTAGCAATTGAATGATCTTTATTACCAATTGCTGCTAGAAATTATTTTAGATCGCACAAGTGAAAAGATAATTCCCGGGATAGCTTTAGGATTAGACGTTTTCATTTATTAGAATATAATTGCATGTCTTATATTAGATTTAGATTAAAAGAATTTTATTTAGAGATCTTTAGAAAGGAAACATCAATTCTTATCATCACAAACAAATTGGGAAACTGGTCCCATTATCCCCAGTCAGACCCACCATCCCAAACAAAAAAGGAGCTGCTTTCAAGGTCCGGACTGGGTAGGTCCCCCCCTTGTTGTAGACCCGATTTTTAGGGCCTCAACAAGCCCATAAGAAGTTCCTTCGATTTGTTGAATGCGATGCTTTCATGAAATATAACATCTTGTCTTACTTCTATGTAGTGTCCTTCCTTTATGTAGATCCTATAGGCCTTATAGGAGTTATCGTAGCCAACAAATGTTCCTATCATGCTTGAAGGGTCGAACTTCTTTCTTTTGTCCTTCAGTATATGAATATATATATAGGAAAATAAAAAATTCGGGGATGATCCACAATTGGTTTCTTCCCAATGAATACTTCTTCGGGAGTTTTTTATCTAGTGACTTATGGGGACTTCGATTTTGAATATATGCAACTATCTTAGTGGTTGCTCCCCACGTAAATTTATGTAGATCTTGATCATGCAACATTTATTTTACACTTTCTTCAATGGATTAGTTCTTTCGTTATGCGAATCCATTTTCATCCAGATTATATGGGACTATTAGCTCCCTCTTAAACCTAGGCTCCTTACAAAAGGATATGATTTCCTTGGATGTATACTCTCCTCCATGATCATATCTTAGTATCTTGATTCTCCTTTCTGTAAGGTTCTCTACTTCAAATTTGAATTCTTGAAATTTGGTAAATGCTTTATCCTTGGATTTCATTAAGTAAACCCAAGTTTTTCATGAATGATCATCTATAACTATGACATAATATAGATGAGTTGCAAGTGATTTTGGAGTCATAGGCCTATAGACATTGGAATGAATAAGATCCAAGATTTCTTTTGACCATGAATCACTACATCCAAATGGTCTCTTGGTGTTCTTACCCAATGCACATCCTTTGAGCCTAGAGTTGGAAGGATTTTGAAATGGAGATGACCAAATATTCTATGCCAGAGTTCACATGGGTTGATTTCAATGTGAACCAAATCTTGTGCAAGACGAAATATCAACATGTAAAGTCTTCCTTCATGAATACCAATTACTCTATCATTCTCTATGATTGAGTTCTGACTCCATACTATAACATTTCCATCAATGAAATCTACTCTATCACCATTATCTTATAGACTTGAAATGGAAAGTAAGTTCTTATGGAAAACTCGAACAAATAGGATGTTGTTGAGATTTATGTTGCTTCCATTTTCCAGTTCTATAGAGGTTGATCCAATGCCTCTTACATGATAGCTCTTATTATCTCCAAGTTCCACTGAGTAAGAAGATTTTCCCTTTGATAATGACTTCATTTTCTTGTGATGACCATTCATGTGTCTAGATGCACCACTATTGATTACCTAAATTCTCTCGTCTTGGAATGTGTTAGTGAGTGCTGAGAAGAAACCTTCATCCTTTGTCTTGATTACTTCCTTCTTTGTAGTAAATATAATATTCCATGCTTCTTTTGATGCCTTTATTGAAATGAATCTCTACCTTTCAACACTTCTTGAGCAAACTTTTCAATGTAATGGAGATCTCCATAATGCCCTTAGCTAACCTTAGCTCTGATACCGTGTTGAGAAATCTATAGGGAAATGATTAGAGTGATTTTTCTTTACTTGATAACTAATTATGGTGTATTTTTAGTTCTTATATTTTTTACTTATTATTATGTGTGTGTATCATCAAACAACAACCAAAAACATGAAGAACAAGAACACAGAGTGTAGGCTACAAGCTAGGGCCAAAACCTCTCCACTTGAGAGGAAAACTCACAAATCTCTTCTCTTTCTTATAGACTATTCAATTGATGAATTCCAATACCTCAAGACTAAAACCAATACCCTCCAAGACCAAGACCAACCTCTCTAGGTGAAGTGCTAACCTTGATATAGTCAAACCCATTCAAATCTCTTCCAGTAGCACTTCTTCAACTTCTAGCTGCAGAATTTCAGCCTTCGCTGTAGATATGAAATTATCCCCCATTAAGAGTTGTTGTTGCCACATGTGTGAGCCTCAATTTTACTTTTGAGCCTTCCTTTGACCTTTGTTTTCCTTTCTCTGAATTTTGGAGCTTGAACATGAACCTTGGTGACCTTCGCTTGACCTTCTTGCCTTCTTTTCTCTAATATCGAACTTGTAGATAGAAACCCTAGATCTGCTATAGAAACCCTAGTCCTCCTTATCACATGTGAGAGAAAAATATCCCAAAAAAAATCTCATTTGTCATCTTCCTTCTTCGTTGCCTTCTTCTTTCTCGTTATGCACTAGAATGATAGATGGATGAATGTCTCTCAAGGAGGTCGAGTAACCTCCGACATATAGACTCTTCAAGGTGGACATGGCTTTTTTTTAGGTTGACTTGTCAGCTGCCAGGCTGACTTGGTCTTGGAGGGTATTTTTTCTCTTTAAATGACAAAAATCATTTTCTTTACAACTTACAATGTGCCTGAAGGGATCTTCAACTTATGACAATGACTCTTTTGATTTCTTCACCTAGGAAAAAACCTTAGAAGCACTCAATGGGTGCTTGAGCTATAAAATAAAGGATGTTTAGCATGAAACCCATGCTGTGAAAACAATAATAATAAATTTATTTTATTTTACAATTTTCAAGAATCAAAAATACATTTCATATTTATGAAGACCATACCTACTTACAAATTTTTCAACAATACGGATGGTATTTATTCCCATAAATACCTTGAAATTACTATTGTACTTATTATTCAATAAAAATATATAACAAATTGTGATTTTAATTTGAATATTACCATCTAGCTTTGGCCAATCATTTCAAATTTCTTTGTTCTCTTATCTGTAAATTATACAAGATGAAAATTAACAAATTACTTTCACATAAAATTGGAAATACATCTAAGGTCTGAAATCATTTCATCCTACGCATAGTGAAAGCTCTTCTTTCAACCTCCACCCCCACCCCCCTTCTTTTGTAAAGGACCTAAAACCACGTTAATTCTACCATAATTGGCCAGAGCATGTGCTAGTATGAAATTTCTTGGAAGGTATACCAAAAATATCTCACTTATGTCGTTGGTGAAAAGTGACCCTAACAAAAATTTGTGGATGCTCACGCTTCATATATGAAATGATAAAACTAGAAATAAATGCAAAAAGAAGATATATGCGCTCCAAAATAGTAAAAAAAATAGATATCTAATGTAATAACCCAATATGGAAAGACTTTTAAATAAATAATTATAATTGATAACACCTAGTGAAGGAGATCTACAAAAAGGGTATACAAATCCCCCTTCATGGGATGGGTCCCTTGATGTCCTTTTCACTTCAGTAATCGATTCTCTCTCTCAATATGTGAAAAACCCAAAACAATGTGTAGAACTCAAGTGGGAGCTCAAATGAAAGAAGACGGTAATGGTGATGATGATAATGATGATGGTGAAGAATGCATGGAAAACCCTCTTATTTATAACAAATTATTGGGATGATCTCGAAAATGGAAAATAATAAAATAATATTGAACAAATCAAGATCTAACCATTAGGAATACTTTATTATATTTTTGGAGAGGAAAGATGTTCAAAATGGTCAAATATCTTTATTTAGAAATAATTAACAAATAAAATGATTTATTAATTATTTCATGAGCATTAATAATGGTGTGAAATTGAAATAATTATTAAATGGTGATTTAATAATTATTCCAATAATAGAATTAAGGAATAATAAACAAATAGTGATTTATTTAATTATTCCTAGGTGATTTAGTCAAATATGACAAGGAAGAACTATCAAATAATGATTTAATAATTATTCCTAGATAAAATTAATCCTACATGGTGTATATCAATCCACCCAGTTAGAAATGGCTAGGTGGTCATTTTTTAGTGATAACAACAAGAGTAGTAGTTCATAACAATATCAATGTCTGACCATCCTCGCCTATGCAAAGGGCCTACATTCTCTCACACATCTTCAGTCAGCTGCACAGTAAAGGCTTCACACAAGGAAACATAATGATATTAATTCAGGATTTGTTCAGCCCCACCCTCCTCACCACCCCAACCCATGAAAAGTACCTAACATCATTGTGAATTAAGCCATGAATTGATATCTAAGATCTGAAATGACATTTAACAATTTTAATAGTATTCATTAACAAGTGATCATCATCAATTTTTCTAATGCTTATTTTCTTGATATTTAATCAAAAAATCCTAGCATGAAATTGGTTACTTCAAATCATATTCCTTTTACTTTAAATCAATTCCGTTTTAAGTTTGATGATTTTTACATTTTGCACGTTGTATAAATTGATACCAATATTTTTTTATTAATGCCCTAGATCACGTCATATTTTGATTAACTAGAGCTCTTCTGCTAATAAATACAAGCCTTTTTACCATTTATTCACTAAATTAATGTGTATTCAAGACATTCACCATGTAAACTTGTTTTTCTATTTTTCAATTCTCGATTAGTTGATTTTACATTCATCAATTGTACTCATACTATCCCATCTTAAATGAACTGAGTTTTGTAAATCAATAATAATAATTTCATTCTGCAAAGGTTACAATTAGAACTTTGCACAATGAAGCTCTACTATCAAAAATCATGAGTACTAAAATCAAATTGCAAAAGGTTACTATTCCAAATGGTTTAGACATTAGCAATTATTAAACTAAACATTGTAATTATAATTAACATTTAAACGAACATGTGTTTATCACAGTTTGCAAATGTGGCATATGCATAACTCTTTATGTTTAGGAATTCATTTGTGAATTTTAGTATTGCTTTTAAGAACAATTAACATTGTTGGAATAATTTGTAAATGAAACAAAATATCATTATATTCTACCAAACTATAATCAGTAATGCTTCCTTATGCGTCAGAAGCTTTGGTTATTTGGGAAAAAAGTCATCCGACATGGCGAAATCATGTCCAAGTTTACTATCTTTCCTCCTTAGTTAATGTGGAATATATAGTCAGTTTGACCAGTTCCCATTAATAATCTTTGCTTATGTGGACAAGAAATGTGTGGAGGTTTTCGTGTGCGAGATTTTCACACAGTGAAGGCTCCACAGAGGAAAAATTCTTATACTCAACAACACCTCCATATTTGCTACAAGCTTTCACTAATCTATGAAAAACGTCACTCGATGTGGCAAAATCATGTCCAATTTTACTATCTTACCTCCTTAAGTAACGTGGCATATATAATCAATTTGAGTAGTTCATATTAATTAGCTTTGCTTGTGTAGACAAGCAATGTGCATAGTTTTAGTTGTGCACAACTTTCTGCAACATTAGAATCATAAAACAAACACATACAAGCATGAAATTATTTACGATAAATGAAAAAAAATATCAGTATATGGTACCAAAAAAAGGAAATAGTTTAGTATTGATAACAACTTAATCAATGTTTAAGAATGCCAAAAAAATTCAACATCACCACATTGCCACAAAATCATTTTTCTGCAAACATATTTAGAAATATAACACCAAATACTACTCTGCAAGAGACAACTTAGAAAACTAACCATCCATATCCTTATTTCACCTTCATATAAGCACAGTGTAATAGAAATGAGTCTCAAACTATTTAGTTGAGAAATACTCTGGAAAATAGGCTCAATATATGGTGCAAGGACTGAAAGCAGGTCATTCACATAACCACAATTTAGTCTCCAACCTAATCTCTAACTTGTTAACTATACCTTCTCCACATGTACTATGTTTATGACTAACTTCTCTTACTAGTCACGTGTCGATATAAGCTACTCATGAATAGCACCAAAACACTTCCAGTTGAAACTCATAGCTCTTTCTTCAATCTAGGATGACTCCATTGAATGATAAACACTGCTCTTTTAAAAGAAGTTTATATACTTGAAGTCACTAAGTAAATGTTGAAAAGAGTGTTTTATAATATTGTTAGATATTGCATTATCGATATCTTGGAAACTAGCAATAATAATTGCAATAACATGATTGCATATGGATTTACCGAATATATATTAATAGTAGTACATAACATTAATTAATTATTGGATGCTAAGTGTGAATACCAATTTTTTGCATTGCGAATGTGTAGGATTATTTCAACAATTTGTACATTGCATGCTATCATTATAGCGTTTGCTAGATATAATATGTTATAAACACGAATATTAAATTGTGCTAAAAACCACTACAGTGCGCAACATTAAAATTGATAAATGAGATTTTATATTGTATATGGATTTGATTTTTTCACACTTACTCTATGCATCCAAACAAATCGCTACACTTCTATATGTGTTCCAAGAAAAAATACAGAGTGGAGAGTATTTGGTGCGAAAAAAAAATGATTTTGCAAGAATGTAGAGAAATAATTATTGTGCACTTGTATATATTCACACATTGCCAATTATAACATTAAACCAGATTTCAATCATTCAATAAACCAAAAAAACTATTTGACAATAGTCAAATTCTTCAACCAAAAAATAAAGGGCAATGTTAAGGTTGCTTCTCTCGGTTTTCCTTGTGCGTGTTTCCATGCTTTTGCATATCCATCTTTCCAATGTTAACATTAACATCATATTGGAAAAAGATCTTTAGTTAACCAAAATATAATTCTAGTGGTTACTCTATTATTAATAGATTGTGCGGAGTGTGGAGGTTTGCACAATGAAAGCTTGAGACCTTCTTTTGCATAATTTATTTCCCCTGTAGTCCTCCACATATGCATTTGTGCTATTTGTTTTGAAAGTTTACATCAGAGTAATATTGTAATGCTATGAAAATCATGCTTATTATTAATATATTATGCTGAGTGCGGAGGTTCAAATAATGAAATCTTGAGATCTTTTTCTGCACAATGAGTTTTTCTCTACAATTTGACACATATGTAGTGGTGTTATTTTGAAAGTATACACTAGTATTAGCTATGTGGAACAGAAGTTGTATAGGATTGTGTGGAGTGTGAAGGTTTGCACAATGAAAACTTGAGAGCTTCTTCTAGACAATGGATTTCCCTTACAGTGCTGCACATATGCAATTGTGTTATTTGTTTTGAAAGTTTAAATTAGAGTAATATTTGAATGCTTTAAAATTAATGCTTATTATTAATATATTTTGCATAGCACGGAGGTTCAAACAATGAAATATCATGTGTTTTGTAGCTTTGCATACATTTCTAGATAACACAAATCGATGCCAATTTTTAGTGATATGCTTCACTGTTAATAAAAAAATTAATTAAGGGCTTTCATTACAAGATTAAATGTAAACTGTTTTGGCATTTTTTCAGTTGATCCATTAGGTATTTTTCCCAGATTTTCTCTTGAGCTAGCAGTATTATGATCCACTATTTTTTATTTGATTATTAGTTAGAGATAATTGACGCTACATATACAAAATTATTAAAACTATGGAATCATTTTTTTTGTAATGTTAAGTGACTGCATCTGTACATGATATTTTAGTATCATTGTATTAAATATCTATATAATAAGGGACATGATCAAAATGAACTCGTATTTATTTTTATTTTGCGCATTCCTACTATTTAGTACACGTATATCGATAATATTAAAACAATAATCACCTACAATTAATGTTCGATTTTGTATTTTCAATTGATATTTATTGAAAGTGTTAAATGTGTCAATAAATCTATAGATCAAATATGAATCCGGTAACGGATAAGAAAAATGGTTGTAAGAACTACTAGCATTAGACTATTAAGTCATGATTAATAACAATAGTAAATGAAAAACGTTGTAAAAAATCATGAGAAAATGTATAGGTAGCCAGCTAGAATGCGTTATGACAATTAGCTTTGTATTGTGATCTTGAAAATCGTGTATCAGACTATTTGTAAATCAAGTTTCATTCACCATTTCTCATAGTCCAATATAAAAATAAAATGAATCATCAATAATTTAGTGGTGCAGACTAGCTTAGTAACTAAATCAATTCGTGATAGAAATCGTTGAACATGTCTGCATAGAATATTTATTTACGATTATTTATAGTTATTGTTGGAAATTTCAAAGATAATTGTCATAATCAAAAATCTTATTGTATTATTGTTTTGAGGCTTTTGCAATTAGTGCTTTGTGTGTAGTTTTCTTCCAGAGTTCTCGCATCCATAATTGTTTGCATCGACGTTTCGAGCCATCCACCATGGCTCATCATCAAGATAGATCAGTAATTGTGTAAGATAGATCTCATTGGTATGAATAAATAGAGTTAGGGGATGTAAAGGGAATGGAAGCCGACCCTGTCATAATTGTTTTATAATATTTGGTTTTAATTTTGAAATATTTAATTATATAATAAGAATTTTAATTATTTTTATTTAAATTGATTTTTATTTATTTTTATTTGTAACTGGTTATTTTATATTGGTTTTTATTTTTATTTTATATAATTAGATTTATTTTATATAATTAATTTAAATCTTATTGTATGTTGTTTAAAATAAGATTTTTTACCACATATATGGATTTATACATTTTGAAAACCTATGCGATAGTCAAATTGCACATAAATTTTAAGCCAAATTTATGATTCCAAGAAAATCTTGCCATATTTTGAGTAATTTAAACAGAAAAATGCACCAAAAAACCTTACAAAATGTAGCACAAGTAGACAAAAACCTTATATTGTGTCACAATTTTTTGTTTGTAATGACTTGTATTTCAATGATCTTAAACTACAAGCAAAATGCACAGTAAGTGGACAAGATGGTTTTGGAATATCGATACTTATTTCCATTACTTCCCATAAATGTTGGTTGTGATATTTTCAATTTCTATTTATTGAGAGTGTCATATGTAGTAGTTTCCACACGAGAAATAACAACAACTGGTGATTGGGATTAGAGCGGAAAATTATGAATTTATGTGACATTAGGAATGAAAATAAGTACCATATAAACAAAAGAAGTTATTTGCACTTATACGATCAACCAAGTGGTATTTGAATCTCCCAATGGAAGAGAAAAGAAACAAAGACATTTGTAGTGGCAAATATTTTCCTAAGAATAGAACTAGGTGGAGTCACATTATTCAAAAAATCATTTTGTGAATTTTTTAGGTTCTTTTGCAATTTTCTCTCCAACATATTTATTTTTCTGCACAAGTGTTTATGGATTTCTATTTTCTCTTTTCGCACCTTATGAACACATGAACTTGAGTAAATGTTTTAGCACATGCAAAGTCATTACAATGTGTCAACTCTATCACATGCAACACACATTACATTTTATCAATTTATTATTTCTTTCTCCTTTCACTCAACTATTTTCATTTTCTTAACCCTAATAACCCCATATGAACTAAGAACCAATGCAATTTTTTCATCTCATAATGTACAAGTAAATAGTGTGTCTAAACATTTTTGTAATTTAAAAAATGTTTACACACCACATAATTTATAAATTTTGCAGAGAATCGAATGTCAAATATTGGAAATGGATGTTGAAAGAGTAGCTCAAGATACCAACATTAATAGGGAAGAAAGATAGAGGGAAAAATCCCTAAATATTACAAAACAATTTCCCGCTTCCACACCAACTATTGGTGCAACTTCATCCTCGAGTCTAGAAAAGAGAAAAACTCATAGTAATGGAAAACTATTTTTTGGTGACCTATCAGGCCATTGACATGAGGAAGAGAATCTTCGCAAACACTTTCCAGGAAAAAAAAAAAACATACATTTCAAATATCCAAGTCCAAAAGTGTTGTAAATAGAGAAAACATTCAATATATTATAAACATGGAAAATGATAACAGTGTACCACTTGATTGGGTTATTGCTCGTTTAGTAGGGAAAAAAAATATAATGGAGAAAATTGAAGAAGAGGAAATTATTTTCAATGAACATCTTGTGACATTGAAAAATGTAAAATATGGCAAAGCCACCCAAAAATTGAGAGTTGAAAAGGTAAAAGTTGAAAATAAAAAGATTATTTGTGAAGAACAAGTGGATATTGATATTTTTGGCATTGACATGAAGGGGATCATGGTATTGCATCAATATACCACTGTTGTAGTTTATGAGCCCTGGTATTGCACCAAGGATGTTACAACTCCCAAGGGCTTCTCAACTTAAATTATCAACCTGGGGTTTGTATAAACTTAGAGGTGACAGTGCTATATTAACAACAAATTAGGTCCTACTCATGTCACCCTCAGTCATGAGATCAAATCAAGGTGTTTAGAGACCACTCCTTTAGCTAACTACAAATATAAAAGAAAGTCACAATTTCAAGGATATGAACATGATTCTACTATAGAAGTGGAAGTGCCATACATTCAATGTAAATGTTGGATTGAAATTGCATGAAAGGAAAAATGCTAGTCTAGTTTAAGAAGTAAACCATGTTATTCTATTTGCATACCTAATCAATGTAACATCCTACTTGCATGAATCATTTATCTATTTGGAACTTGATTGAAAATGAGAAATTCAACCTTGAACACAATTTTAAAAAATGTTAATTCTAATTTTATTTTTGTCCTATTGTTGCAGTGAGGAAAGGATGGGGTTGGAGTGGTCTTAGAGTCTCCCCTAATCAAGAAATAAAATCTTGGGGGTTTTTATACTACTTCAATATGTCAGGGCCAAAATTTGGAGTGAATTTGGTTGAAGAAAACAATGCTACAGGTCCGCTACAGGAAGTGCTACAAGAGGCTTTGTACTGTTACAAGAGGCCTTGTTTTGCTACAGGAGGGGGATCCAAGAGATGTTTTAGGAAAATTATGGTGCGTTGAAGGTAGAAAAAGGTGGAGGAAGGTAGAAGAAGGTGAGTGAAGGGTGGGGGAGCTCCTTGGCCAAGCCTAGTACCCCTCGGAGGTCTATCTTGCATCAATGTTTACACCCACGGTGTCCTCCATTTACCTTAGCAGAGTGGTCTCGGTGGCAGAGTTTGGAAGCAACATGAGGTGTCTAGAAGGGAGATGGAGTGGCTTAGGTTGATGTATAAAGGTGTTCTCCCCCCTTTAAGCCAACACAATCCCTGAAAACCAATCAAACACACACATCAAATTATCACTGTCACAACAAAGTAAATTACCATGGAAAAGATGAGTTCAATTTTATTGAAATCGACTCTAACCTACAACACAACTCCTAATTTCCAAACCAATGGTAATAACTCTTAAAGTGAAGAAACTGAACATGCAGAAGGATTATAATACCATACTTAATAATTTCCATGAAATAATATGCAAACATTTTTGGGTTGTTATTGTAGATCTTCCAATCACTATTCCTACAAGAGACGTGATAGGAAAACCTGCAGCTACAAATTTTGTAATATAACACCTACTAAAACATGAAAATAATTGTAATGCATTGGGTAGGAACAAGGAAGAAATACGAGAGAGGGACTGAAGCCTATGGGTTGGGCCCAAGCCCAGGGGTTTTAGCCCTCCAAAACTGTTTCAAATGCAAACCAATCGTGAACTTCCCATTAACATAAAATAAGAAGAGTCACATACATGATATGAAAGATGATGAAAATGTCAAGCACTAGGCTCTCGGTAGCTACTCCTAGCTGAAATAAAAATTTGAATCCTAATGAGCATTTTGGATGGTTTATTTATACAACAAGTAGCTGAGGGAAACTCCCTTGAAAAGGGGAGTGATTCCGTCAAAATCTCAATATTTGTGGATCTGGTTTCCTTTCGTCTTCACATGTACTATGAGTTCCTTGGTTGCTAGTGAATTTGAGTTGTTAGTGAGGATTCTGTGATATCAAGATGAGTTGGAGAGTTAATGAGGCGGACAAGCCTCCTATATTCTCTCTGGTTGTCTCCATCAAGCCACTGCATAGTAAATATCTCCAAAAATGTTTTTTTTCATGCATATTAATCATGGATAAAAATATGAATTAATGTGAGAAAATGAGAGTTTTAAGGGCTGGAGGATAGCACAATAAACCTCCAAATATACCTATTGATGGGACCCATCATCACCCCCCTACTAAAGGTGTTTCTCACCCTTTGAGCAACTAAACCACTAATATGAAGCTCATTCATATCCCTGGTGGCCTCTCTGACATCCTAAGGCACCTCAGATGGTGTTCCTTCCTATGGATAGAAATATGCATTTGCCTCTATGTCTATCCATTCCTATTGTTCTTTTGCCTGGTTTCTTCTCTCTTATAGGCCCAATAGTAAGGGAGGATTGAGTTTGAGTCGTATCCACTTGATCTTCAGCTTTTGAATGATTCTTTTGTATATTGGGGTTCTCTCCAAGGAATTTCTTAGCCTTTCTGGAGAGTGATACTCTCTGATTTGTAAACTGTGAGGTAGAGCATGCCATCTTCTTTGGCAAGCCTGCAAACTTTCTATCCCCAAAATCCTAAAGGTGTCCTCAAAATGTAGGATCGATTATTCTTGGGATACCATGTACCAAGGTGCTAATTAAGGATCGGAGGAGATGAGATTGTGGTCACTGATGACAACCTTGGGGCTCACTAATTATGCTATGATGTATAAGGGATAATTTTCTTCCTTTTCCATCACCCTTTTCACTT
Source organism: Pinus tabuliformis (assembly GCA_031772625.1). NCBI lineage: Eukaryota > Viridiplantae > Streptophyta > Pinopsida > Pinales > Pinaceae > Pinus > Pinus tabuliformis. The sequence goes on from CM062811.1 coordinate 459,992,503, forward strand.
CTTCAACCCTTTTTTCCTCATGATTCAACCAAGAAGATAATGCCATCAATTTCTTGTAGAGGCTGCAACACCCTCCAAAATTTTGGCCTGCATCCAATTTCAGAGCCTCCCTTGGGTTTTTACTTGATGTTTGCAAGCACTCAGGCTCACCTCGTGGGCTCATGTTAAGTCTTTGCACCCTCCTTGCTTGACCGTTCAATGGACATATTTTTTCATGTTGGTCACAATGTCATGCTTACAGCCATGTTCTGGTCATGCACAAGGTGCTCACTTTATGTGTACATGTTGTATTCGCTACCTAAACATATGTCACACTCACACACGAAGTTGTATGCACTGTCGTGCAAGCATCGTCGCAGTTGTTCAACAATCTATCACAAGTGTCACACTTGTTGCTCGCACCATTGTTCAGTCACACTAAGTATGTGTTGTCTTGATGGTTTGAGGTGTCTTGTTGTCGAGTCATGTTGAGTGCATGTTCGCAAGGTCACGTATGCAAAATTTCACTCAATCACACACTTAGCCATTTTTTCTAAAGTTATGATGATTAAATCATCCTCAAGCAGTCGAACCCTTGCTGAGCTGCATTATCCAATTTCAGCACTCAGTGAACACATACTGATTCCTAGAATTGCGCAGAGCTTGAGGATATCCTCCAAGCAGCCTGCACTACACAATCCTGGAATTGACCGAGCCGACTATCACCCACAACAACGCAAATGTTTTTCAGCAAGCCATCTCAATATGTGCTACCTACAAGCGAAAAAACCAACCGTCCAGTTGGTCAACCAGAGAGTTTGACCAAGCAGTGACCTTGGGACTCACTCCCCCAGAAAATTATGCAAAAGTTGTAGATCTCGCCCACTCTTCTAACTGAAGAAATTCACTAACATGCCAAACAAACACCCTATGTTTGTCCCTGATTCCCTCCATAAATTGCATAGTTTTTCCAACCAGCCACCCAGTTAGTCAGCCTATTGCTCACCCAAAAAACCGCGATGGGAAGTCAACCAGCAGCCTAGCATCCCACTCATCTCAAAAAATGCGATGGTATGTCCAGCAGCCCAACATCCTACTCAACTAAAAAACTGTGATGGGGTGTCGATCAGGCCAACCTCCCATCAATTGTGTAGTTTTCACCAGCAGCACTCCTGGAACATGCTACCAGATCCCCTGAAAAAATGTGCATTTTTTCCTAGCAAGCCTCTTGCAGCCTACTTCTAGTTCCCCGGAGGAATTGCACAGTTTTTGCTACCAAGCCCCTCTGCTTCATGCACTACTTCCCCCAAAAAATTGTGCAAATCTGCCCTCCAGCTAAGCCAAATTCCTCAGATAGTCACTGCCGATCCAAATTGTCCATCTCAATCTCCCAATGACTTCTACGTAATTTTCACCGACAGTGCCTGGAACCCGCATCCCATCTTGAAATCTACCTTGTGCAGTTTCGTAGCCTTGTCCTCTCTCCCGGTCACCTGCATCCAAAAGCGAACGACAATGCATCATGGTAGACTAGGAGCTTTATGGATTTGATATTGTCTCATCATGAGTGATTGCAGATATAGGTACATGAATAAGACATGACATGATGACAAACTGGATTAATAAGGAGAGCACATGCAAGGAGATTTATTCGTGAACGGATGAACAAATGGTGCATGCGAGGAGATTTTCTTGCAAAAGGATGATGCATGTGAGGAGAATTTTTCGGGAACAGATGAACATGTAAAGCATGCCAAAGTACAAGAAAAGAAGCGACGTGCACATAAAACATCAAGCGAACACCAAGAACATCAGAGACTCTGCACACCTTGTATCATGCTCCTATCCTAGCGGTAGACTTTCAACCGCACATAGGCAGGTTTGACACTCCTAGTCACTTTCTTTTCACCAATACTTATGAGTACGAGCTACACCTAACATTAAACACTTAGTTATTTTTCTTTACTTCTACTAAGCATTCATCATTTACACAATGGAATAACATTTACATCATCATCATCATATCATAAATATGCACAACGGAATACTTTCTTTTTAAATGGGAGGGGAAACTCCCAGATTAGAGTCTGCCTAATAATCAATAGTTCAGTATTTTACAAATACAATTACAAGTACAACTTTGCTAGGAAACTCCAAATTTACCCTTAGCAAACTTTTTAACTTTCAGCGGTTTAGCCTGCCCATATCGGGTCACCCTTCGTTCAACAGCACCCACCTCCGTGTCATCTTGTGCATCTCGTTACACAGTGCAGAGGCGCCCACCTCGGGTCAGCTCACCCTCCGCGTTCAGACTCACCCACCACACCATCACAGCTCATCGCACTGGGTAGAAGTGCTCACCCCGCCTGGTCGGGTTACCCTTTGTAGCCCTTCTCACCATGTAGACTTACTCGCAACTCATCCGCACCGTGCAGACATGTTCACCGTGCAGACCCACCCAACTAGGTCGATTCGTGCAACTGCGCCTGCGGTTTCAGAGTTACTGCATCATCGCGCACGTTGCCTAGCTCGTTCGCAGCTCGCCAATTTGCTCACTATGTAGACCTTCCTGCTCCCACCTTTTAGCTCACTGGTCTGCTCATCGGGAAGACCCACCTAGCCACTAAACTATCTACCTATTTTCCAAACCATAACTCATCCATGTGATAAACCTGCAGCTCTCTCTTCTTCCTTGGCTCGGCACTTCGTCCCACCTATCCGCCTGTGCCTTACCTCAGCTCAATTGTTTTTCGCCCTTTTTTGATTGTGTCTTACCAATGATTATTTGCTTGAGTTCGATGGTCCTTTCCTCCAAGTCGCCATCTCCAATATCTATGTGTCCTCCATGTGTTAAGGTGGGTCAACCTACCTATGTCGACCATATAAATCACATGTGAAAATATCCAATAACTCCTCGGCCCACCAACTTGGGTCTGCTTTCGCACGTCGGCCTGCCCAGTGCGTCCAACTCCACACGTCGACCCAACTCGTCTGTTTTTCAACACTTCATATAAACTTGTCAACCATGCACCTGTACTAAGTTGATTTTCCACTTCTTGGTTTTTCGACTCTCCAAGTAACTCGTCACATTGTCACATAACTCACCATCACACAACCCGTCAGGGGCGCATTTAACCGAACGCTCCCACTTGCTATGTTGCATTTAATTGAACTCTTGTGTCATCACAAATTCGACTCGTCTCACATAACTGAAGTCGTCTCCCACCGTCGCCCGTTGCACATGAGCGCGTCTGGCTCAGCTCGTGGTCATGACACCTTGCCATGTGGAGGTGAAGATATGATACACCAAGAGGACATCCATCACTCAGCAGCACTACAGCTTGACATGGACACCACCAGTAGCATGAACATACCAGCATTATCGTGTCGATTCTTGTCATGAGTCATGTCGGCCACATCACTACTATGGGCCATACTATTGTAAATAAATGTAATGTAACGTGGAAGTCCATGAGACCCACTGTAATCTAAAGAGTCATGTAAAGTTGAAAATTCATAAAAGTCAAATAGTCATGAGGGAAGTTGAACAATCCCAAGGACCAGTTTTAACCTTGGCTATAAATAGCCCCCATTTTTACTTGCAAAAGACACTTTCACCTTGGCTCCTCCCACATAGCCTTGAGAGTCTATAATATTTTATTAAGGAGCGAGTAGTGGCTCCATTTCCCTACCTTCAGGGTTAGTGACGTATGGTGTACTGATGTGTCTTGGAACTTTTGGTTAATTCAGAAGCCTGACAACAGGCCAGCATGCTTTCACACATGTATTGTAATTGTTTGTAAGAATTATCTTGGAACACTTGTAATGCATGTTTCTTTAACCCGTGTTTAAACAATTGAAATTTTTTGGTTGTTCTAATACATATGTTTATGAAAATGTGTTGTACAAGCTATTAACGTTGTCCTGCCTACATGGGCTGCCTCACTGGACATCAGACATAACATTTCCATAAACTTGTTATAACGACCATCACACTCGCGTAGACTACTCCGTTGAGTGTTGTACGTGGTATTCCTTCTTATGTGTGTGATTGTTGCATCCGTTTGGACTGCTCGGCTGAAATCTGCACATGTCCTATTCTGTTGTGTGTCTCTGATAGATTTGGGACTTTTCCCTTTCGACTAGAGACTCACTTCCACCTTCTCTTTGCGGTGAAATAACATTGACACAAGTAACACTAAGAAATCACCAGGCACATGAACCTCGCTATTCGAAGACAAATCAAACCACTCTCATGTGCTCAGAAGCACGAGCTAAGTCATATATTTAAGATAATGGTAATGGAGCCATCGTACCAGATGGGACTCTTACACCAAACAGTGTGAGGTCTAGTTGGGACTTCATACCAGGGAGATCCCCTGAATGTTGGCGGGTCCAACACCATCAACATTTTGGCACTGGAAGGAGGGCTAGATGACAAGCTGAGTCCTCACAATCTGTGTTGAATATTCTCACATGTATCATGGAGTTTTTTAGAGTTCACTCTCCGAAATGTCTGTCCAGTGGACATATCTTTCACATCGAGAGGGAGCTCTGGGATGACTTGTCACAAATCACGTATGATGGTGAATGCAAAGTGGCCTAGACTAAGCACTTAGATGACTTCCATGCGCTCATGGAGAATGTGGAAGGTTTTAATGAAATAAAGATCTGTTCATTGCTCGCACACACACTTTGCAACCACCCATTGTGATGGTGTAGCACACATCCTCATAACTTCATGCACTCATCCAGGCAGTTCAGTGATCTAATTGAATATGTTTTTCACCATTTTGATCCTGAAGCACTTAATAAAAAATTATTAAAACAACAGAAGGCCCCACATGAATCACCTATGGATTTTTCGTAGCGCTTCCATCTATTCATGTTTGAAGCTCTGAAAAGTCAAATGAAATTCAAATATCTCATGGATAGATTTGAATATTTCCTTACCAAATCACTCTATGCCAAGATGAAGTTGAAGTTCAAACTCCACTTGGCATAATTCAGTGATGGAGTTGTGCAATCACAAGTGGACATAGTCACTTTCACAAGTGAATGTCTGCCTTCCCCTCATCAAATAGCTCCACCACCACAGAGTGATGTGGGAGAACATGTGCACACGTCTATTCAACTATCACATCCTCCCACCCTCATTACTTTGAATGTCTGCATAGATTTGGTTGGGAAGCCCATGGGTTGTCATACATACTTGTTACCTCAACCTCCGTCTCCACGTTCTGCTGATCCTATGGATTGCACTGTCTTGTGTTCTTCCATTCCAGACTCTACACCTGTTGTGAACGAGGATCAAACCATCGATGGAGTTGATGTTGCACAACCAACCTGCGTTGTCATTCACCAAGAGTATGACCAAGCATCTGAGAATGAACCTGTAGTGAAGGATGACCTCCTTCTGTCCGCGCCTCCTCCACTTTTTCCTGACATCGTTGGTGATTTTGTTATCTCTGATTGTCCTTGTGTTAATCTATCCACAAATGCATCTACTTCCAATCATTCACAGAACACACCTGATGTCAGTCCATCATTTGATAGCGGAGAGGACAAATCATTCATTAAAAATCCACTTGATTTTTCATCTACTTTTTCTGGAAATGCAGAGGGTGAACATTCTTGCTTCTCATCTACCCCTCTATGTGATTCATCAAATCATGAGGATGCCGACAAACATTCTAAATTTTCTGATCATGGTTGTCATGATGTTTGTAATTATTCATCTAATCACGATGTTGATTCACTCGTTGTTAATCTATCTAAGACATTAGTCTCTGATTATTTATCTATTGACGAAGTGGAAACCCCATAGGTTGTCGAGGCACTTCATCCTGAGCTGATGGTTATGTCAGGCTAGGTTAGTTCCACTTCTGATCAAAAAATTTGAGAAACACTCAAGGCTCCTCATCACTCATCTGTATGCCCTGAAGATAATTCCAACACACAGATTTCGCATCCTCCACTAGAATCACATGATCCCATCACCTACTCACTGGAGGAATCATTCGCAACAAGCACACTTGCAAGGCATAAGTTGTCTCTTTTTCTCATGGTTTCTTGTCTATCATAGTTAAGAGAGTGCATATATTTATCATCTATATGCAGTGTGTCACAACACCATGGAAAGTCCACAGAGGGTTTTTCTTGCACTTTCACTCTTTTCTTTTCTGTGGACACATTTAAACTCTAAGTGTGTTGGTATTCATTATTATATCTTTTATGTTTACAGGTTCGCTTGACTATGTTTCTCGCAAACCATGCCTTCACCAACATGGGCTAGCCAATGCATTGGTGGCTGATTGGAAATATCACTTCACATAAGTAGGCCAATGCACTATTAGCATGGTAGTGTTTGTTTTCCTGCTTATCCTTGTTTTCTGGTTTTTCATGTTTGTTTGCTTGCTGACTTGGTTTGGTTTATTTGCTTTCTCATTTTTATTTCTTGTTGTCTTGTTTGTTTTTATTACTATTTTTGTTTCATTTTGTTTTGTTTTCTTAGTATCATGGTATTTTTAGTTTTGTAAATAAGTGATTCCCTCTACTAAGTTCTGGCTTTTGAATGAGTATGTGGCTGAGATCTAAAGTGTCTTGTGACACTACAGCACTTGGCCAGCCTTGTGTCCATCTTCTTTGTGCTTGGTTATAGCCTTCGGCTGATGAAATATTGATGGAAAATATGAGCCGTATGCAAGGGAAGCTTGGATCCAACCATGAACCTGTGTCCACACTGGGAAACCCCATGCCTGTACTCAGCCTTCTGCTCTGTGTGTTCAAGCTCATCCAACTAGTAGAAACGAAGAAGGGGAAAATATAAATGAGAAAACCTATGTCAGAGGTCTTACATGCTTCTCTAAAGGAACAACCTCTTCTGATCTCAATAAGTCGAGATCCCTATTCTGCCCCAAAAAAATAAGTTCCCATGCACAATCCTCTTTAAAAAAAATACAAAGGCAAAAGAAGAGAAAGGCTTCTTGCACAGAGAAGTGAAACATGAAACTCCACCGAGGTACTGACCAGGCTCACTCGTAGTGGATCAATGCATGTGTTCCTGCGTGACTCCATTGGGGTACTATCTAGACCTACTCGAAATGGAGCAACACCAGAGATGAAAACTTATACTCTATATTTTTTTAACTCATGAGCCAAACTACCCTTCCTAATTTCATAACACTGTGGTCAAGTTGAAACTCTTTGTTGTGTTTGACTGAGTTGGCAAAAGGTGAACCATGTCTCTCCATGGGGTAAGTGGGGAAGCCAAAGCAACTCGCACAATGATTCAATACTCCCTGAAATACCAAGGCCATGTGTTGTCAATGAACCAAAACAGAGAAGTTGGAATTCAACCAGTGTGTTACCAAGTTTTGTAGTAGCTGCAACACCCTCCAAAATTTTGACCTGCATCCAATTTCAGAGCCTCCCTTGGGATTTTACTTGATGCTTGCAAGCACTCGGGCTCACCCTGTTGGCTTGTGTTGAGTCTTTGCACCCTCCTTGCTTGACCATTCAATGGACATTGTTTTTCCTGTTGATCACAATGTCACACTCGTAGCCATGTTTTGGTCATCCATAAGGTCCTCACTTCATGCATAGATGTTGTATTCACTATGTAAACATACGTCACACTCACACATGAAATTGTATACACTTTTGTGCAAGCATCGTTGCAATCATTCAACGATCTATCACAAGCGTTGTGTTTGTTGCTTGCACCGTCGGTAACTCACACTGAGTATGTGTTGTCTTGATGGTTTGAGGCATATTGTCATTGAGTCATGTTGAGTGCATGTTCACAAGGTCACACATGCACAAGTTCACTCACTCACACACTTAGCCATTTTTGTTGAAGTTCTGATGACTGAATCATCCTCAAGCAGTCAAACCCTCACTGAGCTACATTGCACAGTTTCAGCACTAAGTGAACATGTACTACTACCTAGAATTACGCAGAGCTTGAGGTTATCCTCTAGGCAGGCTGCACTACGCAATCCTGGAATCAATCGAACTAACTATCACTTAGAATAGTGCATAAGTTTCTCAGCAAGCCATCTCAATTTGTGTTTCCCACACACGAAACAACCAACCCTCCAGCTGGTCAACCAGAGAGTTTGAATAGGCAGTGACCCTGGGAGTCACTCCCCCAAAAAATTATGCAAAGGATGTAGAACTTACCCACTCCGCTGACTGAAGAAATTGCGCTGACATGCCGGACAGACACCCTCTATCCATCCCTACTTCCCTCAAAAATTTGCGTAGTTTTTCTAACCAGCCACCCAGTCAGTTAGCCTGTTGCTAACCTGAAAAACTACGATGGGAATTCAACCAGTAGCCCACTATCCTGCTTAGCTCAAAAAATTTGATGGGATGTCCAGTAGCCCAGCATGCCGCTTAGCTCAAAAACTGCGATGGGGTGTCCAGCAGGCCAGCCTCCTAGCAATTGCATAGTTTTCACCTGTAGCACTCCTACAACCCGCTGCCAGCTCCCCTGAGGAAATGCACATTTTTTCTCGGCAAGAATCTTGCAGCCCGCTACCAGCTCCCCAGAGGAATTTTGCAGTTTTTGCTTCCAAGCCCCTCTGTTGCTTACATTGCTTCCCCCAAAAAATTGCATAGATCTGCCTGCCAACCAAGCCAAAGACCGTGAACAGTCACTGTTGATCCGGATTTTCCATCTCAGTCTCCCAGTGACTTCTGTACAATTTTCATTGGTAAAGCCTACATCCCAGCTTGAAATCTACCTTGTGCAGTTTCATAGCCTTGTCCTCTCTCCTGGTCATCTACATCTGAAAGCGAATGACAATGCGTCATGGTAGACTAGGAGGTTTATGGATTTTATGTCGTCTCATCATGAGTGATTGCAGATATAGGTAAATGAATAAGACATGATGTGATGACGGATGCGATGAACAAGGAGAGCACATGCAAGAAGATTTGTTCATGAACATACGAACAAATGATGCATGCGAGGCGATTTTCTCATGAACAGACGATGCATGCAAGGGGATTTTTTCGCGAACTGATGAACATGTAAAGCATGCCAAAGTACAAGAAAAGAAGTGACGTGCACATACAACATCAAGCGAACACCAAGACCATTGAAGACTCTGCACACCTTTCCATGTGAAGGTGAAGCTATGATACACCAAGAGGACATCCATCACTCAGTAGTATTGTAGTTCGACATGGACATCAGCAGCAGCATGAACATACCAGCACTGTCATCTCGAGTTGTGGCATGATTCATGTCGGACACATCACTACTATAGGCAATATTGTTGTAAATAAATGTAATGTAATGTGGAAGTCCAAGAGACCTACATGTAACTTGAAGATTCATGTAAATTTGAAAAGTCATTAAAGTCAAAAACTCATGAGGGAAGTTGAACAGTAACAAGGGCCAGTTTTACCCTTGGCTATAAATACCCCTCATTTGTACATGCAAAATAATTTTTCACTTTGGCTCCTCCCACATAGCTTTGAGAGTCCATAATATTTTCTTTGAGGAGCGAGCAGTGGCTCCAACACCCCACCTTCGGGGTTAGTGATGTATGGTGTACCAATGTGTCTTGGAACTTTCACTTAATTCAGAAGCCTAACAATAGGCCAACACATTTTCAAACATGTATTGTAATTTCTTGTAAGACTTATCTAGGAACACTTCAAATGCATGTTGCTTTAACCTTTGTTAAAACAATTGAACTTTTTTGGTTGTTCTAATACATATGTTTAAGAAAATGTGTTGTATAAGATGTTAATGTTGCCCTGCTTGTGTGGGCTGCCTCACTAGACATCAGACATAACCTTTCCATAAACTTATTATAATGACTGTCGCACTTGTGTGGACTACTCCATTGAGTGTTGTACGTGCTATTCCTTCTTGTGTGTGTGATTGTTGCATCCATGTTGACGGCTCCGCTGAAAGCTGCGCATGTCCTATTGTGTTGTGTGTCTCTGACAGAGTTGGGACTTTTCCCTTTCAACTGGAGACTCACTTCCACCCTCTCTCTCTGTGGTGAAAGAACATTGACACAAGTAACACTAAGCACTCACCAAGCACACGAACCTCGTTGTTCGAAGACGAAGAAGACCACTCTCACGTGCTGACAAGCATGAGCTAAGGCATATCTTTAAGATAATGGCAACCAGGCCATAGTACTGGATGGGACTCCTACACCAAACGGTATGAGGTCTAGTTGGGACTTCGTACCGGGGAGATCCCCTGAATTTTGATGGGTCCAGCACTGTCAACACAGCTGCATGTCTCTGAATCTTAAGTTGGGGTCCTAGAAATTCATATCTATGAGGATCAGATTATGCATGTAAAACTCAACCAGTTTGGCCTTGTCCTAAATACTTTCCCTTCTGCAAAATTCAATGAAGTATCTGTAGTCTTGAAAATCTAAGGAGCCATAATGCGATAGTGTATTTATCTGGAATTACATCCACTTCTCTTTGAAGAAAATGGCATAATATTTGGATGGTTTCCTACATTTTATGGCTTCCATAGATAAACTTTCCATAGTGGCAAGTTTTGCCTCTTTTTCTTGTAGCTACCTCTTATCCTTGTGTTTTCTACCTATAGCTACTCCTTCATGACTAACCCCCTTAGTCTCAATTCATTCATTTCCTTGTTCAATTCATTGAATTTCTCCTCAATGAGGCCTACATCTTCTACCTTTTTGGATTTTTCTATTTGTATCCATCTATGTGTTCTACCTGTTATACAACAAAATGACCCCCTCATCGGCTCAGAGGGGAAAGACATGATAGATGAAGCAACGACCAAGATCACAAGCCTTGTTTCCACACTAACGCTAGTTAAACACTGACAACATGCTTTATAAAGCTTCTCTGTAATCCTAAGGGAGCGTTAGTGACCATACTAACTCTACTTGTTGGTTCGGGGATAGCGTTAGTGGATCCTAATGAGAATATAGAGGTCAAAGGAGCGAATTGATGCATAAATATATCTATATTCCCTCCTAAATCTAATCAAAAAAGCAATGAAACATCTAAAGTTAGACCTAGTTGTGGGATTTCTAGTCCTAATGAAGGAGGAAAATGGGAAAGAGCTCAAAAGCATGGCAACATCATTGCTTTTACCTTAAGATACTTAGGAACCAACTTGGCAACCCTAACTCAATTGCTACATAAGAAAAGCTAGGGCTATGGTGATAGAGGTCAGATCATTTGAAAGGATATCTGACTTGATTTTCAAGCATAATAGCAACATACAACCTTGATAACTAATACATGAATATATAAAGACATCTAGTTACACATAACTAAGATACTCATGATAAAAGGTATTGGACAAATAACTAAATGAATGATAGTATCAACACCACAGAGTAGACAGTACAACTGCAATTCTATATTAATGACGGAAGAGTGATTACAACCATCTATTGCATCAACCTTCCCTTACGCCTCCAGCTCTTGTCTCTCCCTGCCTTCTTATCAACTTCTTATGCTTAGATTTGAGACTATGCTCGACAATCAAGTAAGCTATCCTTTCAAATGATCTGACCTCTATCACCATAGCCCTAGCTTTTCTTATGTAGCAATTGAGTTAGGGTTGCCAAGTTCCTCCATGAGCCTTTTAAGGTAAAAGAAATGATGTTTCCATGCTTTTGAGCTCTTTCCCATTTGCCTCCTTCATTAGGATTAGAAATCCCACAAATAGGTTGAACTTTAGATGTTTCCTTGCTTTTCTGAGTAGATTTAGGAGGGAATATAGACATATTTGTGAGTCAATTCACTCCTTTGACCTCTAGATTCTCATTAGGATCCACTAATGCCATCCCCAAACCAACAAGTAGAGTTAGTAGGGTCACTAACGCTCCCTTAGGCTTACATAGAAGCTTTATAAAGCATTTTGTCAATGTTTAGCCAGCGTTAGTGTGAAAACAAGGCATGTGATCTTGGTCTTTGCTTCTCATATCATGTCTTTCCCCTCTGAGCTGATGAGGGGGTCATTTTGTTGTATAACACTACCTCTTTCCTTCTCTAACTCAAAGAAGAGTGAGATAGAAAATTTCTTAGGTATAATCCTACCTCGCTCAATAAATTTGTAGTGGGATGCTAGGTTATGTTGTGGATCAGGATCCTCTAGTTCTTGGGGGCATTTTTCCTCTTCTTTTGGAGTGGTTTCCTCTTCCTATAGCACCTCCTATTTCTCCTATAGAAGCCCTTATTTCTCTTGTAGACGCCCATGTTTCTCCTATAGCAGCCCTTGTTTCTCCTTGTAATAGGGCATCTTGTGTCATGAACCTTTTAAATGTGACTACTCTAGTCATGGGCCTTTGCATGGGTAGCACAATTTGCTTAGTCTTTTCCTTAGGATAGGTAACTTCCTCAATATTTCCCTCACTAGGTCCTACTTCTTCCTTTTCACTTGTTGATTCGTCAATGGTGATAATTATTTTTGAATGACGTTAAGGTTTTCCTAGCCTTATCCTAGTGCTATTCCTTGTTTTAAAATATAAGGGGCCTTTCCTTGGATGATTTATTTGGGCTTGAAACATGTGCCAAGTGTGGCCAATGTGGCAGCTACTTCTTGCTATGTGTTTCCTAGTGAGAGGCTTACCTATTGTCCTTGTCTTTCTGGCTCTTGAGGTTCGGTGGTATCTTCAAGGTTCTCTCCCACTCCTCTTTGTTTCTCTTCCTCTCTTTCCTCATTTTCTACTTCCTCCTTTTCTTCCCTACCCCCAATACTATAGGATGGTGTTCCTTCTTGCTTTGTGGAGGTAATGACTTGTGTTTCAATGAAAATTTCCCTTTCCATGTATAGAAAGTCAGTCCATATCATAGGTTTCCTTAAGTGGCTCAGGGAATCCTTTACAATCATCTTGATGATTCCATGGTTAGCAATGTGTTATTGTTTCTCTTCCCTCACTTTCTAGCTCATTTCAATGATAGACTGCAAGAGGAAATGTGGAACAATGAGTCTTTATGGAGTAGGTAATTCTTCTTTTAACCTTAGCTCTTAGAGAAGCCTCAAACCATAGGCATAAACAATGTTCAACCTCCCCTCACAAGATATTTATTTGAGGATGTGATAGGGCCCTTAATCCCAGGGGTAAGGTAGGATCTCTCTTCTCACTCCATTTTTATCCTCTACAGGTTATTCTCTATGAATGAAGAAGTTCTTCCTAACTATAACACTTACTTCTTTATCCTCGCCGCTCCATCAAAATCCTATGTGTAGGGTAGTCACTCTACTTTTGAGTTCAACATTTAAAGAGATGGAAAGTCACAAGAGTAGTGGCACTATTTTCTCCCTAAGAATTTAGTGCCATGGAAAACTCTTAATTTATATCATCATCATACCCCTTTAATGTCTCAAAGAAACCCATCCACTGATGTCTCAAGAAAATTTCCAAAACAGGGGGATGTTGATGGATTATTTTTGTGTCTATGGGTTCTCTCCTATTGAAACCTCCCTCCATTTCTCCTACTACTCCATCTCGGGGTTATTTTGGGTGAATTTCAATTTCAGCCTTAAAATAGTCTCGGGTGCAGAGATAGTATCAAAATTTTATTTTTATCAGAGGAGTAGATATTTATTTATTTAAAAAAAACAAACTCTTCTCTCTCCCTATCTTATCTTCTCATCAAATAAATTTCAGAGGAAACTACTGCATAATTGTTTGCTACAGGATACCCAATTCGAACATGTTTTTCATGTAGGTGTATGGGAGTTTAGAGAGGGAGTCCACTTACTCATTTCAAAATTATTTTCTTGCATGCATGAGGGTATGAGGAGAATTTCAATTTTGGCCTCAAAGAAGTCTTAGGTGAAATGATAGTATCAAATTTTCCTTTCGATCAGAGGAGTAGATATTTATTTTTTTTATCAAAAAAAAAATATTGTACTCTGTCCCCATCATACCTTCTCATCAAATAAATTTAGAGGAAACTACTACACAATTGTTTGTGATAGGATACCCAATTCAAACATAATTTTCATTCAGGTGTATGAGAATTTAGAGAGGGAGGAGGCCACTTACTCATTTAAAAATTATTTTATTGCATGATGAGGGTTTAAGGAAAATTTCTGGTGGTTCTCACTCCTTTTTTCCCTTTTAATTATCCCTTGTAGCTTCCTTTCTGTGCTCTTGTAGCAGTTCAAACCCTCCTATAGAAATCCAGACCCTCCTGTAGAAATCAAGACCCTCCTGTAGTACCTCGTGTAGCACTTGCAAACACGGTATGTGGAACCTTAGTGGCACTCGAGGCAGTCTATGGTAACATCTAGCTCGTCATTCTCCAACTTTTTTCTAGAAATGAGTGATTATGCAAATGGATTCAAGCCTTTTACGTTTTATTCCTTTTGTGGTAAAGGCTCAAAGTGTTGTGGTGACTTGGCATCTACATGAGTTTCCTTTTTTTAACTATTGTCCCCACTCCTCATAATCATCACCCCACTTAACTTGACGTTTCCATGTTGCATGGTGGTTGAGTAAACTAAAGTTAATTGATTGAAGGTGGCCAAGTTTACTGTCCACCTCCAACCCATAAAAAAATTCCATTATCAATCATTAAACACATTTTTTCATTATATGCATAGGGAAGAGGAGAGGGGTGTCATACCTGAGTGTACCTGATATCGAATTGTTGGAGATGCCTACATTCTGCTACTAAGCTTCATAACATGATGAATTTGAAGGTGTTGATTTCCTTTATTTGCTTCGACACATGTCTTCATAATTTCTTTTTCTTGACTGATAAAATCCCATTTTTTTTGTGCATGCCTCTTTGTAATGCTCATTCTAATGTTGTTTTGATGGATAGATAACCTATAATTTTATTTCTATGGATGGTGTGTGCCTTCTCAGCTTTAGTAATGTCTTCATGAAGCCTCAGGGTTGCTAGATCCTCTACTCTGGAGCTATAAACAAAATTGGTTTAGAATTATGTTGTCACTATGTAGGCTACTACAAGAGGGATCCCCTTCCTATAGAAGTCACTTCATCCCTCCTCAAGACCTCATATTTCATTTGAGAACCTAGACAAACAATATGAGGTATGGGGATATGATTATAATCATCAGAGGGTGGTGTATGCGGTGAAAAAGTTGAAGACAAAGTTTTTGGGTTTTTTCTTTATGTATGGCAGAGTGGAATCTTGAGAATAAATTTTGGCTAGGTGGAATGGATGATTGATGGAGGTATTTTGGTGGAACTCTCCCAATATTTTCTAAGGAAAACATGAAATTTTGACCCCTTTTCTGAATTGGATCTGCCTCATGTAGCAATTTAGGTTGCTCTTGTAGCAATGCAAGATAGTCCTATAACACTTCAAAAACGAGGAAAAACATGGTCCAATTGTTGGCTAAATGATGGAGAGAGATAGGGAGGTGAATGAAGAGGATGAAAATGAAATGCATAGTTAGAAAGAATGGATAAATGCATATGTAGAACATATTCTATAGCCACTTTTATTTTGACTGTTTGCAGTCCTGCAAAAGAGAGATATTAGCAAAATTGGTGTAAGGACTCCTTCGTTGTGTCTTATCTTTTTTTATTTTTTTAAGACATGCAGTTTGTCTCTATAGAGGTTTTCAACTTAAATTCCTACCCTAGGTGGCTTAGAGGAGGTTTTCACTGAGGGATATTTTCATATTTTTTTTTCTTCTTCTTTTTTCTCTTGAGATTCCTCAGAGAGGTTTCAAACACTAGAATTCGCCTTAGATGCATCATAGAGGTTTTCATCTAGGCCCTTTAATTTTCTTTTTTCTTCTTTTTATAAGTTATGTGTATTGAGGGTTGTGAGCCTCCCAATCAAATTCAATTCTTTGCTTATTGAACTAATAAAATATTCCTTGGAAAGAGGTCTTTTATACAAATCAACCTATAACCATTGACAAGTAAGGGAATCCCTTCCTCATAAATTGTTCTGATCTAGAAAGACCCATTCTCATTACATATCTCTACTAGATAGGGACCCAATGATATTTCCATTAACTTTCCCTGGAAATCCTTGAATCTAGAATCATATAGCAGAGCCCAATATCATTCTTGAAAATTATTCTCCTTAATGTGTTTGTCATGCTAAATCTTCCTTTGTAGTTGAATTACCCTAGTGTGCAAGAGACATTACAACCTAAATTCATTTAACCCATTAAGTTGATTAGCCTCTCTTATTTTTTTGTAGTAAGGTCCAAGTCTAACTGAGCTACCATCCTTAAGTTTTCGTATTCAAATTCAATGGACAATAGGGCCTTCTTTCCATAGACTAGTTCAAATGGAGTAAATCCAATGGTGGTCTTCCAAGTTGTGTTGTAGGCCCAATTGGCTTCTACAAGTCTATGTGCCCAATCTTTTCTATTGTTTCTAAAAACCTTGGTTAGAATGTTCTTCGATGCTTTGTTTGTGACCTCCACTTGCCCATTTTCCTGAGGGTGATAAGAAATTGATGTAATGTTCTTGATGTGGTGCTACCTCATGAGATCTTCAATCAGATTTGATGTGAATTGTGCTCCGTGATCAGTGACTATTTCTCATGGGAAGACAAAATTGTATAATATTTTCTCCCGCAGAAACTCAACCACCCTTTTCTCAGTTGTTTCCTTAACTACCTTGGTTTCATCCCATTTAGTTAGATAATCAATACACACAATGATATACTTCATCTTTCTTGATGGGGGATCAATAGGTCCAATAAAATCCATGCCCCACTTATAAAATGGCTCCAGAGTCAGTTGAGGTTATAAGGGAATTTCATCCTTACATATGGGCTTACCCATCCTTTGGCACTGATCACACCTAGTGGTGTACCTCCTTGCATCTTGATGTAAATTGGGATAGCACTAACATGCTTGTAGAACTTTGAAGGTTGTCCTATTAGCAGCGACGTGGACCCCCCATAAGGTCCATAATGAAATGATGAGGATGTCAAAGACCTCCTCTTCCCTCACATATCTCCTCAAGATCTGATATGGCCCCAATCTAAAAATATTTACCCCAATACAAGTGAATGGGTCGCTTTTCCTAAAAATATGGCTTTTCTTCTTGGAGGATAGATGAGAAGGGAACCTCCCAGGAAACAAGTAGTTTCCTATATAAATAAATTAAGGTGAAATCACTGATATGGCAAAGAGGTGTTCATCTGGGAGTTGATCATCCACCATATCTTCCTTTTTTGCAAGAAAGGTTAGTCTTGACAAGAAATATGCAACCATGTTCTCTTTGCCTGGTTTGTCAATAATAGTGAAATCAAATTGCTGCAATAATAACAACCATATAATTATCCTATCATTGACATCACGTTTATTCATTAAATATTTAATGTTTTCATGATGAGTGTGAAAAAAAGTTTGATAACCAATGATATAATGTGTAAACTTATTTAAAGAATATGCCACAACCAAGAGTTCCTTTTCAGTGACATTATAATTTAACTCATCTTTAGAAAGGTTATTATTAATGAAATAGATAGAATAAGGAAATTTGTCTTCCACTTGTTCTAAGGTTTCCCCTACAACATTATTTGAGGCATCTATGTGTATGTGGAAAGGTAATGGCTAGTTGGGACATCTAAGGATGGGTGCAGCAGTTAGCTTATATGTTAATACTTTGAAGGCTTCTTAACAATTGTTCGTCCAACAAAAAAATAAATCTTTAGCTAGTAGTCCAAACAAGGGTGAAGTCAATTTACTAAAGTCTTTAATGAACCTTCTATAATACCCAGCTAATCCAAGGAAACTTCTGACATCTCTTTGTTTTCAAGGGACAAAGACCTTTTTTATGATGGAATTATTTTTTGGGTCAACCATTATCCCTTCCTTGGATAAAGAATGACCAAGGTCAGTCCCTGCATTCATAAAAAATTCACATTTCTAAGGACTAATTGAAAGATTCATTTCAATGCATTTCTTTCATACTTTGTATAGATTGGGAAGAGATTCTTGGAAGCCACATCCATAAGGAGTGAAATCATCCATGTATATCTCAACAGTTTCATGAACAAGTTCAATAAAGATACTTAGAACAACCCTCTGTAAGGTAGCAGGGGAATTGCATAGACTAAATGGAAGGATTCTATAGGAAAAGGTACCCTAAGGACATGTGAATGTGGTCTTATCTTGGTATTCAGGTCTGATTTGTATTTCACTATATCCACTAAATCCATCCAGGAAGGAGAAGAATTTATTTCCTAGAAGGCCATCAAGGAATTAGTCAATGAAGGGAAAAGGAAAATGGTCCTTCTTTGTATCATTGTTAAGCTCTTAGTAATCAACATAGATCCTCCACTTCCCATTTTTCTTGGAACTAAAACAAGAGGGTACACCCACTCATTATCTAAAATGGGATATATGAACCCTACATCAAGTAGCTTTTGTAATTCATCTTTCACAATCTCCTGAAGAGATATATTCATCCATCTCCGGGGTTGGCAAACATGATTTTATCCCTCTTTGATGTAAATATGATGAGTAAAAATTGAGGGATGAACAACTTTCATTTCCTTATAATCCCAAAAAAAATCATCCAAGTGTTGCCTCAACACACTCTATAACTGTTCTTCCTACTCATCAAAGAGAGGGGTTGATTTTTAGAGTTCTGGATGGGCCAATCTCCACAACTTTGGCATGTTCTAGGATAGAGTCAACATCGCACAATTCAATCCAAGGATTAATATTAGATTCTTTCATCAGTTCATCAACTGGTATGGTATTGGGGGGATGATTCTATAAGATATGCTCAATAAGTCTCTTTATCAAGTTTCCTTCCCACTATAACAGTGCCCAGAGTGAATACTAGGTAGGAGGTTGTCTGATAAAATTCTTCCTCTTCCTCATCCTCTAACCATAGGGGTAAGTCAAGCTCAATCAAGGGTTGAGTAGGAGGATATAAAACAAGTTGTTTTGATAAATTTCCATTCTTAATAGTCATGTTCCTAGCCCTACAACTAATGTAGGCATCAACAATGGTCAACCAAGGTCTTCCTAGGATGAGAGGATATCCATTTAACTTGGTTTTTGGAATCAGTGGCATACTCCCATGAGTCAATGGAGACCATTAAATCCTCAATAGATCCCTCAGGAGATACTGTGGATCTATCTGCAAGTTGCAACATTGTATTGGTCTTCCTTAAAGCCCCTTGGAGATTGAGCTACAACATGGATTCCCTAGTCATCACATTAATTGCAGCCATAAGATCAATCAAGGTATTAGGGACCATAATGTCATCGATGTGCAAATCCACTATTAGGCTACCAGGATCTAAGTACTTTGGGGAGATAACCCTCCTAAGAATAAGATCGGATAGTTTTCCAACAACATTGATGGTGGGGGTATCTCTTATTCTTCTCCCAGCCCTTTTGAAACATTTCTCCTCAAGAACCTTTTCTAAATGGGAACATCTTTGATGGCCTAGAGAAGGGGTATCTTGACACACAAGTTATTTAATTCTCCCATAATTTCAACATCTTCTCAGGTGTTCTGGTTAGGCTGGACCAAATTTTCAGGATAAGGAAGTGCATTGGATTTAGGGGAAATCTCTTCATTTTCCTCTTCAATCTCTCCAAGTGTAGAAGTTTGATGATTATCTCGGAGAACCTTCCCAGAATGAAGGTTTATCTCTCGTATTTCCACAACATAAGATGGATAGGATGTCTCCCCACTATAAACTTGTTGTGTCTACTTATTGTTTGGGTTCAGATTGGGTTGAGAAGGAATTTGAGGTTGTTTAGGTGGAGTTTAGTGAGGAATTTATGGTTGAGTTTGAGGTGGAGTTAGTAAAGTAGTAGGTTGGGTTTTCTGAGGCCTCCACCCTGGTGAGGGGTTGCCCCATTGTGAATATTGGGGTGGATATAGTTGAAAAGGAGGGTTGATAGGCTGAGGAGAATATTGAGGAGCATAAGGCCAAGGAATAGGTGTGGACCATGATGGATGAGTGGAAAGGTACCAAGGTTGGAAAGGTGCAGTATAATTTGAATTGTAGTGAGGATATGTGCACCTTGCATTCCTTATTGATATGTCCGAGTACCTAGAGGCATCCTTTGGTTAATGAAGCACAATCGATCTAACCCACCTTCTAGCCCTCCTTAGTATATTACCTGTAGGCTTGGAAGAGAGGGACATTTTTTTTGTTGCATGATTCTCTTCACATACTAAGAAAAATTCTATGAAATTCATTGGGAATTCATTCCTAGGATGTCTTTTAGTAAATTAAGGGAAAAAGGTAGCTAGTACCCTTTCTACTTCCTCTTTCCTCCTTTTGATTTCAATAGTATCCATTAGTAGGGAAAAGGTATGAAACATTTCACTCTTAAAATATTCCATGATACTTCCTATCTCATGCTTGATGGTTATTGTGTTGTGAGAGGAACTGACCAAGCTTTGGCTAGAACTTCAGTTTTTTCTAGTAACCCTAGAGTGATTCATGAATATAGTTTTGATGTCATCATAAGGAAATTGGTAGATATCTCCTCCAAACAACATGTTGATGGTTTCCATTACATCCTACCTAATCCCTTAGAGAATAACTAGATTGAGGGACTCAAGATCAAAGGTGCAGCTGGCCCTCCTATAATTGAGTTGAAATATTTCCTCATAGACCTCTAAGGATTCACCAGGTTTGAGGATCATCCTAAATATTTCTTCCTTTTCTTATTTGGACTTATAATAATCCTTGTATTTTTCATTGAAATCTTTTTGTATTTGGTCCTAGGTAGTGATGTTTCTTCTAGGTAAACTCATAAACCAGCACAAGTTTTCATCTTTGAGAGTAGAAGGAAACAACTTTAGCTTATGCTCATCAGAGGCATAGTCATAGGTCCTATAGAAAACAAAAAACTCAAACATGAAGGTGTCAAGATCCTTAGAGTTTAGGCCATGGAAATGTGGAAGGGTACCAGGGCTTATATTTTTCATTCTAATCTCTCCATTGGTTTCTCTGATGGGGAAAAACTCAGTGTTCCTGTTTTTAGCCATGGCTTGGGTAGGTGAGATAATTTCTTCTTCCCTTATGGGTTCCTCAAAATTTTCAGGTTTCTCACCTAAAGGGTCTTCTAGTTCCCCTATAATCATAGAGGGAGATTCATAGTCACCGAAGAAGAATGAAGGTTGAATGCTTAAGGGGGTGGGGGTTTTTGGTAAGAATTTCTCTTGGTTATCCATACTCCTAAAAGGAATGAAAGAACTAGTTTTTATTTTTATTTTTTCACTTATTTTTTTCCAAACAATACACCTAATGAAAAACAGAAAAGAAATAAGAAACTCTTGAGTAGAAACAAGACCTTCTTAGACACCTCCCCAGCAATGATGACAAAACTTGATGAGCCACGATATTGCACTAAGGATGTTGCAACTTCCAAGGGATTCTTAACATCAATTATCAACCCAGGGTTCATACAAACTTAGAGGTGACAGTGCTATATGCACAATAATTTAGGTTCTCCTCATGTCACCCTTAGTCATGAGATCAAATCAAGGTGTTTAGAGACCACTCGTTCAGCTAACTAGAAAGAGAAAAACAAGGCACAATTTCAAGGAGATGAACATGATTCTATTATAGAAGTGAAAGTGCCCTACATTCAATGTAAATGTTGGATTGAAATTGCATGAAAGGAAAAAGGCTATTCTAGTTGCATAAGTAAACCATGCTATTCTATTTGCATACCTAATCAATGTAACAACCTACTTGCATGAATCATTTATCTATTTTAAACTTGCTTGAAAATGATAAATTCAACCTTCAACACAATTGAAAAAAATGCTAATTCTAATTCTATTTGTTGTCATATGGATGCGGTGAGGAAAGCATGGGGTTGCAGTGGTCTTAGAATCTCCCTAATCATGAAATCAAATCTTATGGGTTGTTATTCAACTTCCATATGCTATGGCCAAAATTTGGAGTGAATCTAGTTGAAGAAAACAATGCTACAAGTTTGTTACAAGAAGTGCTAGGGGAGGCCTAGTTTTGTTACAAGAGGCCCAGTTTGTGAATAGGAGGTGGGTCTGAGATATTTTTGAGGATAAGAATGGTGTATTGAAGGTAGAATAAGGTGAGTTAAGGGTGGGGGATCACCTTGGCCAAGCCTAGTACCCCTTAGAGGTCTATCTTGCACCAAAGTTTGTACCCACAGTGCCCTCCATTTACCTTAGCAGAGTGGTCTCTGTGACAAATTTTGGAAGCAATGTGATGTGTTTAAAAGGGATATGGAGTGGCCTAGGTGGATATAGAAAGGTGTGTCCACCCCTGAAAGTCAACACAATCCCTACAAATAAATCAAACACATGCATCAATTGATCACTATTATAGCAAAGTAAATTAACATGGAAAAGATGAGTTGAATTTTATTGAAATTGACTCTACCTTGCAACATAACTCGTAATTTACAAACCAATTCTACTAAATCTTAAAGTGAAGAAACTAAACATGCAGAAGGATTACATTCCCATACTTAACAATTTCCAAGAAATCATAAACAAATATTTTTGGGTTGTTATTGTATATCTTCCAATCACTCTTCCCACAAGAGAGCTGATAGGAAAATCTGCAACTATATATTTTATAATATAACACCTACTGAAACAAGAAAAGCATTGTAATGACTTGAGCAAGAGCAAGTAAGAAATACAAGAGAAGGAGTAAACTCTCTTGGTTGGGCCCAAACCTAGGTGTCTTGGCCCTCCAAAACTACTTCATACACAAACCAATAGTGAAATTCCCATTAACATAAAATAAGAGTCACATACGTCATATGAAAGATGATACAATTGTCAAGCACTAGGCTCTCAGTATATACTCCTAGTTGCAACAAAAATTTTAATCCTAATGAGCCTTTTGGATGTATTATTTATACCAAAATTAGTTAAGCGAAGTTCCCTTGAAAAGAGGAGTGATTCCCTCCAAAAACTCAAGATTTGTGGATCTAGTTTCCTTTGGTCTTCACATGTACTTGGAGATCCTTGGCTGCTAGTGAATTCAAGTTGTTGGTGAGGATTCTATGATCTCAAGTAGAGTTGGATAGTTAGTGAGGTGGACAAGCCTCATATATTCTCTTTGGTTGTCTCCATCAAGCCCCTGCATAGTAAATATCTCCAAAAATGTTTCTTTCTCCTGCATATTAATCACATTAGGCCATGCAATATGAAAAACACCATTTAGTCTTGTTACTAAGCATATTATGGCTAAAAATGAGAATTAATGTGAGAAAAGGAGAGTTTTAAGGGATGTAGGATAGCACAATGAACCTAAAAATATAGATATTGATGGGACCCATCAATAGTTGGTCAATTGGTTATCAAAGTGATTATGGAAAATATCAAACTGAAAAGCATATTAAAAGAACTAGAAGACTTTTTAGATATAGTTCCTTTGTTAATTACTCCACTAACAATACAATCACCTTCATTGTCAAGTTTTTCTACTGGTACATTATAAACGTATAACAAGGTTGTGAATCTTCTTAATGTAGTGAAGTCACAAATCATTGATAACATATGCCAAAGATTATAAATTGTTGGTGATGCATGGTAAGAAATTTTTTATTTAACACATTTGCAACAACAAATGATGATATTTTGTGAATTCATTTAACACTAATTTTGAGGAATATAGGAAATTCGCTAACAATGATTTAGTTACTTTTCCCCAGAGGCTAGGACTACTCTTTGATATTGAAAAGAAAAATCAACATCTTCCAGATGTTAATCAAATAAAGAAATTCAAAGCTGGATGGGCGGAGAGGATCAACACACTTGAGGATATTATTTCTGACTATGATAAGTTATACAAAAAAAGAGGTGATTCCTATCTCAAGGAATAGAAATTATAGAATGCTTAGATAGTCTACACATCCTCCACAATTCTGAGTTAATTTCAAGTAACACATTACAAGTCGAATTGGACCAGAAAAAACATGCAATGGAAACGTATTTTTATAGCATCATTCATTTTACTACAGAACAAATTAACACATGGCTTTTTACTTTTTCTAAATTCAATAAGCAGAACACTGATTCAGTTTCCCGAGTACAAGAAGAAGTTAGGGAAATTGAAAAAGAGTTTTTCACTAAAAATTTGAAAATAGAAATTATAGTTGCTCCTGACAGGGATTACATTAAAACTATGGTGAATGCATTTGTTGAATGCGTCATTAAATCATAACAAATCTAACATAAGCACAGTCATGGAAAACAATTTTGAATAGTGTAAATACTTTCAAATTGTTCAACCTTCGATTTTTTGTTAGCTAATATAAGAGAATTTAGCTTTGTTGATTATGTTATGGTGATATTTTCTAATTACTATATACAACCTTTTTTTTTTCTTTTTTTTCTTTTTTTTCTTTTTTTCTTTTCTGGTTACATATGCCTTTTTTAGTGTTACAATTTACACAAACACAATCCCATTTTTCACTAGAAAAATACATTTACTTTACAGTTTTAGTTCCACAATTCTGTCGATTCTATTCTGCGACTGTATTTTATGATTATCTTTTCAATATGATATCATACATATTTGAATTATGGTTATGTTCATTGACATTTGATTCTAACTACAATTATCACTGAATCTACTCTATATGAATGTTAAGATAATGTTTTCTATAAATTTTCGAAGATAAGCTTTCAAGTTTTCTATTATATTCACCATTATGTTGTTTCTCTAAATTAAATTTAATGTTTGACAATAGTTTTGGATTTTAGACATATATCTCTTAATAATAGAATACAAGCACAATGTCTTCAAAACTGCATAGGTTTCATTCCACAGAATATGGAAATCGAGATAAACTTTTAATTATAGTTGAGCCACACTACCACATTCTGCGGAATCAAAGCTCACTTTAACTGTGCGTATGCACATTAATTAATTAATTATGTTTTTGACACATCCTTTATGTGTACAATAAAATATTTCTTGGTATTACAGTTCTGATTTTGTTGAGAAAAATTGTTTTTAATGCCTATGTTGGCTTGGTGGGGCATAACCCAGGTTCATTGTTGGTTAGCCAAACAAATCCCTACACTACTTGTCCATTTAGCATCAACCCACGGAGCGCAGACCAAAGTCTCATCTGAAGCAGTATGGGGGGATGCTGGAACCACGTTTCCGCACCTTGAGATGGTCCTGATGTCAGTTTATTCCTTCTATTCTTGCCCTCATGTAGGTCACTTAGCTCTAGAGCTTAGCAGACTAGCCCTTCACTCCACCCTTCAGTACCTCTTTAAAAAGGTACGATTGACCTTCACGCAGCCCTAACCTTCAGTTTAGGTACTTTCACATTGCTAACACAGCATACCATGTAAATTCCCAAGCTAGTTTAAGTGTCTTACTTATCTTATTAGATAATCACAGTTAGCATTGCGTAAATAGATGTTCTTACTTGCTTCACTTACCCAACGTAATTACATACATTCAAGCATCATATAAGCATTATAAATGAAATTCATACATAACATGTCAAGATGCATTAACAGGAAACAAAGACACAGAATTCATAGAATGCTTCTCTTTATTGATATCTTTAGATGATTACAGACTCTATCTGCCCTGCGCACACAACTACAAGGGTCCATGCACTCAGTGACGGACTTCCACCCTAGGCCTCTACACACTCAGCTGCAGAGCCTCTACATACGCTACGACTTGAAACTTAGACTTCTTCCTTCAGAGCTATGACTAGCTTAGCGACTATTGAAATACTTAGAGCTTACTTACTTAGTTCTTTTTATACAATCCCATGGTCCACGGACCATGGGTAGATCTTTTACAACCGACTTTACTTTACAAAAATAAGGGCGGACAACCCTTTATGACTCATGACACCTTCACACTCCGCGACCACAAAATGCAGAGACTTTACAATTTTATTATAAAATTTGACCCAAACATGGGCTTTTAGCCCCAAAACTGTCCTTCGGAAATCTGGTTCCCAACAGGCCCCCAACACAAACATCACGACTCACCCTTGAGTCACTTAGCAAGCGCAGAGATCTTGGCATGAAGACCTTCCAACTCGACCCATATGACCGCAACCTTGACAGTGTACTGAGCTACTGCCTGCTTTATGTCTTCGACCATCTACTCAGTCATTGCTCTTGAACTATCGGCCTGAAGCTTTTATTGAGTTACTTGCAAAGTGTCAAACTTTCCTTCAATAGAGCCTATTACTGTGTAATCCTCATCCAACCAGGGCTTTAGCCTTGTCTTTAGCACTACTTCCTTATGCAGTGCTGCATCCACATGTTCTTTAAGTTGCTTAGCCTCCTGCTGCTTTGCTAGTCTTTGTGTTAGCGCGATGGTTCATGTTATTTCCTTGACCTCATCATAGCGCTGCTGTAGCTCACGCACTTTTATCTCTAGTCGAAGTATGTGAGGGTCCTCCCGTAGGCTTCTCAGGACCTCAAATGATTGCTCAAAATGTTACGTGCAGTCTATTATTGCACTGTCCACCACCACTACTGCTTCTGTGATAGCAGTCGCTCACTGCTCCTTTACTTCTGGCGGAGTTGAAGGCTAGGCCTTCAACTGCAACTCTGTGATCTGCAGGTTCAACTCCAACTTAACCCTTGCCATTTTTGTTCGAGCGTCGCGCACCCCTATGGCCAGCTTGTGGACGCAAACCTCGACTGGTTCCTCCTCAAGAATCACCAACTCTAGGACCATTTGGCTTGCCTCCTCGACGACCTACATAATACACTTGTTCTGATTGGTCACCTTGGTCACAACGACGATGGCAGAGTCTCGTTTTAGTGACATCTGCTCATTGTTGATCCACTATTCACTAATCACTTGGAGGGCACGGCGCTCACGGGCCCTTAGCTTTGCAATCACCCCATCCTGCAAGAGGTGGAGCACTTCACCAGGGAGAACGAGAACTATGAGATTTAACCCTACTCCCTTTAGGGCACTGACAGTGGGCCTGTCAGCTTCATTGTCCATGGTAAGTGCTCCATCAGGCAACACTATCGCACTTGAGACCTTCGCGCGCAGCATCTTGATAGTCTTTGAAGTGTCGATAGCAAGGATGGTGGACATCGTGCCAGCCTGAGATGCGCGGGTCTGTAGCTCTTGTAAACCTATTTGGATAGCCTCCAATATTATCTGTTGCTGTTGCTCAAACTATTGAGGGGCCTCTGCAGTGACATCCTGCACCGTGTCACAGACGTTATGCAAATCACCCTATGTTAGTGTGATAGGGTCTAGTGATGTCTTGGTAGCCTTTGATTTCTTCCTAGACCCTCCTTTCTCCTGCTCCCTTGGGCGCTTGATGCGGGCAGACGTCTCTTGAGGGTCCGCGTCATGTTGTTTTGTCTTCTCGTCCATCTCCTCCTCTATCTCATGGGAAGGCGACCTTGCGTCTTTGTTAGAGCCCTGCTCTGTTCCACCTATTTTCTTCCCTATCTACTGAGCGGCATTGCACTCTGCTTGGGCCTTATTAGCAGCCTCCTTTTTCCTCTTCTTGGCCAGCTGTGTCATCTTAAGCTTGGCCTCCTCCTTCTTTTTCTACACAGAGGACTTTCTCCCTCCCACCACCAAGTCTGTTGTAGCATGCCACTCTGTCGGCCACTGATCAAGTACTGTATCAATGGGGTCATCCGTTGCCAGGTAAGATAAGTTGTACCAATTCTGTGTAGGGTCCTTTCGCGCCCTGATGCACACATGGTGAAATTCTGCTTTAAACTCTGCATAGCCCTATACGTTGGTGTACACCGTAGGCGATAATCACAGTTTGTGATTGACGGCCATGCGGATGTTCATCTCCATCAAGATCTAGAAGATCTTGTTGTCCTTGACATGCTACGCATCCTTGGTCGCCCACAGCGAAGCATACTTCGCTGCTTATGGTAGGTCTGGTACGACCGAAGGGAATTGACTGTCCTCTGGTAGTTCCTATGCTACCAACACAATTAACAATAAGAGCCAGGCATAGTGGAATGTCTTTCTAGGCTCCTGCACTTCATGGCAGTTTGTTAGCAACTCGCCACAAAGGTAGACCAACCAGTTGAACTAGACTCCTTCGGCGCACTGGGCTGCTAGTGCAACGACAAGCACCGGTACCCAATTGGCGTGACACTTCCTCATCACCTTCCCTGCTAAAACCTATGTAACTACCTTTACCGCAGGGTTGCAGATGCTGGTTATGGCATATTCATGTGACTTCTTCACCAAATTAAACTTTTCCTTCATGGCCTCCAGGAGGGCCTTCTCACCACCCTTTTTGCAAAATATCATGGCTGGATTCTCTCCTGTGTAAGGCAATCGCGTGATCCTGTGGATCAACCTGTCAGTGATGGGTATTGGCTCCTCTAGCCACAGACACCCATTATGCACCAAGAATAACAGCTGCTTGATGACCAATACTTTCATCAAGGTGTGGTTATAGTGCGGTACCCAAAGTAGGTTGAGCAACCATGCCTTGTCTACTCCTCTGAGCCACCTCTGTAGCTCCAATGCAGTCATTCTAGTGTTTGTATCGATGATGCGACACATTAGCTGCTGGATCACCAGGTGTGGGAACTTCTCATGATTAGCCAAGTCCCAATCCTCAAGTGTTTCCACATAGCATATGGAGTTTCCTTTCCATGGATACTCGAGACAATGTGATCTCGAACTCCCTCAAGGATTATTTGCCTTGCCTTCGCCACACACTTCTTCTGTTCAGCCAAATTTTGTGCATCTGATGCTACTAGCTTAGGAATTTCTTGATCAATGAATTCCTTCAAACCATTATCCTCTATCACAAAGTCCATTCTGTCTCTCCAGGCTATAAAATTTGAGTTGTCTTCCAAGGCATACTCTAGCCACAAATCATAGAATGCCATCTGCCGATCCTGAAGTATGTATTGCAAATTCAAATTTCACTTGTAACTAAAAACTCAAAACTTTGAAATCTCCTCTAGTATACTATTCTCAGCTTTGATACCATGTAGAAAATCCTGTAGATTCACAAGATCATGCAATTTACTAAATCACAAGACAAGAATCTACTTCTACTTTCAACCAGCGGAAGCCAATAGATCGATGAAAACAATAAGAAGAAGAAGAATATAAATCAATGGCACATAACAAAAGATGTATCTAGGGAAATTCACTGCTTAAAACCTCACTATTTGTATTGCATATATCAGAAATATGAGTGAAGATACAAAGCTTGTTCTCACTAGAACAATTCCGCACAAGTATGCTCAACTCTCTTAGCTCACAAGTAATCTCAAGCTAAATGATTAGCCTATTCTGCAGCTCTCCAAGCCCCTATTTCATTGTGTAATTCCTATGGCTGAATAAACCTTATTAATGGGAATCCAGTGCTTCCAAAATTGCGCAATCCAAACTAGCTCTAGTTCCTGATTATATGCATGATCTATACAACTCAGTAAACCATACAACTGATAGTACATTGTCACTGCACTCTAGTCTCAACGAGGTCTTTCTCTAAATTTACATGCATGAGTTTCTCATGAGAAAATAATCAGTTAACTGGAGTAGCACTAATGGATGCATTAGTGCACCAACTAACTGTTAGTCCTCTATTAGTTCCAAAAACAATTTACAACTAATTTAACTGAGCTTAACTCAGTAAACTGAGTGATCTATTTTCCAACTCAATTTAAAGTCATACTGGACCCCTAAAACTTAGGGAGAACATATACATGACTACAAAAAGAATTCCAAGTCAAAACTCCTAAGCTTATTAAGTTAATTAAACTTAATTAAATATTTACAAGTTTCTATGAGAGTAGAATTCGATTTTAATTCTCAATTTAATTCAAGGACAAATTAAACTAAAATTTCTTGTTACCATTTCTCAACAATGCCTAGCAACTGTAGATGCATATATAGGATGCCGAACAGGGAATATGATGATTGCAGAAGGGACTTCTATTAAAATCTCATCTTATATTTTCTTTCTAGACCTAGCCTATTAGTTGGAAATTATCAATTGTTCCCTCCCAAATATAAGGAAGAAAATTTGTGTTCTCATATTACTCTAGATGAAGCTCTTATTTTTAAATGGAAAACTGAGGATGATGTAATTAATGGCTTTATCAACCAACCTTTTACTATTGGGAATCCAACATGACAAATGTTAAAATCTATGCTTGATAATGAGGCCCAAGGAGATCCATTGGAGGTTTTCAATAATGATCATATACCCACAACTGCATTTCGTAATAATGTTCCCATTAAAATTGAACCTAGTAAGACTTTGAACATTAATGCTAATATGGATGACCTACAACGTAAAATGTCAATTCAAATCCTCCATAAACATAAACAACCATTTTCTTGGGAATATTCTAATATGAGATGCAACAATCCTCAATTGTGTACACGTTACATTTATATACAAAAATATGCCCATTCCATTCGCCAACCTCAAAGAAGACTAAATCCACACCTTAGGGATATAGTAAAAAACGAGTCACAAAAAATTCTTGATGTTAATTTCATAGATCCTATCTCTCATAGCCAATGGGTTTCACTGCTGGTTGTGGTCCCTAAGAAAAATGGCAAATGGATAATTTGTGTGGATTACAGAGAATTAAATAAAGCTACAAAAAAATATCACTTTTGTCTTCCATTTGTAGATCAGGTCCTCGACACTCTTTCTGGAAAGAATTTTTCTCTTTCCTGGATGGTTTTAGTGGATATAATCAAATCCAGATTGCTCCTGAAGATTAGGACAAAACCACATTCACCTATCCATGGGGAACATTTGCATACAGGGTTTTACCATTTGGGCTGTGCAATGCACCAACCACTTTCCAGAGGGAAATCTTGAGTATTTTTCTGACTTAATCAGTGAAGGACTTGAACTATACATGGATGATTTCACTCCCTATGGAAATGAATTTGACCAAGCCTTACAGAATCTAGAAAAATTTCTTGAACGATGCATCACTACTAGATTATGCCTTAGTAATGAAAAGTGTCATATGATGATGACAAAGGGCATAGTTCTAGGGCATTATATTTCTATTGTAGGCATCTAAGTAGACCCAACAAATATTGAGGTAATTCTTACATTACCTACTCCTTGTACACCAATTGAGGTGCGTAGTTTCCTTGGCGACGCTGGATATTGTTGTCGTTTTATAATGTTTTTTCCAAAAATAGCAACACCATTGTATGTTTTGAAATGAAATGTGGAATTTGAATGGACTGATAGG
The DNA here is from genome assembly GCA_031772625.1 of Pinus tabuliformis. Taxonomy (NCBI): domain Eukaryota; kingdom Viridiplantae; phylum Streptophyta; class Pinopsida; order Pinales; family Pinaceae; genus Pinus; species Pinus tabuliformis. The sequence goes on from CM062811.1 coordinate 460,023,630, forward strand.
TGTGATGTTGCTTTTGTATATCTTAAAAAGATGGTCTCAACAACCCCTATGTTATGAGGGCCAAATTGGAATTTACCATTCCACATTTCATCTGATGCATCAGACACAACAATAGGAGTTGTACTTGGACAAGAAGAAGATAAAAAACCTTATGCCATCTATTATATCAACAAGAATCTTACACCAACAAAGCTAAATTATACAGTGACAGAAAAATAATTCTTAGTTGTTGTTTATTCTATCAATAAATTTCGTCACTACATAACAGGATACCCAGTATTTTTATATACTAATCATTCTTCCATTAGGTATTTAGCTAATAATCATATTACCAATAGTCAAATAAATCGTTGGTTACTATTATTACAAAAAATTGATATTACCATAAAGGATCAACCGGGGAAGGAGAACCTTATTTTGGATTTTCTGTCCATAGTTCTGATAGTGGCTAATTATTTACCTGTGGAAGATTAGATTCTGGATGAAAATATGTTTGTCGTGATAGTTAAAACACCTTGGTATGATGATGTGTCCAAATACCTAGGAGCAGAAAAATTTCCAACACATTTACCATCCCAGGAAAAGAAGCTTATCGTTCAACACAGTGCGTAGTTATCCTGGATTGATGGTTACTTCTTCCATACAGGGTATGATTTTTAAATCTGTAGATGCATCAGGGAAGATGAAGTTTATGATATTATTAAGGCTTGTCATGATGACCCCTATAGGGGGAAATTCGTTGATCAAATAACTAGGAATAAAGTGTTATACATGGGCTATTATTGGCCCATAATATATAAGGATGCAAGGAAATATGTCCATAGTTGTGATAGTTGTTAGAGGATGGGTTGCCCCATTGGCCAATGAAATTCCCTTGTAGCCACAAATTGTACTTGAACCCTTTGAAAGATGGGCATTGGATTTTGTTGGCCCCTTCAACCCATCGTCAAATAAGAAGGTGTATATTATGGTTTGCACAGACTATATAACTAAATGAGTGGAGGCAGTAGCTCTCTCAAAGGCTAGAGAAGAGGCAATAATTGACCTTTTTTTTTACTATTTGTACGATATGGATTTCCTAGAGAGATCATAATAGATGGAGGATCATAGTTCACTTCCCACAAAATTTTTGCTACCTTGCAGAAATATCACATTAAACACATAATTACTTCCCCTTACCATCCTCAAGAAAATGGACAGGTGGAAAGCACCAATAAAGTTCTGGAGGCAATATTAACCAAAATAGTATTTGCAAACCATCTGAATTGGGTTGTCAAACTCCCTGAGGCCTTATGGGCCTATTGAACAACTTGGCACAACACTACTAGTTTTTCACTGTACCAGCTTGTTTTTGTTAAGGAGCCCATTTTTCTAATATAATTCGAAATTAAGACTCTCAAAACCGAAAGGGAAGTCAGATTGGATTTTACAAAAGTGAAAAAACAACGCCTACAACAACTTAATGAACTGGATGAAATGTGCCAATTGGCCTTGCACCATACATCTGTATTCAACAGCAAAAGGCCAAATGGCATGATCATCTCATCAAGAAGAAAACCTTTCAGAAGGGTGATTGGGCACTATTAAATTCAATATTTCCCAGGGAAACTCCAAACAAGATGGTTGGGACCATATGAGGTTACTAAAGTTCATGAAAATGGTACAATGAGCCTTACTACGATTGATGGATTTGGCATCTCTTTCCTTTCCAATAGACACTGACTTTTTTTGTATCACCAACCACTCACATGAGAGTATTTTCTTCTTGAGGTAAGTAATGATTCCAACCTGCAGGTTATAGCTGATCAGGGAGATAACCCTACAACTACAACTAGCTGAAGCATTCTTTTGAAACTTATTTCATTATGTAAGGGGAATAGCCCCGTCTATACTATATCAATCAGGCTCTCCCTCTTGATCTAGTTCCATCTCTATAATAAATAAGTTCCTATCCGTGTTTCGCATAATGTACATACTTTTGTGAAAGTTTTTTATTAAATATTAGTTAAAAAAAAAGGAGGAGGTTTCTATTTCCTTAGTTTCAACTATTTTTTCCTTAGTCACAACTGTTGTTCCCTTAGTTTTAGCTGTTTTTCCCTTAGTCACAGTTGTTTTTCCCTTAGTTTTAGTTTTTGTTCCCTTGGTCGCAGTTGTTGTTTTCTTAGTTACAATTGTTGTCCCCTTTGTCACAGTTGTTGTTCCCTTGGTCATGGTTCCTGTTTCCTTGGTCACAGTTGTTGTTTCCTTTGTCATGGTTGATGTTTCCTAAGCTACAACTATTTTAGACATAGTTATCATTTTTGGCTTGTTTTTATTGAAATTCTTGTTTGATATAATGGTGAGACAATTAGTTTTCCCAAGTGATTACCGTAAGAGAATGTTTATAAGGAATTTTAATGGACTTTTAAACCTCTTAAAACTTTAAACAACCTTGATATTGTACATACATAGATACATTTATAATGCATTCCTTCAATCACAACTAGAGGAATTTTTCTTCATTTTAATTTCTCATGGTCCTTTGATCTCCTTCAAAAATAAATCTTGGGAAGAAAAATGGCAAGCTAAAAATAGGTATTTATTAAAATATGTTTTACTCCATCCTTGACTCTTAAGGAGTTGGTAGGCCACCCCATTTACTAATGTTTTTTCATAACAAAACAAAAATAAAATAAAAAATAAAAGAATCGAACAAAGGATAGGAGGTCTCCTCACGAACCATCCTACCATGATCATAGGACTTAACGGGGCAACATTACCACTCTGGTCACCAATCTAGGGTAATGGCCTTCGATCATTAGGTCGAAGGACAAGAGGTCTCATCATGAGATGACTTGTTCATCTCATTATCTATGGTGAATGGCATTGTTATCAACTTGTCACCACGCCAGAACAATGGCCTTTTATCGATAATCGAAAAAATAATAGTTATGATTTCCTTTTAGTAAAATGGGACACTAGCACATCAATGGGTTAAAAGGAAACTTGTCGAGGCTACTGATGCATGCTGGAAGTAGAGGACATGCCTATGGTACTGAAGTAAATCTTAAATTACCAATCTAAAAGTTAGCTAGTTTTCCTTCCCTTAGCAATAATAGAGGAAAATCGTTGGATTACCATGGAAAATTATTAAATTTTTTCTTGAAAAATGGTGATGATATGTATAAATAATTAATTTTAACTTTTACATATTAGGGATGTAATATTTTTGAAGAACTGCTAAGTCTATTTAAAATTTCTTTTGTTTCTCTCTAAGAGTAATATTTTGGCACATATTGTATTATCCATTTTTCCACGTTTAAAATATCTTTACATGATTTTACTCCATTTTGATGCTTTAGGTGTCATAATATATAGTCTTTTCAACATGCTTTATGATTATTGCATCCAATAATTATGTCGCATGCTTAACCCTTTATTTCTATTTTTCACGATTGTTCCATTATGTCTAATTAATATACCCTTACCCATTAGTCATGTCAACCGTATTAACATATCAAACACATGATGAATGGTCGTGGGTGACCTCTAACTTGATGGGGGGGGTGAAAGGCTAAATATACAATTGGAGGCTTATTTTTTTCAAATATCATTGCATGTTATGATTCTCCACTCTATGAAAATTTGTATTTTCTAAACTTTTCTATTGCTAGCTCCAAATTCCTCTGCCAAAATGGGCAGCCATTCAGTGCGTAGTGAACCTGCCCAATTGTGGATCTCTGAGAAAACATGTAATATACTAGATCAAGTAGGGTGGTTAAACTATTTTCTGTAACTGTGAGGATTTGATAATGATGTCGCCTTGGAATTTACAAGGAATTTGAGAAATGGGGTAACATTGGTAAAGGGTAGAAAAATACATGTAAATGAAGAAACCTTGGAAGAAGTGACATGCCTCTCCATAGAAGGAGAGAGGTGGTTAGAAATACATACTCAGTTACAAAGCACAATGTCCTATTTGTGAATCCTAGAAAGGAACTACTCAGGAAAGGAAAAGGGTACAATCCTACCTCATTCCCATAGCCATCGAGGGAATTAGCAGGCATCATCCAAAGGTCAATCACTTGCGATGGATGATATGACATGGTAAGAGGCTGAAATTTGATGGCAGCATTGAGACATAAGGTACTCCTAAACCTTCCTTATTTTCTGAATTCATTATTGCATGAAACTGCTATAAGACTCAAAAGATCTAAGGACCAAGCCTTAGTTGCAAATAACTTTGGGCTCATAAAAATAATAGTTTTCAAAGGATTGAATCAAGCACAATTGAGCTCGGAATATTTCTTAGGAAACTCTGAGGCTCCACCAAAAAATGAAGCATCCATTGAAGGTTTTGGAAATACCGCACTTAACAATGCGCAGGCAGAGATGAGTGAGGAGGCCAATCAAAATGAAAATTCCACAATAGAAGGTACCTCATAGGGAATAAAGCAAAACTCAAACCCTCAGCAATTAACCAGGATAGAGAAAAGAATGGCTTCTATCTTCGCTTCCCTACCTAGAAAAAGGAGAAGATCATCTAGGTTGGCTAAATCACAAAATTCTATAAACTCCTCTGAACAACCACTGGAACAAAGTGGGCCCCGAGAATTTACTGATACAGAAGGAACACAACAGGAGATCCATCAGGAGGATTTCCCTCAAAATAAGGAAATAGAAGTAGCCCAAACTTTGGAAGGATTGGAGAAATTTCTAAAGTGTGTGAATTTAGAAGAAGTTACAAATTGTTCAGAAAATCCTTTTGACCAAAAGACGTCGCCTAATTATCATACTGCTCCTCCTAATTCTATCACTACCATTATTCTAGAATCCTTGAAACCCCCTTCCCCTGAAGAATAACTTTACAATTTCCTTTGGAAAACTTGGAACAAGAAGTCAAATTTTTAGCTAAACCTCAAGGTGACAAAGATCTTGTGGAACTTTTAATCGATTCTACAATTGAATCCACCCAAGAAATGATGGTTGAAGTACTTGAGGCCATAACCATTATTTCGTCTTCTCTAGTTACTATGGCCAAAAACTTTACACAAAAGATTAGCAGAGACCTAAAGGGTAAAAGGAAAAGCGAGGCCAACAAAGAAATTGAGTTATTAGGAAAGGAAAATAGGAAGCTACAAAGGAAGGTGTTGAAATTGAAGAAATGGTTATAGGATGCTAATCCTCAAAGGAGTCATGAGAAGAAAAATGATAAGAAAATAAACGTTCAAGAAAATGAGACTCAAACCGAATTTGGAAACTTTGTTGTTACCTCTACTATGGGAACTCAAACTGAGTTGGATCCATTAATAATTGATGTTTCGACTTCTGAAGCAAGGACACAAATAGATTCACCAATTTTCATTACGAGAGAAGTACAAACATAACATGTACCTCCATATACCCCTTTCATTATGGAAGCCACCATCTAGGTTTTAAACAAAACAACGGAGGGACAATGAGAAACTATAGCTTGATACCAGAAAGAGGTAGTACCTCAAAAGTAGCACCAAGAGTTACTTAAAATTTTTAAGGCATTATTAGCCATGGAAGATGAGACTGATGCCGAGATTAGAGTAGCTGAGAAAAGGATTCAGATTCTGAAGGTTCATCTTGAAAATGATATGGAACAAATAAAGGAAATTTGTTCTATATATTCTGATATTCTATCTTGTAGATCTCCGACCCAAAATTACACTTTATTTCTGTTAGAATGATATTTATTGCTTAATTCAAAGCCAAACAGTCTGGAAAAACGTATGAATTCGATAATGTTTTGGACTTTGTTACCTCTTTTCATAAGCAGGATGAGAACACAAGATACTTATTATGTGAGATGTACATGCACAACTTTTTCCTAGAAGAGAAGGTGAATGAGAATCATGTTCCTTTCATAGGGGATGTGCAGTTTCAAGCTTTTATATCATTATCTCAAAATCAGATAAAGTGGGTTAAATCTTATAATATGTTTCAAAGAAGAGAGCTCAACCTGGAACTTTCAGTTAGAGGAGAGACACAGAACCTTCTGCACACACTTACGTGTCATAGAAAGTTTGTGGAACAGTCTAGTGTTGTTGATGCCTTGGCACCCATCCACAATGATGTTCTGCAAGCGATACTAGAATATTTGTTAGACATCAAGGCTAAATCTCTTTGAGGATCCAGGCAGAGATGGGAGGCATGATCTGGAGAAATGAAAAATATAGAACCTTTTGGTTTTCAAAATTTCCATCATGCTATGAGTAGGGCATGGGATTATGCTCATCTAGTATTGGAAGAAGGTACTAGTTGGATGGGGTGCAGATATAGATGCCCCATAGTAATGTGTCCCCATTCCTACTACAAATCTAAGTATGAATCAGCAGATGCAGGTAAGTGTGTTTCTTTTCAAGAAATTTGGAGTAGGAATGGATTTCGGCATGTAGGAGAAGAACCTTAACCAACCTATTCCTTAAATGTTCTTGATGTCAATCACTTATTTTCATGAGGTCATGCAAAAAGGTAAGCTAGGGGGTGATGTTGGGCTTCGTAATTGATTCAATTTTCTTATCTTGTTTCTTATTTTTATGTTTGTTTTCTAATGCTTTTTGTGTGCAAAATGTAATAAATCATGTGATATTAATCCTAGAAAGGAGCCAATGGATTTTCATCATTGTATCTCTTTAAGAATTGATTTAAATTACGAAAGGTGTGATTTACTTACTATTTGAATTGTTATTTGAATAGGGATATATGATATCAAGTGTTGTTCCCTGGAATAGTTGAGGAAGAACATATTATGAGGAGTTGTTTGGATTAATTATAACCAGCTGAACGAGATCGAATTCTATCGTGGATGGATCAGTTGGGGAAGAGATCTTGGCCTTGCTATTCTGGGGAAATGTTGGAGATTTTTGTAATTTGAATAAAGCATCCTGAGAATCTTCAAATTCTCAAGATCACTTTTCTATTTGAAAATAGACTTATTTGTAATATAAAAATGAGGAATTGAACCTCAATAGTTTAGTTTGAGATATATTCATTTTGATCTATGTTGTAAATTTTATAGGCATTCCTTGTAATTTACTCAATATAAATTAATGGAGACTTTTGTGGTTTGATATTAACTTATTGTGTTGAGTTAGATATGAGGCAGTTGAATTCCAGTGATTTTGTGCCTAGTCCTAAAACTACTAATGTCTTTTCTTGTATTATTAAATTTGTACTCTAATTTTAGTTCTTGTTCTACAATTATTCAATAGTTTTCTAGATCTAATTGCTTATTATCAAATTGATTGTCAAAGTATGAGTTTTTATAGCAACTATAGTTGAATATTATAGATTTAGATTTACTACAATTGGTTTTTTTAGTATTATCTTTCCTTGTTGTTCCCTGTGATTAATGTAGAATTGTTAATTCTGAAGACTTGATATCATTTTCGGCAGATTCATTTCTAGTCATTGTATTTTTCCTTTCTTGCTGGTGTAGTTTCTTAGGAAAAAACTTCGTATTTAGTTGGCTTAATTCACTGTTTTTGGTAAGAGACTTAATTATTTGATTATTTTAGCAATCTCGATTTTTTAAGCTTGAAGTATAGAATTTAAGAGAAAGTTATTTCTTTCAATAATTCCAAGTTGTTCCTTTTATTCACATGTCTTTACTTTTCATTAGGATCATACAAATTAGATAATATTAGCACCGTCTCTTGCACAAACTCTGTGGACAACCTTGAAATAAATAGAAGAAACTCCAGGTTGATGATTTAATGTTTAGAGGTCAGTTGTTGGTCTTTAGGAACAACTAAGCGCTCCAACATGTGGATGAATCTAAATGATCAGGTAAGATGTTGGGAACCTTGAACTTTACATTGTTTGCATTAATTCCTAAAGACATGGCGTAGCTTCTTTGAAGGATTTCTTCCATATTTCTTGTTTTAATGTCATCTACAAATTGGTCAAAAAAATCTTAACTAATAGGCTAAAACCAATCTTAAGAAGATTGGTTTCAAAAGAGATCTTTGGGTTTCTAAGTAATCACCGAATTCAAGATGTAATTGTTATTGCTTAGGAGGGGCTTCATTTAATCAAAAAATCAAATTCCTTAGTATTGGTTCTAAAGTTGCATTTTTCTAAAGCTTATGATAGATTGAGTTGGTTTTATATTAGGCCACTCCTTCTTCAAATGGGTATCAATTTGGTGATTAATTCTACCATGGGATGTGCCTAGTTAGTATCCTTTATTATTATTATTATTATTATTTCTCCCTCTAAGTTCTTTCAAGTTTCCCTATGGCTCAAGCAAGGTTTCCCTTTGCCAACTTTACGATTCCTTTTAGTCACAATAGGTCTTAGCATTCTCTCAAAATATGCTTGTCATCGTGGTTCTCTGAAAGGGTGTAATAATTTATTCATCTAAGTTCACATCTACATTTCTCCTCATTAATGATATTTTTCCTTTTGGAGATGGGTCTTAAAACGAGTTCCTCGAGTTAAAAATAAATTTTGTATCTTAAGTTAAAAATAAATCTTGACTATCATTGTTCTATTACTATTATGAATTTTAATCATTCTAAACCATGCCTCTTACATAATTCTCTTTCTATAGAATCCTTGATGGATTTGGAAGTTTCCCTTCATTTTATGAATAATGTTTTTGATAAAGGATTTAAATATTTGAGTTTATTCCACAATGTTAATTCTCACATGATTTACAATTTGTTCTAGCTTTACAATAATATTGAGGAACACATTTCTTTATGGATGAGTGGCTTTCTAGAGGAGGCAGGTGTGTCTTGTTATATTCAAGTTTGGAGATTATTCCTATGTATTGGATCTATTGTGTAAATCCATAAGGGTATTCTTAATAAGAATAGATAGAGAATTTTTTAGTTCCTTTTGTCTTAAATAAAGTTGTTGATGGGATCCCTCTTATCAAATGGCTTATGATTTCTCTCCCCAAAGGCAAGGTAGATAGGGAGTTAACAATGCATATCTCTTTAGTCAAGCACTTCCTATGTCTAACCTATGGATACTTACATTCATTGAGTCCTTATGGGAAAGGATTATGAGATTGAAGTATTTAGGGAGGATTTTGATAAAGGAATGGTTCAGAAAGCCTAGAAAGTCTTCTAAATATTTCTTGGTGTTTTAAAAATATTTTGTACATGCATTTCCTTCTGTTGGTAATTGGAAAACCTAGCATATTGGGGATAGAAGGAAGATCTAGTTGGGAGAGGTCCTTGGATTGTGGTGGATGTTGGTTTTTTTCATCTAGAAAATATTGTTACTACCTTGCATGATAGATTTATTTTCTCCTTTCATGATTCCTAGTCTTAGAATATGTAGGGTTCTAAAAGAGGCAAGTGGAACTATGAAGATGAAATCCTTTCAATAGGTGATATGGAAAGTAGTGGCATGATTATGTTAGCTTGTTATGTGTTAGTTTTATCAATTTGAGAGAGGAATATGTTGATTCTTTATCTTGGTCCAAGAATCCTTTGTTAGGGGACTATCTAGTTAAGTTGAGATATCTTGCGCACATGGAGACAATGATCCAAGTTGATCCTTCATAATGGTGGGATAAATTTTGGAAGCTCTTTAGCCCTCTGAAGCCTAAAATAATATCATGGTTGGTGTTTGAGAATACGTTACTTACTTGGGACAATGGTCTTAAGCAGGGCTAGTATGGTCCTAACAAGTTCTCTATATGTAAGTTAGATGTTGAATCAATTAATCATATCTTTCTTCATTGTCTTTCCTTTCCAAATATCTAGTAAGTTATTATTTATTAGGAAAACGAAGTCCAAGTATATATGTTGTAAATTTTATTTGGATACTTATGTTTGGAATTTGATGATGGATGCTTCAATGGTTTCTTTGAATACATCCCCTATCATCCCGTATACTTAGTTTGGTGGGCTCAAAATCTATGAATCTTCTAGGATAAGTTTATTTGTTGGTATGGTGATCATATTATCCTATGAATATAAATATAAATTAAAGGTAAATTGTCTTAAATGTTTAATGATGCCTTCTCTAGGTTATGATCTTCCTTGGGGGTATTTTGATGGAGCTAGTCGAGCCTCTCCTCCCAAGAGTGGATTTAGTTTGGTCTTGTTTCTCAATTGGTCCCACTTCTTTGATATTGGATATGCATTAGGGAATGGCTCTAATTTTAAGGTCAAATTATCAACCTTATGGACTATTCATTATTTTGTATCCAAATAGAATATCAAGAATTTACAGTTGTTGGGACCCTCCAAGAGAACTATCAATTAGGCTAACAAAAGGAACAAAATGGAATTGGTTCACCTAAAGCATTTAATTCAATAAATTTAATCTTCTATTCAATCTTTCGAGTGGATTTTATTCTCACATATCTATAGGGGATTGAAGTATTATTCCACCTTCCCCAATAGGAAATTCTCTTGAATGAAGGTTTTATTTAATTTTATGAATTATTTGATGGCAGGGAATAGGAGGATATGGTATCCCATTATTAGTTTTACTATCCTAGTCTTATGGTATGTCATGTTTTTATTTGATATAGAGGATTTAATTTTTTCCATAAAGTATGTAAAGCTCTATATATGTAATTTTTTTATATAAATACTAAGTATGAATATGCAGAGGGTCAAATTTTAGGTATGAACTATATATAGATTTGGTATTTAGGGTATAAAGGTTAGTTTCTTTTTGCTATATTCTTTTGGAAAATATTATGTATATTCAACTTTGAATACAAAGACATTTTTTTGAAAAAAATATACACATAATAATATGAAAATAACAAGAATAATAGTTGTGATGTAGCATTGTCCCAACCTATACCACTATTGCTAATTAATTGACTAAAGATTACATGGAGTGCAGAGAAAACTTCTCACAACAAAAGAAAAAATATCTCTGCACAAAGCTATCTCGACAATGAAAGTTCTCTCCATAGTAAAATATTTCCACACAAGCTTCAACAACTAGTTTAATTGGGACACATACTTGCTACAATCGAGTAAAACAACAACTGGAATATTTGATTATGAAGAGATTTCACTATGTGGAAAATCTCCACACAAGGAAATCTCTACACATTGTTTTACATGCAAAGCTCTGCACACTTTTTAAAAGCTTTAAACTCCAGTTGTTAACGAATGTTTAAGTTTACATGCCTTTCTTTAAAAATAAAAATAAAAAAATTCAACCCCATGTGTTCCTAAATGAAACTTCGCATATGAAAGAAAACATCTCTTTGCACAAAGTTGTCTCCACAATGAAAGTTGTTAGCACAAATCTCTTTGTATAGTGAAAACATTCCACAGAAGCTTCAAGAACTAGTTTAATTGAGACACACTCATTACAATTGAGTAAAACAACAACTAGAATGTGTTATTGTGTGGAGCTTTCACTGTACAGAAAAGGTTCGGACAACCAAATCTCCACAGACTGTTTTACATTAAAAGTTTCACATTGTTTAAGGAATTTAAACACCAGGTGTTAACAAAAGTTTAGGTTTACATGCATTCATTTCAAAAAAAAAGAAAAAAATAAATGCCATGGGTTCCTAAATTCTTAATTTTACATGCTTTGAAATAAATTATTAACTGGGGAGACAACGCTAAGAAATAAACCTTAAAAATATTTACTAGACTTGTGTAGAGCTTTGCTTGTGCTAAGATTTCACTTTCATTATGCACAGAATTCACTATGAAATCACTTTTGCACATGGAAAACAACCTTCCCACAACTTCCTCCACACAACTACTTTTGTACTCAACAACGTCTTTCAGTCAGTCATTGACATTTGAAGTTGTTAGCTTGCAAAATACGTTCCTGAATAATAATTAAAAAAGATTTATTTGTTTATTATTTTAGTAAAAGGCATGTTATGCATAGCATTCATTAGATTTAACATTATTAAATAATTGTTGTTACAATTGGTTCATAGGTCGGTTTTATTGCTTGTTCCTTGCACAAATCTTTCCGTAGACACTTGCTTCGAACAAAAACCTATGCGCACACACAACCACTTCTACACAGCTACTTCAAGCTCTGTGCACATGCATTTTTTTTGCTCACACGCTTCATCCAAGTAGACACCTCTAGCTTCCTTTGCACAACTAGTTTCATATGCATGCGATATATAGGAGTCATTAGATTCAACATGATTAAATAATCATTCTTACTACTAGATCGGAGGTCAGTTCTCTTGTTTGGAAATGACAACATAATGGTTATAAAAAATATGTACAAAATGATGGGTGTGTGGAATAAGGAACATAAACCTTCGCACTCATGTACTTTCACACTTTGACATGGCACAATTGCTAAGATATCTTCATATTGTGAATATTGCTATGTCTACGATATTGTTGGTAATATTTTAATAATAAATAATGCATATATTCATATTTCGAATATCTCTAGTCAATTTTCATAGAGTTGTTAATAATATTTATCATTAAATAATTTTGATTTTAATATAAATATAACTTAATTTAATTTATATCTATGATAGTTTTTTAAGTGGGGAATCTCTTGTGCAAAGATTTCACTGTGTAGAAAAATATTGCTTTGCACAATGAAACTTTTCATTGTAAGTTCTGCACAATGACAACTTTGTACACAAAAGCTTCAAACAAAGATTGATGTTTTTCCTCCACACATATCCTATCCCCTGCACTATAAAATATTTGTATAATGAAACATAATATCATTATTTCAAAATTTATAGAAAACTATGAACGCGAACAAAACACATATTATATTAAATTATTCGCATAAGCATTTGTTAATAGCTATGTAGAATTATAGTTGCATAGAGATGTGAGAACTCATTCAAGGTTGTAGCTAATTTGTCTCATCTATTGTAATACAATAAAGGATGTGTGGAGAGATGTTTTAATTGTAATGCATTTTAAATCTTTTTTAATTAGTACACATAATATCCTATATCAATATATTGTGTGGAGCGTGGAGTGCGGATGCTCGTACAATGAAAGCTTGAGAGCTTATTTTGCATAATGGATTTTCTCTGCAGTCTCGAACATATGCATTTGTGTTGGCCGTCACATTATAGGGATTGCTTATGCACTTGGTGACATTGGCGGGATGGTTAAAAGGCTATATGTATACCTAATTTCCTAACTCCTTTAATTTTCACTTCACACAAAGCTCTACAATCAAATCTCTTCACACAATAAAATCTAGAAACAATATAAGGTTTTAGATATCATTTTTGGGATTCAACTGCGTTAAGTAAGTCATTCATGTATGACCATTTCCATGAGAGGTAGTCATAAATGACTAAGGTTTTTAATGGTTATTTTATGAAATTAGGCATATTTTAGGAGTGCATTGGATGATTTTAAGATTTCATTGTGCGTAGTAAATACTTTAACGAAGCTCATTAATTGATTAAAAGTTGTAACAACATAATAAAATCTTAACTTAGGTGGCATTGTATGATTTACATGTCTTCCAAAAAATCGAATGCATAAAAAAATTTCTTAGTCAGCATAACTTTCACCAATCATCTATGTAGAGGAAGCTTTGAACATTTCATTGTGTGGGTGTAAATGGATGTGTTGAAAGAAATTTGTACATCTGAGACTTCATTCATTATGTATAATGATATTTTTTTGTTCATGTTTCACGTAAAGCTAATTTCACATCTATGCACCCTCCATTTTTTGGCACATATGTTGTCGTCTAAACGTTGATAAATTATCCAAAGTGCTTAAATATTGTATGTATTTTTAGTACACTTGAACATAATTAAAAGCTTTATTAATTCAAATCTAAAGAATTGCAATTACTAATTGTATTCTTAATAGATCTATGTCTGAGATCCAAAACTATTTTCAAATGTTGATTTTGTTTTTAATCTATAACATGGGATTAGATATAAAACAAAGTGTCAAAGCATATGTTCTAAAACAAATAAAAGACGTCATCATAAAATTAATAGATTCAAAAAGTTTTAAATGGAAAATAGTTATTGTAGTTCAATTTGTAAATAAAAAATACTTCAAATCCTATTTAGATTCAAGGCATAGGCTGTTGGGAACGGGATTCCCCAAGGACAGTTTTTGGGCTAAAAGCCCATGTTTGGGTCAAATTTTGTAATAAAATTGTAAAGTCTTCTCATTTTGTGGTCACGAAGTGCGAAGGTGTCATGAGTCATAAAGGGTTGTCCGCCCTTATTTTTGTAAAGTAAAGTCGGTTGTAAAAGATCTACCCATGGTCCACGGACCATGGGAATTTATAAAAAGAGCTAATTAAGTAAGCTCTAAGTGGTTCAATAGTCGCTAAGTTAGTCGTAGCTTTGAAATAAGAAGTCTAAGTTTTGGGTCATAGCGCAGGTAGAGGCTCTGCAACTAAGTGTGCAGAGGCCTAGGTTGGAAGTCTGCAGCTGAGTGCGCAGACCCCTGCAGCTGTGTGCGCAAGGCGAATAGATTTTGTAATCATCTAAAGATATCAATAAAGAGAAGCATTCTATGAATTATGTGTCTTTGTTTCCTGTTAATGCATATTGACATGTTATGTATGAATTTCATTTATAATGCTTATATGATGTGTGAATGTATGTAATTACATTGGTTAAGTGAACGCAAGTAAGAACATCTATTTACGTGGTGCTAACTGTGATTATCTAATAAGATAAGTAAGACACTTAAACTAGCTTGGGAATTTGCACGGTACGCTGCCCTAGCTGCACGAAAGTACCTAAACTACACGTTAGGGCTACGCGATGGTCAATCGTACCTTTTCGTGGAGGTACTGAAGGGCAAAGTGAAGGGCTAGTCTGGTGAGCCCTAGAACTAAGTGACCTATGTAAAGGCAAGAATATAAGGAATAAAAACCGACATCACGACCATCTCAGGGTGCAGAAACTTGGTTCCAGCATCCCCCCATACTGCTTCAAGTGAGACTTCAGTCCGCGCTCTGCGAGCTGATGCCGAAAGGACCAGTAGTGTATGGGTTTGTTTGGCTAACTAACGCTGAACCTGGGTCAGGCCCCACCAAGCCAAAAAATGGCTTTGTTGCCGGGACTAGAATCTACATAAGAGATGTGTGATGTAGTATCACTAGAATCCAACTAAGAAAGAGATTGGAGATTGGTTGGATAGGAAGATCCACAAATTCATGGCACAGGAGAACAGGAACCCACGACTGACAAAGGAACAATGGATATACATGTACCTATATATAGAGATCCATGAGATATTTTTAAGTTCCTTTTCGGTTGAGCTATACGAGTGGATCGCGAAGCTAACAGGTAGCCAAGGAAGGTGGAGACTTGACAGTCCTATTGTTTGGACCCCAGAGCTAGTACATAAATTGGAAGCATCTGAGGATAAGATCACCCACATTGTTGATCATTGGATCGATCACATCATAGGAGGATTTGTAACTGAATTTGTAGTCGACACCTCAGTCAGCTACAGCAAGGCAGAGTGACGCTTTCTCAAAGCTCCGCGAGGTAAGTACTTGAAATCTTTGAATACCTGGATTAAAATGTTATTGTGAGAAAAACAGGTTATGCAACTACCTTGATGTTTGGGGCTACGTGAAGTAGAAAAAATTACGAGAACAAAGGAAGAAAGGGTCCTGAATATAGTCCATTAATTTCACCTCCATGACGTGATGAAGAAGGAGTAGCACAGGCTTCTCTGTGAAGTGCTATTCAGTTAATAAGACAAGGATTCCCGCAAGTGTCACCTCCACCCACACCACCTCCAACTTCAAAAACATCACTAAAAACTTAACCTGTACCACCTCCACCTCCACCGCAGTTCAGTATGGCAAACTCAGTGAAGTTTCCTTTGTTCAAAGGCTTGGGGAATGAGGACCCGGACTAGTTTTGGTTCGTCATGAAAGCTGTATGGGAAGCTCAAGGCATTACAGATGATGACATGAAAAAGGAAACACTGGCTAGTGCTCTACAAGATCACGTGCTAACTTGGTACGTCAAGTAATCTAATAATAACCCAAATTCTAGAGTGGCAGACATCTAGATAGCATTGAATAAAGAATTCAGTAGGGCTAAATCTAAGGCATAGTTAATTGTGGGATTCAAGGAAATCGGGATGCAACCAGTCGAGATACCTTGGGAATTAGAATAGAGGTTGAAGTGTAAAATCCACGAAGCTAACATGAACTTAACGGAGGGACAACATCATGAGTGGTTTGTGTCTTCACTCCTACCACACCTAAGGGTTGCGCTATCACAACAGATGATAACAACTCAGGTAGAGGCCTTGGAGATTGAAATGAGACTACATGAAACATTAATGCAAGATCCAAATTTGGGGGTTCAACAGATCCATGCGTAGTTGAAATATCTTTGCCTTGAGATGCAAAGTTTGAAGTAGGATAGAACAGTTCGACTAGAGGTGCAACAAGAGGTATGGTGCTTGAAATGCAAGCGTTAGGGGTATGAAAAATACCATTGCTTAGTCTTTGCAAACTATATTGTGGGAGGAGGACTGATGCCTTTGAGGCCGGAAGCTCAAGAAGGACCAAGTGCAGGGCTTGAATTGTGGTGCATTATATGTCAGGTAGCAGGAAAACATGCCACGGATAACTGTCATTTGCTACAAAAGTTTGTACAACACCACAACAACTGTTTTACAACTTCTATAGGTTTGTAGGGAATGATGAGCACAATTGTATAAGCTATGAACTAATGATGGGTAGAAATCCCACCTATAGGGTTCAGGCAGAAACGTGCCCCCTGAATAGAGCGCGGGGATGGCACAGGCAGGATTTCAAGGGCGTGGACAAGGCCGAGGTAGAGGAGGACCTGGAAAAGGTCGGGAACAACTGATCTACTACAATTGTGGAGGACCAGGACAATATGCACGTGATTGCACTAACCCAACATGTCCGTTGTGCAAGTATTTCACTTTGTTTGATCATGAAATAGAAGACTATCCTATGCTAATAGCAAGGATATGTGATAAAGGGGCACTACCACCTCAGCTGAATCAAACCCTGCAGATGATGAGGCTTTAGCCTCGTGAAGAGGACCCAAATATGAATATAGTGCTCTGAAGTTGAATCACAACAGGAGATGATAAGGGGAAACAACCCGAAGATAACACATGGGTTCACAAAGCTCTAGTGAAGGAGGTTGAGATCGATTTGGAGCGCGCACGTGAAAAATTCAAGGAAGCACAAAAGAGCTTCGCTGAGGCCTCCACCTCTAGGAGCAAGGATAAGCTTGATCAAGAGATGGACCCTTCTATGCTTACAACCTTCCTGGAGACCTGCATGAAGTTATTATGTGATAGTAAGGCTATGAAGGGGTTACAAGAGCTTATAAACAGATGCACCAGAAACACTCCAGGTGAGCTGCACGTAGTACGAAAGATTTGTAAGAATAAAACGAGGATGGGATGGGAGATGAGACTGACTGCGCAGATAGGAGAGTATGAGATGGATCAGGTTATCTTGGACCTGGGTTAGACACCAACGTCCTAACAAAACATACTTGGGAGCAGATGGGGAGAGCCCCACTATAATGGTCTCCGATTTAGCTAAGGATGGCGAATCAACAAAATATCATCCCATGGGATAACTGCAAGGGGTGCAGTGGATATTGAATGTGCGAGTGTGATGGTTGACTGTGAAGTAATAGAAATAATGGATGATAGAAACCCCTACCCTGCGCTCCTTGGAATTGATTGGGCTATAGATATGAACGAGGTAATCAACCTAAAGAAGTAGAAGACGATATTTGAGAAGAAATAACTCCGCTTAATAGTGCCCCTAGATCTTGCTGAGGGATTGCAATATATTGAACGAGTCCGTGACTATGAGAGTTATGACGATCTAGGTTGTATCTATAAGATAACAGTGTGAGACCATGATTGGCGGAATCCAACAGCGGATGGACAAATTACATGGGATCACGAGAGTTCATGCACCTCAAACTCTGATGAAGAATTAGAGCGCTGGCAGAATCGGTTACATGAAGTAACTACACTAAGTTGTAACATGATGACCCGGTCACTGCACTATGTGTCGTCAGAGGTAAGAAATATGCCCACTTATAATGGCTTGAATGATGTGGATATAATTTTGGATTCATTTGAGAGGTATGTACCAAAAAAGCAGCACTTTGAGGCGTTGGATTGGGCACTAAATGCTACGCCCACAAGATGGTGGGGTACGCACAAGGGAAGCTTTGATGATTGGCACGAATGTAGAAGGATGATGAGAACATACTTTGGGAAGCCGAAGGTACAAATGACAGACAAGTATGATGGGCAAGATGATCCATGCGTGCACTTGTCCAAATGGGCTCAGGCTTATGGAGAGAAGCCCCAACCTGAATGGGTGCACTTGTTCTGTCACACCCTGGACGACGTCTTGATGAACTGGTACATAGAAACAGAGCTTCGCCATGGTATAGGTGAATGGGATATTTTGCACGAGGGATTCATAATGACTTTCAGCTTCAAAGACGGATTTGATTGTATCGACGAAGCGCTACAAGAAGTAAAATCAACAATCTTTAGGATACCGTAGGATCCTTTGGACCTGATTCAGCCTGGTTGGACTACTCAGATGAGTCACGCACTGGAATACTATAATGTAACCGTTGAAGAAGAGGATGAGGATACGTGAAAGATTAACATCCCTGAAATAGAAGGTTACCGTGAGGTTGAAGGACCACAGATTGAGAATCCTGATATAATCACGTCGTTGAAAAAAAAACAGGTAAACATTGGTACAAATACTTGACCAAGTTCACTCAATGTCATAATGAACTTGGAAATGTTGGAATCACGATTGCCGAGGATGATATGGTGAGTCTTACTCTTCTAGGACTCCTAAAGAGTTGGAATATTTATCAGGACTCTGTCGATGGTCAGGAGAAGCTTCTAGATTGGGAATGACTATGGTCGGATTTGATGCAAGAGGAGATTAGGAGGAACACCAGGGATGGCTCTTCATCAAACACTGATGATGAAGAGAAATGTAACTTAGTAATTAAGGTGAGGAAGCAGAAAGGTAAAGCTTCCCATTCTAAATAAGATTCTTATCATGGAGGTAAGAAGAAAAACATGATGAAAGTTAAGTGCTTTCATTATCATGAGATAGGTCATTTTTCTACAAATTGTCCACTTAACAAGTCCAAGAAGAAGTCCTTGAGAGGCGCGGTGGGTGAGGATTTGGCCTCTCAATTCTAATTGGACTTTTCCCTCATTGCATGCATGGTTTCATCAATTATGGGAAGTGTATGGTACTTAGATAGTGGAGCTTCATTCAACATGACTGGTGACAAAGAGTTATTTAGTGACCTAGAGGAGAAAGATCTCTAGATGCATATCGATATGGGTGATGACGGGAAGTATAGTGTTACTGGATTGGGCATGATTTCTTTTCAAAGGGAGCATGGGTATCCACTCACCTTGAAGAATGCTATGTATGTGTCCGGGTAGAATAAGAACTTGTTATCCATTGTCATGCCTAAGGATAGAGGTTATGTTGTGATGTTCTCGAAAGGAAATGCATTCCTTCGACACATGGCCATGGGTCAGGTAAAGAATATAGGGATTCGGGTGAAGAATATCTATAAGTTGGAGGTGGAGGAGTGTGTTTATTTGAGCACAAAAGTAGAAAGGATGCAGATTCGAGATGTTGGGTAGTTGTGGCACAAGAGATTGGGCCACTTGCATCATGGAGCTTTGAAGATATTGCAGCAGATCTCTACTGGTCATCCCAAAGATACACTTGAGAAAGTTGATACATGAGAGGGGTGTACTTTGGAAAAATACACCAAGTCTTCCTTTCACAATAGAGACAATTAAGCACAGGCTATTCTAAAGATATTACATTCAGACGTGTGTGGACCATTCTTGACATCATCCACGACCAAACACAAGTGTTATGTTATATTTGTTGATGACTATTCTTGTAAATGATGGATATTTTTCATGCAGAAAAAGGATCAAACTT
The DNA here is from genome assembly GCA_031772625.1 of Pinus tabuliformis. Taxonomy (NCBI): domain Eukaryota; kingdom Viridiplantae; phylum Streptophyta; class Pinopsida; order Pinales; family Pinaceae; genus Pinus; species Pinus tabuliformis. The sequence goes on from CM062811.1 coordinate 460,043,553, forward strand.
TCACAAAGTTTTGTGAGTTTAAAGAATTGGTGGAGAAAGAGTTAGGCAAGAAGGTTGAATCTCTATGAAGTGATAATGGTGGTGAGTATGTCTCAAATGATTTTAAGAACTTCTCTGCAGTAGAAGGGATTAAACGAGATTTGATGACACCCCATAACCCTCAGCGGAATGGGGTGGCCAAGAGGAAAAACAAAAGCATAGTAGGGGCAGCGAGGGAAATGTTGCATGATCAGGGCCTACCACTACACTTGTGGGCTAAGGCATGAAACACAGTGGTTTATGTTCAGAACCGTATCCCACATCAGATACTTGAGATGAAGACACTAGAGGAGGCTTATTCCGGTAAGAGGCAGATGTTGGTCACTTCAGGATTTTTGGGTCATCGTATATTTCCATGTGACCAAAGATGCACGAGAGAATCTTGAGTTGATAGTAGAGTTTGGGATATTTGTGGGGTACACTAATACACCTCACTACTATTGGGTGTACCTGCTAACCAACAAGATGATAGTGTTTCACGAGGATGTCAGATTCGATGAGGAGAAAGACATGCAAGTTTCCCTTGAGAGGGAGCCTAAGCTACATGTAGATGAGGAGCTTTTAGCTCCAAGGGTTGAGGATCCTCAAATTGATGCAGAGAAACTACATGAAGAGGATTAGGGAGTGGAGACATCCACTCAGGCACTTATGGGCGAATGTGTTGTGAAAAAACCATCTTCCTTTAAGGAAGAAGTGCAACAATCGGTTTTGGTTGATGCCATGGTGGAGGAGTATGAATCCATAGTTTGTAACAATGTTTGGGCTGTGGTCCCGAGACCAGAGAACAAGCCAGTGGTGAGCTCTGGTGAGCCCCAATATTGTAGCAATAATGCTACAACTCCTGGAACTCCCTTCTTTAATTTTATCAACCCGGTAGTTCGTAACAAACTTGGAAGCGACGGTGCTGTATGCACAAGTACTAGCTCTTGCCGTAGCTGTCACTTGGTCAGCTGGCACAAGTCCACTAGGAGCTTAAGCCAACTTCTATGAGCTCTTAGAAGAAGCTTTTTAATTGATGGATGAAAGCTAACTCGAAGGAAGCTAATCTAATTGCAAAAAGAAACTGAAAGCCAAAAAGAAACGCAAACCCTAGCAAACCCTAATTCTACCAACTAGTCCTACTGATGCAAAGGAGAGAATGCAAACTACGAGAAGAGATGCCATTACTTCTATGAAGGTAAAATACATGTGTCTACACTGCCTCTAGCTGAAGAAAACATCTTTTTGTATTTTTGACTGAGTTATTAGAATTATCATGCATGTGCTTTTAACTGGCTTTTCACTGTGCAGGGGTGGATCAAGGAGGAGAAATGCTTGGAAAAGGTTGGGATGGTACAGAGAGGGCCTAAGGGGTCCCTAACACCCTTCCAGAGAGTTTCACAGAGTTTGGCTATCAAGAAACCTCATTCGTGAGCTTCTACAGGAAGTCTGCAGGGGTTCTACAGGATGTTTAGGATTTCTACAGGATGTTCTGTAATTTTTCTACAGGATGTTTAAAAATTGGATTTTGGAGGATGGGTGAGTGAGGTAAGGTGCATGAATGGATAAGGAGGCCGAGTAGGGGCCTGAAATGACCCAAGGACTGATGGTTGGAGTGGTGAGAGGGTGTGGAAAGATGGCTTGACTTAAAGAAGGCTAGGACAATGGAGGAGCAATAAGGTAGGGTTACGTGGGTAGAAAGACAGTTGTGAGACGAGGAACCTAACTAGGAGATGGAGCAGCTGGCCTGGACAAAGCTCGGGTGAATGAGAGAGAGATGGAGATGCCCTGCATGGTGTACACTTAACTGAATCAACTAAGTCCTGCACACAATCGAAATCTTAGCTAATCTAGTCTAACTGTCAATGAAACAAATGAACAACAGCTTTATTCATAAAGAGAACCATGTACAGCACTTAAGCAAAGAAGCATTTCAAAAGGCCTGAATGCATGATTAACTCCTACAAATGAAAACATTACACCAAAGATTGCATGGACAAGCAAACTAGTGTTTTTGTTGGGCAGCAAGGTCACCTTTGTCCCAACTCACGATCCCACTGAGGGAGAGGTAAGATCAGAGGTGCTTGAGCCCTTTTTCCAAGGATCCTTTATGTTATTAACCTATCAAATCAATCTGAATATGAAAATCTACTTTAATCATCAAAAGCAACCTAAATAACAAAACAAGATTTAGATCTAAATGGCAGATTTTATTCTAAGAATGCAGCAAAGACACATAAAGGTAAACAAAGGAGGTACTGGGCGCTTGAGATGGGCCCAACCCCAAGAGCTACAGCCTCCTAAGAGAGATTTAGAGCTGGTGCAAAGCTGGATTCATCTTTATTGATCAAGAAATGAAGAGTTACATCAAAACTGTCCACAAGGAGAACTTGAAAATGAGCTGACAGCAAAACTAATCTATTGCCTAAAAATCGAAATACAAACTAGCTAACTTCTGCCTACAAAATGACTAACCATTGGCTAACTACCAGCTAACCAAAATGAGGCCCTAAGCCTTCTTATTTATACAAATTGAGGACCCCAACAACCCTCCTAAACTTTAGGGACTCGGCTGCCCAAAACTTGTAGTTAACAGCAGTCCTACTTGACTTGCTTGGCTGCCCTTGTTCTAATTGATTTGGTGGCCCTTGAACTCCCAGCTGATGGTGGAGAATTCAAGGTAAGGGCCCATAAATGAAGGGGACACCTTCCTACAAATCCTCTCCCTTGTTCTCCCACGAATTTGGCTGCCAAGTGCTCATTAAGACCTTCAATTTTGTCTCGAAATTGACCAAAAAGGCTACACAAAGCACCCATTAGACTTGTTGGCATAATGACTAACCCAATTCACTCTATTAGCATAAATATAATCAAAAACATGCAATAAACTAATGAGAATGGTGGATTAAGTCGAATTAGGAGGTTGAATGAGCCCAAATAATTATCCATTTTTGGGGCTCATCATCACCCCCCTACTGAAAGTGTTGCTCATCCTCTGAGCAACCAATCTATCTCCTCATCTTTGATGGCCCTAGTGGCCTCCCTGTCATGCCAAGCTTCTGAAGTGATGCCCTCTTCTTAGTCATGAAACCATGCTTTTCTCTTTGCTTCTTCCCACTGCCTGTGCTTCTTTTTCTAGAGTATCTGCATGCCCTTTCTTGCCTTAAAATATAGTGGAAGCTCCCTCTTTCACTTCTCCTTCAGCTTGGGAGAGGTACTTAGGGCGGCCAGCATAGTTGCTGCCTCCCTAGCTAGGATTTCAGCCAATTTCTCCTTCTGCTTCCCTTTTTCAGGACTTCCTGTAGAAACAGTTCTCTGTCTTCCTGTAGAAACAGTCTGTTGGCTTCCTGTAGAACCAATTTTCTCTGATTTGGCTTGCTTGGCTGGGGGTGCCTTCTCCTTGACCTGTGTTGTGGTTGCCTTGGGTGTATCCCTACTTGTTTGGCCTTTTTCAGTCTTCTCTGCCCGGGTTTGCAACCGCTTCTCCTTTGGCATTTGTGTCTTTATTTCACCCGCTTGCCTCAACAACTTGTCCTTTTCTTGCTTTTCCTATGATGGTCTGCCCTGGGTTTTATTAACCTTAGCTTTCTTCCCCTTTGTTTTCCTCTCTTTCTCGATGTGCTCCTTGTCCTTGTTGTTGGATGAGGTGAATTCTTCGGCCAGAGTCTGGATGTCATCACCCTTGGACATATTGTGGAAAACCTCCCAAGAAATAGGGACAGTATAAGTATGGAGGGCATCTTCTACAAGGAGCTTGATAAGCCCATGATGGGCCAGCTGGTCTGGTGTTCCCTCCTTCAGTTTCGTGCTACACTCAACCAATGACTATAGGAGGAGTATGGAATGCTCAATTTTTGTTTTGAGGGCAAATCAATCGTGTGCCTGAGCTTTGTTAACAAGTGGAAGTGATAACCATACACAATGCTAAATTGCCCCTCATAGGTAATATACTTCATAATTTGAAGGCTGACTTCACTCCAAAATGGTTGTAGGCTAGCTCTCCAGATCCCATTTTTATCCTCTGAATACTGCTCTTCTGGTAGGAAGAATTCCTTTTTGGCTTCTGCAGGGACCTAAGGAACTCCTCTGTGATTTCATCATCGTAACCTTGAATTTTATCACAGAAGGTCATCCACTTTGCACAGGTAAATAGGCCTACCACCTCAGGAGTTTCTCTCAACTTCTTGGAGTCCGAGGGTTCCTTTCTGATAAACCCTTCAGGCATGGTGAAAATACCCTATTTTTGGCTTGATCTCTGGTTAAGGTGGAAATTCGTATGTGGTTTTTCTCCTTGGTTCTTAGGACAGGGTTTCATCACTGTGTACCTCTCCTCTCACCAATTCTCGGGTTATAATACTGTTGTTGCCCCAAAACTCGACTGATCAACAAGAATTAAGCTCTCACAGACAGAGTGCAGAGCTAATTTTTACACCAACCATGTAACAGTCGCAAAACAGAGATTGGATATGTGCACAGGTGAGCATTACAGCGGTTTGTCATTTAAAATGGGGAGAGTTTTCTTGGCAGGAACCATGGAGGTGAATATGACGCAGCACCATTCAAAAGAAATTCTGTGTATTATATCGGCAAACCACCGTTCTTGACCCACAGGCAGACTGGTTCCAATTTTCCCCACTTCAAACAAGCTAATTCACCACCTTTTAAAATTTCATGCATGGGAATGGTATTTTTGAGCCTACCTTTCTTCAAGCTTCAAACTGGATGAAGAAAAACTTGGGCTTCTCTGCTCTGGAAGACTCTGCTGTACTTTCCTGTAAAACGTCTTCCTGTAGAATGCTAGCCGGATTCTGTAGGATGTCTCTGCGCCTCTGCACGATCTTGGTATGCGGGAGAATTTTGAACAGGCCAAAAAAATCAGTGAAGGATGATAGGTTAACCGATTGTGGGAGCAGAGAATGCATCCTTCAGCTAAGAATGTTGCAAGTGCAAATTAATCAGCGGGTGGTGAGAGTCAGCCGAGCATTTTTAATTATGGCGTGATTTGTGGTGAGGTGGCAAAGACGTGCGTTGGCCCATGCAAACTGTTGGTCCCCTACAGTGCTTAACTATTTGTTCTCTACCTGTAATCTCGTCCATCAATCACGCTGAAGTTTAACTATCCATCACTACCTGTTTTCTGATTCCCTCCTGAGATGGCTGAGCGCACGTGTCTCATTCACCCACCGAGCGCTATTGAACTGGATGACGGTGGTTAGTTAGCTAGCCACCAATTTTTTTTAATCCCGACCATCTCATTGCTCATGCAGTTTCTAAATTACATTCATGCAATTAGAGGAATGAGTTTCAGTCACGTACCTGGAAGTCAAATGGTTGCTGTGAGGTGCTATGGCCTGTCATTGCTGCATGCACTGGTTTCTGTGGTTGCATGAGGGCTTGGTGGCTGATTTTTTTGTTGTTTTCCTTGTGCAGGTGTCCTCTGGCCAGATGCATGCTGCAAGAGTTCATTTCCACGCTCAGATCTGCACCCTCAAGCTGCTGCTGCTGAATTTTCACCGGACAGAAACTTGTTTTCGCCATTGCTCCCAAACGGTAAACCGGATCGATCTGAAACTTGCTGAGCACGTTCCTATCATCATTATGCATCTCCCATAGCAAAATTGTGATCAATGGATGCACAGATTTCGAGAAAAATGGAAAATGGCTGAAGATTTCAGAGATCAATTTCTCAGAAACCGTGCATCGGAATTGGCTGAAACTGCTTGGGTAGGCTACCATCACCTATGTACATTTCCCCATGAAACAGGTTTTAAAATGGATGCATGGATATGGAGAAAATGCAAAAATGGCTGATGGTGATGGAGGCTAATTTCTTGGAAACCGTGCACCGGAATTGGCTGAAATTGCTCAGGCATGTTTCCATCACCACTATACAATCCCCTGTAAAATGGTTTTTCAAATGGATGCATGGTTTTCAAGTTATGGAAGAAACAAAATCTGTTCTAGGTATTTTTGCTTCAAGGCATTTTGCAGTTTTGTTGCATGGTAAGAAAAATGAACTTGGGATGTGATGCAGGTATGGAGATGATGGAGGGGGAGTTTGAAGATTGCAGGAGGACTTCTGAACCCTTGAGGAAGCTACCATGTTCGTCAAACCACCTTTTTGAAATCCATTTCTAGCTTCCCACAATTTCTACAGGAACTTCTTGTAGAAGCACAATGAAGAAGCACAATGAGGTGGAAAAGATGATGGAAAAGGGTGAGGAATGGGAACATGGATGCCTACAGACATAACCAATGGATTCCAAGCTTTAGATCCCCTTCCAAAATCGAATCTGGCTCGCTTGAAGGTTCTACAGGATGTTTCCTGTAGAAATATAGAACTTCCTCTAGAAGGCACAAAAACTCCTTTGTCTTTGTTTTGAGTGATCCTCCTGACCTGCAATGTCATTGCTGCAACCTGAAATTATTCAATGGAAATTAGATTTATTTTTCTTTTTCTTTTTCTCTTTTTTTTTGAAAAACAACTAGGGCGCCTCATGGAGGTTTTCACCCTAATTGCCTGCCCTGGGCGCCTCCAAGGGAGGTTTTCACCCAGAGATCTTATTCTCTTTTCTCTTTTTTTCCCAACCCATTGACCGCCTCATGGAGGTTTTCAATCAATGAGCCAATCTAAGGCGCCTCCGAGGAGGTTTTCACCTTAGATTTTTATTCTCTTCTTATTTTCATTTTTTTTCTCTTTTTTTTCTTTTTTTTTTCTCTACCCTACCCTACTTGAAAAACAAAATCATTTTCAAGTGTAAGAATACTTCCAATGGAGCCATGTGCACATCGAGATTAGAGACAAGATGATGTGAAGGCTCGAAATGCATGCTTTGACAGGTATCCGGATTTCAGAGACCAAATGATCTGACTTTGAAGGGATCAAACATAGCTGAAGAAGGTAGTACTGCTGCAACTTAGTGACCGGCTGAAACCATATCTCAATATAGCTCTGATATCCTTGGTCCTTTTGCTGATCTGGATCATTCTTCATGTCACCTTCTATCATGAACTTCTCATCTTTCTCTTTTTGCTGATCTTTCTCTTGAGTACATGGAGGATTTGATGGTAACCATGAGGGAACTCTCTCGATCTCTAATTCTAATCTCTTCTCTTCATCAAGTGCAGCCCATGGTTCTTTGATCTCCTCTTTTGAATCTTCTTTTGTTGGATGTGGTCCTTCAATGCTTTCAATATAGTCTCCGCTTTGCAACACTCTTCCTGAGCTATGGTGAAGATCGTTGAGCTCAAGAGGAGTCATTTGGACATGTTGTGCCTCAGCTTTGCAATTAGGTTGAGCTATTCCAATGTGCGGGTTTGGAAATGGTGGTATGGGTAGCTGAGTGGGGGTGTATATTTGAGATGGACGCGGATGGGGTTGTGGTTGGGTAGGCATTTGGGATTGCCTTGGTGGAGGAGGAGGTGATGGTTGCGGTTGAGCAAGTGGTGGAGGAAAAGAAGTGGGAGGAGTGTTGTATTGGGGCCTCCACCCCTGATGAGGTGCATTCCACTGAGGCTGTGGCTGAGCATAAGAGTGAAACGAATGAGCAGTTGGTTGGGCATAATATGGATCTATGAAGGAACAAGGAGGAGGTGTGAACCAGGAAGGATGAGCAGGGGGACCCCAAGAAGGCATGAAAGTGGCTTGATAGGGGTCATAATAGGTCTCCTGTGTCCCTTGCAGTTCCTGCTGGTAAGATCTAGGTCCATGCGACCTCCTTTGGTTCATATAATAGAGTGGTTCAGTGGCTCCTTTGGCTCTCTGATATGCAGCTTTAATTCCGGGCAAGGAAGGGCACTGATCTGTAGGATGGTATTCTTCACAGACAAAACACACTTCTGTGGAGTACAATGGGCATTCGTTCCTAGGATGATTTCTAGTGCACCTAGGACAAAAAATAACCAAAGCCCTCTTGGCTTCCTCTTGCTTCTTTTGGATCCACAGGGTAACTAATTTCCTGGAAAGAAACTGCCTCATATCACTCTTGAAATCTTCTATCTGATCTTCAAATTCATGAAGGGCACTGATCCGTAGGATGGTATTCTTCACAGACAAAACACACTTCTGTGGAGTACAATGGGCATTCGTTCCTAGGATGATTTCTAGTGCACCTAGGACAAAAAATAACCAAAGCCCTCTTGGCTTCCTCTTGCTTCTTTTGGATCCACAGGGTAACTAATTTCCTGGCAAGAAATTGCCTCATATCACTCTTGAAATCTTCTATCTGATCTTCAAATTCATCTTTGGACAAGGGACTGCTCCCAACATTTTTGCTTGTAGCCATTTGCTCCAGAGGAATGGTTTCTTCTTCTTCTTCCCTTGAGGTTCTTCAAATATGTCTTGCTGTCCACCTAAGGGTTCTTTAATCACAGCCATCGAAGAAGAGAGAAGGTTGGCTGTGTGAAGCAGTGGGGGTGTTGTGCGATAATTTTTCTAACTTATCTCTACTCCTACAAGACATGAAATGAAATCTTTTTGGTTGATTTTTGCTATTTTTCTACTTCTACCTGCAAAACTGAAATAGATTGAACTGCAACTAACTATCTTGCGAAAATGAAAATGCGGAATTGAAATGAAAGTAGGAAAGGACTAATCTATTTTTCTCAAATGAAATTGCAGGAATGAAATGCTAGTCTACGCTTGCGGAATTGAAATGATAATCTATGCTTGCAGAAATGAAATTGCGGAATTGAAATGCTAATCTATGAAAGCGGGAAATGCTAATCTACTTTTGCATAAATGAAATTGCATAATGGAAATGAAATAAACTACTTAGCAGAATATTGTAGTGGAAAATAGAAACAAAGCAACAATCACCAATACTCTGACGCTTCCCCGGCAACGGCGCCAAAAAGATGGTGAGCCCCAGTATTGTAGCAATAATGCTACAACTCCTGGAACTCCCTTCTTTAATTTTATCAACCCGGTAGTTCGTAACAAACTTGGAAGCGACGTTGCTGTATGCACAAGTACTAGCTCTTGCCGCAGCTGTCACTTGGTCAGCTGGCACAAGTCCACTAGGAGCTTAAGCCAACTTCTATGAGCTCTTAGAAGAAGCTTTTTAATTGATGGATGAAAGCTAACTCGAAGGAAGCTAATCTAATTGCAAAAAGAAAATGAAAGCCAAAAAGAAACGCAAACCCTAGCAAACCCTAATTCTACCAACTAGTCCTACTGATGCAAAGGAGAGAATGCAAACTAAGAGAAGAGATGCCATTACTTCTATGAAGGTAAAATACATGTGTCTACACTGCCTCTAGCTGAAGAAAACATCTTTTTGTATTTTTGACTGAGTTATTAGAATTATCATGCATGTGCTTTTAACTGGATTTTCACTGTGCAAGGGTGGATCAAGAAGGAGAAATGCTTGGAAAAGGTTGGGATGGTACAGAGAGGGCCTAAGGGGTCCCTAACACCCTTCCAGAGAGTTTCACAGAGTTTGGCTATCAAGAAACCTCATTCGTGAGCTTCTACAGGAAGTCTGCAGGGGTTCTACAGGATGTTCTGTAATTTTTCTACAGGATGTTTAAAAATTGGATTTTGGAGGATGGGTGAGTGAGGTAAGGTGCATGAATGGATAGGGAGGCAGAGTAGGGGCCTGAAATGACCCAAGGACTGATGGTTGGAGTGGTGAGAGGGTGTGGAAAGCTGGCTTGACTTAAAGAAGGCTAAGACAATGGAGGAGCAATAAGGTAGGGTTACGTGGGTAGAAAGACAGTTGTGAGATGAGGAACCTAACTAGGAGATGGAGCAGCTGGCCTGGATGAAGCTTGGGTGAATGAGAGAGAGATGGAGATGCCCTGCACGGTGTACACTTAACTGAATCAACTAAGTCCTGCACACAATCGAAATCTTAGCTAATCTAGTCTAACTGTCAATGAAACAAATGAACAGCAGCTTTATTCATAAAGAGAACCATGTACAACACTTAAGCAAAGAAGCATTTCAAAAGGCCTGAATGCATGATTAACTCCTACAAATGAAAACATTACACCAAAGATTGCATGGACAAGCAAACTAGTGTTTTTGTTGGGCAGCAAGGTCACCTTTGTCCCAACTCACGATCCCACTGAGGGAGAGGTAAGATCAGAGGTGCTTGAGCCCTTTCTCCAAGGATCCTTTATGTTATTAACCTATCAAATCAATCTGAATATGAAAATCTACTTTAATCATCAAAAGCATCCTAAATAACAAAACAAGATTTAGAGCTAAATGGCAGATTTTATTCTAAGAATGCAGCAAAGACACATAAAGGTAAACAAAGGAGGTACTGGGCGCTTGAGATGGGCCCAACCCCAAGAGCTACAGCCTCCTAAGAGAGATTTAGAGCTGGTACAAAGCTGGATTCATCTTTATTGATCAAGAAATGAAGAGTTACATCAAAACTGTCCACAAGGAGAACTTGAAAATGAGCTAACAGCAAAACTAATCTATTGCCTAAAAATCGAAATACAAACTAGCTAACTTCTGCCTACAAAATGACTAACCATTGGATAACTACCAGCTAACCAAAATGAGGCCCTAAGCCTTCTTATTTATACAAATTGAGGACCCCAACAGCCCTCCTAAACTTTAGGGACTCGGCTGCCCAAAACTTATAGTTAACAGCAGTCCTACTTGACTTGCTTGGCTGCCCTTGTGCTAATTGATTTGGTGGCCCTTGAACTCCGAGCTGATGGTGGAGAATTCGAGGTAAGGGCCCATAAATGAAGGGGACACCTTCCTACAAATCCTCTCCCTTGTTCTCCCACGAATTTGGCTGCCAAGTGCTCATTAAGACCTTCAATTTTGTCTCGAAATTGACCAAAAAGGCTACACAAAGCACCCATTAGACTTGTTGGCATAATGACTAACCCAATTCACTCTATTAGCATAAATATAATAAAAAACATGCAATAAACTAATGAGAATGGTGGATTAAGTCGAATTAGGAGGTTGAATGAGCCCAAATAATTATCCATTTTTGGGGCTCATCAAGCTCCCATTGGATTTACAAGGTAAATCAAGCTGCATATGGTAGTATGGAGAAGCATAAGGCTATATTTGTGGCCTATGGATTTGCACGGGTAAAGGGGATTGACTATGATGAGACATTTGCTCCTATTGCAAGGTACTCTTCAATCAGATCTATATTGGAAATATTAGCACATATGGGTTGGAAGATACATCATATGGATGTGAAGATAACCTTCCTTAATAGCATGATTGAGGAAGAGGTGTACATAGAGTATCCTGAATGTTTTGAAACCTTTGACCATGAGTCACATGTGTGCTATCTCAAGAGAGTGTTGTATGGGCTGAAGCAAGGACCCCGTGCTTGGTACACCCGGATAGATAGCTACTTCACCAAGTTGGGCTTCATGAAGAGTGAAGTGGATGCAAACCTGTACCACATAGTGGTGGAAGGTAAGTTTTTGATCATTATACTTTATGTTCATGATCTCATACTGACACGTGATGATCAACTGATCAAATCTTACAAGGAGGAACTTCCAAGAGAGTTTGAGATGAAGGACATGGGGTGCATGCATTACTTTCTTGGCATGGAGGTATAGCAGGGAGATGGGGAGTTTTTTGTGTTTCAAGGCAAGTATGCCAACAAGATACTCAGGAGATTCCACATGGAGAGCAGCAAATCCATGGAGACTCCTCTAGCAGGTAACTAGAGGAAGGAGGATGCTACTCCAGGGGAAGTAGTGGAAGCTACTATTTATAGGCAGCTTATGGGTTCACTCATGTACTTAGTGAACACATGATCGGATATATGCTATGGAGTTAACTAGCTTAGTAAATAGATGGTTAGGCCTACCAACTTGTATTGGAAGGCGGCAAAACATGTGTTGAGATACCTCAGGGGCACTTCTCAATATGGATTATGGTATAGACGGATAGAGGGTGTGAAGCTTCAAGGCTTCACCAGTGTAGATTGGGAAGGGACTCCATCCCATAGAAAGAGCACATCAAGAGGGATCTTCAGTATTGGGTCAGCGATAGTTTCTTGGTACAACAAGAAACAAAGATCGGTTGCACTCATTTCAGTAGAGGAAGAGTACATGGCTACGAGTCAGGAATCATGTGAGGCCATCTGGATGAGGAAGATCCTAGGTGGTTTGTTTGGTCAGCAGATGGATCCAACTGTGATTTACTATGATAATCAGAGTTGTATCAAACTCTCTGAAAATCCATTTTTTCATGATCGGTCTAAGCATATTGATTTATGATATCATGTCAAAGATTGTGTATTGAGGCGTATTATGTTGTTAGAGTACACTCCCACGGAGGAGAAAGATGTTGAAATTTTGGTAAATGCATTATCAAGATGTAAATTTGAGTTTCACAGAGACACGATCAAGGTAGCTGATAATCCATTTCTTGTTGAGAGGGAGTGTTGAGAAATGGCAACAAGAAATTCCAGTTTAATTTGTCCTTGAATTAAACTGAGAATTAAAATCGAATTTTATTCTCATAGAAACTTGTAAATAGTTAATTAAGTTTAATTAACTTAATTAGCTTAGGAATTTCAAGTTGGAAGTATTTCTCTAGTCATGTATATGTTCTCCCTAACTTTTAGGGGTCGAGCATGAGTTTAAATTGAGTTGGAAATTAGATCACTCAATTTACTGAGTTAAGTTAAGTTAAATTAGTTCTAATTTGTTTTTGGAACTAATAGAGGACTAACAGTCAGTTAGTGTACTAATGCATCCACTAGTGCTACTCTAGATAACTGAAGATTTCGTCATGAAAAACTCATGCATGTTAGTTCAAAGAAAGATCTAGTTGAGACTAGAGTACAAGGACAGTGTACTATCAGTTGTATCATTTACTGAGTTGTATAGATCATGCATGCAATCATGTTCTGGACCTAGTTTGGATTGCACGGTTTTGGAAGCACTAGATTCCCATTAATATGGACTATTTATCCGTAGGAATTGTGCAAGGAAATAGGGGCTTGGAGAGCTGTAAAATAGGCTAAGGATTTAGGTTGAGCTTACTTTTGAGCTAAGAGAAATGAGCATTCTAGTGCAGAATTTTTCTGGTGAGAACAAACTTTGTATCTTCACTCATATTTCTAATATATGCAATAGAGATAACAGGGTTTTGAGAAGTGTCTTCCCCAGATACATCTTGTGTTATGTGCCATTGATTTTTCTTATTCTTCTTCTTATCGTTTTCATCAATCTATTGGCTTCCGTTGGTTGAAAGTAAAAGTATATTCTTGTCCTGATCTTTAGAAAATTGCATGAGCTTGTGAATTTACAGGAATTTTTACAAGCATGGTCTGCTTAATATCAGAGGGTGTCCATCTAACCTATTTCTAGGACTGATAACCAGAAAGTCCACTGGGTACTCTTAGGAATCTACAGAAATGATAATATCTTCCAAAGTGCCTTCTATTTTTACTACTAATCTGTCGGCCAATTCCAACATAATGGGGGTTGGTTTCAATGTTGTGAGCCCAAGGATCCCACAGGTTTCTACATCAAAATGTTTATTGTGGCTCCTAAGTCCACTAAGAAATTTAGGAAGTTATGACCCTGAATTTGAACAGTAACTAATGGAATTCCAGGATCATCTATTTAATAGGTAGTTTCTTCCCTAAAATAAGATCAGAAATTGTCCCCTGAACGTGGATTGTAGGAGATTATTTTGTTTTTCTCTCAGGATTTTTGACACATAATTCTTTGATGGTTTTAGCATAGATCGGGACATCCCGAATAGCCCAGAGAAGAGGAATTTTAATACATAATTTTTTTAGTTCCCCTACAAGATCGAAATCATAATAGACCAGTGGTTCAATCCCAGTAAGTATCTTAGGGAATGGAGGAGAAACATCTCTATTTTTAGTAGGCTCTCATTGTTTGGTTGACTTGTCAAGTGCCTCTATTTTGGTGACAACTACAGTGGAAGAAGGGTGTTCTACTAAAGGATACTCTTCAATAGGATTTTCATTGTCTCCCTGCTCTCAGTTTCCTATATTGTCTTTTGGAAAGATAGTCTGTCCAAATCTTAGTTGCAGCTCATTACATTCAGAGGAAGTTGAACCATGATATGAGTTTTAAAAAATATCCATATATTGCAAGGGCCTATTATTTAGATAAGGATTTGGTTGAGTAGGTAATTGAGGACGTAATGGAGGTGGAACATCTGGGCGAAATTGAAGTGGAGCTTGTAATGGTGGTTGTGACTATTGCAATGCTCTGATAGATGGAATAATTGGTTCTATAGGACACTGCCAGTTCTGAGACCACATTGGTCGCTGAGTAGGTGAGTTTTCCCAATTTTAAGGGTATGAATTATTTGATGGGTTTTGCAAAGAAGATGTAGGGTACTATTCATTTGGCCATAAGGGTCCAGCGAATGGCTAATTTGTCTAGGGTGGTACGATGTATGATTAAGATTGCTAGGTGGTATTAAAAGGTTGTTGACCCTGCCACATTGATCCAGGAATCTGTTGCTTAGCATATTGTCTAGAATAAAACAGAGAAGGATCATGCATCATACTTGGAGGGCAAGTTTGCCACTATTGTCATTGTGCCATGAGATATGTTGGATTTGGATCATTCTCAATTTAATTGAATACAACCTTCAATACAGGTAGTGAGGGACAATGTTCCGTTGAGTGATCTTTAACACAAATAACATATATTTTGACTTTGTCTAGAGGGCACTCTTTGCTACTATGCTTATTTCGACAACAAGGACAGAAAATAGCTAGGGCTTGCTCTGCATCATCATGTTTTTCCTTCACCTATAGGAAAACCATATGTGTAGTTAATGTACTCAAAATATCAATTTTAAAATATTCTAAGAGATTACCAATTTCTACTCAAGTTACTCCTTCACCTGCAATTCTGCTAGTTCTGCTGAGAGGATCTTGAATTCCAGATTTGGTTCGTGTACTTCCTCGTGAGCACCTGATACATAGTTTTATGATATCATCATATTATTCTTTGGAAATATCACCTTGTCCCATTATATTAAGTGTTTCTATCCATTCATATTTCATGCCCCTAATCAAAGTAGTTTTCAATACTTCTTTAGGTAGGGTAGTGTAAGGTGATCTTTGCAAATTATATTGAAACCTTTCAACATATTCTTCCAAAGTTTCATCTTCTTTTGACATCATTTTAAATATTTATTCTTTTAAATCCCTAGATCGACAATAGTCCTAATATTTAGTAAGGAATTCTTCTTTCATTTGATCCCATGAGGTTATGGTACTACCTCCTAGTCCCATGAACTAGCGTAAGGCTTCTCCCTTTAAGGTAGAAGGAAAAAGTTTCAATTTTTGAGGATCAGTGGTATAGTCATAACCTTGACATAAAACATCAAACTCAAACATAAATACATCAGGCGACTCAAAATCCATTCCATGGAAATTTGGAAGATTTGTAATGAGATAGCCTTCATTGGTGCATTAGCATGTGAGTTGATAATAGAATATTCTATGGTCAAAGTTTGTGTTCCTGGTGCTGTGTTTTCCATTTAGTTAAAAATCTTCTAGTAATATTCATGAATTTCATGATCAAGAGGTATTGTCCTGAAAGTAATAGGTTGGTTGGGTTTCAGACCTTGAGTAGGTCTCATAGCACTATTTAGATCAAGAACTTCAGGTTCTTTTCTTACAATAAGTGTTGCAGGAAATTTTGGCTCAGAAATTTGTGGGTATGGCTCACTTGTCTCACCTTCCCCCTCTCTTAAATTTTAAGAATGCCTTTTACTTTTACTAGAAGGACTCATATTCCTAACAAATGTATCTTGAAAACATTGCTTAGATCCTACAATTTTGTCATAAATCTCAGCATGAGCTACAATGGGTGACCCTTCTACTTGACGGGAAATAGTAGAACCCTTCCCAGATGTTGTTTAGGGACCTACCGATGATTGTGACTATGATTTGTGAATGATTTCATCTATAAAGGTATTTCTTCCAAGGCTAGGTTGCCCTTGAGTTTTTGTGGTTTTTGAGGTAATTATTTTATCTATAACTATCTGGTTTGTAGTCCTAGGATTTTTCCTAGTCATACACACTGTGTTGGCTTAGTGGGCCTTGACCTAGGTTCAACATTAATTTAGCCAAACAAATCCCTACACTACTAGCCCTTTAGGCATCAATCCATGGAGTGCAGACTGAAGTCTCACCCGAAGGAATATGGGGGGATGATGGAACCAAGTTTCCACACCTAGAGATGGTAGTGATGTCCTTTTATGCCCTAACTCTGCCTTTGCGCAGATCGATAAGCCTTTTAGGGCTTATTTATATACTTCTCTTAATTAGCCTCTATACCTTTGCGAAGGTCTACAACTATCATTTGCGGACCCTAACCAGATGAATCAACCACTTACCCGCTTCTATAATTACTCTTACTTCCGTATTTACCCAGATTGGCTTATGTATCTGATAACTCCAATATGCATTAATATGTTCTTCGCATAAAAATATATTATTACTTGTGTACAGATAACAATGTAAAACATATATATTCCCGCATCAATATATCATTAAATCATGAAACCATTATTCAGCATAACATAACCACGTTTATTCATAACAGAAGTAAATAGATCAAACACAGATATTTCCAGGGTAATCTTCCTTATTAGTACTTTATATCTTCTTATAGACTCTAACTACCCTACGTACTCTGCTACAGGGGTCTACGCACTTAGCTACAGACTTCTACCCTAGGCCTCTGTGCACACAGCTACAGAGCCTTTCTTATATTTTAATACTCTTCGCTCTTTTCACTAATGACCCATTACATTAATCATCCAACTCAGCTAATGCCTTAGACTCTTCTAAGAGTCTCCTCTTTATACGATCCCTAGCCAACACAACTTACATAAAGGAAGGGCAGAAACCCTTTATGACACTTTACATCTACATGCTTCGTGACCACAAATTACAGAGACTTTACACTTTACATACAAAAATTTGGTCTTTCTGCCCCAAAACTTAGGCTTTTAACCCGAAAATCGATCCTAGGGGAACATGTCCCAAGAGTCCCCCAACACAAATATGGTGACTCACCCCCGAGTCACTCTGTTGGAACAGAGATGTTGCTATGAAGACCTCCTAGCTCCACTTGTACCACTCCCACTTCCGTTGTACACTGCTTAGACACCTGCTTGACCCACACCACCAGCTGCATCATTGCTCGTACTGCACTATCTACCTAGATCTTTTGTTGTGTTGTCTACAGGCTAGTCAACCTCTCCCCAATCGTGGTGGAGAGTACATAGACCTCATCTAGCCAAGGTGCCAATCTGGCCTTCAGGACTGCCTCTTTTCATTGTACTACTTCCGCCTGTTCTTTCAGTTCCTTTGCCTCCTACGGCTTGGCCAATCTCTCTGTGATGGCGACGATGCACGATGTCGCTCTGGCTTCATCATACTATTGTTGTAATTCCCTTGCCTCAGTATTCAACCTCTGCAGGTTGGGATCTTCCTACAGACTGGTGAGGACCTCCATTGATTTCTTGAAGAGTGCAGTGCAATCTACCACCACGATATCTACTCAACGACTGCATTCTTGACAGTTGCCTCGCATTGTTCTCTAACCTCTAGTGGAGTTGAAGGTTGTGCCTACAACTCAAACTCTGTAATCTTAAGTTTCAACTCAAACTGAACCTTGGCCATCTCGATCCAAGCATCATGCACACCTACAACCAAACTTTGAATCTTGGCTTCCACAAGCGCCTCTTCGGGGATGTGTAGTTCTAGAACAGTTGTGCACGCTTCTACTACCACTGCTACGGTGCGCTCATTCTTCTCCTAGACCTTCTTCTAGGTGTCTATAACTATTGTTTTCTCAACAAACAATTATTCATTGTTAACCTTCTTCTCGTTGATCACGCTCATCACGCGTCGCTCTCGAGCCCTAAGTTTCGCGATCACACCTGCTTGCAGTGTGTGAAGTAATTAGCCTATGAGCGCGGCCAAGTTGATACCAATGTTCCTTAAATCAGCCTTGTCAGCATCTATCTCCGCACTTAGGGCTCCATCAGGTAGCGTGATGGCCCAAGGATCCAAAGAGTGAACCATCTCTGCTGCTCCAGTGGTCCCCGATACCAAACTAGTTGACGTCGTGTTGCTCTACCCTACACTGGCCTGCAGTTGAGTAGTTTGGATCTGCAACTCACACAGACCCATCTGAATGGCAACAAAGGCTTGCTTCTGCAGCTGCTCGAACTGCTGCAATAGTTCTACCGTCGCATCTCTTACTTTATCCTCGATGTCGTCCAAGTTGTCCTCTATCAAGGTGATCGAGTGTAGTGATGACTTGGTGGCCTTGGACTTTTTGCATGGCCCTTCCTTCTCCTGATCCCTATTCCGCTTCACCCAAAGAGAATGCTTTCCAGATCTACACCACCCTACTCTAATCACTCTTCTTCTTCTATCTGTGGTGAAGGGGATTTCTGACTTCTATCAAAATCACATTCCTCCTCCTATTCCTTGGCATCGCGCTCCGCTTCCACATGCGCCTTCTCCGTAGCCTCCTTCTTTCTCTTTTTAGCCAATTGCTGAATTTTTGACCGAGACTCTTCCTTCTTCTACTTTCTAGCAGAATTACTAGACCCGGTAGACAAATCTAAGGTCGTGTGCCACTCGGCTAGCCAACGATCGAGGACCACTACTGTGGCATCGTCCGTCGCAAGGTATGGGAGACCATACCAATTTTGTTTTGGGTCCTTCTGTGCCCATATGGAGATACAATGGAAGTCCTCTTTGAAGTCTTCATGTCTCGAAAACTACTCAAAGATAGTTGGTAACAGCCTTGGCTTGCGGTTGATGGCGATATTGATGTTGATCTCCATCAATACCCAGAATACCTTTCTCTTGCAGACCCACTCAGTGTCCTTCAGGGCCCATAGCGAAGAAAACTTCACTACTTTTGGCAAGTCTGTCGCAATCAGAGGAAACTCATTGTCCTCCGGCAACTACCACATGACCAACACAATTGAAAACAACATCCACGAGTAGTGGAATGTTTTACTATGGTCCTAAGCCTCCCTGGAGTTAGCGAGGAACTCGCTGCACATGTAGCGTGCCCAATTGAATTGTACACCCTTCGTGCAATGGGTCATTAATGAAACCACTATTTCCAGCACCTCATCTGTGCGACACTTTTTCGTGACCTTCCCAGCCAAGATCTTGGTGGCCACCTTCACTGTTGGTTCCGTAATACTTGAAATTGAGTATCCATGCAACTTCTTGACAAGCTTAAACTTGTCCTTCATTCTTTCAGCGAGGTCGCACTCACTTGTCATTTTTCCAAATGCCTTGCCTGGATTCAACCCTGAATGGGGTAGTAGGGTGATCCTATGGATCAGCATATCAATTATAGGGATTGGTTCCTCCAACCAAAGGCACCCGTCGTGCACCAAGCACAACAACTCTTTGGTAACAATCAAATTTATGGGCACACAATGGTAATGCAACATCCATATAAGATTCGGCAATCCTACCTTTTCCACCCCATGGATCCACTTCACCGGATCTAGTGCGGTGACACTCGAGCCTTGTAGAATACTCTATGCATAAAATTATCAGTAGCTAGGTGGGGGAACCACTCCATGTCCACCAATTCCCAATATTCAAGCTTTAGATGGGGGATGTGCACCAAGCGCGGTCCTTCAAACATGATCTTCTCTAGCAGTAGGGGTGTGTTAAGAAGAAACTTTCCCTCGTCTGGGTCCTTTGGGACCTTCACCTTACCCTAGTGTGGAGGGATGTATTCGGGTATCTTTGAGATAGGGACTACTACCTCAATCTCAATGTCCTCTGCACCCATACTAGTTTCCTTGGAGCCCTCATCGGACTCTAGGTTTACCACTTGTTGACGTTGTTGGACCTGCCAACATGTCAAGGGGATCTCCCCAGTAAGAATTCCCAATTATACCTCAGATTTTTTGGTGTAGGAATCCTAGCAGTGGGTCGTAAGGTAATGCCTTGACCACGATGTTGCACAGAGGCAAGTAAGATAACTCTATTAGTAGCAAGGGTATGACTAACGCAGTGAGTCAAGAAATGAGTATGAGAGGTTCCAACAATTCAAAGCGAGAGGAAGGTGAAGGTGAGTTCCAGGTTGAAAGGGATCAGTCCCAAATCGGCTAGGAACACACAACACCAAGGACATACACAGCTTCTGGAAGAGCAGTCGACACAGATGCAACAATCCAACATACAAGGTAAGATAACTTGAACAACAATCATGGATCAGTCTGAGACAAGTGTGACGGTTGATATTGTTGTACCTATGAGATAGTAGTAGGTTAGCTACCAATGCCAGAGCATCTAAAATAATTGTTTTGGGGTATTTGGTTTTTAGTTTTCGAATACCAATGAATGAAGACAGATGTAGAATTGAAATACTTAATCCTTTGGATAATATTAATATCTCAACAAAGGGCTGCTATAAAGCTTTACACAATGATATAGATCAAATAGTGGTGAGAAGAAGACAGAAAATAATATGATTATCATAGTTACCAGATTGTAAAACAAAACAATCATAAGCATGAAAACCTTCTAAACTATGTTCCAAAGATTCAAGGCAGTATACTGAAGCTTACAAAAGATACTAATGATTTATAGATTAGAGGGGATTAGCTAAATAGACAGTTCATTAATCCATTCTCTTAATAGATGATCACTTCAGGAGTTTATAGGAATAAATTGAGACACAATTATTCCTACCTAGATATCTCTATAAGTCATAAGCATATGAAGAAAAACATAATGATTGATAACTGGAAAAACTTACAGGATAACAAAAACTATGTGAAACCAAATTCAAAATCCTCTGCTTTGTATTAAGGTTACATAAAGACTGAGTACATCAAGTGTCTAGAAAAGCTTCCTTCAAAGGTGCAACCAGGTTCAAATTAGAATGAACAGTCATGACTAAACAAGCAATGAACCATGAATCTTGAACCTTGAACCATTAACAACTCGACAAGAGAGTTATTTATACAATAATGAAACTAGGAAAATATCCTAAAACTAATTAAGATTTATTCTAGGAAAGGAAAGATCTTCATGCAAGAAGATAGGGGCAACTATTGAACTGCTTCTTGCTGTCCCTTTTATTCAAGTTGTGCCAGCTTTTTTGTTTGATATTTTTCCCTTTAAGCTGTTTGATTGTTTGTATCCTTTACGGTGGTTGATTCCTTCATTTGATCTTTCATCTGATACTCTTTAAACTCTGTGAATATCCTTTGACCCTACTGAGTAACCTCTAGTGTGTTCCTTTTTACCTTTACTGTGCATTTCAGGTTTTTACTGTGTTTTCCAATAGTAAATCGCTTTAGATTTTATGTTACAGGGTAAAGTGAATTGATATTATCTTCATATTTGTCTTATAACTATATGCAGGCTTTTTTCTTTGTAAGCCTAGAACAGGAGTTTTTACTTGCAAAACACAGAAATTGTTAAGAAAAACATAGGTGACAGAGAAGGTCGTCAATGGCTTTATTGAGCTTGAAAGGATATTGGAAGGAGTCCAGAGCGTATCAAAAGGTAAAACAATGGTTTTATTGGTCACAGGGGCTTATGGGGGCTTCACTGTGTAAACGGGTGAAACAAAGCAAAAATGGTGAACGAAAAAACAGTTTTCTTTTTTAATTATGACGCAAAGTGAACAGTGGCCATTTTGTCGTTATGCGGGAGGTGGTTTTGGTTTTCATTGCACCACTTATGAGGCACAAGTGGTTTTGGGAGGGGTCACTTGATATAATCTGAGCCTGACACATAGCAAGGGGAGGTCAGTGGAAAACTGCTTTTTCGAGCAGGTAATGCTCGGACAGAGAGCTAACCCAAAATTGCTTAGGGTCATTGGATTTGAATGAATTTGACCGAATAGTGGTGGAGCGAAAGAGTAGCGCGGAGGGGACCAATGATTAATCATGGTGGTGTGGCTTTATTATGGGTTAAAAACAGAGATTAGTGGGGTTTTATGGTTAAATAAAGGTCTAGGTTAGTTCTTTGTTTAAATCATAAAAACAATTTAACAAAGAAATCCTTCGCAAATCACGGTATGGCAGACTTGAAATAGTATAAATTTGGATGGATAAATGATGTCGGTTTCAGGTTCATCGCATATTGCAAACGCAGTTTAGCGAAGGAAGGCCAATCGCAAAGGAATGTGATAGGGGGCGGATGCGATGTGGAAATAAATAATGGATAATACTACGATCGGGTCTAGGTTCCCATCGCATATAAGAGATTGCAATGGTGGAGGGTGCATGTTTCAACTAGGACTTGCGATGAGGGGCGGATGCGAAATGGGAAATGAAATATGAAATATATTTGCGTCGGGTCCGAGTTCCCATTGCATATCGGAGATCACAATGGCAGAGGGTTTTGTTTCAGCCGGGACTTGCAATGAAGGGCAAATGTGAAATGGCAATGAATTATGATATATATTGCGTCGGTTCCAGGTCCATCGTGCATCGCATATCGCAATTCAGAGGAGAGTGCATGCACGTTGAAAGGTTTGTGACCACTGATATGTGATATTTTATGGAATACATAGTTTTATAATAAAACTAATGGTTCCAGGATATTTAGTAAAGGGAGTTAATAATATACGGGAAAGGGAACTTTTAGGGGTCTAATACTATAAGTTAGCGTTAATATTAAACATGAGCGGAAAGGGGAATACACTGAGTATAATGCTATTTCATGGGTTATTTGATTTTTATATATACATCAATACCTAGGCTAAACATCTTTTTGTGGGTTTTTGGGTAAAAGGGGATTTAACATAGGGTTTTCACTTTTTCTAGGAAAAAGGGATTTTAACCTTAGGAAAAGGGGGTTTTTATGGAAAATGAATGAATATGAACTGTATGAAGGTGGGAAGGGGAAATTAGTAAATATATGGATGAATGGGGATGAGGGAAGTTAATTAATTGATCTTGTAGACCTTCATTTGCTTTGTGTAATTGCATCATGGACATAGAAACATATGGTAAAACATGATAAATGTACATTTTGTCCAATGAATTATCATACTTCTGCAACCTTTCTTCTACTTACCCTTTGCTTATCCTATCATTTTTTATTCACTTAATGGGTGCATTTAAGCTATAAAACCCTTTTCCTTTCTGTTAAAAAAAAAAAAAAACTAACTATCTAATTCTAATCTTATAACATCCAAGGGCTCAGATTAAACTGATGAGCACCTTATTATTCTCTACCTAACTACTAATCTGCCAAGATTAAATAGTTTGGCCAGATCTTTATTCTCTAATTAAAACATCAAATTTAAAGCATGAATCAATCAAGATTAAGCTATTTGACTGTCATGGGTTGTGGCATTTATGACAAGCTACACACAACCATTATTTTGTGGAAAAATAGGAGGCATTTAGACTTGCTCACTTTCAGAGTTTATTTGTTTTCTTTTCTTTCTAACCTAACATTTTTTTTTGTCTTGATTTTTTTAGGGCATATAACCTAACATTTTCTTTTTGATATGGACATCATCATCAAGATATTTTCAAAAACATTTTATTCACTATTGTTATGTCCATATCCTAACTTAACATTTTTTCAAAATATTTTTTTATTTTTTGACTATTTTATTCTATCTTATCAAAACCAAAAAATGCTACAACAGATATAACAAGGTTGAGAGATAGGTTTGTCTAGTGTCTGGCAGAGCAATCAACATAGACGGTGATAGCATTAACAACGTATGCAACACATTAACAAAAATATTCATATAATTGAATCTAAATTGGTTCATACACAAGTACGTAAGTTAAATAACATATATCATTAAAGCAACCAGAGCAGTCCAACTACAATAACAACAGATGCATGAAAATGCGATGGCTTTATTATATAAAGAAGTGTAAGTCACAATCATACAATACACCATGTAAACCTGCTAGCCCTATCAGTAGAACATTACATCCACATCCATCTACTCCTCCAAAGAGATGTACTAGCTTCATGCAATAGAGAAGCCAAGGTGCGTTACAATACTATCCAACTCTTCTTCAAGATAGTCTTAGTAGAAGCTTGGCTGACCAAAAGCCTATACAATGAGTTATGAGGGATTATTTATAACAAAGGTAGGGGTGACCCTTAACATTCCCATTTGTGACCGTTCAACTACCCTCATGACTCTTCCCCTACTCTATGACTGTTACATTCACTCTTGAGACTTGAATTACACTTGACATGACTCATTAATACAAAGCACAGGTACCCACATGAACAATGGCTTGAATAAGCCAAACTAGACACCACTCTGACTTAGACAACTATAGAAGTCCAACTGCTCGACATCCTCATGCTGATCAAGAGTAAAATATTGGTGCCAAGATTGGTAGTCTCTGATAGTGTCCAAGTGTTCTGCTGTGACATCCGTTTGGAACCTGAACCTTGCCTCCATGGCATTCAGATACACTGCTTGGGCTCCTCTGTCCAACTCATCTGAAAGAATGCGCAACAATGTCCTCAATGTGACCAGACCAACAACATACTTTTGCATGATGTCTACATTGATAAGCAAGTCTACACTGGTCACGATGCACATCAACTCGTTGAAGTACGAGTCAAGCCCCTGTTGGACCTGTTTCTTGGTATTCGCTTGGGTGAGCATCCCAAGTGATGGAATCGCATATATGTGCACAACATCCTCCATGCTCTTGAATACTCGTGCATGGGAAGCCTGTATGCCAGTGATGAATTGCGGTAGGTCCTCATAGTTCTGGATCTAACTCTGGATACGTGCTTGCAGCTCAACCGCATTGGCCTTCATCATCTTGGGAAAATGAAGCAGGGCTCCTTTATACTTCATCATCCATGCTCGCATGTTATCAATGGTAGCATGTATGTTATTCAATATGTAAGCTCTTCTCACACATGGATGTTGCCATCTGTGAAGATGAATGACTGCTTGATGCAAGGTACTAAACTTGGAGTACAATGCTTGCATACCTGTGTCCAAGGAAAACAGCTCCTCTAGTATTGCCTTCTTCAGTTTTTCTCGAGTGGAAATTTTCACCAAGTCTCCTCCCTTCTTGGCCACCTGTAGTTCCTTTCCATTTTCTCATTCTCATATATGAGGAAGTAAACACTAGATCTAGTTTCTTCGACATACACTCTAGTTGCATCAGCCAAAGAGGTTGGGTCCTTGTGCACATCGGTCATGATCACTTGTTCTTGAACTTGCTTAGGGGATGTTTGGTGTTCCAGAGTTGGTACTCTGTCATGGTGCACAACTCTATGCTGAGATTCATTAAAGGATTTGTTGTGCATACTTGCTTCCTACTGACCACCAAGGATGTTAGTGCATCCTTGGTCATTCAAGACTTGCTCATCATCTGGATGCATTGCAGCGAGCGAGTCGACCTCTCTGTGGTGAGGCATGAGGTCAGTGTCCTATTCTAATTCTGGCTACTCCATGTCTACATCCAACTATTTGAATGCCCATTATTTCTCATAAGAAAAGTATTACCCTTGCGAGGGCTCACCCTGTTCACCTGATGCCAGTTGTTCAGAAGAATCAATTACTTGTATGGGCACTACTTCGTCTGTCTACACGTGATGCAACTTGTGCTGAATCTGCTGCTTCTGCACTTCCTTATTCTTTTGGAGCAGCTCTTTTTCTCTCTGGAGTTTCTCCCTTAGCTCATGCAACTCCTTCTTTGTCTCTTCCATTCTCTTCTTATTTCTCTGCCTTCGCATGATTCACTTTTCGCGTTACTACCTCTTATGTTGAATAGCCATAGTTGCTTGTCCTACAAGTGGATCTACTTTAAACTTGCAAATTTGTTCCTTCTTCCTGTGAAAAACAATCTTTCTCTTCCCTTTGTTGCACACATGTATGCTGAGCTCTACTGCCTCTGTTGTTGCTACTACTGCTGTTACTGCTGGTGTTTCCCGTGGTGTTGCTTCATGCTACTGTGCTAACGACTCTACGATGAAACTGACCTGTTCATTGGGTCTGGAGGAATTGTAGAAGTACCTCCATGAGTCCTCCTCAGCCCAATGACATACCCCATCGATACAACTGAACTAAACTCTCTAGCATTGATCTCTCACAATGCAATGTGGGTCATATGGGTTGAAGCTTTGGAGGTCGAACAAGTACTTCTTCAATTGTTCTGCTTTGACATCCGCCTGTTTGATGCTATTGATCTCATATAACCCAATCCACAATGGAAGAGTGTGCCAAGGTGCCTTCTTCTTCCACTGTAGTCTTGTTGTCAACCCTGCTGAGATAAGATACGCAACTTCCTACATGATAAGCACGTCCAAAGAAAATTTTGGCAGAATATGTGAAGCCTTCTCCACGCTGAACACTTGGATGAGCGTGCCATCTGGTGAGGCATACCAATCAACAATGCCTAAAAATGCCTTCATCGCTTCTTCTAACATAAAGGGTGGATCCTTTTCAAATATCAACTTGTACATCAGGGTAACACAGTGGTCAGACAACCGGATGATCACTCCTATGAAGCTGCACTTGGACCATAAATTGAAGTACGTGTTCACAATAGTCTCTGTCGGTGTCCATGCCCACACCATGCCCGGGAATTCATGTTGGGCACAAACTACATCTAGAACGTAGGTGGACATATAAATCTCTGCATGCAATCATTTGGGCAACTGTCGAGCCTTCGTGACTTGCTCCTTCAGCTCATGAGCCAGTATACTAGACCAGTTGCATGGTCTTCCTTCTCTAGCCAGTTGGTCCAGAGCGACCACCCAACTCTAAGGGAAGGTCTCAGTGCTTGCCTGGCCACTCTTTCGACATGTGAATATGACCAAGTATTTGTATGCCTCCCTCAATATCTTTGTCTTATAGATCCGGTTAGGGGTCATCTTGAAACGAGCTAGCTCCTTTACCCAATCCTTCATAATATCTCTAGAGCAGCCTCTGTCATTGCGAAAGCTGAAAGGAGGGGTCATGGAGGTCATAGGCTCGTCCATATTATACATATCATCATAGTTTTGTTCCCATAAGGTTGAAAGCTTCTTCCCACTAACACTACTCAAGGTCATCGTTTCAGGGTCAGTGTGGGAGACGATCTAGAAAATCATATCCGCACATGGAAATGCGGGGTATTTGCATGCAATCCAACGTATGCCAAACTTATGAATGTTCACGTACACTTGAATGTCTTCAAGGTCATCCCCAAAAGTACCTGCGAAAGTTTCATTCACCTCTTGACACTTCAGTTTGATGTCCTTGTCTAGGTACAACTTTGTTTCTTCGTAGATCGGCATGCTAGAAGACACTTGTTCAACTATTGTTCCAGCTGCAACACCATTAGTGTCCAGGGATCCTATTCTCTTAGAAGCCATTGAGATAGATGAACACTTGAAAGATCTAGAAACAAGTAGTATGCATGGCAAGAAATATGTCAGTCAAAACCATGCAAATCCGAGGAAGGACACAAAACATACCTAGGGAACTGATGAGAAAGATTACGCAAATTTCATTGGGAGGTTGAGTGAATGGCTACCAGAACTACACCAAAGGTAGTCTGAACTGATGGGGGGGCTAAACTGGCTGTTGGATCTAAAAATTGCACAATTCAGTTGGGCAATTGGCAGTTGGGGTTGCACAATGCACAATCCCAACTGTGGGGTGACTGCTAGCCCAGGGCAGATTTGCGCAAATTTTGGGGCCAAGCAGTCACTGACCTCCAAAAATGTACAATTCAGTCCAGGAGGTCAGTGTTTGGCCAGATTACACAAATCTAGAGAGGAAGGTGAGTCTTCCTTCTCCAGATTGCGCAATGCAGCCTTGGTGAAGGCAGAGATCGGGCCAAGGTTGGCCCGACTTGCCGATGAGCAACTGAAAGCAAGTAAGTCAATGAGATGCATGGCAACACTAAGTGATAGCAAAAGTGATAAACAGTGCATGCAAAACATGAATGGAAGATTGAGAAAATAGATCAACATGCATGTGGGTGAGATCGTTCGCCAGGTGGGTGAACATTCGTGCAAAACAGTTTCATTAATGAAAAAATAGTGAGATAGCAACCAAAACTGAAATAGAGCTAGGACAAGATAGAATACATGTAAATGATATCAAGCATTCAAAGAAAACAAGCAAATAGCACTCACACAAGCAAATACAGAAAAAGCAACAGAAATGTTGAAAAAGACAAGTTGAGGTCACTTACCTGTGAAAAGCTAAGATGGATGCATCGGAGAGTCCTGGATGTGTTGTGGGATGTCAAAGCAACAAGATCGATGTGAATGAATGAGCTTTGATGTATCAAATAAATATTTTTGGCCTTATGATGCACATGCCACAAATCTAGGAAAAAGTGACACTTGGAGGGAAAATTATAAAACAACTTTGCATGTAACCCTCGGTTGCTAAAAGTAGATCCCTAAATCATGGGGTGCCTTTTGCATGTTGTCTCTTGCTATTCCAGGAAGATTAGGTCATGCATGCATGCAAGTCAAGTTGCCTTGGTCCCGAGTGGAACTAGTCGACCGGATTGTCCATGCATGCCAATGCTCAACTACTTGGGAAAAATGCACATTCTTGACTGAAGATGCGCTGAGTGCCCAAAGGGGATTGCACAATTTTTGGGCCTAGCAGCTAAATGCTAGCTATATTTGTGCAAATATTGGGTTGAACTTCCTGTTGATGGGAAAAACTGCACAATTCCTGATAGGAGGGCAGACAGGATTGCACAATCCTGGAGCCCAGCAACATACTCTCATATGGAATTGCACAATTTCTAGAGGGAAGGGTTGATTTCCCTCCAATAATGCACAAAATTCAATGGGAAGCTGCTTAGTCTACAATTGGACCAATTCTGGATGAGCATCCTGTGAAGGAAATGGATCACTTGTGTTTGACATGCTGCCTTTATGCAAGGAAAGTATTGAAGCTTGAGTACTTGGCGAAGCAAGACAAAGTGTTGTGTAAGGCTGGTAGGGAGGCTCCAAAATAGGCTAAGGCCAAATTTTGGAGGGTGGTTGTAGCCTCTACAACACCACCTTGCCTTTCCCCTGTGCAATGAGCTTCTCTTTCTTTTGGTGCTTCCTTGACGACTCATGCACCAGTAGTGTCGCTTTTTGTTTCATCTTGGAAGCCTCTCTTGTCGGCTTAGGCTTCAACTTAGGTGACCTTCGTGATTTTCGTACTGTGGTAGGCATCTCCACACTTATGACCTTAGGGGCAGCTCCCTTAGAGACCATAGATCCTCCAACACTGGCAGTTTCCACGAGCGTTGACATGAGGTTGTTAAGGAGCTCATGGGTTTCCTTAGGTAACTTGTCAAACACTGAACTAGCCACCAACTCCTCAAAAACTGTAAGATTCATGCACAACCGATAGTAGGACACAGAAGCTCTCAAAATGAAAAGTGTTTTTCTTTCGGTGGTCATCTGTAATTCATAGGCACATTCGAATTCAAATCTGATCGTTCCCCCAAAATCCGCTCATAAATGCTAGATTTGTGGCAGATTTTCAAATATCTCGCTCTTAATTTCAGCCTTAAATGCTACTCCCCCCACTCCTCTTAGCCATTTTCTCACTATCAAATCATGAACAGTGACCGTAATGGTTACTTTCCAGCTACCCTGCACGGTCTCTCCTTCTATAGCACAGCTCCCATCGTGCTTCTGCCGATGTTGTAACATTCTTCGATTCCATGCATTCGCACAACTCTACAACCTAGGTAGTGTATTTTATAGTCCCACGCCTCCTTTCAACTACTTGGAGCACTAAGACTGCTCTTCCATCATATAGTGATCTAGCTGGATCCCCGGTGTATGGCTTCAATCGACTTCCATTTACCATTTCGTGAAATGTATTGTTATGAAACCAGCTCACAAAAAGATAGAAAAGATAGATAAACGCCTTCAAAATAAGCCTTTTTGAGGGGGAAACCTCCTTTACATTGCACAAATGAACAATTCTTAGATGATACAAATGATAAGACCTCCTTGCTATATATAGGAGTCTAAGGGGTCATAATATAATCATAGCCGACATAATAATAATAATGTAAGGGCACAATAATAACAATAGTGGGCTTCTATGGGGCATAATAATAACAATATGGGGACTACATGGGCACAACAATATAATAAGGGGGTTGTACTAATAACAATAAGGGGTTACACTAGTAGTATAGGGACCTAACATGCCCCTCTCCTTCAAAAAGTGATGTCCTCAAATCTTGAGTAGTTATGGATGCTTCTGTATAAAATTCTTGTCCTCCCATGTGGAATCTTCAGTGGGTAAGTTCTTCCACTTGATGAGATACTCTACAATTGATCGATTTCATAGCTATTGGGTTCTCATTTCTGTGACTGCTCTAGGTTCTAATATGATTTTTCCTTCCTCATCAAGTTCTGGAAATATTGTTTGAAATAGGATCTTCTCATTATGTAAGGTTGTCATTTCCTTTTCATAAATAACTTTGTGTAAATACTTTCCTTTGATTGGATGACTTTCGAAAGCAATGGGTCTTTCTTCTTGCGTTAAAACATCACCAATTCCATTTCCTGATGCATCATATTCCACAATAAAGGTTTTTGTGAAGTCTGGCTTAGCTAAGGTTGGTGCTTGGCACATTGCCTCTTTAAGAAGTTCAAAGGCCTTCGTTGCTTTTGGAGTCCATGAAAATGCATCTTTCTTCAATAATGTTGTTTTCGGAATGTCTTCGGTCTTCATTAATATTTGATGATATCCTAAACGAAGATCCAACTTGGTGAAGTAAATTAATCCATGCAATTCATCCAATACTTCATCAATGACAAGAATGGGAAGTTTATCTTTACATGACCCATCCTTCTTGTGCATCAATACTACTGGAGTAGAGAAAGAACTTTGACTAGGTTGAATTATACCAACCTCTAGCATTTTTGCAACCATAAATTCAATTTCACTCTTTTGGGCATAGGGATATCTGTAAGGCCTGATGTTTGGAGGGACACTTCCTAGAATCAAATAAATAGAATGATCATGATCGTGAATAGGTGGGAGGCCTTTGGGAGTCTCCAATACCTTAGAATGATTGTCCAAGACGTTTTGGAGATTTGGAGAAATAGATTATTTTGAAGTGGGAACCTCTAGCAAACATAATTGTGTAATTACGCCTTGTTTTTCTTTCTTTAGAAGCTTTTTCAATCCATTAGAGCTGATTATCTTTCTTGGTTTCCCTATGATACCCCTTAATTCAACTTCCTTTCCTTCTGAAGAAAATTTCATGAGAATTTCTTGAAAATTAAAAGTTATTGTACCCAAGGATTGTAGCCATTGGACACCTAGTACAACATCAGCACCACACATTGGAATAGAAAGCATTGGGATATTCAATACATATTCTCCCATGGATAGCTTGATATTATGGCACTTTCCAGAGAAATTTATGGTTCCTCCACTTGCAACCATCACTTGACAATCTGGTGTTGGATATAGAAAGCAATTCAATTCCTTGGCTATCTTACAATGAATAAAATTATGGGTACTACCTGAATGAATCAACACTATTACCTTTTTCTTCTTGATATGTCCTTCTATATTGATAGTTTGAGGAGTGGTAATTCCAGCCAATTCATTACAAGATATGGTCAGATTCATTTCTTCTTTCTCGATGTGATCTTTCACTTCTTGAACCTATTCCTTCTTGATATGTCCTTCTATCTTGATCGTTTGAGGAGTGGTAATTCTTTCCAATTCTTTACAAGATATGGTCGGATTGATTTCTTATTTCTCTGTGGTTGGTCACTGGTGTATATCCTCTTCTATTGATGTTTCTTGATCATTTTCTTCCTCCTCTTCAAAATCTATGTAAAATAATTTCTTCTTTGCACACTTATGACCTTTAATGTATTTGTTATCACAATTGTAACAAAGCCATTTTAATCTTTTTCTTCCAATTTTTGTGGTGTCAACCTTGTAGGTTATGGAAGGCTAGGGGAAACAACACTTCCATTTTTATAGTTGTGAGGGGTAGACTTCCTTGTTTCCATAATTTTTCTTTTGGCTTTTCTTGCCAACCTGAATGCCTTCTCTAATGAATCAGGTTCCCAAAGATGAACCTCATGTTGAATGTTATCCTTTAAAGTCCCTATGGAGACATCAATACTCTGCTTCTTTGGAATATCATTTTCCCTTATATTCAATTTTTGAAATTCCTCAATGTGCTCTGCCATTGAACACTTTTGTTTGAGATTTATCAAATGGCTAAAGAAGGTGTTGCCCTTTGTATCCTCATAATGTGCTATCATTTCCTCCGTGAAAATTGACCTCGTAAAAAGTGATTTACGAGAACAAAGCCATTTATACCATAAAAATTGATCTGGTTCTAAATATGAAGATGCAATACATACCTTTTGTAATAGTTTCACCTCATGTAGATCAAGATATTGCTCCATCTGTAGTATCCAATTTACCAAATCCTTGCCATCAAACTTCCTCATGTCGCCTTTTCTTGATTTTAGGAGCTTGATCTTCAAATGACTGTAACTCTATCATTTCAAATCTCCAAGTTCTGAAATTGTGTCTTGCAGTAGCCATCTGAGTGCTCTTTCTAACCCTGTAAGTCTGATCAAGATTGGATTTCGCAAGGAAGAGTTATGTCAAGTCTCCCACAATGACTTGATTATATACTGGTTAAGTAGATCTCATTTGTATGAATTGCCACTTGTCACTGTTTCAAACTCAAGACCTAAATCTGATATACAAAAAACTGCAATCCTTCCTCTTTATGTAACCTCTAACAAAATTTTAATCTGATGCTCAAAGAGAAAGTTATGACGACTTTCCAAGGTCATCTGTTTACGATGTAATTCAGGAGCCTGCAGAAACCCTAAATTTCTTGGATTGTATCTCCAAAACTATAGCGAACAAAGATATCAAATTTAGGCCCAAGCTTCACCAAAATTGCAGCTCAAATGGGTTTTAATTTTGGAGTCGTAAACATCACAAAAACAATTATACCAAAAATTCCACGATGACCTATTTGAGATGGAATTCTGGAGGTTTCAAAAACCCAAATTCCTCAAATCATATCTCCGAACATATAGCGAGTCAAAATTTGAAATTCGGACCCATGGTTCAACGAGATGTCTTCTAAAATGGGTTTTTTTTAGCTTCTAAAATTTTTTAGCGAAAAAGTTATAGAGAAATTCCACGATGACCTATTTGGAGTAGCAAAACCCTAGAATCCAAAGCTCTGATACCAAATGTTATGAAACCAGCTCACAAAAAGATAGAAAATATAGAAAAACGAATTCAAAATAATCCTTTTTGAGGGGAAAACCTCCTTTACATTACACAAATGAGCAATTCTTGGATGATAAAAATGACAATACCTCCATTCTATGTATAGGAGTCTAAGGGGTCATAATATAATCGAGCTCACATAACAATAAAAATGTAAGGGCACAATAATAACAATAAGGGGATTCTATGGGGCATAATAATAGAAATATGGGTACTACATGGGAACAACAATATAATAAGGGGCTCGTACTAATAACAATAAGGGGTTACACTAGTAGTATAGGGACCTAACATGGATCTCCATTCAATTTCACCAGTTGAACTGCTCCACCATCAGTAATCTCTTTGATGACATATGGCCCCAGCCAATGCATCTGAACTTTTCCAAATTTTTCAAACTTGTTGTCATATAATAAAACCAAATCATTTACCTTGAATGTGTGCAGTTTGATGTGTTGATCATGCCGTGCCTTTTCACACTCCTTCTGAACTTGCTGATGCAATCCAGCCAAAAATCTATGTTCTTCAAGCTCTGTTAGCTGTGTGAGCCTCTCTTGTAGGGCTTCACAGTCCACCATTCCTATGAATGCCTCACTAGGTATAATATACTCCATTGGCATCATAGCTTCTACACCATAGACCGGCTTGAAGGGTGTCTGTCCAATCAGTTTCTTACAAGTAGTTATGTAAGCCAATAGCACCGTGGGGATGCACATGTCCCAATCATTCCTTTGTGCATTGCAACCCTTCTTCAGTGCATTTTCCAATATCTTATTAAATTCTTCAACCATCCCATTAGCCTATGGGTGATGTGGCATGCTCTTTCGATGATAAACTTGGAATTCCTCTATCAACGCACTTATTGTTTCATTAAGGAAATGTGTACCATGATCGCTCATCAAAATCTTTGAGCAACCAAACCTAGTCAGTACATATTCAAACAGGAACTTCACTGTTGTTTCCCCTGTACAATCATTTATAGGCTGCACCTATGCCCATCTGGTCAAATACTCCATCGTAGTGATGATATACTGCACACCCATCTTCTTTCTGGGAGGCTGAATCAGGCCTACAAAATCAATTTCCCATTTCTCAAATGGCTATAACAACACTTGCGGATTCAGAGGCAGCTCATCCCTCTGCAATGGCCTCCTCATCCTCTAACATGCATCGCATGCCTTACAATAAGCCTTGGAATCCTTATGCCGTGTCGGCCACCACAACCCAGTGCATAAAATCTTCTGCGCAATTGATTTTCTTGCATAATGTCCTCCCGCGGCTCCTCCATGAGCTTCAGCGAGGATGTTGTTCCACTCAAACTTAGGTACATAACGTCGTAGAATTTCATCTGAGCCCATTTTATATAAATTTCTTGCAATGATAGAAAAGTAT
The DNA here is from genome assembly GCA_031772625.1 of Pinus tabuliformis. Classification (NCBI taxonomy): domain Eukaryota; kingdom Viridiplantae; phylum Streptophyta; class Pinopsida; order Pinales; family Pinaceae; genus Pinus; species Pinus tabuliformis. Next base: position 460,078,194 of record CM062811.1, read on the forward strand.
TTCATGCCCACCACCAGCTCCTTCTTTTGTTGTCTAATATACCCTTATGGAGTTGTTCCCATCATCAGGAAGTGTATGATATGTGCAAAGTGATTTTTAGCTACGCACATTGCAAAGAGTTGCACGTCAAGCAGTCCTTCCTCTAAATTAGTAGGCTCCTCTCCTGTTTCAATGTGTGATAGATGATCAGATCCTGCATTCAATCGTCCTAGCTTCACAATGACTTTGAAATCATATTCTTGAAATAGCAGCAGCCATCTGCATATCTTCCCCCCCAACACAGGCTTGTTGACCAGGAACTTTAATGTAGAATGGTCTGTATAAATCTTAAAGTGTCTGACTAGAAAGTAGTGTTTGAACTTCTGGAGCATGTACACCATGACCAAACCTTCATGCTTTGTCGTTGAATAGTTCTTCTCAGCGTTAGACAACATCCTACTTACAAGTGCTATAGGGTGATCTGACTCTCCCTCACTGGCCTGTGTCAGTACTACTCTGAGTGCAATAGATGGTGCGTCCATATGCACATGAAATTCCTTCTTCCAATATAAGAAGACTAGGATCCACGCGGTGACCATCTTTTCCTTTAACACATCTAGGCTCTGCTGAAATTCCTCATTCCAACAAAATGTATCATCCTTCTTTAGCAGCTTCTCCATCGGTGCGGTAATATAGGCATAACTCTTGATGAACTTTCTATAGTATCATGTATGCCCCAATGTTGTACGCAGATGTTTCACACTCCTTCACGCCTCCAAATTAATTATAATTTCTATCTTAGCGGGGTCCACCATTAATCCTTGTCTACATACCACATGGCCCAGCAAGATTCTAAAAGGAACACAGAACAAACATTTCTTCAAATTGAGCACGATCTGATACCTCTGGCATGTATCCAGCATCAAGCGTAGGCTAGCTACATGGTGCTTCACCAGCCCAAACACCATCCAATCGTCAAAATATACCTCCAGAAACTTGTGAATGAAGTCCTTGAATGTTGTAATGACTACACACGAAAAGATCGTTGGCGCGTTCTTCAGCCCAAAAGGCATCACAGTATACTAAAAGCATCCCCATTCGGTTGCGAAGGTCATCTTACTCCTATCCTCCAGTGTGATCTTCATTTGATTGTACCCCGAGAACCCATCAGTGAATGAATATGCTTCATGTCCTCCTACATTATCCAACACTTCACCAGTGAACAAAGTCAGAAAACGATCATGCGTGCAAACATCATTTAGCTTCCTGAGATCTACGCATATCCTTATTTCATCCTTTTGTTTCTTTTCCTGAACTACTATTGGGCTCACCCAATTAGATTCTTCCACCGGTTCAATAATACCTGCTGCAAGAATTTTATCCAACTCTAAGCAGACCTTTTATTTATACTTTGGATTGAGGCGGTAACACCTTTGCTTGATCGGATTTGCGTCTGGTTTCAACGTAATTTTCATAACTCCCAGGTCCCCTATTATCCCCTTTAAGTCTGAGAACTTCATAGGGAACAAGTCCTGGTATTCATGGAGAAACTCAGTGACCTTATCCACCGTAGCATCATCCCATTAGTCCCCTATCTTCGCAAACTTCAACTCCACCTTTGTCCTAATGTTCACTTGTCTTGTTTTCAGCTGCGTGATGGTATCTAGGTTTTCTATTTGTGGCCCCTCAACTTCACAACGTCCTTCTGTTTCCTGGATATTAATGTTCCTCGGATCCTCGTCTTCCTCTTTAGCAGCCACATTGTAGCACTCTAGTGCATGGCACAACTAGGTGGTCCAATCCGGTTTAATCAAATCCAAGGGATCCTGCAGTATTCTGAAGATCGATGCTTTGACCTCCTGTAGCACTTCATCAATGCACTTAAATCGATATTCAAAGTTGAATGTCATCAATAATCCCTGTCTCAAAATATCCCATTCATCTGTGCCATGGCAGAGCTCTGTCTCCATGTACCAATTCATAGGTATTACATCCAAGGTGTGACATAACAGATGCACCCACTTTGATTGCGGTTCTTCTCCATAAGAATCAGTCCATTTGGCTAAGTGATCATGTGGGTCACTCCTTCCATCATATTTCTCTGTCAATCATACCTTTTGGCGACCAAACCGCACCCTAATCATTGTTCTATATTCACGCAATCCATCGAAGTTGTCTTTATGTGTACCCCACCATCTTGCAGGTGTAGCGCACAATGCCAAGTCCAAGGCTTGGAAGCGATGCTTCTCTGGCACTTCCCTTTCAAATGCATCCAGAAATTTATCAACGTCAGTTAAACCATCATATTAAGGTAGACTTCTTACCTCTGATGATATGTAGCACAATGATTTGGTCATCATGTTACATTGTAGCATAGACACTTCGTGCAATCTTTTCTGCCAGTGTTCCAATTCCTTGTCTGAATCTTATGTGCAGGAGTTGTCGCAGTCCCATGCAATACATCCATTAGTCATCAGATTCACCCAATATTGATCTCGCATTGTTATCTTATAAATCTGGTCCAAATCATCATCACTTTCGTAATCACGGACTGGTTCAGTGTAGCGTAGTCCTTCTGCAGGGTCCAACAGTACTACTACATGGAGCGATTTTCTTTGAAATGACATCATTCACTTCTTCAAATTGATCACCCTGTTCATGTCAATAGCCCAATCGATCCTAAGGAGCTCAGGGTAGGGATTGTTGTCATCCACAATATCTATGACCTCAAAATCGGCCAATGCGCTCGCACCTTCAATATCAACTGTTACTCCCTGTAATATTCCCATGGGGATAATATTTTGTGGATTCTCCATTCTCAATTGAATAGGATACTACTGCAGCGCAGGTCTCCCCATTCTCTCCCATGTCTCTTTAGGAAAAACATTCGCATCGTACCCTAGATCCAGAATAACTTGGTCTATTTTATATTCTCCTATTTATGCGGTGAGCCTCATCCCCCTCCCTTACCAATTTTCCTGACCACACGCGGTCCGTCAGGAGTATTACCAGCACATTTATTGATCAACTCATATAATCCCTTTACGACCTTGCTATCTCGAAGCAGCTTCATACAAGTCTCCAAAAATGTAGTGAGCATGGATGAGTCCATTTCCTCAGACTGCTTATATTGTCTTCCTGAGGTAGAAGCCTCAGCGAATTTTCTTTGCTTCCATAAATGTTTCCCTTGTGTGCTCCATATCAAACCCGACTCCTTTTTGGGAGCTTTGCGGACCCATTCACCTTCTTCAGGTTGATTTCCCTTGTCTTTGCTAGTCATCATTCCACTTCGCAGCACGATGTTCACATTAGGAACCTCTTCGCGAGGTTCAGTCCTCATCATCTGTAGATTCTCGATAGGATGCTAAGGTTGCGTCCCTTTTTCACATATCTTAGATAGCAATACAGGGAATTCTTTTGTCGCGTGGTCAAATTTAGTGCAGTCTCTGCACGATAGTCACATCAGGTTTGTGCATTATCGTGTGTGGTGTCCTGGTCCCTAACATTTGTAGCAAATCACCTATCCTTGACCTCTACCAGGTCCTCCTCCACCTCAGCCTTGCCTATGCCCCTGAAATCCTCCTCGCACTCCCCTAGTGCCTTGATCTGGAGGCTGAGTTTCTGCCTGCACTCTATATGAAAGTGTTCTATCCATAATTAAATTATAGCTATAGAAATTATGCTCATCATGACCCACCGATTGACAAAAGTTGCAGAAGAGTTGTTGCGGTGTTTGTACAAATTTCTGCAGTAGGTGACAACTATTTGTCACATGCTTTCCAGCTACCTGACAGATAGCACACCATAGCATGGGCCCTATACTTGGCCTTACTTGAGCTTCCGGCCTCAGAGGTATCGGCCCTCCTACTGCAACATAATTCGTGAAGACTAGGCAGTGATCTTTGTCATGCCCCTGACTTTTTCATTTCAGGCACCAAACTTCTTTGCACACCTTTGGCCGAAATTCTCTATCCTTCTTCAGACTTTGAAACTCTAGGCAAAGGTTCTACAACTACACATGAATCTGTTGAACTCCCAAATTAGCATCTTGCATCGGCGTCTCATGCAATCTCATTGTAATCTCCAGGGCTTCCGGCTAGGTCCCAATTTTTTGCTGTGATAAAGCAACCCTCAGATGAGGAAAGAGCGAAGCCACAAACCATTCACAGTGCTACCCATCGTAAGATTCATGTTAGCTTCGCGGATCATGCACTTCAACCTCTGATCCAGATCCCAGGGTGTCTCTCTAGGTTTCATCATGATCTCCTTGAATCCCACAATTGATTGTGCTTTAGACTTAGGCCTACCAAATTCCTTATTCAACATGGTCTGAATATTTGCTAATGAAGCCATCAGGTTATTAGTGTAGTACTTAATGTAGCATGTCGATGCGCATTCTTGTAAATTAGTGACCAACATTTCTTTCTTCATTTGATCATCTGCTATATCTTGAGCTTCCCATACGACCTTTGTGATGAACCAAAACTGGTTGGGGTCCTTAATTCCTGAACCCTTGAAAACAGGCAACTTTACTACATTTTCCATTTTGAATGGTGGCGGAGGTGGTGGTAGTGAGGGCGAAGGTGTATGTAGAGGTGAATGCAGAGGTTATGGTGGGTGGATTGGGTATTCATGGGAACCCTTGTCTTATTAACTAAATAGCGTTGTAGTGAATCCTATGTTGTTTCCTTGTTATCACTTAGAGGAGGTTCGATCAGTGGGGTATATTCCAGGCATGTTCTCCCTCTATCCCTGAATATCTTTCCACTTCGCGTAGCTCCAAACATCAAGGTAACTGCATAACCCGCTTTTCACACAAGAGCATCTTAATCCATGTATTTAAAGAGCTTAAATACTTACCTCGCGGTCCCTTAAAACTGCTTCGTTGTAACTGACCGAGGTATCTACCGCGAACTCTATCATGAATCCTCCTATGATATGATCAAGCCAATGATCTACAACACGTGTGATCTTATCTTCAGAGGCTTCCAATCTCTGCACTAAGTCCGGGGTCTGCACTATCAGACTGTCAAGCCTCCACCTTCCTTGGTCGTCTACCAATTTAGCGACCCACTCGTATAATTCAACGGAGAAGGAACATAATAAGATTTTTTGTATCTCTATGTACAAATATTTATCCAACCACTATTCTTTCTTCAATCATGGATTCCTATTTTCTTGTGCCACGAATTCGTGGATCTTCTTATCCAACCAATCTTCAATTTCTTTATTAGTCAGATTCCATTGATGCGACATCACACATCTCTTTATGCAAATCCTAGTCTCGACAACAAATTCATTTGTTGGCTTAGTGGGCCCTGACCCAGGTTCAACATTAATTTAGCCAAATAAATCCCTACACTATTGGCCCTTTCGGCATCAACCCCTAGAGTGCAAACTAAAGTCTCACCTGAAGTAGTATGGGGGGATGTTGGAACCAAGTTTCCACACCCAAATATGGTAGTTATGTCGTTTTATGCCCTAACTCTACCTTTGTGCATATCGATAAGCCTTTTAAGGCTTATCAGTATACCTCTCTTAATCGGCCTCTATACCTTCGTGGAGGTCTACGATTGTCATTCGTGGACCCTAACTAGGCGAATTAACCACTTACATGCTTTTGTAATTACTCTTACTTCCGTATTTACCCAAATCGGCTTAATTGTCTAATAGCTCCAATATGCATTAATATGTTCTTTGCATAAACAGATATTATTACTTGCTTACAGATAACAATGTAAAACATATAGATTCGTGCATCAATATAGCATTAAATCATGAAACCATTATTCAGCATAACATAACCATGTTTATTTAGAACATAAGTAAATAGATCAAACACAGATATTTCCAGGGTAATCTTCTTTATTAGTACTTCAGATCTTCTTACAGACTCTAACTACTTTGTGCACTCAGTTGTAGGGGTCCGCGCACTTAGCTGTGGACTTCTACCCTAGGCCTTTGTGCACACAACTGCAGAAACTTTCTTCTATTGTAAGACTCTTCACTTTTTTCACTAATGACCCATCACATTCATCATCCAAGTTCAACTACTATCTTAGACTCTTCTAAGACTCTCTTCTTTATACAATCCCATGGTCCACGGACCATGGCTAGATCTTCTAAAGCTGACGCAACTTACATAAAAGAAGGGCGGAAACCCTTTATGACACTTTACATCTACGTGCTCCGCGACAACAAATTGCGGAGTCTTTACACTTTACATACAAAAACTTGGGCTTTTAACCCCAAAATTGGCCCTAGGGGACCCTGTCCCAACACACTGACATAAGCTTTTTACTTAGTGCATGTGCAAGTTCTCAACTTTTGTCTTTAATACCCAACCCTTTGAACATATAGCTAGCACTTCTTTGACAACCTCCCTGGAAATGATGCCAAAATGTTGGGACACTTAATCGTTCCTAAAGAAACAACTGACTTATACACATTAAATCATCAACCTAGAGTTTTGTTTGTTTATTTCAAGGTTGTCCACACATTTTGTGCAAGTGACAATGCCAATATTATCTAATTTGTATGACCCTAATGAAAAGAAAAGACATGTGAATAAAAGGAACTGTTGGGCATCGGATCCCCCACGTAATGGTTTTGGGGCTTAAAGCCCACAAATTTGGGTATTGGTGTTGTAAAGGCTCCGTGAAGTGCAGAGCATGAATTGTAATGAGTCAAGTCAAAGGGTAGTCCACACTAAAATATGGTAATTTAATCTAGAAAGTGTCGACCTACCCATGGTCCGCGGACCATGGGAATGTATAAATAGAGCAAGGGTCTACGTGTAGAAGGGGGGAAGAGAGATTAGATCCAAAGTGTTATGGGTTGTTGACTGTGATATTCACTCTGATTCTGTAAGTCTGAGTATCGGGTTGTAGTAGTAGAAGAGGCTCTGCAGCTGTGTGTGCAGAGGCCTAGTAGAGTCCGCGGCTATGTGCACAAGGTAGGAAGTGGATTATAACAAGAAAAATCATTAATAAAGATAAGTTGGTTTTGGAATATCGCATATTTGTTGCTTTGTTTCTGTTTACACATCTGTTTACAGTTTATGATTGCGTGCATGTCTATTTATGTTAAATGGTAAATGAAAGTATTGTGCCTACTTAAATTAATCCAAGATCTATAATAATACTAAGCACAGTAAAGAGCATTCGTGCTCGTTCTCCAAGCCGTGCAAAGGTAGTTGCTGTGAACAGGCGGCTGCGCGAAAGTAGCATAGTGTGAAGGATCGATTCGCGAACCTTCCATACCTCATCAAGACATCCCTAGGGTGCAGAAACTTGGTTCCAACACCCTCCCATACTACCTCGGGTGAGACCTCAATCCGCACTCCGTGGATTGTTGTTGAAAGGACCGGTAGTTTCGAGATTTGTTTGGCTAAACATTTCTGAACTTGGGTTAGGCCCCAATAAGCCAACAAATGGTTCCATTTCTGGGACTGAGATCTACCTAAGGGATGTCTGGTGTCGGAACACGGGAACCCTATGAAGAAGGCAATTGAAGATTGGTTGGATCAAAAGCTTCACGAGTTCGTAGTACAAGAAAACAAAACCCCACAGATATGTGAGAAGAGGTGGTTGGATCGCTTCATATATACGGAAATCCACGAGATCTTCTTCGCGTCCTTCTCTTTAGAACTGTATGATTGGATCGTGAGGCTAGCAGATAGCCAGGGAAGGTGCAAACTTGATCAACTGATAGTGTGGACTCTAGAGTTGGTGTGTAGGCTAGAAGCATCTGAAGATAAGGTCGCGCAGGCCATAGACCATTGGCTGGATTGGATAATAGGAGGGTTTATCACTGAATTTGTGATAGACACTACTGTAAGCTACAACGAAGCAGAAAGATGTTTTCTCAAGGGACCGCGAGGTAAGTACATCAAATCCTTGAATACCTAGATTAAGATGTTGTTGTGTGAAAAATGGGTGATGAGAATACATTAATGAGTGGAACGACGCGGAGTGGAAAGGTCTACAAGGGTATCGAAGGGTTAGGAAACAGTCCTTTAATTTCACCTCTGTGAGCAAACGAGGAAGAGCGCGCCAAGGTTTCTCCAAGGAGTGTGGTCAGTTTGATAAGGCAATGCATTCCGCAGTTATCATCTCCACTAACGCCACCACTCGCGTCACCTCCTTCACCTCCATCTTCACCCACACCACCTCCACCAAACCAGCAGTTTAGCATGGCAAGCGTGATCAAGCTGTCGATATTTAGAGGAGTAGGAAATGAAGATCCAGATCAGTTTTGGTTTGTAGTAAGAGCAGTGTGGGAAGCACATGAGGTTATAGATGATAACATTAAGAAGGCCACATTGGTAAGCACGCTACAGGACCGTGCATTAACGTGGTATATCAAGCACTCAAATGATCACCCGAATGCAGGAATAGCGGAGATCCAAATTGCGTTGAACAAAGAGTTTAGCCGGCCGAAGTCAGAGACGCAGTCGATCATCGGATTTAAGGAGATCGTGATGCTTCCAGGTGAAACCCCCTGGGATCTAGTTCAGACGCTGAAAAGTACAATCTGCGAGGCTAATATGACACTGACAGACACGCAACACCAAGCATGGTTTGTGGCATCTTTGACACCACACCTAAGGACGGTGCTGTCACAGTAGAAGATATCTACCCAGGCAGAATCTTTGGAACTAGCGATGAGGTTGCACGAAATGCTAATCCAGGATCTGGGGTTGGGAATCCAACAAATCCATGTGCAACTACAGAACCTATGCTTGGAGATGTAAAGTTTGAAGTAGAATAGGACACCTCGGACGGAAGCGCGTGAATAAGTGTGGTGCATAAAATGTAAAGCCCAGGGCCACGATAAGGATCATTTTTATACAACAAATTGACCTCCTCATCAACTCAGAGGGGAAATACATGATAGTTGAAATAAAGACCACAATCATAGGCCTTGATTCCACACTAACGTTGGCTATGCACTAACAACCTGCTTTATAAGGCTTGTTACCAAGCCTGGAGGTGCGTTAGTGACCCTACTAAAGCATGTTGCTAGTATGGGAATAGTGTTAGTGAAACCTAGTGAAGTTCCAAGGGTCAAAGGAATGAATTGACTCACAAATATCTAGATATTTGTCCCTAAAAATATTCAAAAATAGCAAGGAAACATCCAAATTCGAGATATTTGGAGGATTTCTAATCTGAAAAAAAGAGGCAAATGGGAAAGAGCTAAAAATCATGGCAAGTTCATTGCTTTTTCCCTAGTGAACTCAAGGAGGAGCTTGGAAACCCTAACTCAATTGCTATATAAGAAAAGTGAGGGTTATTGTGAAAGAGGTCAGAGGATTTGAAAGGATAGCATACTTGACTATTGAGCATTGACTCATATCATAAGAAGTGAGCAAGAATGGAGAGAGAGAGAGAAGCTGGAGGGGTAAAGGAAGGTTGATACAATAGATGGTTGTAATCACTCTTCCAACATTAATATAGAACTGCAGTTGTACTATCTACTTGTGGTGTTGATACTATCATTCATTTAGTTGTTTGTTCAATGCCTATTAGCATGAGTAGCTTAGTTGTATGCAATTAGATGTTCTTTTATATATTCATGTATTAGTTATCAAAGTTGTATGCTATGATTATGCTTGTCTCTTCTATGTGTAGGACTTGACTTTGGAGCCAACTTTGAGGGAGTTCCACTTGGCTGCATTGTGATCTCCAAACAAATCTACACGGAGACTTGAGGTAATCTACTTCTAATGCTTTGATAGTTAGTTATTGTCTATGAACATGCATGTAACTTTGTGCAGTTGCAGATAATCTTACAGTCTGTCGAAGGTCCTGGGAAGACCTTTGAGGGTATTTACATTCTCCATACACCGTGCATTTTACCCCATAGCAGAATTGGCGACTCCACTGGGGACTATACATCTAGTTCCTAGTTTACCCAGACTCTTCTCTATTTTCTCCTCCTTCTAAGAGCTCCCTATACTTCTGCAATCCCTTTTTGACCCACCAAAGATCTTGCTGCATCTTGCCTACAAGTATTCACCTCTGAATCTGATCTTGAAAGCCCTTGGTTTGATTGATTTCCTACACTAACATAGGTTAGCAGGCTACATAGAGCTTTATAAAGCACTGTGCCTGTTCACAAGGAGTGTTAGTGAGCCTACGAACTATCTGTAGCCACTGTTACAAAGAGTTAGTCTCCCAATACCTTGATTTTTAGCAGTGTTTGAAAGCCAAAAGGGATAGGAAGCCTTCTCATGGACTGAAGGAAGATTTGTAACTGCATTTTGCTAGCAAAATAGGTGTCCTGATTTTTTTTTTTAGGAAATCATTTTTGTTTTTCTTTCTTAAAAGCATTTTTTTTTGAAAGAAAGACTCACATTTTTTATTCATCATTATGCTTAGCTGATTAAAATCCACTCTATTTTGGTTTCAAGTAGTTGTTAAGAAACATTGGAAAAGAAGTTCTTTGGTTATGCATGTGTTAAATGACTGAAATGCATGGAAATAATATGAATATGTGAAAAAATCTCACTTATAGAATACAACTTGTTTTCATCGAATTGAAAATTTTTTAAAGCATTGTTTTTTGCATGATTTATTCAGTCAGAGTCTCATCACATTTCATATGTCAACTCCCCTACCAAATACAATAGTCAAGTACACATAAAATTTACCTAAAATCAATCAGTAACTCTTTATTGAGCAAACAAGCATTAGCTAGGCTAGGATCTTGGGATAAGAAGAGTGAGTAAAACTGCCCAAGATTGAACACCAAACTAGTGTCATTAAAAGAGAGAAAAATTCCTTCTACACTCATACTACTAGGATCACTCCAGTCAAAGAAGAGCAAAATATGAGACAACATCGGACTGTAAATGAAGGTATCTCACCTTCTCTTACAAATCCTTTGGGTATTCTGTGTATTGGGGATCCCTTCGGGGATTTTGGAGCTGAGTCGGGGACTCAGGTATCCTACCCACACAGCGTGTTGTCTATGACTATGTCCCCCCCAGTGGTGTCTGTGATCTGAGGTATCTTTAGTGGCCAAACTTATAGGGACTTACACAAGGTGACTGGGACGGGCTGTCCTGGTACCTAACATAGATGGACCTACTCTGTCTTCAGTTTTTGGGAGGGTGCTCATCTTCACGAGAGTACTTGGCCCCTCAATTTGAGGTTCGGGCGAAGCTCTAGAGTAACCGTAACTGTACATCTGGCCAGCCTTCTCTGTTATTCATTGAGATATTGGGTTCATCTCTAGTGATCGATGTTTATCAGACAGGGTCATTTCCCTCTGTTTGCTAATTGATCAATTTAGTGTATTTTATATATATTTTTTTATGTACGTTAGTGCTATCATTTGAGACTTTAACGAATATCACGATAAAATTTATTGATTAAACTTAATGGTCACCGTGGCTACATCCGGCCCTCGTCATCACTCTAGACGATTACTAGGCCTTCCTCCACTCATTGTGGAAGATCCGCCGAGTTCCACTGAACCAGATTCCCCATCTTCGGGGGATCAGTCTCCTAGATCTCACACGGGATCTATTTGGACAACCGACGATTCAAGTTTGCCAGAGGATTTCTTTACTGAAGGATTCCTTCCTCCATTTAACACTCTGCTCATGAATCCATTGGAACCTGTCTTGGCTCCCATGGTACCTGTACTTCCTACTTCAGTAGTTGGAACATTTCCATCTATCCCATCGACGACTAACGGGTCGTGGAACTTTGTGGATGCTTTCGGTCCTCCACCACTTCCCCAGTCGACAGTCATCACAACATCGTCGATGGCGAACCCCGCTATCCCATTTGTCCCAGGTACAACCACTCACATGACACCATATACAAGTGGAACCCATTTGATGCCGGGTTCCACCCCTTTAGTGTCAAACTGCATACCTTCAACAATTGCCACATACAGTGCTCCCTATAACACTTAATGTGGCACTATGGGCGCAGTTCCTGTTTACCAACAACATGGTTGGCCGCCAATGTACAGTTCAAACCCCCAGATTCATATACCTGGGGGGTTCCTAATATGCACATGCTAGTACGGAACGTAATAGTTCCCCCTCCATTCTCAGGCATGCATGGTCAGTGGCTAATTGACATGAGCATTCCCTCTGTCAATCAAGGACAAATGGTTAGTTCTGTGATGGGCGGGAATCCCCAAGGGGTTCCCAACCAATCCATGGGGGCACCCTACTCACACATTCAAATGAGTTAAGGGGGCACCGCTTATCCTGGGGGCAATTCTATACCCCAGTATCAAAATCCTCATGGAAATCCACTCTACAACACCATACCTCAAAGAAACTGCTACACCATGCAACCCATGTACAATATTGGGAGCCAAACGATGGGAGGAGCACAAAGCTCCTCAAGTCATCCGTCATCACCATGGTCTGAGTCGGGGGCACCAAACAATCTGCCTTTTTTGGCAACGTTGGATATACCTGACTTATACAAACTGACGAATGGCCCCATCTATCACAACTTACAATGGCTGTCGATCCTGCATAAGACACCAATGGATATCCCAAACTTCGATGGGAAACAAGGGAAGGATCTGGGCATATCATCACCTACAATCTTTGGTGTGTTTCAAACTCTATGGTAGATGATAGTGTCCGGTTATGTCCCCGCACCCTCACTGGAAATGCAATGAAATGGTATATTGAGTTACCACGCACATCAGTAAACACCTTAGACACTTTAGCGATGGAATTCCTAAAGCACTTCCAGCTATCCATTCGCTATGAGACTGGGATAGAGCTCCTCACTTCATTTCATTAGGATACCACCACCCACATCTCCGATCATATACATGAATGGAGACGTAGGTGGAGGTTAGCCAAAGCTCCCATCCCAGACATTCACTTAACGGACTAGTTTCGCAAGTCCTTACTCACGCAAATCACTAGAGATGTCGCTCTAGGTGGCGCGGTCACAAAAGACCAATCCATATGTCGTGGCCAGCACTTAGATCTAATATATTCACAGTATGGCACTCTTTACGACATAATCCCCAATGCCCCTGGCAACCCCAATGTTTCTGCTACTCAGCACCGTGGAGTGCACTCTGACAGGATTGTCAGTGCAACCTCTGGGGCTGCTGTAAAACAACTCAGCAGTCACGTCGCTGAGATGTCAATGGACCCCTCTAAAAAATCGACTACTCTTCCTGCCACTGCGATAAACTCTGTTTCGTCTATGCAAAAATCTGATGGCAAGAACAAGAAGAATAAGAAAAAGACTGCTTCTTCTGAGGAGCAGTCAACAAAGCAGCCAAACCCAAAACAAAAGGCCACTACACCCACTGACGAGGAAAAAGATAAACCCGCCAGATATCCCTATAAACTCTGTGCTGAAGACCACGTGACCTGGTATTGTCCGCGTCTCCAGGAATGCACAGAATACCTTGCCAAAACGAATACTGGTAAGACCTCCGTTGTCCTTAGGAAACCTTTTCCCGCTCAGCAATAACAAAATATTATTGCAAACCAACTGCAACCCCCACAAGGGTGCAATGATGGTTCGCAACATCCTTCAGCTAGTGAAGGATCTTCTACCGTTTACACATTTGAAATGGTTGAACTCGCCATAAGAGCCAAATCTTATGGAGCTCCTGTCGCTCCTGCAGCAGAACCTTCCTCAGGTCAAAACCCACCGCTGCCCAATGATTTGCATATCGAAAGGCCAGTTGTAGACCTTGTAATTTGACCCCCAAAAGGGGCACTTCAATGCACAATGCACAATACATCTACACGTGTCGCTCAAAACTACAACATTGTAGAAGATTTGGCACAAGCATCGTCAGGTATGTTGGCACTCGAAGTATTACAAACATGCCCAACACAATGGAAATCTTTGCTTTCGGCTATAAGTGGTATCAACCCAATGGATTGCATGCTTGCTATTTTCGACATGGCCAAGTGTAAACCTCCCCTTTCTCACCAGCTTGCATTTCAGGAGCATATAACTTCGAAAGGTAAAGGTATACACAGAACTTTCATCGACAAAGGTGCTTCTACCTATGTCATGTCGGCTTCATGTTGGCTCGCCCTGGGTTCTCCAACCCTAACCCTACCATCAAACTCCCTGAAAGCTTTTTACGGCCACATTTTCATCTCAAAAGGGTACTTAGCTAGCTACCCCATCACTTTGTATGGGAAAACGATTATGGTGGACATAGAAGTCGTAGACAAAAAGCTCGACTATAATCTCTTGCTGGGTCACAGTTGGACATATGCCATGATGGTCGTCGTATCTACTGTCTTTCGCATCATCCTATTTCCATTGGATGGAAAGGTAGCTATAGTAGATTAGTTTTATTTCTGCACCCCTAATTATTCACCATTACCAAGTAGCTTCGTGCCCCTAATAGGAGGTGGAACTGACTCTTATGTCAGTTTAGGTACCGGTCTACTGAAGGCTTCTTCTCTCATGGGTTGTTTTCCTCTTCAGCTGCCGAAGGTTTCACAGATGGTCAACATGCTTTCATCTATTCCTCATGAACTGACTGATCCATGGATCCTACTGGCTCTTTCAGACCTTGACACATTAGGAGAACAAAAGCCATTATCACCATCTGAATTGGCCTACCAAGCCATTCAATCCACATCTGAATCTTCGGTCATGTTGGTTATTGCCAACGGTACCACTGCCCCTCCCATAACCTCTCCTCCTTTAGATCCACTCGATCAACTCCTATCTACAGACGAAGCTATTCGAGAAATCATGAGTTTTGGAGAGCAGCATTGGGAGGATTGGCACCATTGTGTTTCGATAACTGATTCAGACACAATGCCTCTTCAAATCCTGTCTCTTGACATACCAGAAATCGTTTCCTTTCGCTATAAAACCATCCAAACTTTGGATGTAGAAGGAAACATGGGCGACACTTCCAAATCATTTCCCATCGATATTTCTGTCAAGACAGGCATCGTGGAAAACATCCAGATTGGAGCCGATTGCAATCCTAAGGAAATTGCGAGCTTCACCTGCCTATTTAAGGAATCCCATGATGTATTCAGTGGGTCTAATGAGGAAATGCCCAAAATTAATCCGTCTATTGCTGCGCATGAGATCCAGCTTTACGATGATGAAAAACCCATTAAGTATCAGATCCCTTCCCTGTAAATAATTGTTGAACCCCTGCCCAGCACTACTATCGAAGAAGAATGCTTACTATACTTTAAACAGCTGGATAAAACCCGTTGAGATGCCGGCTTGTCACTTGAGGCTCACAAGCGCCAGGTACAATCCCAATTTGTGAAAGAGATTAAGCTTCATTCTTACCAAGAGGGTGACCTAGTGTTGCTCTATCATCCAAAAGATGACCTCTTGGAGGCATGCTTTCTTCAACCCATATGGCTAGGTCCCTATGTCGTAATTAAAGTCCCCCCCACGGAGGCTTGTGAACTGCAGGACCAGGAAGGATTCCTGCTCAAGGAGCCCAGATATGGGCTCTATCTAAAAGAGTATTATGCCTAGTATTGCATTGGGCATGTGCTTTGTAATTTTATGTATTCATAAGTTTTGCTTTCCTTTTTTGGTGTGATTGGATTGTTTTTTTATTTAGTGGAGTACTTGTCTCATACATTCTTCTCGCAATGCAGATGTCTTACTCACCCTTAGCATACGTAGGATACGCGGATGGTGCTAGTCGTCACACACAGCACATTGCATCAGCTGCTTGGGTCATCTACACACCTGAGTCGGAACTATTTTGTTCCAGGGGAGTCTTTCTTGGAACCACCACCAACAATATTGCCGAGTACATGTCCGTAATTTCACTTCTCACTGAAGTGCCATCAAGGGACATCTCCAATCTAGTGGTCAGGTTAGACTCCCAGCTAGTCGTCATGCAATTGACAAATTGTTATCACTTTCGTAATCCAACCTTGTTACATCATTATCTAAGGGTGCGACTCCTGGAACGTCAATTTTATATAATCGCATACGAACACGTTCCTCAAGAATTTAATGCATTTTCTGATTCATTAGCTAACTATGTATTAGATTGGCACCTATCTCATTCTTTATAGAAGCATGCATGAACAGTAAAAATTTACTGAGTTAATTTTTTTTTTTTTACAAAAACATTTAAAAAGACATTTATGCCATCAAAATACCAAAAAATCTGTATAGACATATAGATAAAAATCCAGTCTTTTACATCAAAATATTCCAAAACTTGGATGATTTAAGTATAAAATGGCTATAAAAGCCCAGCTACAAGCACTCATTAGCTATGCCAAAACACTTGCTAAAAAGAGCCTATTGCTCCAAAAATTCTTAAACCACTCTAGCTACTCTCCGAAGAGGAACAAGAAACTGCTCAGGTACACCAACTGTGTGTCGTTGCATATGGGCGGGAATCTCCCTCATTAGAGGGGGGGGGGACACCCATGGTCAAAGCCTCCAGGTTCCTCAGAACCTCGTGAAGACTGTTGGCATTGCCCCCTCCAGCAGGTAGTTGGCCTCCTCGTCGCATATGGTGAGGTTCGCCTATGGGTCGTAACGGTGCCACATCTGTGTTAAGCATAAAACTTCATGTTAGTTCTTATTTCACCTATAAAAAATATTACATAAACATTCAAAAGTCCAAAAATACTTAAAAGTACTATCAAAAATGATTCTCACCTTGAGGACCCCAATAGGTCTTGGGCGGCAATATCAAGTCCGGGTCACCGGTAAAGTCCATGCCCTCATAAGCATAGTCATCAATCATCACAATTTGGCCATGAAGCCATTGGAAGAAATCTTCATCGAAGAAATGCTAGATCGGTCCTCCTCCTGTGCGAGGATTGAGTGATGACCAGCGACCCTACCTTGGCTCCGTTGGATCAAGGGACCTAAGCTCATCCTTGGGCACATAACAGGAACCCTCTCAAGGAAGAATGAAACTATGATCGTACCATACCCAAAACTATGTTGGGTACGAGTCTTTCATGCTGTTAATTCTACCTTCAACTAATGAAGCACTGCTTCACACCAGTTGAACATCTGTGGCTAGACACAGTCAACTACAAGCAACAGTTGGGCCTTTGTCGCAACGTGGGGACTCTTTGACCCTGCCAACCACATAATCAACCATAAAACTTCCCTCATAGACCTAGACCTTATCCTCTCTATGGGGACTCTGTTGTTGACTAGTCCACTCTCAGGGATGCAGTAGGATTGCACCAGCTCTGAAGTAGATCGTGGATCTGGCCTACCACCAGTGAGGTTTTCCTGTGCCCCATGGCACGACAAACTAATCAAAAAATATATGTCATCACGGTCAATAACCAGCTCCTGATCTCCAATCCTAAACACTTGCTTGTGTTCATCCCAGTGCTGGATAATCCATCTCAATAAATCCTCCTGCCCTTTCATCAGCTCTAGCTTTGCATACTTCAGTAAACCGCAGTGGCACAATGCAAGTATGCATGCTAGATCGTTTCATATCAGCAATTCTTGGCTATCATGGGCCTTTTCTCTCCATAGGTGAGTCATTATGGCCTAAAACTTGCACAAAATAACCCTAAAAACACTCAAAATGGGGCAAAAACACTTCAGGAATCCATGCATCAGGGTTTTAACTGCGCCCTTCAGCTCTAATGCTACCCCCAATGTTGCACAGGGAGGATTAATTCCCTCCAGTGGCTCATACAGAGCGTTTAACACTCCCTACAGGCCATCTGGAGGGCATTAGTGTGCAAACAAGGCTTTAGGGCACCTCAAATCTGCAAAATTCCACCCATGAAACTATCAAAAAGAGTTAAGCAATGCATAGAGAAAGGTTTTAGCCTCTACCTAGGACTAACGGCACATTGAATGGTCGCTCGGATCTCCTATATTGGTCCATGGAAAATCTGCTCCTCTTTAGCTCCAAAATGCTTTCACAAAACTCAAATAGTGAAAATGGTGAATGTAAAAACTCAAAACATTTCCTTATATTTATTTTTGGAGACATGAATTTTTGAAATCATTAAAGAGGATGTAGTCCATTCTCCATAATTTTTTATCATGCATGAACCCTTATGCTAGGAGTTGCTGCCTTTTTTATACTTTTTACTGCTTTTTGATGAAAGTATCTTCAAGAATGAAAAGCAATAATAGCTGCATGCAATTCTCAAATAGAGCACTTTTTGGGATATTTCTCTTTAAAAAATAGAAACATCTCTGAGCCTTTCATCATTGGGCTCGTTAAACATATACGACGATGGTCTGAGCAACTCTTTTTCAATCTTTTTCTAGCTCATTAAACTGAAAAACACCAAAATTGAGCAATTCCTTTTAGGCACTTTTTTCTCGCTCATTAAACTGAAAAAATCCCAATTTTTGTCTTTAGGCTCGTTAAACATTTATAAAGATGACCTGAGCATTCTTTTAGGTACTTTTCTCGCTCGTTAAACTGAAAAATCTTGAGTTTTGTAACCGGGCTCGTTAAAAATATACGGCAACAACTAGAGCACTTTCTTTTTTGGGACTATTTCTCGCTCTTAAATCGAAAAATCCTCGAGTTTTTCTCTCCTTCAAGCTCGTTAAAAAATTGGAGGAATGATCAGTTCTTTTACCTCTTTTTTCTCACTCACTAAACTGAAAAAGATACCTTGAGTTTCCTTCATTTGACTCGTTAAAATTTGATGAAGGTATTGAGTTTGTCATCACGTGACTCATTAAAAATTCACAACGAAAAATGAGTTTAGTCCATCTCCTCATACTCGTAACAAAATGAGGTTGACATCTATTGAAAATAGGTTTCTCTTTATCCGGATTCAATAGATTAACTTATGGAAAAGTAACCGATCCGAGTATACTATTAACCTTTTTTCGCACCCGGTTAACAACTATGACAAAGGGACCACCATGGAGTTGCTCTTTATGATCTTTTCAAACTCTCTAAATATGAAAAGACCACCGAGTTGTCTAGTCTGGACTCGTTAAATTACACAGACAAGATAAAGAGTCACTCTTTCTACGATACTTTTCAGATAGCTTAAAACATGAAAAAATCGATGAGTTTTCCTGTCTGGACTCATTAAACTAATCAGATAAGGCAGAGAGTCGCTCTTTTTGTAGTCCTTTTCAGACTCTTTAAAAATGAAAAGATCAATGAGTTTATCCATCTGGACTCATTAAACTAATTAGACAGGGAAATTTGATAGTACAACTGCATTTAGTATTAGAATACATGGTTTGGTAGCAGTGGTTCCCTTCAACATGGCACTCCCTCAGATAAACCTTCCTTGTGACAGCCTCTCAATATGAATCCTACCATCCTATGAGTTTAGCCTAAATACCCTAATGTAATTGCATCTCCATATCCTAACACTTTGTAATGTTCATGAGTCTAGTGCTACATGGTTAAAACCATTGTTGTGCCTTCTATTGTTCAAGGGTTAACCTTTTGTTTCCTCCATCAACCCATCAAGCATATCCTTCCATCATGCCCTCCATTGTTTAGACCCAAATTCTCAAAATATTCATCAAAAAACAAAATCATTCTTGTCCCATTTCATGTCAATTGATGTAGGACACATTATTGCCTACCTTTCGACAGGTTTCAGTGCCTTGGTACTTGCAGAAATTAGTGGCAGGTTGCGTTTTGTTTGATCAAGGGTTCTCATTATTGGCTCCTGGTTAAGTGATTCTAACGAGTGCTCGACGACAAAGACATCTTTCACACTCATTAGATTGTACTGTGCATCTTGGAGACCATCACCATTATCGGTGGCCTTCCTTGCGTCTATTAACGATATCCATTATTGACTGGTAATCAAATGATTTCGTGCATGTTCGACATCAATGCATATATTCACATGTATCAATCTATGTTGTTCGGTGAAGCAGAAATCAAGACCTTGGGTAGAGGCTTGCATCATTCAGGCTTGTTTCCTCTCCCAAGCTGCGGATATTGTTTTTTGGAGACAACTTATCAGGATGATTCTATTATGACACCAGATCCGCATTGTGCTTATTGGTGTCCAGAATTTGTCATATCTATTTGGAGAAAATCACTCCGACATAGCTACTGAGCATGGGAATACCTGACTCAGGATATGATTTTAGTAGATTATATATATGTGTTGTATCAGGTTTCTAGTAACGCCCGAAGCTTCGATCCTCTCTCTCTTTTTGAAAGGAAAATTACAGTTTTAGTAAAGTATTTTGGCCATTGTCCCTACCTTTGATCTCATACATTAGGGGGCATCTATTATACAACAAATTGACCTCCTCATCAACTCATAGGGGAAAGGCATGATAGCTGAAACAAAGACCACAATCATAGGCCTTCATTCCACACTAACATTGGTTGTGCACTAACAACCTGCTTTATAAAGCTTGTTACCAAGCTTGGAGGTGCGTTAGTGACCCTACTAAAGCATGTTGCTAGTATAGGAACAGTGTTAGTGAAACTTGGTGAAGTTCCAAGGGTCAAAGGAAAGAATTGACTCACAAATATCTAGATATTTGTCCCTAAAAATACTAAAGAAAATCAAGGAAACATCCAAATTCGAGATATTTGGAGGATTTCTAATCTGAAAAAAGGAGGCAAATGGGAAAGAGCTGAAAAGCATGGCAAGTTCATTGCTTTTTCCCTAGTGAACTCAAGGAGGAGCTTGGCAACCCTAACTCAATTGCTATATAAGCAAAGTGAGGGTTATTGTGAAAGAGGTCAGAGCATTTGAAAGGATAGCATACTTGACTATTGAGCATTGACTCATATCATAAGAAGTGAGCAAGAATGGAGAGAGAGAGAGAGAGAAGTTGGAGGGGTAAAGGAAGGCTGATACAACAGATGGTTGTAATCACTCTTCCAACATTAATATAGAACTGCAGTTGTACTATCTACTCGTGGTGTTGATACTATCATTCATTTAGTTGTTTGTTCAATGCCTATTAGCATGAGTAGCTTAGTTGTATGCAATTAGATGTTCTTTTATATATTCATGTATTAGTTATCAAAGTTGTATGTTGTGATTACGCTTGTCTCTTCTATGTGCAGGACTTGACTTTGGAGCCAGTTTTGAGGGAGTTCCACTTGGTTGCATTGTGATCTCCAAACAAATCTACACGGAGACTTGAGGTAATATACTTCTAATGCTTTGATAGTTAATCATTTTCTATGAACATGCATGTAACTTTGTGCAGTTGCAGATAATCGTACAGTCTGTCGAAGGTCCCAGGAAGACCTTTGAGGGCATTTACATTCTCCATACACTGTGCATGTTACCCCATAGCAAGCATTGTCCAATATTCGCAAACTATTTGGTAGTAGGAGGACCGATGTCGTTGAGGCCAAAGGCACAGGTGGGCCCAAGTGTGGTGCCTGCACTATGGTGTGTGATCTGTCAGGTGGGAGGAAAGCACACAACAGACAACTGTCACCTATTGCAGAAGTATACACAGACTCCACAACAGCTATTTTGTAATTTATGTAGATCAATGGACCACGATGAGCGAAACTGTCAGAGTTATGAGTTGTTGATGGATCGAACACCTGCCTACAGGATGCAAATCGAGGCATGAGGTCAGGATCAAGCCGCAGCCATAACACATGGTGGATTCCAAGGACATGGACGAGGACGAGGAGGAATAGGACCCAAACGAGGGCACGGATAGTTAATCTACTACAATTGTGGAGGCCCTAGACACT
Organism: Pinus tabuliformis; assembly: GCA_031772625.1. Taxonomy (NCBI): domain Eukaryota; kingdom Viridiplantae; phylum Streptophyta; class Pinopsida; order Pinales; family Pinaceae; genus Pinus; species Pinus tabuliformis. The sequence goes on from CM062811.1 coordinate 460,099,815, forward strand.
ACGTGCATGACCATACGAATTCGACTAGAATCTGTTGTCCTTATTGCTATCAGTTTGACCATGAAGTGGTAGATTGTCCAACGTTGATCGCACAGATGCGCAAGAAAGGGGTACTACATCCTCCTCCAACATAGAGTATCCAAATGATGTGGTCGGAACCACGCGAAGAAGATCCTAACGTGAACATGGTACTCAGAAGCAGCACAACCACAGGGGAAGATAAGGGAAAGCAACCCGAGGGCGATACATGGGTTCACAAGGCTCCTACGAAGGAACTTGAGTTTGACAAGGAACGTGCAAAGGAAACATTTATGGAAGCTAAGAAGAGCTTCACAGAGGCCTCTACTTCAAGTAGTAAGGATCAACCAGAGCCGGGAATGGATCCCTCTATGCTTACTACCTTTTTAGAGACATGCATGAAGCTGCTACGCGATAATAAGGCAGTTAGAGGACTACAAGAGCTAATCACTAGGTGCATAGGGTTACGGGAACCGCAAGTGGTTCGAAATCTGGGGAAGCATGCCTTGCGCACCGGAAGGGAAATGTGATTGACGGTGCAAATTGGCGATTATGAGATGGATCAAGTCATCCTAGACCTGGACTCGGATGCGAATGTGTTACCAAAGTAGACATGGGAACGCATGGGCAGGCCTGCGTTACAGTGGTCTCCTATTCAACTATGGATGGTGAACCAACAAAATATCGTGCCCATGGGAAGATTGCAAGGGGTAACAGTGGATATCAAAGGTGCAAGCACGTAGACTGACTTTGAGGTAATAGAGATTGTGGATGACAGTAACCCTTACCCCGCGCTGTTAGGGATAGACTGGGCCACGGATATGAATGGAGTCATCAACCTAAAGAAGCGGAAAATGATTTTCGAGAAAAAGTCCCTACGCGTAGTAGTTCCGCTTGATCCGGCCGAAGGGGCGCGCTACACAGAACCTGTGCGCGAGGATGACAGTGATAATGAGCTGGATTGCATCTATCAGATAATGGCGCAAGACTAGGATCGGGTGAACCCAACTGAAGATGGAAGAATCTCATGGGAGCACGACAGTTCATGTACTTCAGATTCGGACGAAGAAATAGAACGCTGGCAGAACCGGTTGCATGAAGTAACAACGCTAAATTGCAACATGATGGTTAGATCACTACGGTGTGTGAGGTCTGAAGCAAGGGAACTGCCAACGTATAATGGGGAGACAGGTGTGGAAGAATTTTTAGACAAATTCGAAAGGTTAGTACCAAAACAGCAGTGGTACGGTGAGATGGAATGGGCGTTGAGCACGACACCTGCACAATGGTGGCAGACACCCCAGAAAAATATTGGGAACTGGCATGAATACAGAAGATGGATACACTTACGGTTTGGAAGTCCCCATCATTGAAGGCAATTCGGGTAGCCAGGGAAAAGCCATTTGCATGCACACCTGTGTAGATGGGTACAAATGAGTGTTGGGCAAGCACATCACAGGCTAAGGATCAAAGATCAAAACCAGACGCAGTGGCAGGAAAAGCGACGCACACCACAAATACCCCGTGACGAAGCATTCATGAAGCTATGCGGGATAATGAGTAAAGTATACTAGGTGGGACGAATGGATTGGGACCTACGCGTACCAGCAGTTCGATGGGCCCATAGGACCATAAGCAAAAACCAGAGCGCAATAGTATCAAGAAGAAAGGAAACCAGGAGGACAGAGAAGAGGCCCCAGACTACAGTAGGGACAAGACGTGAGGACCGGGGTAAAGGAATTAGGCAGTTGCAAGAAGACCTTCGGAGAGGGAGCATAAGACTTCATGAACTCGATGACGAGTGGGCACGACTAAGGAAGAAAAGTATAACACTGGACGAAGAAATCCACGAACTGAAAACCAAAGTCGCGCCAGCGGGCCACAAGAAATTAAGCATGCTGAGATCAAGGCTAGCCAGCCCTACTACTGCATTAGAAAGAGTTGCGACCTTGCTATCATGGCTGCAACCACACCATCCTACACGAGGGAGCATACCACGCAAAGAAGAATGTGACACGCTACCAGACATAGGGGTATTTGAAGGGTGCCCGCAGCCCAGGCTAGTAGGGAAATCGAAGCCTCGCACCAGGAGTGCGACCACCTGACTATCTGCAGGAAGCACAGTCTCAGCACTCCGAGCAGTTGAAAGAAGGTGTGGGACTCTAAACAAGTCTGCAGAAGAGCTGCGCAGAAAAGAAGTTCCGTGTAGGGCCAGTCTGTCACAGAGATCGCAGTCGCGCATAAGGCACTGTGTTGCTACGCAGCTAGGATGGGAGGTGACCATTGATGTCACTGTTCATGACAAGAGGTCTAATTTAAGGCAGAAAGGAGTGGGCGGCGGGCCATTAAGACAAAAGTTAAGAACTAGATTCGGGATGATCTGTCGCCAAAAAGGTACTGTTGACTCAGATATGGAGGGAATGACCGGGTTTAAATTCAAAAGTTACCATAAAAGTTTGAGGGGTAACTGCGAAGCAACACTTGGTTGTTTAAGATTTGAGCCAATGCAGAGTAGCGAGCACCAAGCTACCTTGCCACCCGTAACTACGCAACCAAGCGAGTCCAGTATCGACACAATGTTGAGAACCAGAGTGCGATTTACAGAAGTGACCCCAGAACCCCGGGTGACCCAAGAGGAGCCTGGAGAGACAGTAGGCACACCAGAGGTACCGAAGTCCCCATGCATGCCGCACCCACAGAAAAACAAACAGCCAATGGGGCCAATCCAGGTATCACCATGGAACTTGAGATTAAGTAAATTATTAATGACAAAAAAGGGCAAAGATGTCGCTGATGAACCAGAGGAGGAGGAGGAATATTTGCAAGCCCTGATAGCCCAAATTGAGGCATAAGATTACGAGGCGAAGAATGTTTCCCAAGCACCTTTAGCAATAGATTTACCCCCTTACATTCCCTCATGGAAAGGGACAACCAAGATACCGAAGGACCTGGAGGCCCCAAAGAGTGCGCTCAGAACCTCGCTTCTTCTGGATGAGATACGATTTGACGGACCGTAGCTGGGATGGGTACCGAATATAAAGTTTTAAGACTAGGACCTCGTAGATAGTGAGAAGTTCCCATAGTTTTCCACGAAAAAATTACTGCAGCAGAAATGGTTGCGTGGCATGGAGATGGCTGGGTTACTCCATCTACGGTGGATACCCCACTACCACTGTGTGCCCATCACAATTTTTGTCATCCGGAAGCTATTGTGTCTAGTACATGATGGGTATCTTTGGCTGGAGGAGCCAATTCCCATCACGGCCAACTTAGTTCACCGAATATCACGACTACCTATTAAAGGAAGCAATCTCGCAGACATCGCAGGAAAGAGCAGTGACATGGGCCTCGCAGAAGCTATGAAGGCCAAATATAAGCTAGAGAAGAGGAAGTGAGGGTATGTAATAGCAAGCATCAAGGACCGAGGGGTGTGTGTTGCCACCCAGCTGCTAGCCGGCAAGCTCATGAGGAAATGTCGTGCAGATGAAGTGCCCGCATCTGTAATTGCGTTGGCAGAGCAGTGTGTAGAAGGGGTCCAGTTTAACTAGGTGTAATTTCTCTGCGAGGAATTTTTGACGAATTGTAGGGAAGCCCAGGACCAGGGTAAGACCTTCCACTATGCGTGGTTGCTGTTATCCATCCTGCTAGTTATCGGGGAGCTGCCGGCAGCCAGCCAGTTCCCCACCATTGAAAGAAACCTACCTGAGGCCGTGAGGTACACCTCGCTCTGGGCAACGAAAGATGCAACAAGGATTCGGGAGATAAAAGTGTTTTGGGCATTCGTAGAGGTGAACTTACAAACATGGATAAACCAGAGGCCGTGCTTGTCCCCGACAGTATATAACAGTTTACAAAGTGCAGCCGAATTCAAGGCGAATATGCATAACCTGTATATTCGGGCACGCAAGGATCCAGCCTGAAAGTGGGTAAAGCTGCCATTCATTGCCACAGATGATGCAATCTTTGAAGTAATGGCATCATGGTCTCCAGAGTGGCACGCCCCAGACTTGGCAGAACTGGAAAAGCTCGCAGCACAGCAGAAGAAGAGGGAGACCAAGCTACACATCGCGAAGCTGGTGGAAAGTAAGCGTTAGGAATAGGAAGTGGCCATGCAGCAGAAGGCAGTTGAGGTAGCCACCATAAAGAATATGGAACAAACCACCACCATGCCCACTAAGGAGACCAAGGACAGTCAGGAAATGTCCACAAAGCAAGACATATAGGGTGAGGTAGAGACACAAGAATGCGCGGACCTTACAACAAAAGTGACCCAACTCAAGAGGTTGCACACTCAGGAGCAGCCACCCACCTGCAAAAAGACAAAGACAATGAAGACCGTGGAAGGAGACCTTATTGACAGTAGCAAACCAATTCGCGAGGTCACTAAGGATGCTCTGAAAGAATTGATGACGGAACAAACAACTGTGTTGGGGGTGCTCAGAGCACAGTTGCAGGCATTACAGGTGTGACCCCCAGGAGTGATGACACCACACCTTGCGAAAGGTGTAGCCGAAGCTGAGCAGATGGTGAGCACACACAAAATGAACACTTTGTTGTTACCAGAAGGTGTCGTCTTAGTAGAAGCCGAAGGGGACATGAGGGGCTGGGGGCTGAATTTGGCTTCCCTTCCCAGAGAAACCCTATACCAGCTACAGGATGGGGTAACTGTAGAGCTTCATGCCAGGGAGGGCCACGCTCTCCAAATCTTGAGTGAGCAGAAGGACAAGTTAGAACAGCTCAGCTTGCAGCGCGACAACATGGTCACCCAAAACCAGGAACTAGAACAGGTAGTGGACGAGGCCTGTAGCAGCATTCCGGAGTTGGCTATGCCAGCGACACTCCCCACCATGGAAAAAATTCATCAACTGGCAGCTGGAGTCCGCAAGACCTAGGAGGAGGCTGCGAAGGCCCAGTTGGAGCTGACCCTGCAGATCACGGAGCTGTGAATGAAGCTGTCATCCTCTACACCCCGGGAAGTCAAAGAGCAGCACCGCCACGCCATTCAATCAGGGTTGAAGAAATAGAGCATGTTGTCCAGGACTACACAGGATTGTTGGACCAGTCCCTCGTCACCCTCACATCATTGCAGGAGGACCCAATGCTATGGCATTTAGAGACAGAAGCACAGGAATTACAGTAGGCCTATGACAATGTTCGGGGGGCCGGGCAAATAGTCATCCTTACCCAGCGACTAGCCAAGATGAGGGAGGACCAAGCTCTGAAAGAACAGGTGGACACCACACGCCAGAAAGAAGTAAGGCTTAAAGCATGCATCCAGCCTTGGTTCGAAGAAGCATTCATGATCACGCCATGATCGAGGAGAAGCTAGCCCAGATGCAGGACACATATGCAAAAAGGCAAGAGGGGGCCTCTAACAATGATGCATCAAAGAGTTGCACCCAATTGATATAGCAGACTGTGGAGGAATGTGTGGAATATGTCTGCGAAGCGCAGAGATTGTTGGATGTACTGCGTACAAAGATCATCGCACTGGCCAAGTGACTCAAGACGAGTCACACTGTTTGTGTTGGGGGCATGTTGGCCAGCGAATTCCCCGTGTAACGGTTTTGGGGCTTAAAGCCCACAAATTTGGGTATTGGTGCTGTAAAGGCTCTGCAAAGTGCGCAGAGCGCGAATTGAAATGAATCAAGTCAAAGGGTAGTCCGCCCTAAAATATGGTAATTTAATCTAGCAAGTGTCAGCCTACCCATGGTCCGTGGACCATGGGAATGTATAAATAGAGTAAGGGTCTAGGTGTAGAAGGGGGGAAGAGATATTAGATCCAAAGTGTTATGAGTTGTTGACTGCGATATTCACTCTGAGTCTGTAAGTCCGAGTAGCGGGTTGTAGTAGTCGAAGAGGCTCTGCAACTATGTACGCAGAGGCTTAGTAGAGTCCGCAGCTGTGTGCACAGGGTAGGAAGTGGATTGTAACTAGAAAAAGCATTAATAAAGATAAGTTGGTTTTGGAATATCGCATATCTATTGCTCTGTTTCTGTTTACACATTTGTTTACAGTTTACGATTGCGCACATGTCCATTTAGGTTAACGGGTAAAGGAAAGTATTGTGCCTACTTAAATTAATCCAATATCTATAATAATACTAAGCATAGTAAAGATAATTTGCGCTCATTCTCCAAGCCGTGCAAAGGTAGTTGCTGTGAACAGGCTACTGCGCAAAAGTAGCATAGTGCAAAGGATCGATTCGTGAACCTTACAGACCTCATCAAGTCATCCCTAGGGTGCGGAAACCTGGTTCCAGCACCCTCCCATACTACCTCGAGTGAGACCTCAGTCCGCACTCCACGAATTGTTGCCGAAAGGGCTGGTAGTTTTAGGATTTGTTTGGCTAAACATTTCTGAACCTGGGTCAGGCCCCAATAAGCCAACAGGAATAGATTGAACTCACTGAAAGAAATAACTTTCTCTTAACTTCTAGACCTAAACCATAAACAATCGAGACTGCTAAAAGAATCAATGAATTAAGTCTCCTACTAAAAGCAGTGAAGTAATCCAACTAAATACAAAGTTGTTTCCTAAGAAACTGTGTCTACAAGAAAGGAACAACACTATGACTAGAAATGAATCTTCCAGAAATGATATCAAATCTTCATAATTAAAAATTCTACGTTAATCATAGGAAACAACAAGGAAAAATAACACTCAAAGAACCAATTGTATTAAATATAACTCTATAATATTCAACTGTAGCTGCTGCAAAAACTCATACTTTAACAACAAATTTGATAATCAACAATTAGATCTAGAAAATGATTGAATAATTGTAGAACAAGAACTGAAAGTATAATACAAATTTAATAATACAAGAAAGGACAGTAGTAGTTCCAGGACTAGGCCCAAAATTGCTGGAATTCAACTGCCTTGTAGCTAACTCAACACAATAAGTTAAGGTCGAACTAAAAAATTATCCATTAAATTATAATGAGTAAATTACAAGGAATGTCTGTAAAAATTTACAACATAGATCAAAATGACTATATCTTGAACTAAAATACTGAGGTTCAATTCCTCATTTTTATATTACAAACAAGTCTATATTCAAATAAAAAATCAATCCCAAGAATCCAAAAATCTCCAATGTTTCCTCAGAATAGGAGGGCCAACATCTCTTCCCCAACTGATCCAACCACGATACAAGTCAATCTCTTTGAGCTAGTCATAATTAACCTAAACAACTCCTCATAATCTATTGTTCCTCGACTATTCCAGGGAACAACATCCAATATCAGATATCCCTATTCAAATAATGGTTCAAATCATAATTAAATCACACTTTCCGTAATTTAAATCATTTCTTAAATAAATAAAATGGTGAAAATCCATTGAATCCTTTCTAGAATCCATATCGCGTGAGTTATCACATTTTGCACACAAAAGGTCTTAGAAAACAAACATAAAAATAAGAAATAAGATAATAAAATTGTATCAATTACAAAGCCCAACACCACCATCTCTAACATATCATCCTTGATAATATCATAAAATAATAAATAGAATTTGATAGTCAATCCATCTAGGCTAAGAATTTTACCTTCTTTGAGTGACATGAGAGTCATCAAAATCTCTTCCTCATAGATGTCCACTTCTAGAGAGGAATTAATATTTCCATCTATCAACTAGAGAACCAACTCTAATATGTACAAAATATATCCAATAACACAACCAACTATTTATTTAAGATACCCCTAATGTAAGAAACACCAACCTCTACTTTATCTTAAGTTCAACAAATCTCCTCTGATGCTTATAAGCTCCTAGATGGTGTTTAAATTTTTCAATAGCTCAAAAACCTATGGAAGATGTTTTTATTGTTTCCACCTTCATGAATCCAAATGGCACAACTCTTAAGTCTTCATTTTAATTATTTTTTACTAAGTAGGTCCTGACATTTATCTTCAAGAACATAAAGAGCCTCCCTCTCATTTTTAGAGAAATATTAAAAGAAATGTCATTGAAAATATGGAAAATGTTATAATTTTTTTCACATTGTGTTTTCATTTATGATAACAGGTGTCATTGATGTCAAAGGGGTAGCTAAGGAAGAAAAAATACCCTCAATGTGTCCAAGGAGTACCTAAGGAAGCAGTAGCACCCTCTATGAAGTCATATGACAAATGGGTCTCCTACAACTATAGTTAAATTTTGTTTGAATTTTTGGTACTTGTATGATTCTCTAACATGACTATAGATAGCATGATTAGATAGGCCATTTCAAGAACTTTCCAATGGTATATTATACTTTTAAGAACACCCTTGGGATGAAAAGTTATGGATTTTTTAAAAACAATAACAATAAGGGACCCAAATATGGGAAAACCATAGTCACCAAATTTATTAAAATGTTTGAATAGTCATGGTCTTATGGAACCACCTCATGGATTATTAAAATTTGGGCATGGTTGAAATCTCATGATGGTCATGGCTATGGTCTTATAGAACCACTGCATTGCAGACATGGTCATAGTCTTATTAAAAAGTGTGCATGGTCATGGAACCACCACATGGCACAAGATTTAACAGTTCAATCACAATGAATTCGTCAACCATTGGTTGGCTCTCATGAGCCATGGCTACATGTGACGAGTTATATATAAAAGAGTTCAAAAATTCAATGATCATCAATTGAAAGAAAATATACATGGAGTTGTTTCAAGAATGTGTGATTATGGTGTTTTGATATTGATATCAATATATTTGTTTGGGTTTATGAATCATTGTTCTCACTTAGCTTAATACTCATTTGCATTTTGGTTCACATGGAAGCATGAATTATCATTGTAGTTCAAAATATATGGGTCTAGTTCTTACAAAGATCATTACCAGTATGTCTTGCCAATAGGAAAACATGATGCCATGGTTCTAGTTTGTCACAGGATTGACACAGTGATTCATCCCGAGCTTAATTATGAATGGTATGTATGAAATTTTACTATTAATCACAAAGGCATAGTGGTCGCATAGCAATAATCACAGATACATGGAGAGCCTAAGTCACAGTGGGTGCATAAACGCAGGAGCCCATGCCATAGTGATCACAGAGCCATGGAGAGCTCAAGTTATAGTGGTCATATAAAGAATTGAAGAGCACAGTCATAATAGTCGTATAAAGAGTTTGAGAGAAAAATCATAGTGGTCATATAAAAAACCCAAAAGAAAAGTCGCAATGGTCATATAAAGATCATGTGAGTAAAGTCACAGTGCTTGTATAAATATCCTAAGAGTATAGTCATAGTGGTCATATAAAGAGCCAGAGATCATAGTCATAGTGATCGTATAAAGAGCCTGAGAGTTTGAGTCACAATGGACAAGTAGTGATCATAGATCCACCAAGGTTATAGTCACAATGGTCATACAGAGTGTTGCACATAGTGTTTGCATTGATTACAACAAGATTTAATTGATGTCAAAGGGGATGTATGGACAACAGTATTAGGAACATCCTTGAAGATTACAAAAGTAACATGACTATTCATGAAACAATATGACATCTTAAACTTTTTCAAGGTCTCATTACATGAGTATATGGGTGCTTGAAATAATTTGATCTTTTGATGAATTTAATATGTTCAAAATATCTTACAAATAACATGGTTGCATAGTGATCATTGATACTTTTCCAACAATATATTCTACTTAGAAAAACACCTCTTGGATGAGAAGTTATGGCCAATTGAAATCAATATTAGTTAGGAAAAAATGAGAGGTCAAAATTTAGGGAAAATGCCCACAAATTTAATCCATTAAAGAGTGTGCAAATCAAGGGCACATCCATGGTCCACCGATCCGGTGAATGGCATATGGTGAGGAAACTTACATGCTAATTAACATCATTAACAAGGGCACACTTTTTAGTCAATCCAACAATAATTATAAGACCCAAATGATGGATGGGATAAAGATATGGATGATTGTTAACACACTTAGTAGAATCAATGAAATGAAGAAAAGTGGAAAGCGCACATTGGAGGATAGGTGGCCCAATCTCGTTTTGACACTTAGCATGTTTTGATAGTTCAAATATGTTGACATCATAGTTAGCTCATATGGCATATGGAATCACACAAATGGTTGTCATAGAAATAGCATGGCATGACACATGGAAAAAAAATTAGCATTGATATCGGTATCTTGATGTGGTGCCTCTAAGCGTTGTCACATGGTAGGCATAAATGACACTTTTCGTTATCCAATGGGAACAAATTCATGTGACATATGGCCCACTCTGGGTGTGTCGTGTAGTGTCACAAAAAGGATGACCAATCACCCTTCAGTATCAGTATCATGAGCATGGTCATATGGTCTTATGGCTTCTAGATAGGGGTGAATGGTCACATGGTCGAGGTTTTGGTTGTTTAATTTTCGAATAACCATGGTGTAATCGTTGGCCCTTTGTTAACTCTCATATGGAATGGGAAAACTAATATGTTAGGTCCCTATAATACTAGTGTATTCCATTATTATTATTTTCATTGCAGCTCCTTATTGTTATTGTTGTGCCCATGTTGTCCCCATATTATTATTATAGTGCCCCATAGGAGCCCACTATTGTTATTGTTGTGCCCTTACATTATTATTGTTATGTTGACTCTGATTATATTGTGACCCCTTAGACTCCTATATATAGAAAGGAGGTCTTGTCATTTTTATCATCCAAGAATTGTTCATTTGTGTAATGTAAAGGAGGTTTCCCCCTCGAAGAGGTTGATTTTGAAGTTGTTAATCTATCTTTTCTTCTATTTTGTGAGTTGGTTTCATAACAATTAGTATCAAAACTTTGGGTTCTAGGGTTTCGTTGCTTCAAACAGGTCGTTGTGCAATTTTCACTATAAATTTTTTTCTTCGATGTTTCGGAAGTGGAAATTAAAACCCATTTGGGCCTAAATCATGATCAACCTCGGGTACGAATTTCAGATTTTGTCTCACTATAGTTTCGAATATATGATCCAAGAAATTTAGGGTTTTTGCAGGATCTTGACTTATATCTCAAACATGTGACCTAGGGAAAATATTCATAACTTTCTCTCTGAGCATCATATTTAAATTTCGTAAAAAGGTACAGAAATCGAACAGACTTTAGCTTTTTGTGTATCGTTTTCAGGTCTGAAGGTTGAAACAGTGACACGTGGCACTTTGTATAAGTTCAATCTACCGAACGAGTCTATAATCAAGTCATCGTGGGATATTTGGAATACCTCTTTCTTGGAGAATCCAATCTTGATTAGACTTGTGGGGTTGGAACAAGGACTCAGAGGGCTACCATAAGACGTAATTTAATACCTTGGAGATCTGAAATTACAGAGATATAAAATATTTAATATCAAGATCCTACAAAGAGAAAAAATGTTTGTAGTCTTTTTAAAATTTTACATAAGTTTGTTTTCAAAAAATAGTTTGAAGGAATTAAAAGGACATAGTGAAACATAATTATCATTAGTTGACTCCCCTAAGAAAGAAAATGGAAACACCTAGTAAGAAACCTAAAATATTTACCATGAATCATGAAGAAGAGGAAGAAATGCAACATGATATATCAAAATTATGAGACCAAATGCAACAATTTTCACTCTAAAAAAAAGTAACAGAAGCTAAGATGGATGGTTTAAAGAAAGGCATGGAATCTAAGATGAATGGAGTTGAAGCTAATATGGATGGCATGGAAGCTAATATGGATGGTATAGAAGCAAAACTTAAAGGAAACATCGAAGATTTGAAGATAGATTTGAAAAAGTTGCTACAAGAAATGCTTACTAATGGCAAAAGGCTAGTAAAGGAAACTCATGATGAGAAAAAAATAAATGTTAATCATGATTTTGTAGACTCTAACATTGGATTGAAGACCCACCATGTTCCAAATATCGATATGAGGAAGTTTGATGGCAAGGATCCTATAACATGGATACTACAGATGGAGCAATATTTCGATCTCCATAATGTGAAAAACACACAAAAGGTATGCATTGCAACTTTATATTTGGAACCCGATCAGTTTGTATGGTATTGATGGCTTTGCTCTTGTAAAAAAATTGTCACTTGGGCAATTTTACGGAAGAAACGATAGCACATTCTGAGGATACAAAAAGAAACACTTATTTTAGCCAATTGATAAATCTCAAACAAAAGGGTTCAATGGTGGAGCACATTGAGGAATTCCAAAAATTGAATATAAGGGTAAAAGATATTCCATAGGAGCATAGGATTGATGTGTTCATAGGGACATTAAAGGATAACATCCAACATGAGATTCGCCTTTGGAAACTTAATTCATTGGAGAAGGCATTCAGGTTGGCAAGAAAAATTGAAAGAAAAATTATGGCAACAAGGAAGCCTACCACTCACAAATATAAAGATGGAAGTGTTGTTGGCCCTAACCTTCCAAAACCTACAAGCTTGACACCACAACAATTGGAAGAAAAAAGAGCAAAAGGGATTTGTTACAGTTGTGATAGAAAATACACTAAAGGTCATAAGTGTGTTAAGAAGACATTATTCTACATAGATTGTGAAGAGGAGGAAGAAAAGGAACAAGAAACATCAAAAGAAGAGGATATACACCAGGAACAAAACCTAGGGAAAGAAGAAATGAATCTGACCATATATTATAATTCATTGGCCGGAATTACGACTCCTCAAGCTCTCAAGATAGAAGGACATATCAAGAAGAAAAAGGTAACAGTGTTGATTGATTTGGGCAGTACCCATAATTTTATTCATTGTAAGATAGCCAAGGAATTGAATTGTTTCCTATATCTAGCACCAAAGTGTCAAGCAATGATTACAAATGAAGGAACCATAAATTTCTCTGGAAAGTGCCATAATATCAAACTATCCATGGGAGAATATGTATTAAATAGTCCAATTCTTTCCATTCCAATGCGTAGTGTTGATGTTGTACTAGGAGTCCAATGGCTACAATCTTGGGGTACGATAGCTTTCAATTTTCAAGAACCTTTCTTGAATTTTTTTCAGAAGGAAAGTAATGTGAATTAAGGGGTATCGCAGGGAAACTAGGAAAGATAATCAGCTCTAACAGCATGACAAAGCTTCTAAAGAAAGAACAATGAGGTGTAATTACACAATTATGTTCGCTAGAGGTTCCCACATTGAAATCATCTATTTCTCCAGATCTCCAAAAAGTATTGGACAATAATTCCAAGGTATTTGAGACTCCCAAAGGCCTCCCACCTATTCGTGATCATGATCACGATATTTATTTTATTCGAAGAAGTTTTCCTCCAAACATTAGGCCTTACAGATATCCCTATGCCAAAAAAAGTGAAATTGAACTTATGGTTGTAGAAATTCTAGAGGTTGGTATAATTCAACCTAGTTAAAGTTATTTCTCTACTCTAGTAGTATTGGTTCACAAGAAGGATGGATCATGGTGCATGTGTCTGAATTATAGGAAGCTCAACAATATCACTAATAAAGATAAATTTCCCATTCCTGTCATTGATGAATTATTGGATCAATTTCATGGTTCAATTTACTTCACCAAGTTGGATCTTCATTAAGGATATCATCAAATCAGAATGAAGACTGAAGACATTTTGAAAACAACATTTAGAACTCATGAGGGTCATTATGACTTTTTTGTCATGCATTTTAGCCTTATTAATGCACCTTCTACATTTCAAGGTTTGATGAATTCCATTTTCAAAACCTTCCTTAGAAAATTTATGTTAGTATTTTTTTATGATATACTAATCTACAAGAAGTCATGGAAGGATCATGTTCAACACGTTGATAGGGTTCTCAAACTATTGGAGGAGGAACAATTATATGCAAAAACCTCCAAATGTTTCTTTGGAGTACAAGAGGTGGAATATTTGCATCATATTGTATCTCATGAAGGTGTTAAGGTAGACCCTAGAAAAATTAAATCCATTGCGGAATGAAACAGCCCCACATCCATAAAGCATCTGCGATGATTTATTGGGTTGACAGGGTATTATCGCAAGTTTGTTAAAAACTATGGGAGAATAGCAACACCTATAACAACGTTATTGAAGAAAGATGCATTTTATTGGACTCCAGAAGAAATGAAGGCCTTTGAACATCTTCAAGAGGCAATGTGCCAAACACCATTCTTAGTTATGCTAGACTTCACAAAAACCTTTATTATGGAATGTGATGCCTCAAGAAATGGAATTGGTGCTATTTTAATGCAAGGAGAAAGGCCCATTTCTTTCAAAAGTCATCTAATCAAAGGAAAGTAGTTGCACAAAGCTATTTATGAGAAGGAAAGGTTGGCAATACTACATGCACTTAAGAAATGGAAACCTTATCTAATGGGAAGACACTTCAATGTAAAAATAGATCATGATAGTATTAAATACTTTTTAGAACAAATATTATCTTCAGAAGAGTAGAAAAAATGGATCAAAAAGATGTTGGGTTATGACTTTGAAATCATCTAAAAAAATGGAAGGAGAATGTTGTTGTAGATGCACTCTCAAGAAAGGATGAGGATGTGGAAGCATTGCTTTGAGCCATTTCTATTATCCAACCAGATTGGATAAACGAAGCAAGGGATGAATGGAAGAATGATGAAGAAGCATGGGCACTCATTCAAAATTTACAACAAGATCCCAATACATCTGATACATTTATTGTAGCAAGAATGTTGCAACTCCTGGAGCTACCAACTTTACTTTATCAACCCGAGGTTCGTACAAACTTGGAGGTGACAGTGTTGTATACACAAGTAAAAGTGATGGTTCTTCCTTTTGTCATTGTTTAGCTGGTGAGATACCACTAGGGTTTGCAAGCCATAATTCTATAGATTCATAAGAATCTTGGTTCCTTGATGAAAGAAAGAGAAATCTACTCTAAGAGAGAGCTGATCTACTGCATTAATGAAAAGGACTGAAATTCAATGTTAGGGCACACCATTTCCTATTTAACTGCCAAGAGCTATGCTTTGCAATGATGCTAAATTAACATGAACAAAATTATACTATCCTAAGCATGGAAATTGAAAACATCAAACACAACTGTTATGCATGTAAAGGACTACAATAAATTTGTTTTGTCTTTTTATGCTTTTCATGAAAAATCAAATGTTCAAACTAATATTTTTTTTTGTGATGTGCCAGGTGGTTTAGGGATGCTGATGGATGGCTGGAAGGTTTAGGAGATGGTTGTAAGGTTTGTGGGACCCTTGGGTGACCTTGGGAGACTTCCTAGAGGTTCCCTCAATCCGGCCTCAAAACAGGCCACTACAGGAAAACCTACAAGATGTACTAGAAACCTATAGGATTCCCTGTATTTCTACAAGATGCAGCCGTGAGAAAAACAGTGGGTGTTGGAGGTGATGGAAAGCTTAGGGAAGGTGGTTGATGGCTAGAATGGAGTGAGAAGAGGCCTAGGATCACTTAGAATCCAAAACCAAGTTTAGGAGATGGTTGGATCCGCTCAAAATGCTTGAGGAAATTTCTATGTAAAATGATGAAATTGGTGGAGATTTTGATGAAAACAAGGAATGCCTATGGGTGGATGAAGTTGGAAGGTGGTTGCTGGCTATGAGATTTTTATCTACTTTTGAAGTACCTTCTCTGCATCAAACATGTGTAATTTCCAAAAAGTCATGTAACAAGAAGAATTCTCATGAGTTAGAAAAGAAGAATTTAATGAACTAACTGTCTATCTTATGCATGAAGAACTTGTTGAATAAAATGGTATCATGGATGAGATCTACTACAATAATGAAGATATAAGAGATGGAAATGAAATCCTACTTTGAAAAACTGATCAAATGCTATTTTAAGTACAACAACCTCTAAATATCATGAGAGAAATGGAAATCTGTCTTTTTGGGTTGCATAAGGGTCTTTTCCTCAAATCATGATCCCAGAAGGAAGAAGTGAGGCTAAGACACCTACTGACAGCTTTGTGGAGCCTCTTTTATCCCTTCTAACTTGCTACTGAGGTAAGGCACAAATGGAAGCAAACTAATAAACAATTAATCAAATCTACACTACTTGCAATGAAATACTTCTAAAAACAGTTTAACCATGAATCTATGAAACTAAGCTAAGCATAAAGATACAAGAAGAGGATCCTTTGCTGCTAGGGTTGGGACCTAACCCAAGAGCTTCAGCCCTCTGAGTTAACTCAGTACTGAATCAAGAACAAACTCATTCTTATTACCAAAACAGGAAATTACATCAAAAGTCTTCCACAAGTCTGGAGCTCGAAAATAGCTAGAGTTTTACAACAAAAATTTGAATCCTAATGAGGCTCTAGGCCTCTCTACTTATACAACTGAAGTCCCCAACGAATTCCTTAAATTTAGGGAGGCTCGGCTCCCAAACTCGAGATGAACTAACTCTTTATCTATCACTTGCTCGACTGCCTTCTAATCTTCATGACTTGGTTTCTTGTACTCCGAGATGGTGGGATTAATGGAGGAATATTCGAATGGGGAAGGAGTAAATGAGGAGTATTTACCTCCTACAATCTCTCTCCCTTATCCCATTCGAGTTTCAAACCTTAGTCTTTGCCAGAATTCCTTGATTTTCTATTTCAAACCCACATTCAATGCAGATTAGTCCACTCGACATAATATCTCACTCTAACTCATCTCATTAAACAAAATATAATCAAAACATCTAATAAGTTGTGAGAAAAGTTGGTTTGACCAAGCTAGGAGGTGAATTAAAGCCCATATAATTACCCAATGATGAGGCTCATCATAATGATCACTTATACCTCTGTAATAATTCCCAACTCAAAAAACGATTCTTATGGAATTGCACACCTCTCCCTTGGGAGGGCACTTAGGATTTGTAAATACTTACCATAGGGTTAAGAAGGATTTTTTTGGGATGGCCTTAAATTTGATATTCAAAATTTTGTGGTGGAATGTTTGTTTTTGCAACAAAATAAAGTTGAAGAAATTAAGACCCTAGGTCTATTACAACCTTTATCCATTCCAAGTCAACATTGGGAGGAGGTTTCATTGGATTTTATCACAGGTTTACCCAAGTCTGAAGGAATGAGTGTCATCATGGTGGTAGTTGATAGACTTACCAGGTATGCACACTTTTTTGCATTATCTCATCCTATTAAATCTAGTACAGTTGCTACTACATTTATGGAAACAATTCAAAATCTACATGGAAACCCAAAGATTATTGTAAGCGACAGAGATCCTATTTTCACTGGAAATTTTTGCACATAATTATTTTCTTGTCTAGGTAGTCAGTTAGCTCATAGCTCATCTTATCATCCTCAATCTGATGGGAAAACTAAGATAGTGAACAAATGTTTGGAAGGATATCTTCGTTTCTTTGTATCTGATAAACAAACACAATGGGTCAAATGGTTGCCTCTAGTTGAATGGTGATATAACACTTCCTTCCATACTGCAGCAGAAATGACCCAATTTATGGCACCTTATGGATATCATCCACCATCCATATCATCATATTTAAGAGAAAATTCTAAGTTTCATGCAGTGGAAGATCACATCAAGCATCAACAACAAGTTCTCCAACTCTTAAAGGATAACCTCAGTTTGGCAAGGAATAGAATGAAACAACATGTAGATCAACATCGCAGTGAAATATGTTTTGATGTAGGTGACTGGGTATTTCTATGGCTACAACCATACAAATAGATGTCCCTCAAGCAAGCTAAGAAAGATAATAAATTATCACCAAAGTATTATGGTTCGTACAAGGTGTTGCAAAAGATTGGTACTATGGCATACAAATTGGAGCTTCCTGGAGCTTCACGACTGCACCTAATTTTCCATGTTTCATGCTTAAAGAAGGTTATAGTGACAAGCTCCCAGTTCAGACAATATTGCCATAAATTGACGAGGAAGGAACATATTGGAACCTGAAACAGTCACGAAAACAAGAACTCGACTGCTATGAAATCGACCAATTTCAGAGTATCTCGTAAAGTGGAAGAACTTACTCACTGAAGATTCCACATGGGAGGATGATAATTTTATATAGAAGCATCCAGAACTACTCAAGCATTGAGGACAACACTTTTCTGAAGGAGAGGGGCATGTTAGGTCCCTATAATACTAGTGTATTCCCTTATTATTTTTTTCATTGTGGCCCCTTATTATTATAGTTGTGTCCATGTTGCCCCAATATTGTTATTATTGTGCACCATAGAAACCCACTATTGTTATTGTTGTGCCCTTACATTATTATTGTTATGTCGGCTCTAATTAAATTGTGACCCCTTAGACTCCTATATATAGAAAGGAGGTCTTGTCATTTGTATCATCCAAGAATTTTTCATTTGTGTAATTTAAAGGAGGTTTCCCCCTCGAAGAGGTTGATTTTGAAATCATTGATCTATCTTTTCTTCTATTTTGTGAGTTGGTTGCATAACATAATATATATATATATATATATATATATATATATATATATATATATATATATATATATATATATATATATAGTGGAGCCATCATTCGACCTCAAGATTGAATAGGGATAACGATCTATCTCAACAAGAAGTTTATGTGGTATGCTTGAGAACGAGTTGGTTATAATTTTGGTATGCTTTTTTCTATTGCTGTGGATTTTTTCTCAAGTTCATTGTTCTAGTTTTATTAGAAACATTTTGGTTCATTACACAACTCTAGTTTAGCGAAAGATCGATTGAATCTAGTTAGAAAGTTATGCCACTATATTTTGGTTGGCTAATAAATATGTAATGGCAATATTCTAACCCTTATCACCAAATACGGTGCAACAAAGATTAATATGGTTAATTGATTCGGTTATGTCCATCTATGGGGTAAAAATGTTTGTATAAGGCCAGCTCTTGGAGGTCATAGCAATTAGCAGAGACTATATCTATATCCTGCTATATATGGCATAAGGTTTATTATCATAAGCCTAACCCCATTTTGGTGTCAAGTTTGAAAGATTTTAGATATGACTGCCTACTATGATATTTTGATTGGGAAACATACATTGAATTGGGACAATTAGCTTGATGGAACCGTCATACATGTTGAAACATAGGAACAGTCAAAGGGACTATGGTTAGTGTGGTATCTGCATTTTCATGATTTATGGTTGATAATAGGTTACCTAATATAAAATTCATACACTTGGGTTGAGCCAATGATAAGCCACCATATGGACATAGTGCTAAGAGGGTTTTAGAGGAAAGGGCTTGTCACATCATTCCATATGTGAATAATATTGCAAGTGGGATAGATGTAAATACCACAACATGGAAAAGGATCGACCACATGCATGATGTTCACTCATACCTCTTCTATAGCCACTACATCATAAAAAAATGTGGACATAGATCATAGCAAATAACGCTTAATGACACATTTGGAATTCGATGAGTGGTGCACATTTGAGGACATACATTTGAGGCCCGACAACATTGAGGTAAAATATTTTTTGTTTGTATTTATTTTTTTGCATTGTAGGTTCAATTTGTCAACTAATTAAAATGTTCCAGTGGACAGTGCCATAATATATTGGCCTAATTGAAAAGTTCCTGCAAAGAGGCATTCTATTGAATATTTAATTTTATATCTGATTTATTATGGTTTCTATGGGTTTGAGTCATTATTGACCAAAATTGAAATCTGGAAGAAGTTAGGTGATCAAAGCTCATAGATGGATGCAACCAAATGGTTTTGAAATTTTTTTGACTGCATTTGATGACCAGAAACTCTTATGAGGTGTTTAGTAAAGTTATGAACATGTTGTGGGTGTTTTTGATACATGAATTAAGTGGGTGTCGAGGAAGTGTTTGAGTAAGTAAGTTGCAATTATGGTTGGAGTAGAGTTTTGGGATTGTAGTATAATAGCTAGTAGTAAAGATTGGCATTAATTTTATGACAATAATTGTAGTTGAGATGATGATTGTAGTTTGTATTACAGTGGTTGTAGGTTGCATAATAGTATAGTGATTGCATGTTATATGGAAAAGATGTTGATTGTTGCAGTGGAAGAGATAGTGGAAGTATCGTATGTATTGGTCGTAGATTAGAAAATTACTCATGATTCAAGGATATATTAATATCATGGATATAGTTTTAAAATGTGATTAAATAGAGGCCCACAAGGAAGCCTAAGAATGAGGTTGAAGCCTCAATCAAGTTGGACCCTACTCATTTCTAAGGATGGAGCCTCAATCAAGTTGGACCCTACTCATTCTTGAGGTTGGAGCCTCAATCAGGTTATAACATATAGTAAGCAACTTATTACATCTTTGAGGTTGGTTCCTCAATCAAGTTGAAAGGTATCACAAGTGGAAACTTGCATATTTTTGGGGTAGTTGACTCTCACAGGTTGAGGCCTACAAATTGATGTAAATAAATTAAAGACTAAGTAGAAAAAAAGTTGGTGGTTTTCTCCCATTTTGATTTCCACCTAAAAATTTGTGTCTCTTGGTGATGTGATCCTTTTTTGTGTTGTCGATTACTATTTCCATGCTACTAATGTAATGATGCATTGATATAACAAATCATATAATGTTTATGGTTCATTGCTATATGGATGCATTATTAAGAAACATTGTTTAATTGTAAAATTGACATCACACTGATTCACCCCCATCTTAGTGTGATCTTTGGGCCAATAAGTGGTATCAGAGCAAGTTACCTTTATGAACAACTAACTACTTGAACGTCAAATACCAGGAAGAAATGAGCACTACCAGAGCAATGGGGAATCCCGTATGTTTGATATAACCAATTATGCATTTTGGAAGATAAAGATGGAGACATATCTCATCTCTTTAGGATTAGAAGTTT
Organism: Pinus tabuliformis; assembly: GCA_031772625.1. Taxonomy (NCBI): domain Eukaryota; kingdom Viridiplantae; phylum Streptophyta; class Pinopsida; order Pinales; family Pinaceae; genus Pinus; species Pinus tabuliformis. The sequence continues at coordinate 460,120,615 of CM062811.1, forward strand.
GGAAAATTGTGACAAAAGAATATGAAGTCCCTAATATTATTCTAGTAGATGCAACATAGAAGGAAGTTTACACATCTAATGCACAAGCAAAGCATGTTATCTTAACTAGTTTGGCATAAACTGAATTTGCTAAATTAATGCAATGTAATTCAGGTCATGAGGTATGGAAAAAGCTTCAAAATTTTTATGAAGGTGATACAAAATTTAAATACGTTAGGCTACAATCTCTCAAAGGAGAATTCAAAAATTTTAAAAATGGAAGAAGATGAGGATATCGCTTTATATTTTCTCTAAGTAGACAATATTGTCAACTCCATTGTATGTCTTGGTGAAAAAGTCAAATACAACTTCGTTGTTCAAAATATTTTCAGATCACTCCCATCAAGATTCCATGCTTAAGTTTCAACCCTTGATAAACTAAAAAAATTTGACAAAATGAAAATAAATCAACTCCATGGAACTCTTTCTGCATATTAGCTGAGAATCAAGGAAGACAATTCAGGAGTCAAGGAAGAAGCCTTCAAGGGAGAAAAAGAGGAGAAAAATAAAAAGGATCAAGAAGACTCAAATTCTGAAGAAGAATAAGTAGGGAAAATTTTAAGGGCTAATATTCACAAGTGGGATAATATTCCATGCTTTTCCAAAAAAAGATTCTCCAATTTCCATTTTTCTAACATGAATTCACCCAAATTTTATAGTATAAAATTATTTTACCTTAAAAATCACCACTTTTATATATTGTCTAATATAAAATAATTATAAATCTAAACATTTTTACAAAATTATCATCAATCATTTTAAAATTTGGATATTAAGGACTAGTAAGATTCACCAATGTTACTAAAATTTAAGATAAATTTCCATGCTTAAAATTTTCCCTAAGAAGAAGCCAAGTTCATTCAAAATCTCAAGAGAGGAACCAACATGTTCAAAGGTAAGATCTCTTTCAAATGTTTTGAATGTGGAAGAATTGGTCATTATGCATCTAAATGTCCTTATTCCAAGATAAATGAAAATGGTGATGAATCAAGATTCAAATCTAAGAATCAAAAGAAGAATCAAATAGGAAAGAAAAATATTTTTTACTCAAAGGAACTAAGTCACAGTGAAAGTAATGCAAGTGTGACTAATGAAGAAATGAATGAAATATTATTCATAGTTGAGGTTGAAGAACCCAAAGCAGAATTGGATCTTGAAGGGGAACTTAGAAGTGCTTTGCTAGTAATCAAAGACCTTAGGAAAAGAGAAATTAAATTGATGCAATAGCTTCAAGATAAGAGTATAAATGAAGACATGGTTATTGCCCTCAAAGTTGAACTAGAAGAAGAAAAAAGGGTAAAATATTTTTTGTCAAAATAGCCAAATAATAAGGAAAAAAAAATTAAAGATTGGAAGAGGAATTTTTCCTCTGAACAAAAAAATTGGAGCGGCTCAATTCAAAGATTAATAAAGTGACCTAATCTCTAGAATACATTCCTAGAATGCATAGGCCTCCACTTTTCAAGACAAGTCTTGGATATCAAGAAGTTGAAGCATCCAAGAGAAATGATCCCCCATTAAATGAAAGGCATCTCAAGAAGATTGATCAGACTTTTATAACATCAAGTAGTAGCTCACATGAATATCTAAAGCAAGAAGAACCCCAGGACAAGCATGATCACTTCAATAACTCTCAAAGCCATTCTAGAAAAGAGAACAATGCAAGAAATCAGAATGAAGAGAAAGGGTCCACAAGTAGGAATGGTGTATGAAAGACAATAAACATTGTTCATCACAAAGAATCCATAAGAAATAATGGAACATGTGTTGGAAGTCAACAACTGAATGTGGAACAACAAGGAAACATGACTGCTCCAAGAAGCATCCTTAGAGGATAAAGATATACTTCTTTTCCAAAACATCAAAATAAGTTCTTTTGTTTTTGTTTCTCATGCTTAAAGTTTGGACATAAATTGCGGGATTGTTGGACCAATGATATAGTCAGGTATAGAGGAAATGATCAACTAAGATATATGGACCAAGTTAGAAATATGCCTCAACCATATCCACGAGTGTTGAAGGCCAATGTTGAATTTAACATATGTCACAATGAGGTCCACATTTCTTGATATTACACACTTAACCTTGGATGGTACAACAAATAAATATTTCCTATCAATTTCAGTAGATGGAGAAGAGGTGAAGAAGGACCTCGATTAGGCCCAATCCCTTAGATCTAATCCCTTGATGAAAGTTTCTTCAAGATCAATATCTATCAAATTATAACTCAAAGAAGAAATTAATATATGAGGCTAGTATGTCGATTATGATTTGATAGTGATATCTCAGATGTAAAAAGAATGTAGGGATATAATAGATAAAGAAAGGAGAATGATCTCAAGGGTGTTCAGCAACTCAATGGAATAATTATCTCAGGGGGAGAATATGAATAGTCACAATATTCAAGAAGTAGAAGAAGAATCTCAAGGGAAGACTATGTGGAGCATGGTTCATGACAAGTCCCCATGATCATCCACGAACACATAGTCAAATAGGATCATGGTAAGTCTTCTTCAGATATCCGTGACCCTTTTCTATTGATGCCAAAGGGGGAGAGATTGCATAAATTGATGTCACTAGGAGAGAATTAAGATTTTGGGTTGCGGACATTGATTAAACTTATAGAGAATGAAGATTGTAAGCATTTCAACAAGAAGAGATTGCAAAACTTTACTTAAATCTCTTGACTTGCTTGACATCCAATGACCACCAATGTTTATGGATGTTGCCATCAATGAAAAAGGAGTAGATTGTTTCACATAGTGTTCTCATTGATGACAACAAGATTTCATTAACGTCAAAGGGGATGTATGGATAGCGGTAGTAGGGTCTTCCTTGATGATCAAAGAAGTAGCAAAACTCTTAGTGAAGCAATATGATAGATTCACCTTTTGCAAGGTCTCATTACATGAGGGTATGGATGTTTTAATTTATTTGAGTTTTTGATGAAGTTATGATGTTAAAAACACCTTACAAATAGCATGGTTGCGTAGTGCTCATCAATACTCTTCCAATGGAATATTCTTCTTAGAAAAATTCCTCCTAGATGAGAAGCAATGTCCAGTTGAAAATTAGTATTAGTTGGGGAAAGATTGAAAGGTCAAAATTTAGGGCCAAAATCCACAAATTTGATTTTTTAAACAGTGTGCAACTCTAAGGTGCACCCATGGTCCACAAATCAGGTCAACGATAGATGGTGAGCAATCTTGCATGCCACTTAATATTGTTAATGAGGGAAAAATTTTGAGTCAATCCAACGATGATTATAAAACATGAATAGTGGATGGGATAGAAAGATGCATGATGGTTACCACAGTTAGTAGAACCAATGAAATTAAGAAAAGTGGAAATCACACATTGGATGGAAGGTGGCCCAATCTCTTGCTGACACTTGGCATGTTTTCATAAGTTGGATATGATGATAGCATATTTAGCTCATATGCCACATGGTATCCCATGAATGGATGAAATGGAAATAGTGAGGCATGACACATGTAAGAACAGTCGGTGTTGGCGTCAACACACTGACATGGATCCTCTAGGGGCTCCCATGTGGTTTTCAAAAACAACATTTCCATCTATCCAATAGGCACGAATTTGGACGACATATGACCAACTCTAGGTGTGCCACGTGGTAGGTGTGACGTTAACAAAGGGATGAATAATAACCATTGGATATCGGTCACATGAGCATGATCTTATAGTCATATGGCTTATGGATAGGGAATAATGGCCACATTGATGAGGTTTTGGTTATTTAATTTCTACATAAATAGGGTGTAATGGTCATCCATTGGATAGTTTTTGCATGGAATGGGACTACCAAACAATCTCGCTCTCTCTCTCTCTCTCTCTCTCTCTCTCTCTCTCTCTCTCTCTCTCTCTCTCTCTCTCTCGCTCTCTCTCTCTCTCTCTCTCTCTCTCTCTCTCTCTCTCTCTCTATATATATATATATATATATATATATATATATATATACAGTTGAGACAACATTCAACCTCAAGAGTGAATGGGAATAATGATCTGTCTGAACAAGAAGGTTCTATGGTGAGCTCGAGAATGAGTTGGTTTTGATTTAGAGTGAAGTTTTTTTCTATTACTGTGAAGTTTTTCTCAAGTTCATTGTTCTAGTTTTATTCGAAACGTTTTAGTTCACTGCATAGCTAAGTTTAGTGAAAGCTTTGATTGATCCAATCCAATGAGTCTACCATTATATTTTGGTTATTTGAAAAATATGTAACGGTGAGAGTCTAACTATTATCACTAGATACAATGCAACAGAGATTGATATGGTTAATTGGTTCAGTTATATCTATCTATGTGGTAAACCCAATTTTCTGAGGGGAGCTCTTGGAGGTCATAACAATTAGTAGAGGCTAGATCTATATCCTACTATATATGGTGAAAGGTTGATTATCATAAGCCTAACGCCATTTTGCATCAAGTTTGAAAGAGTTTGGACATGACCACCTATTGTGATATTTTGATTGGGAAACAAACACAAGGAAAATTTTAGGGGCTAATATTCACAAGTGGGCTAATTTTCCATGTTTTTTCCAAAACAAAGATTCACCAATTTCCATTTTTTCTAGATATGATTCGCTAAAAATTTATAGTACAAAATTAATTTACCTTAAAAATCACCAAAAATTTATATAAACTAATATAAAATAATTAGAAATATAAATATTTTTACAAGAATATTACCAACCATTTTACAATTTACATATTAGGGACTAGTAAGATTTGCCAATATTTATAAACTTTAAGATAAACTTCCATCCTTAAAATTATTCCTGAACATATGTTGACTTGGCACAAATAGGTTGATGGAACCATCATACATGAAGAAACATAAGAGCACCAAAAGGGTTGATGATCAATGTGGCATTTTGAATTTTCATGATTTGTGGTTGAAACATGGTTATGTAATAGAAAATGTATAGACTTAGGTTGATTTTATGATAAGCCACCACATGAACATAATGTTAATAGGGTTCCGAAAGAAAGGGCTTGCCTCATCATTCAATCCCTAAATAATATTACAAGTGGGATAGACACAAAGAATACAACGTGGATAAGGATTTCCCACATGGATGGTCTCCATTCACGCCTCTTCAAAAGTCATTGTATAAGAAAACAATGTAGAAACCTATCTTAGAGAGTAATGCTTAATGGAACATTTGGCAGTGGATGAATGTTGCACACTTGAGGTCATATGTTCGAGGCCTCATGGAATTGAGGTAGAATATTTTTTGTTTACATTTATTTTTTTGGAACACAGGTTCAATTTTTCAAATAATTAGTGGGTTCTAGTGGTCGATGCTGGAATTTGGTATCCTTATTGAAAAGTGCTTGCAAAGAGGCATTGTGTTGAATATTTAAGTTTATATATGATTTATTATTATTTTTATGGGTTTTGGGAGTCATTATTGATCTAAATTAAAATTTGGAAGTTGTGTGATTAGAGCTTAGAGAAGGACGTAGCCAGAGGGGTTTGATAGTGTTTTTACTCATATTTGATTATTAGAAGCTCTTATGAGTGTTTGGTAAAGCTATAAGCATGTTGCAGGTTCTTTTGATACATGAAGTAAACACGAGGGCTTCAAAGGGGGAGTAATACGATACCACATGCATTCATATTGGGGGATATATATTGAGGAAAAAATGACATAATATATTGAGGATATAATGGGGGCTAAAATGTTTTTATATTGGAAAGTATAGAAAATGGAGCTCAAAGTTAATGAAAAAATATAAAGGAGTATAAAAGATGTTAGTGAAAAAAGTTGATACCTACAATATCTAGTGAAATTATGGGTTTTCTAAATTAGGAAGGTGTATTTAGTTATAATGGTAGGGGTTAAATAATGTGAATTTAAGAGGTATTTTCTAATATGAGTTAAATTAAGGGTATTGTTTAGTATTCCATGAATGCATGTGATATGTCATAGGTTCAATGAGTGAAGCCCCCGCTGAAGTAAACAAGTTCCAAGGAAGTGTTTGAGTGACCCGATTGTGATTATGGTTGGAACATAGCTTTGTGACCATAGTATGATAGCCAACAACAGAGATTGACAGCAATTTTGTGACGATAATTGCAGTTGATATGATGATTGTAGGTTGTATGGAAGTGGCTACAAGTTGCATCGCAAAGATATTGATTATTTCAGTGGCAGAGATAGGGATAGTATCATATTTATTGGTTTCATATTAGGACATTACTCATGATTCAGTGATATATTATGGTCATGGATATAGTTTAAAAATGTGATGAAATAGATCTCCACAAGGAAGTTGAAGAAGGAGGTTGAAACCTCAATCAAGTTTGAGCCTAGAGCAGGTTAGAGCCTACTCATTCTTGAGGTTTCAGCCTCAATCATGTTGTATCCTACAATGATTAGTTGCTTGCATCTTTGAGGTTGGTGCCTCAATTAGGTTGTAGCCTACCGCAAGTGGAAGCTTGCATATTTTGGTTGTAGTTGACTGCCGAAGGTTCGGGCCTACAAATTGATGTAATGAAATTAAAGACTGATCAAAGGAAGGGTTGGTGGTTTTATCCCATTTGGTTTCCACCTAATAATTTTTTTCTCTTTGTTATTTGATGTTTTCATATGTTGTCGATTTCTCTTGTCATGCCACTGATTTGATGATGCATTAATATAACAAATGATAGAATGTTTATGGTTCAATACTTTATGGATGTATGATTAAGAAATGATGTTAAATTGTGAAATTGATGTCACGTTGATTCACCCCCCATTGTGTGATGTTTGGGCCAACATAGAGAGCCATGGAAAATTTTAGGGGCTAATTTTCCATGGTTTTCCAAAAAAAAGATTTGTCAATTTCAATTTTTTTTAAAAACGATTAGCCCAAATTTTATAGTATAAAATTATTTTACCATAATAATTGCCAAACATATATAGAGACTAAATATTAAACCATTAGAAATTGAAATTCTTTTACAAAGATATCAACAAACATTTTATAATTTTCATATTAGGGTATAGTGAGATTTGCCAAATTTTCTAAACTTTAATTAAAAAATGGCATCCTTGAAATTTTCCCTATAGAGAGCCCAAGAGCATAGTCACAATGATAGCATAAGATACTAATAGGCTTAGTGATATAGATCACATTATGTGAGTAGAATGATTGTTTTCATACTAGCCACATTGGTTTGATATCTATTTGTATCCTGAGTCGTGATGAGGACTCTCCATCTAGGATGTACACGTCCTCAACCAACGGTAGATTATACACATTACAAAATGAACCAACGATGTTGGTATATGTTGACACCTAATCTTCATGATTGGGAATTTTATGTAAATAATTAAATTGGGAAGGTGAACAGTCATCGGGAGATGAACTGAACAATCACTCCCTATTGTATATAAAAATGGGTTACCTATGGAATAATACACCAATTAGTTTTTCTGCCTTTGGAGAGTTACTGCCTGGCCTGACATGGTATCAGAGCCAGCTCCCTGTTTACCCTTTATGTCTTTGTAACTCCTGATCTGCTCCACTGCTCTTTCTATAATTCTATCTGCCTACCTACGTTCTGTCTCTGCGCTGTTCCTGACACTCAAAATCCAAAATCATCTATATTCCTGCGCCACTGGGCTCTGTCCATTAACGCATCTGTCATCTTAACGCATCTGTATTCCTGCGCCACTGGGCTCTGTCCATTAATGCATCTGTCATCTTAACACATCTGTATTAACGCATTTGTAGTTTTCTCATCCGAATAGACTTTTGTTTACAAGACTCCGTTCGGCACGCACTCATGGGTTTGGTCTCTCAGCTAGCCAAACACTTCTGCTCAGGTTCTTATTCTCCAGTTTTCTGCTGCCTGTGATAGGCTGCGCTGCATCAATCCTTTCTCTGTGGCCCAGAGTCTCAGGGTCACATCGAACAATTTGTCGAAATCGTCTTTGCTCGTGGCAAAATGCGTGTGAGTGGGGTTCAGTATGTAGGAAGATAAAGCTTCTATGACTCCACCATGACTGATAATTATTTTCGTAGTGTCCTCAAATTTGAGTGCCATGAAGAAGTAAATTAAGTTGAGTAAACCCACCTGAAAGTCTGAATCCTCAATATCAATGCATGCTCTGTCAATGACCTTAAGCACTGGGCGCCGGTGATTCGCGAAGAGAGAGGGGTTTTCATTCTGGATGTTGTCGGCTTTAGCCAGGATGCCCACAGAGATTTGCACCCATTTGGACACATTGTGATGAGAAGTCACAGGGCAACCTGCTACGAGCCTGAGCAGCATTGAAAAGCCCAATTCCGAATTTATGATGGCGGTTTTGCCTTCAATGGCTGAACTGAATTGATGGAGATTATTCAGCAGGTCCGATTCGTCCAATATGTCACTTTCATCTCGAGTCAGTAGAGATGTGACTGCAGGCTCCAAATCAGCGGGTGTTGAGATATAGGCGAAGGGAGGCTTGTCGCTGTATGGTAACAAAACTGCGACATGGTATCCTCATCACCGTCTTGGTAGTCCACAATGTCCGTGGATACGTGTTGAGTTCGAATAGTATTGCGCAGTTTATATATCATTCAAAGCATTTGTGTATCATTCAAGGCATTTGTGGTATTGCACAGTTTATATATCATTCAAAGCGTTTATATATCATTCAAAGCATTTGTGGTATTGCGCAGTTTTATATATCATTCAAAGCATTTGTGGTATTGCACAGTTTTGTTCATTCAAAGCATTTGTGGAGGTGACATAGTAGTATTGCACAATTTTTTTTTATCATTTGAATGATAATGCTGCATTGAAAAGTTAAAGCATTAAAGTGATATGTAATATTGAAGTGATATGTACATAATATTTCAATGAAATGCTGATGCTTCTATCAAACATTAGAGGGATTTGAAGAAAATATAGTGCATAAGGCTGTAACGTAAGGAAGCTTTTTTTTCAGCAGAAGTATTTTTTACAGAATGCATTCAATCATCTCTATGGTAGGAATAGTTCTCACTGGCAAGGAGAACTATCCTGAATGGTCCTGGATGATAAAACACACCCTCATCTTCAATGAGTTGTGGAAGGGAGTGTGTGTTGGAGAAGGAGACAATGACCCAATGCAGCCTACATCAGACAAAGAGCTCGTCATTTGGGAAAACAAGAACAACAAAGCCTATGCATTAATCGCAGCATCTGTAAATGAAGAAGTAAGTCGCCATATTTCATCATATTCAACTGCCTTTGAAGCTTTACAAAAGCTGAAAGAACTCTATGACTCACATTCTGCACTTGAAGTTGTTCAGCTCATGATTAAACTCTTCACTCTTGAACTGAAAAATAATGATCCTCTTGCTCTTACATCTGAAGTAAAGTCTATAATGCATGATATTAAATCCACTAAGGTTGAGCTGGATATCTCTCTTATTGCTTTTCTCAAGGCACTCTATCCTACCTACTCCAATTATCTTGAGTCTTTACAAGCAAATGGAAATCTTAAAGATATAACCTTTGACTCTCTTGTGAAAAAGTTTGCTGAAAGAGAGAAAGCCTTTGGAAAGAAGACAGTCCCTGAATCTTCTGAAGAGACTGTTTGCCTTGCTCATAAAGAAAAGCATCCTGCTCAAGATTCTACAAGAGGAAGAGGTGGACGAAGAGGAAGAGGAAGATACTTCAGAGGCAGGGGGGGCAAACATTCTCAAGGAGAAAAAGCAGATCTGCATTGCATTCGCTGCAAACGAAATGGATCACATGATGCTTCTACATGCAAGCTACCATGGGACAAAATTGAGCAGAAAAGAAACCAGCAGAAAGGTAAAACTAATGATACAGACAAAGGTAAAGCACCTAAATCCGCTCACTATATTGAGGCACAATGTAACATTGGATTAAATAAAGATTTATTTAATGCTTCACTTGCTTCTTCGAAAAATGATTGGTTGCTTGATTCAGGAGCAACCTGTCATATGACTCATAGGAAAGATTTTTTTGAAGATTTCACTGACTATGTTGATGGAGCAGTATACTTTGCAGATCAGTCAAAAATCAAGCCATCAGGGCTTGGCACAATCAGGCTTAAACTGCCTGGTCTTCCAGACTTTCTTCTGGATCATGTTCTATATCTCCCACAGCTCAAGAGAAACTTGTTGTCCTTGGTCCACATCCGCCAGCAAGGTCACTCCATTCATATGTTTGATGGCAAGCTTGAGGTAAGAAAAGCATCTGACCACTCACTTGTCATGAGGGGAATAGAAGAAGAAAGGCTTCTCAAACTGCAAGGAACCTCTGCTCATGCACAACATTTCTCATATATTTCTCATCATGAAGAAGGTACACTTCCATCAAGTTTATTATGACATGCTAGATTTGGACATTTAAACTATGACAGTCTCCGCTTATTGAAGAAAAATGGTGTTGTTGGTTTGCCTACAATTCCTAGGAAACATAAGCAATGTGATGCTTGCATTCTAGGAAAGCATAGCAAACAGTATTTTCATGATTCACATTCAAGAGCACATAGGAAGCTTGAACTCATTCATTCAGATTTATGTGGTCCAATGCCTATTCCTTCTGCGAATGGAAATAAATATATCATGACATTTATTGATGATTACACCAGAATGTGTTGGGTTTATTTATTGAAGAACAAATCTGATGCTTTTCAAACATTCAAGAATTTTCATAAATGGATTGAAAATGATGCACAATCTCATATTGGGTCTATTCGCACTAATAATGGAAAAGAATATACATCAAATGAATTTGAAAACTATCTTCACCAACATGGGATCAAACATCAAACAACTGTGCCTTATAATCCCCAACAGAATGGTGTAGCTGAAAGAATGAATAGAACAACCTTGAATATGGTACAATCCATGCTGTTCTTCAAAAATGTAAAGATAATGTTTTGGGCTGATGCTATTCTATGCGCTGCATATATAAAGAATAGATGTCCATCTAATGCTATAAGAAACAAGACTCCTTATGAATTGTGGTATGGACATGTTCCTTCAGTAAAACATCTCAGGATATTTGGTTCCACCTGTTATGATTTGATACCAAAGTTACATAGAAACAAACTTGGTGCTAGAAGTCGTAAGTGTATCTTCCTGGGGTATTCAAACACCTCTAAAGCATACCGCCTCTATGATGAAGTAAATAAAAAGTTTGTTGTATCTAGAGATGTCATTTTTCTTGAATCATCCAAATCTGACAATGTTGTTGAGCGGCAACTTGATCACTTGGATAGATTCGCAAAAACGAAATTATTTCAAGAATTTGATAATCAGATTCCACATCTTGAAGGGGGGATTCCTATACTAGATCAACATGTGGAATCTTCTTCTGAAGAACAATCTCCCCTGCATGAAACTCCAACAACAGATGATGCTTTAAGTGATGTAATTGATAGAATTGGGAGACTCAATCTTGATTCAGTCCCAACTTAATCAACAGAGAAGCCTAGACCATCTTAGAAAGGTCCCCCAAAGTGGCTGACAAAGACACTTGAAAGTGTTCATCCTGATGAAATTGGAAAAACAGGAACCAGAAATTCAAACCGACAAAATGGAGGTGATGTAGATGACTCTAATTCACATGTTGATATGGATGTTACTTATGATTGTGAATTGAACTTGTCTACAGATTTTGAACCAACTTCCTTCAAAGAAGCTGCTTCTCATGATGAATGGAAAGAAGCGATGCAAAAGGAGTATGATGCTCTCATAAAGAATGGCACTTGGAAGCTGGTTGATCCTCCATTTGGAACCAAACCAATTGGTTGCAAGTGGGTCTACAAGAACAAGTACAAAGCTGATGGCTCACTTGACAAGCACAAAGCTACGCTTGTGGAAAAAGGTTTTGCACATAAGGAAGGGGTCGATTATGAGGAAACTTTTGCCCCCACAGCAAAATGGGCCACCATCCGGACACTCTTTGCACTAGCAGCTCAGAACGGTTGGAAAGTCCATCAAATGGATGTAAAAACTGCCTTCTTGAATGGAGATCTAAAAGAGAATGTTTTTATGTCCCAGCCTGAAGGATTTGCTGTGAAAGGACATGAACATAAAGTATGCAAACTTGTGAAATCCTTGTATGCCCTAAAACAAGCACCACAAGCCTGGTATGAAAATCTAACTGAGCATCTTCTGAAACTCAACTTCAATCATTTTGATCTTGATGATGCAACTTTATTTGTCAAGAAAGTTGGCAAAACAGTTGTGTATCTTGTGGTATATGTAGATGATCTTTTAATGACAGGGAACAATGAAAGCTACCTTGCATCCATAAAGAAGGAATTGGGGAAAAGTTTTGAAATGACTGATTTGGGCTATGTTCATTACTATCTTGGCATTGAAGTAACCCAACATCCAAAATCCATATTTCTTTCTCAAAAGAAATACATTGGAGATTTGTTAAACAAATTTGGCATGACAGAGTGCAATCCTCTTTCTACTCCAATGGAACAAAACTTAAAGCTCACATCTATTGAAGGAAAGGAATTTGAGGATGCAACAAAGTATAGACAGCTTGTAGGAAGTCTCATCTACCTCACTACTACCAGACCAGACATTTCATTTACTGTTGGAATCCTCTCCAGGTTCATGCAAAACCCTTGTGAGGGACATTGGTCTGCTGCAAAAAGAGTTCTAAGGTACTTGAAGGGAACTCAAGACCTTAGAATCAAGTATACACAGGTGGACGACTTCAGCTTGATTGGATACTTTGATTCAGACTTCGATGGAGACAAAGAAACTGGGGTATCTACCTCAGGATATGCTATGAGTCTTGGATCAGGAGCTGTCTCCTGGAGATCACGCAAACAATCAGTTCCAGCAGATTCCACAACAGAAGCAGAATATGTGGTAGCAGCTGAAGCAATGAAAGAAATTGTGTGGCTCAGGAAAATTCTTGAAGATTTGCAGGTAAAACAAGTACAATCAACTCCACTCATGATTGATAACACCTCTGCAATAAAACTGGCCAAGAACCCAAAGTTCCATGATCGAACAAAGCATATCAATACTAAATATCATCTGATTCGACATCATGTTGAGGCCAAAACAATCCATCTCCGTCATTGTTCCACAAATGAGCAAATTGCAGACATCTTCACCAAAGCACTTGGAAAGGAAAAGCTTGAACGATTCAGAATGATGCTTGGACTCACCAACATCCCTTCAGATTAAGGGGGGGAATGTTGACACCTAATCTTCATGATTGGGAATTTTGTGTAAATAAATAAATTTGGAAGGTGAACAGTCATCGGGAGATGAACTGAACAATCACTCCCTATTGTATATAAAAATGGGTTACCTATGGAATAATACACCAATCAGTTTTTCTGCCTTTGGAGAGTTACTGCCTAGCCTGACAGTATAATAAGTAACATTGGTTAGTAGGATTGGTAAAGAACTCTGGTGATCCGTCCTTGGCCTTGGGTTCAAGTCGCGTGGCTTGGCAGGTCATAAAGTTCTTATATTTTCATATATATGGTTAATTTTGTAAAATGTTTAGTAAACTACTAATATTTGGTGTCAAAATGCAAAAACCTATTGAAGGGAACTTGAAAAATATTTTGTGTAAAATATTTGAAAATATTATATAGTTGTATATGGTTATTTTGATATTTTGGGCTCAATATTGGTACAAAATTGATTCCAAAGGAAGTTTGGCAATTAAGGATTAGAGATGGATGTACTAAGGGGCTTGTGATGCTATTTTTGCACTTATTTGATGGCTAGATTATCTTGTGTTTGTTTTTGAGTATCTATGAGTAGGGTATACTGCTTTTCAATACATGGAGAAATAGCTTCTGAGAAATAGTTTGAGTGACCAGATTGATGAACTTGATGGAGCAAAGCATGGGCATCCATACGATACTGATTGATATGATTATTTATTACAGGTTATGGTTGTAGTGATGGTGATTATAGTGGTTGCAATGGAAGTGGTTGAAGATTGTAGATTTTGACATTACTTATGATTCAGTGATATATTATGTTAGTGTATCCAATTTGAAAATGATATGAAATAAAGGTCCAAAAGAAAGTTGAAGAAGGAGGTCGGTGCCTCCATTGAGGTTGGAACCTTAATCAAGTTGGATCCTAGAGTAGGTTGGAGCCTACTATTTTTGAGGTTGGAGCCTAGTCATTTTCAAAGGTTGGAGCCTCAATTAGGTTGTAGCCTATAGTGAGCAGTTGCTTGAATATTTTGAGGTTAGTGCCTCAATTACGTTGTAGCCTACCATAAGTGGCATTTGGAATTTCTTGGTGATAGTTTCCTCCAACAAGTCATATATTTTGAATCTATGTAATGAATTGAAGATAAGTAAGAAGACTATTGGTGGTTTTCTCCCATATGGGTTTCCACCCAAAAACTTGTGTCTCTTTGTGATGTGATGGTTTATTGATATGTTACTAATGTGATGGTAGCTTGATGTTGCATTATTTTAGTTGATGCTTATGATTCTTTTCTATATGGTCATTTTTTTATGAAAAGTTGTGAAATAGTAAAATTGATCTCACATTAGTTCAACCCCCCCTCTCAGTGTGACATTGGGCCAACAAGTAGTATTGGAGTGGGTTACCTTCAGAATATCTAACTATTGGAAGGTCAGAGATCAAGGAGAAATGGTTATGACTAGAGTAGTGGGAGAACTCCCTATGTTTTATGGAACCAATTATGCATTTTGGAAGATAAGGATGGATACATATCTTAGCTCTTTGGAAGCATAATTTTGGGAAATTGTGGGGACCAAATATAAATTCCCCAATACTATTACAATAGATGCAGCAGAGAAGGTAGTCTACACATATGATGCACAATATAAACATGTTATTTTTAGTGGTTTAGTAGAGTCAACATTTTTCAAAGTAATGAAGTGCAAGTTATCTAATGAGGTATGGAATAAGATCCAAACTTATAATTATGAAGTGGATGTAAAACTTAAAAAAGTCAAGTTGAAAACTCTTAGAGGTCAATTTGAAATCTTGAAGATGGAAGAAGATGAGGAAATTACTTCATATTTTCTTCAAGTAGAAAATATAGTCAACTCCATTATATGCCTCAGTGAAGAAGCCCTAGATATTTATGTTTTCTGAAAGGTTTTGAGATGACTTCCATTAAGATTCAATCTTGAATTCTCAACTCTTAAGGATATATTATAAATAAACAATATGTTCATGGATAAACTTCATGGGACTCTCTCCGCATATGAGCTAAAAATCAAGGAAGACAATTTAGGAGTCAAAGAAGTAGCTTTCAAGGTAGAAATAGAAGAGAAGAAGCAAAAATATCAAGAATAATCTATCTTCGGTGAAGAAGAAGCCAATTTTTTCTGAAATTTGAAGAGAGGACCTGACAAGTTCAAAGGCAAGATTCATGGGAATTATGCTAAAATTAATGGCATTGATGATGCCCCAACATTCAAACCTAATTATAAAAATAAGAAGCAATCTAGTAAGAAAAATAATTTTTACTCAAAAGAGCAAAGTGATAGTGAGAGAAATGAAAGTGTGATCGATGAAAAAAGGGGTGAAATTTTATTCATTGCTAAGACCGAAACATTTGAAGTAGAATTTGATTATGATGGATAACTTAAAATTTCAATAAGGGAAATAAGGACCCTCAGAAATAAACTCAAGTGATGCAACAACTTCAACACAAAATTCTGTCTAAATGAAGACATCATTCTTGCTCTTAAGGTTTAACTAGAAGAAGCAAAAAGGGTAAAGGAATTTTTGTCCAAACAATTAAATGAGAAGGAGAATATATGTGAAAGACTATAAGAGGAATTTCTCCTCTTAAGACAAGAATTGGAGCATCTCAATTCAAAGATCCACAAAAGAACTGAGTCTTTCCATCACATTATCAACAGGCAAAGTTTCTCGCGTATTAAGACAAGTCTTCGTTATCAAGACAATAGTGAAGCACCCAAGATCAATGGTCCCTCAAGCTCATAGAATGGAGATCATACCAAGAAGATAGATTAGACATTCATAACATCCAACAACATCTCTCTTGAAGATCCAAAGCAAGTGGTGCATCAGACCAAGTATGTTCATTTTAATGACACTTAAGGCAATTCCAGGAAAGGGTAGAATTCAAGGAATCAAAATTAACAAAAAGGATCCACACGTAGAATTAATGCAAGGAAGTCAATGAATATAGCATCACAAATAATCCATAAGAAACAATGAAACATGTATAAAATATAAACAAATGAGTCTGGCTCATCATATGGCACCCATTTGTAATAATCATGCAAGTGTTGAACAACAATGAAATAGGGGTCCTCCAAAGAATAACTTCAGAAGGTTAATATCCCCTCCTATTCCTATGTATCAAAATAAGTTCTTTGGTTATTGTTTATCATGCACAAGGTTTGGACTTAAAACATAGGATTGTAGAACCCATGATGTGTTTAGGTATAAACGATATGATAAGGTACCTAGATGGAAACATATTGACTAGATCAAGAGAATTCCATAGCCATTTCCACAAGTCCATAATCTTGCTTTTTAATGCCACATATGTCACAAGGAAGGTCATATATCAAGAGATTGTAGAGTCAACTTTATATGGTACAAAACAGAAGGACTTCCTACCAACGTTGGTAGATGGAGAAGAGGTCGAGGAGGACCTTGATTAGGTTTGATTTGTCAAATCTAATACTTTGGAAAAATCTTCTTCTAGACCATTATTCATCAAATCAAAACTTGAAGAAGCAACTACTATATGAGAGAAATGACTTACAATTATTAGCATGACATGATGATGAGTAGTACGATTGGTAGCATGCATGTTCAATCTACAAGTCTCCAATGACTCTTGCATAATTTGATGATGATATATTAGATGTAAAGAAAGGATAAGTGAAGCAAATTTGTTTTAGGGGGAGTACAGGAAGTAGTGGAAAGATGATATCAGGGGGAGTACAAATAAAATTATGAAAATAAATGGAAGCATGGTCTTAGGGGGAGACTTTATCAAAATAACAACATAGCAGCAGGAAGGAACCATAATTCAGTTAGTTCCATGGGATTATCCTAGAACAAGTTTTGGATAGATACTTATGTGGGATTATTAACATGGAAGTTTTCATAGGCATCTGCAACCCTTTTCTATTAATTTCAAAGGGGGGTAGTTTGCGGAGCTAATTATACAAAGAAGAAAATGCAAGGGAGAGTTTGAAAATACAAAGAAGAATTATGCAAGTATAAAATTTTCATTACAGGTTTGACATCAAAGACTGGTGAGCCCTGGTATTGCACCAAGAATGGTGCATGATCCATGTGGCTCCAGAGAGACACACAGGATAGAGAGGGCTCAAAAATCAAAGTGTTTGGATTATACTTGAAACAGGTTCATGTTAAGTATCTCGTCGTCGTGATCGTGGTGGTGTGAACAGTTCATCAAACCGACCTCGTATGTGAAAGATAGAGCTCTTCAAACTTTGAAATGACAGGGAAAAAGAGGGGCCCACAGTGTGCCACATGGCATCCCAATAAGCACGTGGAACCCACATGGCAGCCCATCAAGCATTGACACTTGGCGTTCTTTCATTGGTCTCCTAAACATGCATAAAAGACAAAAATCATTTTTAAAATATGGAAAATGGTTATTAAATAACCATGTAACAAAATTCATTTCAATATATAGTTATTAATAACTATATAAAAAAAAAAGATATATGGTTTCGGGATCAGCAGCCATAACCCCTACCTAACCCTTTAAAACCATCGCATATATATTTTAAGGTTGATGGCCATAACCCTCGCCGGCCTTATCGCAATCACAACCCTTCAATATATATTGTATCGGGTCGGTGAGCCATAACCCCTGCCGAACCCTTCGAAGGCCTGCCGCATATATGTTATATATATTACATTGTATTATCGGGTGGGCGCGAGCCATCGATGGTGGACCCATCCCACACTCTATTGCCCCAACCCATATATATATGCATCGATTTAATCGACGCCGATCTGGCCGATCGCCAATATATATATATATATATATATGGTTACTTCCATATGCCGATCACCGATTTGTAATGTCAATTTCCGATTTAATCGGCGCCAATCAGCGCCGATCAGCATTATATGCATTGTCGATACAGCGCTCGCTGACAGCAGATAAAGGATTAAAGTGTTAATGTGGGGTTTTAGGGGTAGGCCGCCCAATGCGGACCCAACCCCCATTAATGTATCATTTCAGCTTATAAAAGAAACTATTGTGTATTATTTCGGGAGGGGCGGGATTTGATCCCCCGACCTCTCCTCAACTAACACCTTCATTTAACCATTGAGCCAAACTAACTCATTGGTAAATTTGTCCATGAAGTTTTTATTTAAACTCAGAGTTTTACCTCTGCACACAGTTCGAGATAGGGGAGAGACTGCAGGCACAGATTTCGAGGCAGAAAGCGGGCACACTTTTCTGGGCAATCAATTAATATTTTAATGCAGGAACCATGAATTTTGTAGGAGGGAAAAAATTTCAATTGTCAAAAATTGACAAATTTTATATGAATTTTAAACCTCTCATCGCCACTAGCGCAATGGTGTCGTTCATTTCTTCATCAGAGTTCTGCATTTTTTTGGTCATCTTTAGAATGCACGTGGAACCATGATTTTAGCAAAAACAGGGAGCAAAACCATGAGCCATGAAATTTTCCCAAGGAGGTAAAATTTTGACATTTCAGAATATAGTCAAGTTTATTCTTGTTTTTTCATGGTTTTCCACAGGGATCGCAATGGCCAGATCAGATTCACCATTTGAGTTGCAGATTTTAAGTCCATCCATGGAACAGAATCTTTGAGGAATCTCGGGGGAATGTAAAAGATTCCTTGAGCCCAGAGTTCTCAACTTCTCAGAATTCAGATTTTGGAAAGTCGATTCAACACTACTCGACGCCAAAAATCTGATGGTGTCTTCAGATTTATTATTTTCTCATTTCTTCTTCTAGTCACTTTTCTAAGTACCAGTGCAAATTTCCACATTTTTGTGCGAGCAACCATCTTCATACGATCGATGGTCCGAGCAGCTTCAGCAGTGTGACATCCACTTCTTCAAATGGCCCTTGGTTGTGAGGTATATATGGGTTCATGTACTTCTTCTTTATGCATTATGTTGCACAGATCCTTGATTGATGTTGATGCAGGATCTTCTTTATTACATGTTGTCATGATTCCTTGCTTGATTTGATGCAGAATCTTCTATGTGATGTACTTGTTGTCATAACTCTTCATGTTATGTTTTGAGATCCCTTGTTGTATGTTGTTAGGATACTCTTTTTGTCGTCATGCATGTGTTCTGCATTGATATCCCTTTTGTGCCATGTTGGCGGGATGCTCACCATGCATGTTTCTGTGTCATACTGATGGGAGTCTTTTGATTGAGAGTTCCAGTTGTGGAACATCTCTTAGAGTCACTCCTGTGTGAGGGTATTTTTCCTTGTATGATCAAGACATCATCTTTGTGTACATCACCATTATTGACAGCACTTAATGCAACGGCCTATACCATCTTGACATCGGGGCTCGAAGACGCAGTCCCTCCTGGACGAATTCAGTTATCAATGGCTTATGTTTTCATGTGTTGATGATTGATATGCTCCTCTTCTTTTCCACATGCAGATGTATTCATTAATGTTCTTTTAAAAAATCAATTTAACACATCATGAAAGTAAAAGGTCTTGGAAGGGTCCTTCTTCACACCCGGACCTGGATCAAGTGGTATCAGAGCAGTCTTTACGTGTATGTGAATTGTAGTGTGAACAATGGAACATGCAGTGACAAAGAATGAAAAAGTGATGTACGAGACCATGGTCAACATTTCCAAGAGAGTGGAAATCGTTTATGAAACTCTATAGAAAGAGACAAAGGAAAAGGATCTATTGTAGCTTCAGTTGCAAGCCACAGAGAAGGCCATGGAAGAACTGAAGCAAAACAAACATAATCTTCAAACAGAGAATGATGAATTGAAGATGTGCCTACATGAAGAGAAAGAGGGAAAACAAATTTTGCTATGACAACTGCAAGCAAAGGATGAGGCCTTGAAAAAGCTGTAGCATGACCCATGTGAGGTAAAAAGTAGTTCTCCATCTTCATGTATGTTTCCTGATGATGATTTTGTTGTTTTTGAAAATCACACCACAGGAATTGGCTCCAAATTGTTGAAGAGAATGGGGTATGAAGGAAAAGGCTAGGGCGTTAATGGCCAAGGCATTGTCAATCCCATCAAAGTAGAGGAATTTCCCCATCAGGCAGGACTTGGGTATGTTAGGAAAGAAGTTGGGGAATGCGTTGAGACAGCGAGTGAACCACCAACAATGGATGATGAGAAAACCTCATCAGATCTTTCCAAATCAAAAGAGGAGGTAAAAGATGTTGATTTCCTTTCGATTTCATCTTCTCATAGTAGGATGTCTATTGGAGATTTGGAGATCTCGATTACGGGGACAAATATGAGGGTCCTTACAAAGACGAGGCACGAGGAGAAAGAAATTGGTGCTAATAACCAAGGCATAACACAACCTTTGGAGGTTGTGCATGAACATCGATGTGTAGGCTCGAGATACACCAAAGGAGAGTGCTCGAAGGTGTCAGAGTCGTCTGAGACATCGTTGAAATCGTCGAGGAAAGAGAATGATGGGAACACATCCCCATCATCCCATGGCAGTTTCCATTGCAGGGAGAGAGCTGAGGCAAGCTCTCATTGCCATACTGACATCAGGAACAGAAAAGGAAGGTATAACCATTTTCGATCTTCGAATGTTCATTTTGATAATGATCATGTTGATAATAATGAATGAAGATCAAGGCATCGAAAAATACATACATTTTGTGGTTTACCTAACCATACCTTTTCTAAGTGTTGGAAAAGAATGGCAGCACTCAAAAGGATGAGGCGTGAAATACCCTCTCAATAGCATGAAAAGAAACAGGTTAAGTAGATATGGAGGAAGAAAGCCTACTACACTCATTGCGATAGAAATGGCCATCAAAGAGCCACTTGTTGGAGGCTCCATCTAGAGTAGCACCTTAAAGACAAAGTGTTGGTGTGTGAACCAGGAAGAGCAGTTGTTCGACAAGCAAAATTGCCTCAAGGAGGTGACCCACTCACATTGATAAGTGAAAAATGGTTTCTAGACATGTTGTCATTTTATGGTCATTATTTTGTAAATCATTTGTTGCATTTTAAAGTGTAAAAGTGATGATATGTTTTCCATCACTTGGTCAGCAACAATGATGTTTGGTCATGTTTTGTGTCATATTTTACACTCTGAAAGTGATGTTATGTTTCCCATCACTTTTCGAAACAATAGTGTCTGGCCTTATGTATGTAAATCATATGTTGCAATGATGATGTGTTTTCCATTACCTTTTGAAGCAACAATGATATGTTGGCCTTGTTGTCATAGCTAAGGTATTACGTCCATCTTGTTGTAAACTTGACCACCGAGTATATGTCATAAACTCATGGCAAGTTTGGAATGTTTGGGTCTTTAGTTGGTCATGTCAATTAAGCATGTAATTTGCAAAACCATGTACTACAGGTTGCAAAAGTAGCAGGTGTCGGATCGTCACTTAACGCTCCGAAGAACAAAGGTGAAGGAGATGGAAGCGAGACCTTTTCAGGACACTTGTGATGCAGATAGAGTACAGATAAAGTGTAGATTATTTTTTCATGCTTTTGGAGGACCAAAAGCTCCTCAGTGGCGAGGATTGATCCAGGTGGCTCCTAAGAGACACATAGGACATAGAGGGCTCAAAAATCAAAGTGTTTGGATTATGCTCGAAATAGTTTCATGTTAAGTATCTCATCATTGTGATCGTGGTGGTGTGAACGGTTCATAAAACCGAGCTCGTATGCGAAGGATAGAGCTCTTCAAAATTTGACATGATAGGGAAAAAGAGGGGCCCACAGTGTGCCACATGGCATCCCAATAAGCACGTGGGACCCACATGGCAACCCATCAAACATTGACACTTGGCGTTCTTTCATTGGTCTCCTAAACCTGCATAAAAGACAAAAATCATTTTTAAAATACGGAAAATGGTTATTAAATAACCATGTAACAAAATTCATTTTAATATATAGTTATTAATAACTATATAAAAACAAAAGATATATGGTTTCGGGATGGGCGACCATAACCCCCACCGAACCCTTTAAAACCATCACATATGTATTTTAAGGCCAACGGCCATAACCCCCACCGGCCTTATCGCAATCGCAACCCTTCAATATATATTGTATCGGGTCGGCGAGCCATAACCCCTGCCAAACCGTCCGAAGGCCTGCCGCATATATGTTATATATATTACATTGTATTATGGGGTGGGCGCGGGCCATCGGCAGTGGATCCAGCCCACACCCTATTGCCCCAACCCATATATATATGCGCCGATTAATACGCGTCAATCTTAACACCGATCGCCGACACACCTTAAATCGCGTCGATTTAATCAGCGCCGATCAAGCTGATCACCGATATATATATTGGTGATACCACTTGAATCATGTCGATATATATGGTTACATTCATACGCCGATCACCGATTTGTAATGCTGATCACCAATTTAATCGGCGCCGATCGCCAATATATGCGCCGCCGATACAGCGCGCGCCGACAACAGTTAAAGGATTAAAGTGTTAATGCAGGGTTTTAGGGGCAGGCCGCCCAATGCAGACCCGACTCCCATTAATGTATCATTTCAGCTTATAAAAGAAACTGTTGTGTATTATTTTGGGAGGGGCATGATTCAATCCTGTGACCTCTCCTCAACTAACGCCTTCATTTAACCATTGAGCCAAACTAACTCATTGGTAAATCTGTCCATGAAATTTTTATTTAAACTCAAAGTTTTACCTCTGCACACAGTTCGAGACAAGGGAGAGACTGTAGGCATGGATTTTGAGGCAGAAGGTGGGCACGCCTTTCGAGGTAGTTAATTAATATTTTAATGCAAGAATCATGAATCTTATAGGAGGGAAAAATTTTCACTTTGTCAGAAATTGACAAATTTTACATGGATTTTACACCTCTCATTGCCACGAGTGCAACGTTGCTATATGTTTCTTCATCAAAGTTCTGCATTTTTTGGTCAGCTTCAGAATGCACGTGGAACCATGATTTCAGCAAAAACAGGGCACAGAACCATGAGCCATGAAATTTTCCCAAGGAGGTAAAATTTTGACATTTCAGAATATAGTCAAGTTTATACTAGTTTTTTCATGGTTTTATGCAGGGATCGCAATGGCGAGATCAGATTCGCCATCTGAGCTACAGATTTTCAGTTCATCCATGGAACAAAATCTTTGAGGAATCCCAGGGGAATCTAAAAGATTCTTTGAGCTCAGAATTCTCAACTTCTCAGAATTTGGATTTTGGACAGTAGATGCAGCACTACTCGATGCCACAAATTTGATGGTGTCTTCAGATTTCTTATTCTCTCAACTTTTCTAAGTGTCAGTGAAAATGTCCACATTCTTGTGCGAGTAGCCATCTTCATACGATCGATGCCTTGATATCGATGGTCCGAGCGGCTTCGGCAGTGTGACATCCACTTCTTCAAATGGCGCTTGGTTGTGAGGTATATGATGTGTTCATGTACTTCTTCTTTATGCATTATGTTGCACAAATCCTTGATTGATGTTGATGTAGGATCTTGTTTATTACATGTTGTCATGATTCCTTGCTTGATTTGATGCGAAATCTTCTATGTGATGTACTTGCTATCATAACTCTTCATGTTATGTTTTGAGATCCCTTGTTGTCTTCATGCATGTGTTTTGCATTGAGATCCCTTTTATGCCATGTTGGTGGGATGCTCACCATGCATGTTTTTGTGTCATACTAATAGGAGTCTTTTGATTGAGAGTTCCAGTTGTGGAACATCTCTTAGAGCCACTCCTGTGTGAGGGAATTTTTCCTTGTAAGATCAAGACATCATCTCTATGTACATCACCATTATTGACAGCACTTAATGCAGTGGCCTACACCATCTTGACACCGGGGCCTGGAGACGTAGTCCCTCCTAGACGAACTCCATTATCAATGGCTTATGTTTTCATGTGCTGATGATTGAACACATCATGAAAGTAAAAGGGCTTGGAAGGGTCCTTCTTCACACCCAGACCTGGATCAGTGCAACTCCAAAGGGATCCCCAACTTAAATTATCAATGTGGGGTTCATACAAACTTCGAGGTAACAATGCTATATGCACAGCATATAGGATTCTACTCATGCCACCCTCAGTTATGAAATTAGATCAAAAGTGCTCAAAGACCCTTCCTCTTATTGAATTAGAATGAAACCTTTATAAAAGGACAATTGGAAATTGCTTCTAGCTATGAAAATAGAAATGACATTGACTCAACTTGTAAAACCCTACAATTCATTAAAAGACAAAGGCTAACCTACTTGCAGAAATGAATCTATTTTATCTTGTAAAATTCATCAAATTACTTGATCTACTTGCAGAAAGGACACTAATATATCTTGCATAATTCATCAAATTGCCAATCAAAATTGTAGGTACCATCTACCTAGTTCATCCTCGCTCATACATCAATAACCTAATTGCATGATAAATAAACTAACTCTATTATGTTTTTGCAGAGAAGACAAGGAAAATTTGGAGTGGCCTATGAGCTTTCCATGATCATGTTATCACAAATAGCGGTCATTATGCATCTTTTCTAATTCAAAATTGTAGTTGGAGTTGAAATTGACGAAGAAAAAGGTTTCTATAGGTTTTCTACAGGTGAATGTTATAGGTAGACCTGTAATGCTACAAACCAGCCTATAATGCTACAGGAGGGGATCCGAGTGGTTTTTGAAGGTGAAAATGTTGGCTTTATCATATGGAGAGGTGGATAGTAATTGAAGAAAATGAAAGGAGGTTATTTTGATGCCCTAGCCAAGCTCAGGACCTCTCAGACACATATCTTTCACTAGGATGCATGTTCTTGGTGACCTAGGCAGAATAGCTTGTAAAACAAGGTTTTTTGGGATAGAGTTTGGAGGTGGAAGGAGAAGATGAAATAGCTCAGGATGGAAGTGGTGAAGGTGCCCTTCCCTGTATATAAATCATCCATGCAATCAATCACATGCATACATCCATTTATCATTTACAAAATGAAATAACTTATGATGGAAAAGATGAGTTGAATTTAAATGACATCTAATTCATGCAATACCACTGATATAATCACTAAACTAACTTCTAAACTACATAAATAAAATGTAAAACATGACAACTAACACTAATCTATTTCCAAGAAATCATAAACACAATCTTTTTGGGTTGTGGTTGTGAATCCTTCCACTCATTCTCCCATAAGAGAGGTGATGTAGAGGTAGCAACCATGGGATTTTATAGGTTAATTTCTACTGAAATGCAAGAAACTATGAACTTCTTAGAATCAAGAGGAAACATAAGTACAAGAAGAGGCACCAAAGCCTCTAGGTTGGGTCCAAACCCAAGGGTCTCATCCCTCTAAAACTAACTCAGATGCAACTTAAAATCAGACTTCTCATTATCAAAAAGTACATGTCTAATACATCACATAAAAGTTCAAAATAACAATTTCAATCTTGGATCTCAATAGCTACACATAGTTGAACAAACAAAATTAATCCTAATGAGCTCTTCCTCTAGTTTATTTATACAAAGGGGTATTTGAAGCATCTCATTTAATCTTCACTTGGACTAGGAGTCACTCATATGCCAATGAACTCAAACTGGTGAGAGAGGATATGGTGATCCCAAAGCCTAGTTTAGGGAGTTAAGGAGGTAGAAAAAACACCTATATTCTCTCCTAGTTGTCTCCGTTAAGCCCATTCATATTAATAGCCTCAAAATTGCTTCATTTTCCTGTAATTAAACCACATTAGGCCACATACTATGACAAACACCTTTTACTCCTCTTACTAAGAATAAGATAATGAAAAATGTGAATTAATGCAAGAGAGGGATAGTTTTAAGGCTAGAGTATGGCATATTAATATTCAAAATGCACCTATTGATGGGACCCATCACCACCCCCTACTGAAGGTGTTGTTCATCCTCTGAGCAACTCA
This sequence comes from Pinus tabuliformis, assembly GCA_031772625.1. NCBI lineage: Eukaryota > Viridiplantae > Streptophyta > Pinopsida > Pinales > Pinaceae > Pinus > Pinus tabuliformis. Next base: position 460,146,740 of record CM062811.1, read on the forward strand.
GTCATCCATGTGCAACTCTTTTATGGCCCTAGTGGCCTCCCTGACATCCCAAATCTCTTCAGATGGTTTTCCCTCTTGGGGGTAAAAACCTGCATTCTTCTCTATTTTTCTCCATTCCTTATGCTCTCTAGCTTCATCTCTTCCTTCTTGTAAGCCTAGAAGCAAGGGTGGACTGAGCTTGAGTCTTATCCACCCGATTTTCATCCTTTGCATGCTCCTCTTGTATAATTGTTTTCTCTCCAAGGCATTCCTTAGCCTTTCAAGAGAGTGATATTCTTTGATCTCTAGACTGTGAGGTAAGGCATGACATCTCCTTTGGAAAGATTGCAGACTTTCTATTCCCAAAAACTTGAATGTGTCTTCAAAGTGTAGAATGGCTTGCTCCTAAGTAGCAAGGTATTTAGGTGCTAAAGCAGGATCATTGTAGGTGAGACCATGATTATTAATGACAACCCTTGGGCTCACTAGCTCTTCCCTGATTTACAATGGTTCCTTTTCTTCCTTTGTCATTACCCTTTTCACTTTCTCAGCTCTTGTCTCCTCATGAGTCATCCAAGATGCTAAGGCCATCAACTGCATATATCCCAATCTTGCATTGGGATCCCAAAAATTCATATTTGTCAAAGTGAGGTTGTGCATGTAAAATTCAGCCAATTTTTCTTTGTCTTCCATGTTAGCTTGGCTGCAAAATTCAATGAACTATTTGTAATCCTAAAAGGGCATAGATCCATATTCTTCCAAGGTTTTTATTTGGAATTGCAGCCACTGTTCTTTGAGAAAGAGGGCATAAGACTTTGATGGTTCTTTGCATTAAAATTCTTCCATGGAGAGACTTTCCATGGTGATCAGTTGTGTTTCCTTCTCCTGCAGCCTCTCTCTCAACCTTATGTTTTCTACATGTATCTTCTCCTTCATTATAGACTCTCTCGTTCTCATCTCACTTAATTTTTTGCTAATTTCAATGACATTTTCTTCCATGAGGCCTACATCATCAACCTTCTTAGATTTAGCAATTTTCATCCACCTGTGGATTCTACCTATTTCTATCTCTAGCTCATAAAGGAGTGGGACTACAATTTTTTCAAGGATAATCCTACCTCCTTCAATGAATTTGTAGTAGGAGCTCAAGCTAGGTTTTCGGATAGGTTCCTAGAACTCTTGTAGGTTTTTTCCAACAATTTTTGAGGTGGTGGCTACCTCTTCCAAATATTTCTTGGGCTCTTGTAGCTTCCCCTCTTCTTCCTGTAGCAAATTTTTCCCCTCTTGTAGCATATCCTATCTCTCCTATAGCTTCTCTTTTTCCTCTTCCTCTAAGGCATATTGTGTCCTTCGCTTCTTTAAGGTGACAAAACTAGTGGTAGGCCTACTTACAGGTGCTATGGGTGACCTTTTTTTGGTTATATTATAGGAGGAGTGACCTCCTCAATTTTTCCCTCACTAGGTCCTATTTCTTATTTTTCTCTTGGTGACTCATCAATAATTATAGGAACCCTTGTAGGAGTTTGTAGCTTTTCTTATCTAATTCTCTTCATGGTTCTGAAATAAATTTGACTTGGTCATGATTTCTTCCTCTTGTGCTTGACAAGAGTGCCCAATGTAGTTAAGGTTGCAACTACTTCATGTTTAGTGCCTTTTGTTCCTTGGGGTGGAGAAGTCTTCTTAGGGCTTATTATTTATTCTCCTTTCTTCTCCTCCTCTTCTCCTTTCTTTGTCTTTACTGCCTCTTTCTCTTCTGTCGTTGTTTCCTCCTCTTTATTTATTGCTTCCTCTTCCTCTTCTACCTTTTCTCCTTCTTCTTCCTCTATTTTTCCCTCTCTTCCTCCAACACTAGAGGCTAGAGTTTCTCCTAGTGTGAGGGCTTGTGTTTCCATGAAAGTCTCCCTATCCATGTCTACAAATTTATTACATAGGACAGGGATTCTCAAATGGTTCAGAGCAAATACCACTATCAATTTGATGAGGCCATGGTGAGCTAAATGCTAATGTTTTCCTACCCTTACCTTCTGAATTATCTCCATGATTAACTACAGTAGGAAATGAGGGACACTAAGTCTTTAGGAAAGGGGTAGTTTGCCTTGAATCTCAACTCTTAGAGCAAGCTGAAGTGGTAGGCATAAACTAAACTTAATATTCCTTCACAAGATATGTATTTAAGGATATGGTAGGCTACCTCATCCTAAGGGTAAGGCAAAATTTCTCTCCTCACTCCATTATTTTCTTCTACAGACTTCTCTTTTGAAAGAAATAAGTTTTTCCTTACTGATCTAGATCTCTTCAACTAATGGAATTAACCAAGATCTTTTACTTCTATGATGTTAGTAGAATTGCATATGAAAGATTATAAAACAACCACATGTGCACGCTTTAAATAATATGAAACATAATGACAACCATCAAATCACAGGACACAAACACATTGATAATAGAGTTCACCCATGTGGGTTACATCTCCAAGCCCTGGTGTCAAGAGTGGGAAGACCATGTCATTAAATGCTGCAAATGATGATGATGTGCATGGTATATTATTTGTCATTACAAGAATGAATACCCTCAAATAGAGTGGATGTCTCTCCATGAGACGTTCTCAGGAACTCTCACTCATATGGGCGAATTCCCTCAACAAGACTAGCATGTCTCTCCATGAGACATCATCCTATAGGAACTATCACTCAAATGGGCCCTCCTTCAGCATGAAAAGCTAATAAAATATCACATGATGTGGCATACAAGTATCCCTCAACATAATGGTAATTAGGGATCTCAACAACAAAATAATCATCACAGTAAATCAGAAGAAAGCATGACATAACTGCATCATATACCTCCACTCTCGGGGTTGGCCAGAAAATGAAAAACTTAGCTGATGAAATGGACTGCATCGTTAAATTCGTGGTGGGAAATTGTGTCAAATGACTATAAACTTTTCCCCTTTCTGACAACATCAAATTCTGGACCCTTGGGAATCTTGAAGGTTCCCCCAAATATTCATTCCTGAAGAGTGCCAAAAAATCTGTTGCTTGGATGAAGATTCTAAGTACACCACTGTGCTCCCTGTGAATTTATGTGAAAATTGACTATAAAGTTGGCATCATTCTGCCTTTGTCAAAAATCAGCCTCCAAGGGAATATTTTAGATTCCACAAGATTCTACAAAGATTCCTTATTGCTAGCCACCTGAAATTCTGCTACTCAGAAGAGGAAACATACCGCACAGTTGGACTCCTGGCAAGAAAGCGTGCAAAAATGACTATAATCTTGCCAAATTCTGACACTAGCACCTCTGGCCCTCAAGAGAATATTTTCAGCATCTTGGAAGATTCCTCGCTAATGGTTTCGCTCCTTTGATCTTCTCATGGTATCGCTCTTCAACCACCAGTCCTTTCTGCTAGGAAAATAAGTGCGTTTAATTAATATATGGTGGGAAGAATTTTCCGTGTGGGTCATTTGATCCATTGGTAAAGGTGCTATAGTTGGAGTGGGGTGGTAGAGGGTTCCAAACCCACCGACCCCCCAATTGGTATGGAGCGTTGTATTTTTTTAATGAGATGTTATAAATGTTTCAATGACATATTTGTTTTAGTTAGATTCGCTATGTAATGGGTGTTGGCTTAGTGGGGCCTGACCCAGGTTCAAAAGTGATTTAGCCAAGAAAATCCTGGTACTACTGGCCCTTTCGGCAATAGTCCGCAGAGCACGGATTGAGGTCTCACCCGAAGTAGTATGTGAGGGTGCTAGAACCATGTTTTCGCACCTTGGGGATGTTTGATATGATGGAATTGGTATGCGGTCCAACCTTCACACTTATTGTGCTACACGCACCAGCGGGCACCCTGCGCCCTGTGATACTGTCTTCGCGCAATTCAAGCCACAGCACGACCCATGTTATTTACCCAAGTCTTCCTTAATTATGCATTGTTAGCTTGATTACTTAGATTATTTTCATATATAAGAATTCATACAAGTATTTATCCAATTGCGCACAGTAAATAAATAGAGTAAAAGTAATGCATCACCACAAAATATTGATTCAAGAATAGATGCACAAAGTAAACTTCTTCTTTATTAGCTTTCAATCCAAATTACAGACATGATCCCGCCCTGCACACTCAGCTACAGGGGTCTACACACTCAGCTGTAGACTCTTCTAGGCCTCTACACACTCAGTTGTAGAGCCCCTTACTACTACTACGACCCAGTACACTTCAGATCCAACTCTAAGCTCGAACCATGCCTTCGCTATTCTATCTATCATTACTTATCTTTACACTTAGAGCCTCGCTCTATTTATACAATCCCATGGTCCGCAGACCATGGGTAGGCTGACACAACTTTACATTAACTTACAATATTTTAGGGCGGACATCCCTATGACTCATCCTAGACTTCGCGCTCCGTGCGCGAAATTCGTAGAGTCCTACAATATAATTGACCAAAACTTGGGCTTTGAGCCCCAAAAACATGTTGCGGGCAATCCCATGCCCAACAGGCCCCCAACAAAATCATCGTGACTCGTCCCGAGTCACTCTGCTGGTGCAGCGATCTTGGCACAAAGCCCTTCCAACTGTGCCTATGCTTCACGAAGGTCCGCAACGCACTATTCTGCTGTCTGTTGGATCTGCTCCATTCTTTTGACCGAAGTCTCGCTATCAGGGGAAAATCCCTATCTTAAGGCATACATCACCTTCATCTGTGTGAGATTTCCTTCGATGTCGGCAGTGATGAGGAAGGCCTCATCAATCCAAGGTTGGACACACGCATTAAGTACTGCCTCTTTCTGTTGTGCGACATACACCTATTCCGTCAACGCCTTTGCCTGTTGTAGCTTCGCCAACCGTTGGGTCAGGACAACTATTTGCATGATTCCACGCACACTGTCATACTGCACTTGAAGCTCCCGCGCCTCTGTTTCCAGGCGCTGTATGGTGGGGTCCTCCTATAATGAAGTGAGGACCGCGAAGGATTCTTCCAACATAGTAGTGCAGTTTTGTACTGCCTGTCTGATCTCCTCCAACCCATTTTGGATAGCACCAGCGTGTTGTTCCCTAACTTTCGGGGGTGTGGATTACTATGCCTTTAATCGCAATTTGGAAATCTAAAGGTTGAGGTTCAACTGTATTCTCGTTGCTTCCTCCTTTGCCTCGCGGAATCCACTGGCCAATTTTTGAATTCGAACTCCCACTGGTAGGTCTGTCGCAATTTCTAGCTCTGGAACATGGCGACAAGCTTCCTCTACCATTTGCTCTAGCTATTGATTCTGCGCCAACACTTCATCGCATTGTAGACTAAGCTGCTCGATGTTGATTCTCTGTTCGCTGAGCATCTGTACTGCGCGTCCTTCCCTAGCTCGAATTTTTGTTGTCACTCCGTCCTATAGCTGATATAATGTATCCCGTGGAAGGGCAAACCAAGTTTACGCTAAGTCCCTTGATCCTGCCCACAGTGGCTCTATCCTCCGTGTTGTCCGCTGTTAGTGCTCCTTCCGGCAGCACGATGGTGTTGGCCATTTTGGCACGCAGCAACTGCTTCGCTGCTAATGTACCTGTGGCACCATAGGTGGCTACCATTCCCTCCTGTGGGGGCCACACCTGAAGTTCCTGCAGCTGTGCCCTGAGGGCCCCCAACACATTCTACTACTCCGTCATCGCTTCCTAGAGCGCTTCCCTGGTGACCTCACGAACTATGTCGCCGATGTCGTAGAGGTCACCCTTTGTCAGTGTAATGGGTTCACTATCCAGTTTGGAAGCCTTAGTCTTCTTTCGTGGCCTTGCTCGTTTCGTACTGTGCGGCAGTTTCAGTTGTGTAGATGTCATGCTTGGGTCCGCGCCTTCTGCTATGTCCTATGTTCCTTGTCCCATGGTCAAGTCCGGGCCTCATTCCTCCTGCATCATGGTGGCCCCTATTGCTTGTGCTGCTGTTGCTTTTTTGGCAGCCTTGGTTTGCTCCGCAGTGGCCTTTGTTGCCTCGCAAGTAGCCATTACCTCCACGGCCAACTGCTCATTGCACTTTTGCTGAGCCAGTAGCTTGGTGGCATGCTTCTATTTTTATACCGTTGTCTTATTATGCTCCGCCAAATCTGGGGCACACCACTCGAGAGGCCATGAGTTGAGCATGGTGAAAATGGCATCATCAATCGCAATGAAAGGAAGTTTGGTCCAGTTCTGTGCCGAATCCTTACGCACCTTAATATACACATTGTGCATATCCGCCTTGAAGTCTGCAAAGCTCTACAGACTATTGTACATTGTGGGGGATAGGCGCGGCCTTCTATTAATCCACATCCAGACGCTCTTCTCCATGAGCACCCAGAAGATCTTAGTCTCGCGGATCTACGTGGCGTCCTTCGTAGCCCAGAGCGACGCATATTTGGCAGCCTCCGGCAAGTCCTGTTCAATATGAGGAAACTGACTGTCCTCAGGTAGTTCCCCTGTCACCAGTAATATGGACAAGAGAAACCATGTGTAGTGGAAGGTCTTGCCCTACTCTTGAGCTTCCTTGCAATTGGTCAAAAACTCCTCACAGAGGAACTCATCCCAGTTGAACTGGACCCCCTCCACGCACTATTCATCCAACGCAACCATAGGCACTGGAACCTCGTCGCCGCAACATTTTCTCATCACCTTTCCAGCTAGTAGTTGGGTGGCTACGTGCACCCCTTTGTCTTTAATGCTACTGATGACATAGCCTCTCTTCTTCTTTTCCAATTTGTACTTCTTTTTCATGGCCTCTGCGAGTGCCAAATCTTCGCTTTTGCCATCTATCTCTGTGGGGTCCTTTCCCTTACAGGGAAGCCAAGAAATCCTATGGATAAGCTCCGCTGTGATGGGAATGGGCTCCACCAGCCACAAGTACCCATTGTGTACCAGGAAAAGAAGCTGCCTAATGACAAAGATCATAATCAATGCGCGGTGAAAATGTGGAATCCATAGTAGGTGGAGTAGCCTGGCCTTTTCCACACCGCACAGCCATTTTTGTGGTTCTAGTGGTGCAATGGACCCCTCCTTACTTTGTTTCGTGAGGTTCTCAATCTGTAAATGTGGGAACTTTTCGTTGTCCGTGAGGTCCCAATCTTCAAATTTCATTGTGGGCACTCGGCACAAGGTTGAGCCTTCAAACAGAATTCCATTTGGGAGGAGCAGGGTTTGGATTGCGCTCTTAGTGGCATCCAAATCCCTGGGTACCTTAACTTTCCCTTTCCGCGGAGGAACATACTCAGGTAGTTGTGCTGCAGCACGCACCGGCTGGATGCCTTCTGTCATTTCTTCATCTGCCTCTATCTCGTCTATGAGGGCCTATAGGTCCTCTTCCTCATCGTCTGTTTCAAGGTTGACAACTTTGCCCTTTTCTTCCATGGAATTTTTACCAAACCGCAGATTTCGTGGGGACATGCAGACTGGTGCCACTATTTACTTGTCCTTCTTGGGCCTCGGCGTCTGAGGTGATTTCAGAATTTCTGACGCATCCCCCACCTGTGCTATAGGGCTCTGTACGGATTCCTCGATGGTACTTTCTACAAAACCCACACCTCTCCTAGTAGTTGTCATCCTGTTCAAACTGTCTGTAGTTGTTTGCAACTTTGGGGGCTCAAACACCGCTTGGCGCTCAGTACTCTTTGATCTTCGTAACAACTCAAATCTCAAACGAACAAGTGTTGTCTCATGGCTAGCCTTGGTAGTTTTATAGCATCTTTTGAATTTGAATTTGACTGTTCCCCCCATTTCTGAGTCATTAATGCATTCTTGGCAGTAGATCGTCCCAAATCTAGCTCTTAGTTTGTGTCTTAATTGTCCGTCGCCCGCTTCTCCTTGTCTTAAATTAGATATCTTGTCATGAACAATGACACCAATGGTCACTTCCCAGCCTACCCACATGGAATTGCAACCCCCTATGCATAGGCGCGACCGATGTGACATGTTTATCCTGCGCACAACCTCCTTATCACAAAGCTCTCACACAGACTCTTTTATAATCCCACGCTCTCTTTCAACTGCTTGGAGCACTGAGACTGTGCTCCTTATGGCTAGGCAGGTGGTCACACCACCTGTGCGAGACTTCAATTAACCTTTTAGCCTAGTGTGTGGGCACTCCTAAATTACCCTCACGACAGTGAGTGGCGCGCATTCTCCCTTATGTGGTGCACTCCCCTAGTTACTTCGTTTTGTAAGGTGTGGTCATAGCCGTGGTAGAAGAGTCATAAATTCTCGGAGTCAATCTTCTAATGCAGTAGTATGGCTATCCGTATCTTGTCTTGTCATTCTTAGTTTATCAATGAGACATGATTATGCGATTTCGTTTTCTAATTTTTTGATCTCAGCATCCATTAACATGCTTCTCTTCCTCAATCAGACCCGATCTTCTTCGAGTTCATGAAGTCTAAGGCTCCCTCGCTAGATGGCTTCCTGAATCCACATATGTTCACCCTCGCATAACTACATAATTCCTTTGTCCTGGCATTTGTGTACTGTCCCAACTATGGGAGCTATTTCATGAGGATTCCTTTCCTCCGAAATTATGGTCTCAACTCTGCTCTACAGCTTTGGAATCATCTCCATGCTTAGGTTTTTGCACATGGTCCTAGAGGCCCATCAAACCACTGGCACGCGCAAGTCCCAATCAGTTCATCTTGTCTGGTGAACCCTGTTCAAGACCCTGCACACCTTATTGAAGGCTTCCACATGGAACGTTTGTAGTGCGTGTCACCTTTCCTGCTGCTACCTCCTATTCTGATTTTTGATCCTGAGTTTGGGGTGTGCCTGTGTGGGCTGTACAACACATGTCTATATCCATCAAGAAAGGTGGGTGTGCAAGTTGCTCCATCCTTGCTGATCGACATTTATTCAAAGCTGCGGACTTCCAAACCGTAGGTGCATCATCCTTCTGCAACCGCGCCAGGCCTTAAATTTTCCTTGATGTGTACCCCACCATCATAAGGGTGTTACACACAGTGCCCATTTTAATGCATCGAATCGCTGTTGTTCTGGTACTGCACTTTCAAATTTGCTCAGAAATTCATCCACCGCTGTCAATCCATCATATGTCAGTAGCTCTCTTGCCTCTGTTGTCATGCAACACAGTGATCTAACCATCATTTTTCAATTCAGCGTTGTCACTTCATGCAACTGACTCTGCCATCGCTTTATTTCTTTGTTTGAATCTGAAGTGCAGGAGCTTTCGCGCTCCCATGAGATTCTCCCATCTGATTTCAAATTCACCCAATCCCAGTCTCGCGCAGTTATCTTGTAAATACAATCAAGATCATCGTCGCTATCATCATCGTGCACTGGTTCAGAGTAGTGCACTCCTTCGGCTGGGTCCAATGGGACTACTACGCGTAGTGACTTTTTCTCGAAGATCATTTTGCACTTCTTCATATTGATGGCTCCGTTCATATCGGTGGCCCAGTCTATTCCTAGCAGCGCGGGATAGGGATTGTTGTCATCAACAATCTCTATTACTTCAAAATCTCCCTGCACACTCGCACCTTCAATATCAACTGTCACCCCTTGAAACCTCCCCATGGGAAAAATCTCTTGTTGGTTTGCCATTCATAACTGAATAGGGGACCATTGTAATGCGGGCCTGCCCATGTGTTCCCATGTTTGCTTCGGTAATACATTCGCGTCCAAACCTGGATCTAGGATTACCTGATCCATTTCATACTCACCAATCTGCGCAATTAACCTCATTTCCTTCCAGTGCGCAATGCATGCTTCCCCAGTTTCCAGACTACGCGCAGTTCTCCTAACCCCGCGCACCTGGTGATCAGTTCCTGTAGTCCTTTAACTACCTTGCTGTCGCACAGCAGTTTCATGCGTGTCTCTAGAAAGGTAGTGAGCATTGAAGGATCCATTCCTGGTTCTGGTTGATCCTTACTACCTAAAGTGGAGGCCTCTGTGAAGCTCTTCTTAGCTTCCATGAATGTCTCCTTTGCACCTTCCAAGTCAAACTCAGGTTCCTTTGTAGGAGCCTTGTGAACCCACATATTTTTCTCTCGCTGCTTCCCCTTATCCTCTCCTGTGGTCGTACTGCTTCTGAGCATCATGTTTACATTCAGGTCTTCTTCGCATGGCTCAGACCTCATCATTTGTATATTCTGAGTTAGAGGAGGCTGGAATACCCATTTTTTGCACATCCTTATGATCAACGTAGGACAGTCTATTGTTTCATGATCAAACTAAGCACAATACGAATAAGATATCCTCGTCGGGTTGGTACAATCGTAGTCATAGTGCCCCCTGTTCCTCCGCAATTATAATAAATTAATTGTTCGCAGCCTCTTCCTAGTCCCATTCCACCTCATCCTCGACCGCGCCCCTGAAATCCAACATGTTCCATCCCCGCATTTGGGTCGAGGGCTCGCGTTTCGGTCTACATCCTATAGGCAGGGGTCTGATCCATCATTAGCTCGTAACTGTGGCAAGTGCGCTCATCGTGGCCTACCGACCTGCAGAAATTACAAAACAATTGTTGGGGTGTCTGTGTATACTTCTACAACAAATGACAATTATCCGTCATGTGTTTCCCTCCTATTTGACAGGTCGTGCACCATAGAATAGGTGTCACGCTCAGCCCTACCTGTGCCTCTAGTCTTAATGGCATTTTCCCTCCTCCTACCAAGTAGTTCACGAACACTGGACAGTGATATTTGTCGTGGCCCTGGCCTTTGCATTTTGTACACCATACTTCCTCACATGCCTCTGGCCATGGTGCACTATCCTGCTTCAAACTTTGCATTTTTAGGCACAAATTCTGTAGTTGCATGTGGATTTGTTGGACTCCCAACCTGGGATCTTGTATCGGGGTCGCATGTAATCTCATTGCCATTTCCAATGCTTCAGCCTGGGTGGAAAGTTTTTGTTGTGATAGCGTTGTCCTCAAGTGTGGTGTCATAGATGCTACAAACCATGCGCGATGTTGTCCATCCATCAACGTCATATTGGCTTCGCGGATCATACTCTTCAGCCGTTGATCCAGATCCCAGGGAGTCTCACCCAGGAGCATCGCGATTTCTTTAAACCTGATGATTGATTGTGTTTCTGACTTTGGCCTGCTAAATTCTCTGTTTAGCGCGGCCTAGATCTCTGTTATCCCTACATTTGGGTGGTCGTTAGAGTGCTTGATATACCATGTTAATGCGCGATCCTGCAGCGCACTCACCAATGTAGCCTTCTTAATATTATCGTCCGTGACACCTTTTGTTTCCCATACTTCTCTTACCACGAACCAGAATTGGTCCAGATCTTGATTCCCTACTCCTCTTAATACTGGTAGTTTGATTGCGCTGGCCATAATGAACTATGGAGGTGGTGGAGGTGGAGTGGGTGGAGATGGAGGTGAGGGAGGTGAAGCAGGTGGCGATGTGGGTGGAGGTGGTAACCACAGAATTCACTGACTTATCAAACTGACCGCACTTCTTGGAGAAACCTTAGCGAGCTCTTCCTTGCTCTCTCGCGAGGGTGAAATTAAGGGACTGTTTTCTAATTCTTCACTACTTTTGTAGATATTTCTGCTCCGCATAGTCCCAAACATTAATGTATTCGCATGAACCTTTTTTCACACAATAGCATATTAATCCAAGTATTCAAAGATTTAATATACTTACCTTGCGGTCCTTTGAGAAAACATCATTCTGCCTCACTGTAGCTCACGGTCGTGTCTACCTCAAACTTAGTGATAAATATTCCTATTATTTGGTCGAGCCAATGGTCCACAGCTCGCGCGATCTTATCTTTTGATGCTTCTAGTCTGCGCACTAATTCCGGAGTCCACACTATTGGTTTTTCGAGCCTACAGATTCCCTAGCTATCGGCTAACTTCACGATCCACTTACATAGCTCAGAAGGAAAGGATGTAAAGAAAATTTTGTTGATTTTTGTATAAATGTAGTGCTCCAACCATTGTTCCTTAGATACTCGCGGAGTTTTATTTTCCTGTGTTGCGAACTCGTGAATCTTCTTGTCCAACCACTCTACAATTTCCTTCTTTGTTCGGTTCTAGTGGCACGACATCAGACATCCCTTATGTAGATCCCAGTCCCTGAAACGGAACCATTTGTTGGCTTAGTGGGGTCTGACCCAGGTTCAGAAGTTATTTAGCCAAGCAAATCTCAGTACTACTAGCCCTTTTAGCAACAGTCCGCGGAGCGCGGACTGAGGTCTCACCTAAAGTAGTATGGGAGGGTGCTAGAACCAGGTTTCCGCACCCTAGGGATGTCTGATATGATGGAATTGGTATGCAATCCAACCTTCGCACTTACTGTGCTACGCGCACCAATGGTCACCCCGCGCCCTACGATATTTTCTTTGCGCAGTTCTAGCCGCAGTGCGACCCGTGTTATTTACCCAAGTCTTCCTTAATTATGCACTGTTAGCTTGATTACTTAGATTATTTTCATATATAAGCATTCATACAAGTATTTATCCAATTGCGTGCAGTAAATAGATAGAGTAAAAGTAATGCACAACCACAAAATACTGATTCAAGAATAGATGCACAGAGTAAACTTCTTCTTTATTACCTTTCAATCCCAATTACAGACTCCATCTTGCCCTGCGTACTCAGCTACAGGGGTCCGCGCACTCAATTGCGAACTCTTCTAGGCCTCTACGCACTCAACTGCAAAGCCTCTTACTACTACTACGACCCAATACACTTCAGATCCAAATATAAGCTCGAACCATGCCTTCGCTACTCTACCTATCATTACTTATATTTACACTTAGAGCCTTGCTCTATTTATACAATCCCATGGTCTGCAACCATGGGTAAGCCAACACAGCTTTACATTAACTTACAATATTTTAGGGTGGACAACCTTATGACTCATCGTAGACTTCATGCTCCATGCCCGCAATTCGGGGAGTCTTACAATATAATTGACCAAAACTTGGGCTTTGAGCCCCAAAAACATGCTGCGGGGGATCCCATGCCCAACAATGGGAGGAAAGTGTTGGCGGTTACCTTAAAAAATTGGGGTCACATGACAACGGTTACAATATAACTTTGGTGTTGTGCATTATTTGTTTATGGTTGTGGAACCGCCTAGGTGGTGGGCCCACCCCACTGAGCCGGGTGGGTTTAAGCCCCATTGGTTGCGACGTATTTATGGTGTGGCATTATTTGAATCCATCATAGCCATTGTAATGTGATGGGTCATTTCTGTGGGCATGGTCTTGGGTTAGAGTTGCGAGCCCCATCCCATGATCTTTATTTTTAATTAAATATAATACATAACAGTTGGGGTGGAAACGTTGACAACCCACCCCCCAAAATTATTACTTTTTTTACTTTTTTTAACAAAGGTGATTCAATTTTCCCCAAACTAAATTATAAGGGTTATTAGAAAAATCAAATATTCAATAAATTCACCCTTTCTGGTGGCCAGATTCCATGCATCGGGATGCTACCAAATTGTTGCCTCCTTAAGCACTTGGCCAAGTTTGACCTAAACTTTGACCATATATAACTTGAGCATATGAACTCATATTTGAGTGTCATTTACACCATTGGGATCAGGGAGAAAAGAACTACGATCTAGTCCTGGTTTCACTTCAATCTAAGGACTTTTATTTTTGAGCTTTTCCATGGCCAATGTTGAATTTTGAGTGTGTTTGGAGCCACTTGGATCATTCCTCCCCACTGAGGATATTTTGGTCCTCCAAAATCATAAACATAATCTACAACTATTTTGTTACATTATGTTTACAACAAATGTCTTGATAGGTCACACTTCCTTCTCCTTCACCCTTGTTCTTCGAAGCCATAAGTGATGAATCGACACTTGCATCCTCTGCAAACCTTTAGTACAATCTTGCAAACTTACATGTTCAATTACATGACCAATCATGACCCAAGCATCCTCATGCTTTCCAAGAGTTTATTATCAACACTCTTTGGTCAAGTGTACATCATAATAGAAACCAATACCCCAACTATCAATAAAAAGGCCAAAAACATCATTGTTGCTTTAATAAATGATGGAAAATACAACGTCAATTTTACAATTTATTGCAACACATGATTTACACAATGTAGCCATAACAAGCTACCATATCTATTAAAACCATCTCTTACTCATCAAAGTGAATGGGTCATCTCCCTATGGTGGATTTTCTTGTTGAACATTTTCACCTGTTGGTTCCTGCATGGGCGCTTTGTCCTTAGGACGCTGCTCTTGATGGATCCTCCAACAAGTGGCTCTTTGATGTCAACCTCCATTGCAATGATTGCAAAAAGTCTTATTCTTCCAAACCTGCTTAACCTTCTTCTTTCTCTAATGTGGAGAAGGCCTTGATGCCTCATCCTCTTTCTTGTTGCCATCCTATTCCAACACTCAGCAACCACATGGTGGTTTTCTATGCCGTGATTTTTGTTCATCGTTAACAATATGCTTGTAATCTAGAATACTGAGACTATTTATACCTCTCTTGGTTTTCTTTGGTGCAACCCTGGTGATGAGAGATTCCCTTAGCTCTTCCTTTGGAAAGTGCACTGTCATGGGATGATTGTGATGTGTTCCAATCATCCTCTTTCTCTAATGGCTTTGACAATGTCTTAGATGCTTCTAATACCTTGGATCACTCCACTTCAGTGTATCCCAAACATGCAAAACGAGGTCTCTGTACAACCTCCAAAGGCTGAGTCATTCCATGGCAATTAACATTAAGTCCTCCTCCTTTATACCCCATATTGGTAAGGAGTCTCATGCCAGTTCCTTAAATGTGTACCTCCATGTTTCTAGAAAAAATAGTGTTATGTGAAAATGAAACTAAAGAATGATCAACATTGTTTAGCTTGACTATCGATTCGGAAAAAGGTGATAATGTCTTAGCTAAGTATACGTTGCGCCTAAAATTTTCCAAGGCCTATATCGTGGCTTGTAGCTGAAGTTGCAGTCTTTTCTTCTTCTCTTTTTCTTCTCGTAGAAGTCTCCTCAATTCAACATTCTCTTCTTGAAGTCTTTGATTGATCTCCTCATCTGAATGATGAGAAGATGAAGAAGAAGAAGAATGGTCACTAGAAGATGAAGATGGAGTATCGTTCTCTACTATGTCTTTCTCCCGTTCCTCTCTTGCCATCTTCTCCTCATATTTTTCATACCTTATGCCCACCATGTGTGTCAACTTGAGGAGGTCCTCATATACATCTCTGTTGTTTTCCATTTCCCTTCTTTTTGCACATTCAATCATTCACACTTGCAATTCACATCAGTGAGAAGACCGCTCTAATACCAAACTTGATCTGGATCTCTTCAGCTACTAGAATTAACTAAGATCTTTTACTTTTGTGATGTTAGCATAATTACATATGAAAGAGTATAAAACAACCACATGTTCATGCTTTAAAGAAGATGAAACATAACAACAACCATCAAATCACAGGACACAAACACATTGATAATGGAGTTCACCCAATGTCAGTTACGTCTCCAAGCCCTGGTGTCAAGAGTGGGGAGGCCGCTTCATTAAATGTTACAAATGATAATGTTGTACATGGTATATTATTTCTCATTACAAGAATGAATACCCTCAAATAGAGTGACATGTCTCTCCGTGAGACATTCTCAAGAACTCTCACTCATATGGGAATATTCCCTCAACAAGAGTGGCATGTCTCTCCATGAGACATCCTCCTATATGAACTCTCACTCAAATGGGCCCTCCTTCAGCATGACAAGCTAATAAAATCTCACATGATGTGGCATACAAGTATCCCTCAACATAATGGTAATCAAGGATCTCAACAACAAAAACATCATCTTCGCAAATCAAAAGAAAGCATGACACGACTACGACATATACCTCCACTCTGGTGGATGGCCATAAAATAAAAAGCTCAGCAGAAAAATTGGAATGAACCATTAAATTTGTGGCCTAAAATCATGTCAAACAACTACAAAAATTTTCCCCTTTCTGATACCATCAAACTCTAGACCCTAGGGAATCTTGAAGATTCCTCCCTAAAGAGAGCCGAAAAATCCATTGCTTGGATGAAGATTCTGAGCACACCACTGCGCTCCCTACAAAATTCCATGAAAAATGAATATAAAGTTGGCATCATTCCACCTCTGTAAAAAATCATCCTCTAAGGGAATCTTTTTGATTCCACAAGATTTTGCAAAGTCTCTGTGTTGTTGGCTGCCTAAAATTTTGTTGCTCAGAATAGGAAACGGACTACGCAGTTGGACTCGTGGCAAAAAAATGTACAAAAATGACTATACACTTGTCAAATTCTCACACTGGCATCTATTGGCCTCAAGAGAATTATGTTAGCATCTTGGCATATTCCCCACTCATGGTTCCACTCCTCCGATCTGATCATGGTTCCCCACTCCTCCACCGTCAATCCTTCTTACTGGGAAAATGAATGAGTTTAAATAATATATGGTGGGTGAACTTTTCCATGTGAGTCATTTGGCCCATTGGTAAAGGTGTTATAGTTGGAGCGGGGTGGTCGGGGGTTCCAACCCCACCAACACCCCAATTGGTATGGTGCATTGTATTTTTTAATAATAAGCGATTATAAATGTTTGAACAACATATTTTGTTTGGGTTGGAGTTGTTATGTAATGTGTGGAAGGTGTTGGTGGTTTTATTAAATAATCGATGGTCACATCGCAATGGTTACAATATAACTTTGGTGTTATGCGTTGTTGCTTTATGGTTGTGGAACCACCCAGTTGGCGAGATGGCCTCGCCAGGTCGTTCAAGCCCCGCCAGTTCCATCAAATTTATGGTGTGGAATTATTTTAATTGGTTGTGGCCATTGTAATGTGATGGCTCGTTATCGTGGAAGGGGTCCTGGGTCAGAGCCGTAGGCCCTGTCCCATGGTATTTGTTTTTTATTAAATATAATACATAACCGTTGGGGGTGGTGGGGTTAATAACCCGCCTCCTAAATTTCTTTTTTGACTTTATTTAACATAGGTGGTTCAATTTTCCCCTTTGAATTATAAGGGCTATTAGACAAATTAAATATTTGACAAATTCGCCCTTTCCAGTGGCTAGATTCTGTGCATCGGGACGCTACCAATTTGTTGCCTCGTTAAGGCTGCCAGTTAGCAACGTTTGACCAAAAATTTGACCAGATATAACTTGAGTATACGAACTCTGATTTGAGTTTCGTTCACACTATTGGAATAAGGGAGACGAGCACTACAATCTGGTCCTAATTTCACTTCAATCCGAGGAGTTCTATTTTTGAGATTTTCCATGGCCAATGTTGAATTTTCAGCATGTCTGGCTCCGCCTGGATCACTAGCTATGACACTTACTTGCTTGTATTCTTGCTCCATATCATTCCTAGAGGTAATGTAGTCACTCTGCTAATAGTTTCTGGACGACCTATCATAGTCCTCTGCATACTCTTTCCAATGCCACCCTTTTGATCGAAATTGGATTCTCCAAGAAAGCGTTATGCCTAATCTCCCAAGATGACCTGATTATATACTTTTTTAGTAGAGTGAAATTGTATGAAGTGTCACATGTCATTGTTTCAACCTTCAGACCTAAAAACGATTTTTCTCATTTGTGTAATGTAAAGGAGGTTGCCCCCTTGAAGAGGCTAATTTCTAAGTCATTGATCTATCTTTTCTATCTTTTTGAGAGTTGTTTTCGTAACAGGCCAACCCTCTGGCAACAATTGTGCCACTGTCATCCCCTTGAGAGTGCAATGTTGCAGAAAATTCACGGGCAAGATCATCATCATACCCCTTTAGTAGCTCAAATAAACCCAACCACTGGTGGTTTCTGAAGATATCAACTACAGGAGGGTGTTGGTGAATTCTCTTGGTGTTTGAGGGTTCCCTTCTATTAAATCCTCCCCCCATCTCTTCTCTATTACTCCTTGATGCTATGTAGGTGTGGAATTTCAAAAATTCAAGAAGTCTTAGTGGTGAAATAGTGGCATAAAAAATGGTGAAATAGTGGCACAGTGCTTGGTGATAGTGAGGAAGAAGGGTGCTCAAAGTTATATTCGCCAAGCTATTTTCTCTTATCTTAACCACAACAACTTCCAAAAGTATCCTCTACTTATAAATTGACTGCTATATTCTCTTAATTTCAAGTAGGATGTCCATGAAGTAGGGTGTAGAAACAAAGAATGAGGGTATCAATTACTTCTTATCAAAGAATTTTTGGGTGTGCATGAAGGTTTTGAGATAGTATCGAGCCATTGTGACTCATTTTTTTCCTCTAAATTCCTTCTCTAGCTCCTCTCGACCCTCATATAGAAATTGTAGGCCTGCCTGTAGCTTTCTCCTATAGCACTATGCAAGTAGGGTTCAAAACCTCCTTGGTGGCACTCTAACTACTCAATGCACTAGGTCATCCTTCCTCCATCGGTTCTTGGAATGAAAGATGGTGTAAACAGAGTTGAGCCAACACATAATATCCTTTTTTGGTTAAAATATTGTAGCATTGTGGTGACTTCGCATTAACACGAGTTTCTTCTTTTGGACTGTTGTCCCCACTGACTGTGATCATCTTTCCCTCCTTGTGATTATCAACCCACTCTTTAAGGACACCAACTTTTTTTGAGTTGACATTTCCACGTTGCATGGGTGACTTAACTCACACTTGAGTTTACTAGTCGAGGGTTGGCAAGTTCACTGGCAACCTCCAACCTATTAAAACATCTTTTCTCACTTAAAACACATTTTTGTCTTTTTTATGCAAATGGAGGAGGTTAGGGTTTCCATACCTAAGCCTACCTATGGATTGATCTAATGCATAGGCTTGCATGTTGGAGCTAGACCATACATCATTAGGATCAAGGAAGTTGACCTATTCGACTTATTTCCTGTACATGTCTTCATTTTTTAGTTTGCCTTGAATGTTGTTCTTGTTGTGTGTTTGTAGGTGCCTCTTATAATATCCAAGTTGTTGTTGCTAGTGGAAAGGATACCTGAGAATGAGGTGTCTCTTCATGGCTACAAACTAAGCTTCATCATCCCTTCTAGTGGTGGAAAAAATCATAATATCAGTGTTTACTGTGTGGCTGTACAGGCTACTACAGGAGGAGTTTCTTCCTATATCAGTATTTTGTTCTCCCCTTTAAGTCTTTAGTTGGAATGAGGGAGATGAGGGAGAGGATGATGAGTGATGGGGATATGGTTATAATCATGGAGGAGTAGTGTAGGAACTGTAGAGATAGAAAATGATAGCTTCCGTGTTTTTTTAAGGTAGGACAGAGTGGAGAAGATTGATCGAACTCAGGGTGAAATGAGTGGATGGGATGGAAAATTCATAGGAGGACCCTATTTACCATTTCTTAGAGTCAAGATGATATTTTGGATTGTTTTCCTCCTTGGATCTCCCTCGTGTAGCTCCACAAGCTCCTCTTGTAACATTACAGGACCTTCTTGTAGCAATATAGGTCCTTCTTGTAGCATCACAGAGAGGAGGTGAATTTTAAATTTCTTGACGATGGGATAGTGGAGAGAGATAGTAATGTGAATGGAGAGGAGGAATACGAGGTGTATGGATAGATAAATCGATGGTAGCCTATAGGTCTTGGCCTGTAACCATGAAATATGCCATTTTGTACAACTCTGCAAAACAAAAGAAAGGTTAGCAAATAGGATATAAGCTTCTTCCTTTTTCTCTTTTCTTTTCTCTTTTTTTTTTGTTTTTTTTCTTGAGACACACAGGCTACCTCAGAGGAGATTTTCAACCTACATGCCTACCCTAGGTGCCTCAAGGGAGGTTTTCACCTAGGGATCTTTATTATTTTTTTCTCTATTTTTTTTGCTCCTGGGCTGCCTCTGAGAGGTTTTCAACCCAAGAGTTGGCCTCAAATGCCTCATAAACGTTTTCATTCAAGTCCCTTATTTTTTCCCTTTTCTTTTATTTCTTAAGAGTGTTTTTGAATGGAAGCTATGAAACTCCAAATCACATTCAATTCTTTGTTGACTAAACTAATAAATTCCTCCTTGGACAGAGGTCTTCTATATAAATTCAACCTATAACCATTTAAAAGCAAGGGAATTCCTTCCTCATCAATGTTTTTGATATGGACAGATCCATTTGTATGACACGTTTCCACTAGGTATGGGCCCAACCATCTTTTCATTAGCTTCCCTTAAAAATATTTGAACCTAGAATCATATAACAGGGCCCAATCTCCTTCTTGAAAAGTTTCTTCCTTGATATTCTTGTCATGCGAGACTTTCCTTTGCAATTGTATGACTTTAGTGTGTAAGAGAGATTTCATTCCGAAATCATCTATGCCATTCAGTTGGAGCAGCCTTTCTTGTTATGTTGTGGTGACATCTAAGTCCAACTGAGCTGCCATTCTCAAAGTTTTATATTCAAACTCAACAAAGCTTTCTTCCCATAAACCAAATCATATGGAGTTACTCCAGTGGTGCTTTTCCAAGTGGTATTGTAGGCCCAAGTGGACTCTACTAGTCTCTCTACCCAATATTTCCTCCTTCTTCTAACAATCTTGGTGAGGATGCTCTCCAATCCTCTGTTTGTGACCTCTACTTGCCCATTTGCTTGAGGATGATAGGTAATGGATGTCTTGTGTTTGATATGGTGTTGCCTCATTTTATCATAAATCAAATTGGATGTGAATTGTTCTCTTTGATCGGTGACTACCTCCCTTCGATACCCAAACTTGTAGAAGATGTTCTCTCTCAAACATTCTACCATTTTCTACGCAGTTGTTGCTTTGACTGCCTTTGTCTCAACCCACTTTGTCAAGTAATCAGGGCACACAATGATGTACTTTTTTTGCCCTTATGGTGGATCAATTGGCCCAATGAAATCCATGTGCCACTTTTCAAATGGTTGTATGGCCACTTAAGGTTGTAGGGGCATTTCATCTCTATGTGTGGGTTTTCCCATTATTTGGCACTAATCACATCTAGTGGTATATCACCTTGCATCTTGATGTAAGTTCGGCCAATAATAACCAACCTGTAAAAAATTGAAGGTTGTATTTTTCGCAGTAAAATGAACTCCACAAGGACCATCATAACATGTTGAGAGGATTTCAAATACCTCCTCCTCTCTTCCACATCTCCTCAATATTTTATCTAGTCCCAATCTAAAAAGATTACTCCTAATCCAAGTGAAAGGAGATATTTTCCTTACAATCTTTCTTTTCACCCTAGATGATAGATTAGGAGGGAACCTCCCAGAAACCATGTATTTTTCTATGTTAGAAAACCAGGGAGAAAGCACTGAGATGGAAAACAGGTGCTCATCTAGCAACTGATCATCCACCATCTCTTCATTACCTGCAGGCAAGGTTAACCTAAACAAAAATATGCAACCACCTTTTCTTTTACTAGTTTGTCAATGATAGTCAAATCAAAATGTTGTAGCAATAACAACCACCTAATTATCCTGACATTAACATCAGGCTTGTTCATCAAATATTTAATGGTTTGATCATCAATATGAAAAAAAGTTTGGTACCCAGTGATATAGTGCCTAAATTGTTTTAAAGAATGTACTATAGCTAAGAGATATTTTTTAGTGATAGTGTAATTCATCTTAACTTTAGACAAATTCTTACTAATGAAGTAAATGGCATAAGGAAACATATCATTTACTTGTCCCAAGGCTTCACCTACAGATTTATATGATCCATCAGTATGGATATGGAAAGGCAATGCCCAATTGGGACCTCTTAGGATGGATGCAGTAGTCAACTTTTATTTCAACACTTCAAGGGCCTCTTAACAACTGTTGGTCAAATAAAAATCTATAGCCTGGCCAGTAAACCAAACAAAGGTGAAGCCACTTTACTAAATTCTTGGATGAATCTCCTATAATACCCTATTAGTCCTAAGAAGCTCTTAAAATACCTTTTCTTCTGAGGGGTAGGGACCCTTTTCATGATGGAAATTTTGTTTGGGTCTACTTGTACCCCTTCCTTGGAGATGGAATGGCCTAGGACGTTGGCCTCATTAAACAAGAATTTACATTTGCCAGGGCTTAGAGAGAGATTCATTTTGAGAGACATTCATGGAAGTCACATCCATAAGGAGTGAAATCATCCATGTATATTTCCATAGAATCATGAACCAATTCAACAAAAATACCCAAAACTTCCCTCTGGAAAGTAGCAAGGGCATTGCATAAACCAAATGGAAGAACTTTATAAGAAAAGGTACCCCAAGGACATGTGAATATGGTCTTGTCTTGGTCTTCAAGGCTAATCTAGATTTGATTGTATCCACTAAATCCATCTAGGAAGGAGAAGCATTTCTTCCCTGCAAGGCCATTTAGGACTTGGTCAATGAAGGGCAAGGGATAGTGGTCCTTCTTTTTAGTCTTGTTGAGTTCTCGGTAATCCACACAAATGCTCCACTTCCCATTCTTCTAAGTAACTAACACAATAGGTGACACCCACTCACTATCTAAAATAGGGTATATGAACCCTGCATCCAGTAGTTTTTGTTCTTCTTCCTTCACAATATCCTTAAGATATGGGTTCATCATCCTCTAAGGTTGGTGCACAGGATTTCATCCATCCTTGATGTAAATGTGGTGAGGAC
The DNA here is from genome assembly GCA_031772625.1 of Pinus tabuliformis. Taxonomy (NCBI): domain Eukaryota; kingdom Viridiplantae; phylum Streptophyta; class Pinopsida; order Pinales; family Pinaceae; genus Pinus; species Pinus tabuliformis. Next base: position 460,169,246 of record CM062811.1, read on the forward strand.
AAACTGAGGGATGCACACCTTTCATTTCCTTATAGCCCCAAGCAAAAGCATCCAGGTGTTGCCTCAGCACTTTGCACAATTGTTCTTCCTATTTGGTTGAGAGAGAAGGGTTGATATTTAAGGTTCTAGATGGGCCAAACTCTACAATATTGACATCGTTTGGACTTGATTCAATAGGTAATAATTCATCCCAAGGATTACTCTCATATCCTTTCATCAACTCATCAATGGGTATGGGAGTGGAAGTTTGATTTTGAAGGATATGGTTAATGAAATCATCTTCATCAGGTTGCACCTCTCCTATAATGATTTCCAAAGTGCATTTTGGTGCGAGGTGGTGTGATACAATTCATATTCTTCCTCATCTTCTAACCACAAGGGTAAGTAATTCTCAATAGAAGTATGAGCAGGAGGATACAATACCAATTGTTTGGACAAATTCCCATTATTGATGGTCATGTTCCCAACCCTACAACTAATGTAAGCATCAACAATGACTAACCATGGCCTTCCCAAGATGAGTGGATAGCCATTAAACTCAGTTTTCCGCTGGAGAACTAGGAAATCAGTAGGATACTCCCAAGATTCAATGGAGACCGTAACATCTTCAACAACTCCCTTGAGAGCTACTGTTGATTTGTCTCCAAGCCGCAACACTGTGGTGTTGTTTCTAAAAGCTCCTTGGAGATTTATCTTTAGTGTGGTTTCCTTCTTTGTCACATTTATTGTAGCCCCAAGATCAATCAAGGTGTTAAGTACTATAAGGCCATTAATGTCCACATCTACTACAGGGATTCCAATGTCTAGATATTTCAGGAAGATCACCCTCCCAAGCATCAAATTCGATAATTGCCCAGCAACATTTATGGTGGGGGTGTCTATTTGTATTCTCCCAGGATGTTTGAAATGTTTCTCCTTGATGATATTATTATAGATGGGAACATCTTTAATAGCCTGGAGAAGGGGTATTTTAACACACAAATTCTTCAATTCTCCCAAAATTTCAACCTCTTTTGGGGTGTGTTGGCTAGGGTGGATCAACCTCTCAGGAAAAGGAGGTGGATTGGTTTTAGGAACACTATCTTCCTTCTCTCCTTCAATATGTTCAGGTGGAGAAGGTGGGTGGTTATCTGGAAGCACTCTCCTAGACCGAATATTGATCTCTTGGATTTCCACAACATAAGTAGGGTAAGATATCTCTCAATTGTATACCTATTGTGCCTACTTGTTGTTTGGGTTCGTATTTGGTTGAGAAGGAATTTGAGATTTCTTAGGTGGAGTAGGATGAGTGATATGTGGATGAGGTTGGGGTGGAGGTAGTAAAGTAGGAGTTTGGTTAACTTGAGGCCTCCACCCTTCTGATGGGTTGCCCCACTGAGAAGATTGGTTTGGATATGGATGAAAGGGATGGTTGAGAAGTTGAGGAGGATATGGAGGAGCATAAGGCCAAGAAGGGGGTGTGGACCAAGATAGGTGAGTGGAAGGATACCAAGGTTGCAAGGGTGTATTCTGATTTGGATTATAATAAGAGTAGTGTGCACCTTGCATGCCTTATTGATATGGCCTAGGTCCTTGAGGTATTCTTTGATTAATGAAATACAATTGCATAGACCCCCCTTATGATCCTTGATATAAAAATTTTAGTCTTGGAAAGGAAGGGCACTTGTTTGTTGCATGATTTTCTTCACTGACTAGGCATACTTCTATAACATTTAAGGGGCACTCATTCCTAGGATGTCTTTTTGTGCATTTTGGGTAGAAAATAGATAGTGGCCTTTCTGTTTCCTGTTGCTTTTTTTTTATCTTCATGGTATCCATTTGTAGTGCAAAGGTATGCATCATTTCACTCTTGAAATCTTCCAACATGTCACCTATCTCATTCTTGATGGATGTTGTGGAGGGAGAGGAACTGACCAAACCTTGACTAGCCCTACCCTTCTTTCTAGTAGCCCTATAATGATTCTTGAACACAATTTTAATGACATCATAAGAAAGCTGATAAATATCTCCCCCAGAAAACATGTTGAGGGTTTCCAACATCTCTTCCCTAATCCCTCGAAGAAGGACTAGTTTGACTAATTCAGGATCAAGGGTGCGGTTCGCCCTTCTATAACTGAGTTGAAATCTCTCTTCATAATCTTCTAGGGATTCATCAAGTCCAAGAGTCATCCTAAATATTTATTCCTTGGTTTATTTGGACCTACAGTAGTCCATGTACTTTTTATTGAAGGCTTGTTGCATTTGGGCTTAGGTAGTGATGCTACCCCCAGGCAGACCCATAAACCATTGCAAGGTTGCATCCTTAAGGGTAGAGGGGAATAACTTCAGCTTCTTCTCATCATAGGCATAGTCACATGTCCTACAAACAACAATAAATTCAAGCATGAAGGTATTAGGACTCTTAGAGGTTAAGCCATGGAAGTGTGGAAAGAAAGTATGGCTTATATTCTTCATTCTAGCCTCTCCATTGGTCTCTCTGATATGGAAAACCTCATTGTCCCTATTTTCAACCATAGTTTGGGTGGGTGAAGTGGGTTCTTCTTCTTCCCTAATAGGTTCTTCAAAAAATTTAGGTTGCTCACCTAGAGGGTCTTACAACTACCCTGTTTTCAGAGAGAGATGTTGACAGTCACCGAAGAAGAGTGAAGGTTGATTGTTTAAGGGTGTGGGGGTTATTGGTAAGTATTTTCCTTGATTATCCCTACTCCTAAGAGGCATGCTTTTTTTTGTTACTTTTTCAAAAATTGTATGCAAAACATAAAACAATGCTTAAGCAGAAACAACATCTACTTAGACACCTCCTCAGCAACGACACCAACAAGTGGTGAGCCCTGGTATTGCACCAGGAATGTTGCAACTCCCAAGGGCTCCTCAACTCAAGTTATCAACATGCGATTTATACAAACTTCGAGGTGATAGTGCTAAATGCACAGCAGATAGGATTCCACTCATGTCAGCCTCAGTTATGAAATTGGATCAAAAAGTACTCAAATACCCTTCCTCCTACCAATTTAGAATGAAAGCTTGATAAAAGGACAACCAAAAATTGCTTCTAGATATGAAAATAGAAATTCCATTGACTCAACTTGTAAAACCCTAAGTACTCATTCATAAAAAGACAAAGGCTAACCTACTTGTAGAAATGAAGATATTTTATTTTGAAGAATTCATCAAATTACCTCATATACTTGCAGAAAGGAAACTAATTTATCTTGCATAATTCATCAAACTACCAATCAGAATAGCAGGTACCATCTACCTAGTTCATACTTGCTCATAAATCAATAACCTACTTGCATGATAAAGAAACTAACTCTACTCTATTTTTGCAGTGAATACAAGGACGGTTTGGACTCGCCTAGGAGTTTTCCTTGCTCATGTTATCATAGTTGGGGGTAATTATGCATCTATGCTAGTTAAAGTTGCAGTGGGGGTCGAAATTGATGAAGCAAAAGGATGCTACAGGTTTTCTACCGGTGATTGCTACAGGAGGCCTGTAATGCTATAGGCAAGCCTATAATGCTACAGGAGGGCATCCAAGTGGTTTTTGAAGGTGAAAACGTTGTTTTGAGGGTATGGAGAGGTGGATAGTAGTTGAAGTAAATTAAAGGTGGTTGGTTTGATCCTATATCCAAGCTCATGACCTCTTGAAGGCCTACCTTGCACTAGGATGAGTGCTCTTGGTGACCTAGGCAGAATAACTTGTAAAGCATGGTTTTTGGGACAAAGTTTGGAGGTGGAAGGAGAAGATGAAAGAGCTCAGGATGGAAGTGGTGAAAGTTCTCTTCCCTTCAGATCAATCAACTCTAGAATCAATAATATTCATGGATCCATTTAACATTTACAAAATGAAATAACTTATGATGGAAAAGATGAGTTGAATTTAAATGACATCTAATTCATGCAATACCACTTATCTAATCACTAAACTAACTTATAAACTACAGAAAGAAAATGTAAAACAGGACAACTAACACTAACTTTTTTCCAAGAAATCATAAACACAATATATTTTGGATGTGGTTGTAAATCCTTCCACTCATGCTCCCACAAGAGAGGTGATTTAGAGGCTGCAACCACAAGATTTTATAGGTCAATTTCTATTGAAATGCAAAAAACTATGAACTGCTTGGAATAAATAGGAAACATAAGTAAAAGAGGGACCAAAGCCTCTAGGTTGGGCCCAAACCTAAGGGTCTAATCCCTCTAAAACTAACTCAGATGTGACTTAAAATCCAACTTCTCATTATCAAAAAGTGCAGGTCTATTACATCATGTAAAAGTTCAAAATAACAATGTGAAGCTTGGAGCTCAATAGCTACACCTAGCTAAAAAAAAAACTTGAAACCCTAATGAGCTCTTCTTCTAGTTTATTTATACAAAAGGGTAGTTGAAGTATCGCCCTTTAAAATAGGAGTGGTTTTCTCCTTGATATAAAAAATGGTGGATCTTATCCTTCTTGATCTTCACTTGCACTAGGAGTCACTTGGCTGCCAATGAACTTGAACTGGTGAGAGAAGATATGGTGATCCCAGGTCGAGTTTAGGGAGTTAAGGAGGTGGACAAACCCCATATATTCTTTCCTAGTTGTCTCCATTAAGCCCCTACACAGCAATAGCCTAAAAGATGCTTCATTTTCTGGAAATTATACCACAATAGGCCACATACTATAACAAACACCTTTTACTTCTTTTACTTAGCATAATATAATGAAAAATGTGAATTAATGAAAGATAATGACAGTTTTAAGGTTTGAGGATGGCATATTAATATTTAAAATGTACCTATTGATGGGACTCATCAATGACCATTAATGTTAGATGGTGTTTCCATAAATGACAAAAGGGAGATTATTACACCTTTTTTTCATTGATGACAACAAGCATCATTGATGTCAAAGGGGTACCTAAGGAAGTAGCAATAGCCCCTATATTTATAAGGAGTACCTAAGGAAGCAGTAACACCCCTTATGAAGCCGTATGATAAATGTGTCTCTTACAACTGAAGTTATAGGTAATTTGAGTTTTGATATCGGTATTATGATCTAATAACCCTATGGACATCATGATTAGATAGAACTCATATATTATACTTTGAAAATCTTGTTGGCATGTTGGTGTTTCCATTGATGTCATGTGATGTGTGCTTTGTATTCATGAGCCTTTATGTATTGTATTGAGTCCTATGTATGCTTTCAGAAGGTTTTCATGGCATTGTAGAAGGTTTTCATAGTATCAAAGCATCTATAGAAAGTTGTCAAGATGTATCAAGCTCACTCGTGAAGTTGAGATCCAAATGGTGGCCAAAGTAGATTGAGGAACTTAAATATTGAGATGCATGCGCTACTCTCGTGTGAGAAACTAGTGTACATATGCTACTTGTCTTCATTAAATTAGTGTATATGTCCTGGAAGTGAAATTTCTTAAATATGCATGCACTCCATATGTTTTATTGGTTAATCTGATTGTTTTTGTTCGAGAATTTTGAAAAAGGGGTTAAGAAAGGTTAACCAACTTCTAGAAGGTGGCTAAACTAAAGAATCTTTCTCATTAAATGAATTTAGTGGCAATATCAAGTCAAGGAGAATAATTCGAACCTATTCTATTGTATGAAAATAGTTGTTGCAAAAAATTACAAATAGGAGGAAGTTATGTGTTTTTTTGGTTGGTTATTTTGAGTGAGAGAGTTACTATAGTGTATTGAGAGCCGATGGTGAGAGGAGTGACTTTAAGGGAGAAGATGTTGGTACTATTGTAGCAAAGTGTGCATGGATCAGTAGCATATATAGAGATTTTGTTGTCTTCAAAACTCATGGCTAAAGATTAATTGTATGAAAAGTTAAAGTGATGGGATTTCTATGGATTTTTCTAATGTGGTTGTGATTGCAGGGGGTACATATTATTCAATAGTTGTTATATTTTTTGTGGTTTCTAGTTTATTTGTTGTTGTATCTTCTATGTGATAGAGTTGTCATGATTCGCTGCAAAATATCGTTGAGACTTGGATTGTGGTGTGTTGATATGTTGTTGATGTATTTAGAGTGTGTATACGAGAGCTTTGACGTGTGAATCATATTTGTTGTGGTGTTACAGGAGTTTTATGTATGTTTTTTTATTATTTGTGATCAAATTGGTCATTGCAGAGAGATTGTGTTCAAGAGATAGAATTCAATTGATGTGTTTATTGTATGTTGTGAGTCCAGTGTGAAAATCAGATGAAACGAGGCTCAAGGGTTTTGATGTATGTAGAATATATGGGCCATAGTTTGAAAATAGATGAAATGAGGTCCATCGGGTTTGAATGTTGGGGCCTTCAGTGTTGCAGGTAGAGGCTTATAGGCGAGTGGTTCCTTGCCAAAGGACTATTGGCTTCCTTCCAGTAGAGGTTGGAGAACTCACTCAGGGAGTAAAGGCTTCCTTCCAGTGGTGGCTAGAAAACTAGTGAGGGTGGTGGCCCTCAGTAGGTGGTGACCTACATGGTTTATGGGAGTGGTGAATTCTAAGTGAGTGGTGACTCACATTTTCTTTTCAAGTAGAGGCTTGCACACTAGTGGTGGCCAGTGATTCAGATGTAAAATAAGTTCGAAATTAATAAAAGAATGAAGATGAAGGCTATCAGTTAATGGAAAATTCTACCCTTATGGTTTCCACCTTAAATATGGTGTCCATATGTGATGTGATTTTTGATGATTTGAATGGGCATGGTTTGATTATTACATGTTTCTTATTATTTTTGCATCTTTCTCATACGATTATGTATTGATATACTAATGTGTTATTGGTAAATTTATGCATGAATCAATGTGTAAGGAAAGAAAAGATAAATTTGGGAAAAATATATCATAAGGCACACTACTGATTCACCACCCCCTCTCAATAATGTTTAAGGTTTTTAAAAAAACACTCCCAAGATAAAAAGCTATGGATTTTTGAAAAACAACAACAATAATGGTCCTAAATGTAGGTAAAGCCCTAGTCACCAAATTTATTAAAGAGTGTTTATAATCATGGTATTATGGAACCATGTCATGGCTTACTAAAATGTAGGCATGGTTACGATCTCATGATAGGCATGGTTAGGGGCTTATGGAACCACAACATGGTGGGCATGGTCATAGTCTTATTAAAAGGTGTGCATGGTCATGGAACCACCATGTAGGATGGGATTTAACAGTATAATCACAATGAACCCATCAATCCTTGGCCAGTTCTCACGAGCCATGGGTCCACGTGACGAACTATATATACAAGTGTTTGAAATGTCAAATGATCATCAATTTAAAGTGAATATACATGGATTTGTTTCGAGAATGTGTGATTGTGGAGTTCTGATATTGAGATTGATCTATTCGATTTGGTTTGTGGGTCATTTGTCTGACGTGTCTTGATACTTATTTGTGTTCTAGTTCACATGTAAGTTTGACAAATTGTTGCAATGTGAAATATGTGGGTCTAGTTCTTATGGTGATAATTACCATAATGGCTTTCCAATTGGCCACCATAATGCCATGGTTCTAGTTTGTCACATGATTGACACAATGATTAATCTTGAGCCAAGTTATGAAGGTTACATATGTCATTTTATTGTTAATCACAGAATCATAGTGGTCACATAGCAATAATTATAGGTCCAAGGAGAGGCTAAGTCATAGTGGTTGCATAACAACAAGAGCCTAAGCCATAATGATTGAAGAGCCATGGGGAGCCCAAGTTATAGTGGTCATATAAATCGCTCAATAGAAAAGTCAGTGGTTGTATAAAGATCCTGAGAGAAAAGTCAAAATGGTCATATGAAGAGCCTGAGAGCACAACCACAATGGTCATATAAAGATCCCGAGAGAAAAGTCATAGTGGTCATATAAATAAATCAAGAAAACATTTTCATTGGTCATATAAAGAGCTCAAGAACACAGTCACAATTATCACATAAAGAGCCCAAGATCCCTAGTCACCATTTTCAAGTAGTGACCGTAGAGCCATCTAGAGCATGGTCACAGTGGTCAAGTAAAGAGACTGAGAGCATGGTCACGACGATCAAGTAAAGATTCAGAGAGCACAACCATAGTTGTCATATAGAGAGCCATGAAAGAACAATCACAATGGTAGCATAAGAGCTTGAGTAACATAGTGATATTGGTCAGATTACATGACTGGACACATTTGTTTGATACTAGTTGCATTGATTTAATTGTGTGGAAATTGGTTTGATATTGGTCGCATTGGTTTGGTACGTAAGCGAGAACATTGGTTTAATATTGGTCATATTCGTTTTATATCAATTCAAATATTGATTCATGACAATTATTTCCCATTGGGGATGTCCATGTCCTCAACCTACATTGGACTAACCACATTACAAAATGAATCAGTGAAGTTGGTACAACATGGGACATTGATTAGCAATATTGGTAAGGCACTTTGATGATATATCCTTGGTCTCGATTTTAAATCATGCTGTTTGGCAGGCCGGAAAAGTTTTTTTTTCATATATATATATGGTTTATTTTGTCAAACATTTCGAAAACCATTGGTGGCCAATGTTGGAATATGGAAAGTTGTTGAAGAGTGCCTAGAAAGATATTTTGTGTAAAATATTTAAAATATTATATAGTTGTATATGGTTATTTTGTGTTTTTGAGCTCAATATTAGTCCAAATTTGATTACAAAAAAAGGTGGGTGATCAAGGATTAGATATGGATGTAATAAAGGGTATGTGATGCTCTTTTGAAACTATTGTTATGGATAGATTCTCTTGTGCTTATTATTTAGGATCTATGAGTATGGTATAGTGGTTTTGGATATATTGTTGAAAAGAATTTTCGAGAAAGGGTTTGCATGACTAGATTGATGAACATGTTGGAGCAAAGCATTGACAACAATATGATAGTAATTTATATGATTATTTATTATAGTGACAATGGTTGTAGTGATTGCAGTGATAATAGTTATAGGTTGTGATTGCAGTGACAGTGGTTGCACATTTTGATTGCAATAATGGTGATTACATGTATTGCAGTGGTTGCAATGGAAGTGGTTGCATATTGCAGATTTTGAAATCACTTATGATTCAATGATATATAATGACTTTGGATCTATTTTGAAAATGAGATGAAATAGAGATCCAAAAGGAAGTTGAAGAAGGAGGTTAGTTCCTCCACTAAGGTTGGAACCTCAATTAGATTGGATCCTAGAGAAGGTTGGAGCCTACATTGAGCATATGGTTGCATCTTTTGAGGTTGGTGCCTCAATCAGGTTGTATCTGACCGCATGTGGAAACTTTCATTTCTTGGGGGTATTTGCCTCTAGCGGGTCATAGCCTTCTAATATACCTAATGAATTGAAGGTAAATAAAAATAATATTTGTGGTTTCTCTTGTATGGGTTTCCACCTAAAAACTTGTGTCTATTTGTGATGTGATGGTTTCTTGAAATGTTACTAATGTGATGGAATCTTAATGTTGCATTGTTGTAGTTTATGCTTATGATTCATTTCTATATGGTCATTTGATTATGAAATGTTGTGAAATAGTAAAATTCATCTCACATTGATTCACCCCCCTCATTGTGACCTTTGGGCCAACATATTCTACCTCTTTAAGAGCTTCCTAAGATCCTTTTTTGTAAGCCTCCAAGAATTTGGTTGTCCTGTGAACCTAAGCTAAGTTATTTTCTAATTATCGCTTATAAGAGACCTCAATCTCTGATTGTAAAGGTTTCCACCATGAAATAATCAAATTTATATAGTATTCTTCAAGAAACTATGCGTGGTTAAATTTAAAAGGTGTAGCAAGTTTTTTATCCATTTTGACCATCTTACAGAGAATAACGAGATGGTCTGATATACTCATAGTACCAACATGGGACTTCATGAGGAATATCTCATACAATAATCCATATAAACATAGAAACCTATCCATCCTCTTTGATATACCCTCATCATCTTTCCTACCTTTGCAACACATAGGCACCAATTTTGTAGGCTCTAAATCAACTAAATGTCTCACTTCTAGAAGATGGGAGAAATTAAATGCCCAATGGGTCCTACCTAGAATGAGACCCCCACAACTCTCATGAGAAAGATTAAAATTAAAACCACCTCTTTCCATGATATTATTGTTGAATAAAATAAAAAATGAAGCCAAATCCTCTCAATGTTTCCTCCAATCAACATAAGGACCATAAAATATAATAATCCTCAATCCATTTTCCAAATATTTATCCAATAGATTAGCCTACACGCTTGAATTCAATTTTTTATAAGAATCATCCTTCAATATTGGTCTCTAATTAGTAATAATACCCCGTGACAAATTGATCATGTTGATTTTCACCAAAAGATTGATCTATAAGCCAACAGAAAACCTCAATAGCCCTTGAGCCTAAACACATAGATTCTCGAGATAAGTATAATATCTAGAGAAAATACTTTGACAACTATTTTCAAGGCTGGCACTTTAGGGGCACACCCCCCAACACATTGAAATATAAGGCAATCATGAGGTAACTCTACTAGGGAATTCTCCACTCTAAGGTCCCTATTAATTGTGTGCTTCTTTCCACTTCAAATGTTTGGTTTAGTTTGTTGTTAGGTTAAGGAAAAAAAAAAATTTCCTTCTTGTGCTCCCTCAAGAAGAATTGTTTGAGGCTATTCCCCCATCAACTAGCACATCTTATTTAATTTTGGACTTGGATCTCAAAACGTACTTTGAAATCACCACCTTCTTAGGATAAGAGGAATGGGTTACTTTACTAGAGGAAGGGATAATATTTTCTGAAAATTCTAGAAGAGAAACAAATTCATTGAGCTTTGTAGGCATATAATCATTGCATATTGGAGCCTAATGATAAAGACTATCAAATGGAGAAAGAGGATAAAATTTGTAGTTATATAAATTTTCCCAGTGCTACTTTACCTCCCACGTATGCCACTTCACCAGATAAAACACGAAAAACAAACAACTTCTTTGACAATATTAAATAATCGACCCATAACATAATTGTCTCTTTTTCTCCAAATCTTCTTGGATGCAACCCTAAGAGTTCCTACTTTGTTATAGTGTGCTTGAATATGGCCAAATTCATGATACACATAACATATAAGTTGAACCCTTCAGTAGTATAGTCTTTAAATCCAAGAAACTCCATTCATCAGTAGGTCAATTTCATTTGAAAAAATTTCTCTAATATTTATTTCTACTAGAATTTGGGCCCAAATACAATATTTACTACCTTCCCAACCATCCTCCAACTTCAAAAAATTCCAATATCCTCCAAAACCTCTTTATTCCAAAAAAGAAAAGGAAAACCTAGTAAAATATCCCACAAGTGGTGAATAATGAAAACTGTTGTAGAAGGATTAAAATATTCCTTCCAATTTTCAAGAACCAACCCTAAAGGACCCCATGTCCACTTCTAACTAATAATATTAGTCACGTCTCGAACATTATTAAAAACATAGGACATCAGGGCTCTATTCAATATATGGAAAATGGGAATATATTCTAGTATTGAAGCCCAATTTTCTTCTAGCCAAATTGTTGGGCCTCAAATATGCCCATGTTTTCATCATTCAATACCACCATTCATAACCTATATTCATGTACTATTACACTCATTTCACACCATAATTCCATCACTTGTCGCCAATTCACGTCTTACGCCTCATGGTTGATTATCATTAGTTTTCTTATATTTTCTATGATTAAAGATGATTTTTCCATGATTTACTAATGAAAGTTTTTCTAAGTTCATTTTTCACAGGGTTCCATCGCCAAAATTCTTCACAAGTCAGTTGAACTAGTTGGTACAAGTAGAGTATGGGAATATCCAATTTGGGGTTTCGACATTTTGGCACACTTCTGGGGAAAACCGAGGGAGGTTATTGTCCAAAATAATGTTTTAATACCTTTCCATGTGTTGGATTGCAACCAGGTCACACATGTGGGTCCCTAGGAGCTAATTAACAAATCTGCTCAAAATGTGCATAGTTTCCAAACTGCCAAGTTTGACCTCAATTTTTGTGAATTTGGAGGTGAATCTGGAAAATATGAGAAAATGGGTTTGTTAACCATATAACCAATTATCTATATACAAAACCATTTCTCCAGATTCAAATTTTTCTAAAAGTTATAAGCGGGTCTTGGAGGCAGTTTTATAAAAAATGATTGTTTTTCCAGAGTTCTAGAATCTTGCAAAAAGAGCCAGACAACCAACTTTGGGAATGATTTATGAGGAGATGGATTTGAATGAGACAAATAAAAGAGAGTTTTTTGTTGAAAATATAACAAGTTAGGTTCCCTCCAAATAGTTTTCCAAAATTTGCCATGGTTAGGAAGATATGCCAATATCTTTGGGGCCAGTTTGTTAAAATTGTTCAATTTTCCATAATTGAGGAAAATGACTAATTCACCTTCTAAATCTTATAAATGGATTAGCCATGGTTTGTATTATAATATTTTGAAGTTTGTAAAAGGAAGAGAAGTAGGGAAGGAATAAATGATGGATTGAAGCTCTTTTGTAATAATAATTGAATCTTAATTGAATTTTGCTTCATCTCTAAATTCTTTGTAAGTATTATGACTGTGTTTTGAATTTCATTTTTATTGAGTTAGTTTAGGCTTGCTCCAGGAGTGGCAAGGGCCCACCACAACTGGAAACAAGTCCTTTAGCTTATTTAGATCATAGGATTTACATTCAAAGTGTGAATTTCATCGAGAAATTTGTTGTGTGAAATCTAGCATCATTCTGTACTTAAAACTCTATCTTGTAGATTTGAAATTAAAAATTCTAGAATTCATTCAATTAGAAGCTTTCTTGTTTTTCATAGCATAATCATTTCTTTGTAAGAGCAAGTCCAAGTGTGAATTCGATTGCACAAGTAGAGATATCAGTTAATGCAAATTGATTTGGCTTTCATTTACTTTTCAGTTTCAATTATGAGTTTCCTGATTATGAAGAGTGAGATTTCTTTCGAAGGATTTATTTCATTTAGATTAGGAGCCTTGAATTGGAGGTTTTTCATAGATTAAGTTGAAATGATTTTCTTTTAGTAGATATTTCAAGTTAGAATTGCTATCATAGGTGTTCTTTTTGAGCAAGTGTATGGTGTGTTCTTTTAAGAATTTCTTTTATAGCAGTAATTGGTGTTCTTTTATAGCATTAAAACAATAAATTGATTTCACACTCTAATTTAGGCTATATGCTCTGATCCTGTGTTACCTGTTCTTGTACCTCAAAGATTACGAGTCCCAGGTTGATAATTTAATGTTGGAATTATTACACATATAATAATTTCCCCAACACAAATCTACAAAGAAGTGGGACAAAATGACATACCCTAGAACCTTCTAGCTAGGGTATTTCCCATATAATTTGGAATATATTTCAGCTCAATATCATACCCTATCACCACCCTAACCTTTTCTAGTTGAAGGTTCAATCCATATTTTTTTACCCATGAACAATGTGAAATAGGTTTTGGACTCTCTTTTGTCTGTGTTGTAGAAATGTTTAAATTATGAGCATACTCTTCCCCTATATAGGAGGGTTGAACTCCCACCTATTTCAAATTCTGTATTTCCTAAGCCCTAAACAAAAACCCTATATCTTCATTTAAAGAAGGATTATCATTTCCTACCTCTGTGATATAAGCCCTCAAATAGGAAGTTGACATAATAGATAATGGCCCTATAACTCTCCTTAAGGAATAGGTAGGAACCATCACAACCAAAGAACAGGAGTGCCATAAATTAAGGAACTCTTCCTTTGTGTATAAAAAAATCATGGGACTAGGATCCAAGTCCCCTAATTTACCTCATTGGTATTTGTGAAAAGTGAAATAGTTCCATGGCTTTTGGAAGTATAGCCTACCTCCAAGAAAATGACAACCTATGTACCATCAAACTAAAGAAGGCATTGGCCCAAAAAACCACCAAACTTTCTCACTACCAATCTCATACTACATCCCTTTAAAACAAAGTGTAGATTTACACTCAAGGCATCTTCAATATGTGCATACCTATTATCATGAATTATTTCAATTCTCATGTGACATAATATATGTGGATTGTTGCAATTTTATCTTTAGAAAAGTTGAGTATAAAAACTTTGATAATTCCTCTTCCTCCTCCCTCATCTTGGCTTGAAAATACCTTCCATCTATCCTATCTTCAAAAAAAATTTCATATATCCACATGACATAATACTCAACAATTTTGAGATCATCTTATTATAGAATTCCTTGCAATAGAACATACTAGCTTCTAAAACACTATTATTCTGATGACACTCTTACTAATATTGTTATTGTCCCCTTTCATCTTGTAGTTCAGAGGATGCTTAAAACACTTGAATGGTAGATGGTAAAAGCCTGGAAACAAATTTCTTAGTATGAGCATCAATCCATCATCTAATGGTAATTATATTACTAACTTAAACAAGTCAAAACAATTATATGTACTAATTCTTGTCTTTGTATTTTCCACTTTGTCTTAGTGTAACAATTAGATAAACCAATGGATAAACTAAAATAAGGGATGGTGGTTGGTATGGGATAGATTCATTTAAGAAAATAATCTCTAATTCTCATCCTAAATAATGAATTCAATATTATCAATACCAATTCCTAACATTATATATATAATTGTCTTACTCCATAAGATATCTAGTTTCTAAGGAGGTTAGGATGGACATTCTTGAAAACTTATGTATTTTTTAATATTGAATATATGTCTCCTTATGGTATGACCAAGTGCTTGGAATAATGTGATGTTATCCCCTCCACCTGATTTCAAATCCCATGGGGAGACATATTTGACCAGTTTTGATAAGGCTCAAGTAGGCCCCTCCACCCTCATGGAGTAGGGAAAAAATTTAGAATTCCTAAATTTCCATTTTTTTTCTAAAAAAGAGTCATCCAAATTTTATAGAATAAAGGGTTTTACCTTAAAAGTCATCAAAATTTTATAAAAATCATATCGGATCTTGGCTCTTTCTAAGTCATAAATTCCTGGTATATCTAGCTTACAAGGTATTAGATATACTCTTGGTGTTATAACGCTCAAGGAGTAGGCTCACCCACCCTCATGGAGTCTCAATTCTTGATTCTTGTTGAGTGATAAATTCCTGGTATATCTGGTGGCTAAGTCATAAATTCCTATTATATTTGGATTATAGGTTGTTGGATATACTCTTAGTGCTATAGTGGCAGCCGCTAGGTTTGATCTTGGGGGCTTTTGGCTCTTGCTAAGTCATAAATTCTCGATGTATCTGGTTTCTAAGTCATAAATTCTTTTTATATCGTGCTTACAAACTATTAGATATACTCTTGGTGTTATAAGGCTCAAGGAGTAGGCTCCCCCACCCTCGTGGAGTCTTAGATCTTGGCTCTTGCTAAGCATAAATTCCTAGTATATCTGGTTGTTAAGTCAAAAATTCATGTTATATTTGGTTGCTAAGTCATAAATTCCTCGTATATCTAGATTACAGGTTGTTGTATATACTCTTAATGTTATAATGGTAGTCACTAGGTTTGATCTTGGGGGCTCTTGGCTCCATGGATTTTTGAAGCATAGCCTACCTCCAAGAAAATGACATCTTATGTACCATCAAACTAAAGAAGGTACTGGCCCAAACAACCATCAAAATTTCTCACTACCAATCTCAGATTACATCCCTTTAAAACAAAGTGTAGATCTCCACTCAATGCATCTTCAATATGTGCATACCTATTATCCTGAATTATTTCAATTCTCATGTGACATAATATATGTGGATTGCCGCAATTTTATCTTTAGAAAAGTTGAGCATAAAAACTTTGATAATTCCTCTTCCTCCTCCCTCATCTTGGCTTGAAAATACCTTCTATCTATCCTATCTTTAGAACTTTTTTCATATATCCACATGACATAATACTCAACAATTTTGAGATCCTATTCCTATAGAATTCCTTGCAATAGAACATACTAGCCTCTAAAACACTATTATTCTGATGGAACTCTTGCTAATATTGTTATTGTCCCCTTTCATCTTGTAGTTTAGAGGAGGCTTAAAACACTTGAATGGTAGATGGTAAAAGCCTGGAAACAAATTTCTTGGTATGAGCATAAATCCATCATCTAATGGTAATTATATTACTAACTTAAACAAGTCAAAACAATTAGATGTACTAATTCTTGCATTTGTATTTTCCACTAACTTTGTCTTGATGTAACAATTAGATACACCAATGGATAAGCTAAAATAGGGGATGGTGGTTGGTATGGGATATATTCATTTAAGAAATAATCTCTAATTCTCATCCTAAATAATGAATTCAATATTATCAATGCCAATTCCTAACATTATATATATATATATATATATATATATAGATATATATATATATATATATATATATATAATTGTATATATATATATATATATATATATATATATATATATATATATATATATATATATATATATATATATATATATATATATAATTGTCTTACTCCATAAGATATCTAGTTTCTAAGGAGGTTAGGATGGAAATTATTGAAAACTTATGTATTTTTTAATATTGAATATATGTCTCCTTATGGTATGACCAAGTGCTTGGAATAATGTGATGTTATCCCCTCCACCTGATTTCAAATCCCATGGGGAGACATATTTGACCAGTTTTGATAAGGCTCAAGTGGACTCCCCCACCCTCATGGAGTAGGGAAAAAATTTAGAATTCCTAAATTTCCAATTTTTTTCTAAAACTAATTCATCCAATTTTTATAGAATAAAGGGTTTTACCTTAAAAGTTGTCAAATTTTTATAAAAATCATATCAAATCATAAAAATGTGAATATTTTTACAAAAATATCTCTGAGGATTTTATAATTTTCATATTAGGGACTAGAATTGTTTGTCAAGGTTTCTAAACATTAAGATAGATTTATATCCTTAAAAGTTTCCCTCTCATGGAGGCTCAGATCTTGGCTCTTTCTAAGTCATAAATTCCTAGTATATCTAGCTTACAAGGTATTAGATATACTCTTGGTGTTATAAGGCTCAAGGAGTAGGCTCACCCACTCTCATGAAGTCTCAATTCTTGACTCTTGTTGAGTGATAAATTCCTGGTATATCTGGTGGGTAATTCATAAATTCCTAGTATATTTGGATTATAGGTTGTTGGATATACTCTTAGTGCTATAGTGGCAGCCACTAGGTTTGATCTTGGGGGCTTTTAGCTCTTGCTAAGTCATAAATTCTTAATGTATCTAGTTTCTAAGTCATAAATTCTTTGTACATCGTGCTTACAAACTATTAGATATACTCTTGGTGTTATAAGGCTCAAGGAGTAGGCTCCCCCACCCTCGTGGAGTCTTAGATCTTGGCTCTTTCTAAGTCATAAATTCCTAGTATATCTGGTTGTTAAGTCAAAAATTCATGTTATATATGGTTGCTAAGTCATAAATTCTTGGTATATCTAGATTACAGGTTGTTGTATATACTCTTAATGTTATAATGGTAGTCACTAGGTTTGATCTTGGGGGCTCTTGGCTCTTGCTAAGTCATAAATTCCTAGTATATCTAGCTTACAAACTATTAGATATACTCTTGGTGTTATAAGGCTCAAGGTGTAGGATCCCCACTGTATGGACTTGTGGTCCATGCGACGAGCAGGGCGACTCCACTATGCGAAGGACGTGCGAAGTGTGAAACGAAATGAACCTTGGATGAGTTTATACGATGTTGGGCGTGTTGTGAGGGTGGTCCCATGAGTTGGGCAGGCTGACCTTCCACTTGGGCGAAGGCAACATGTTGAACGAGTCGGTTTGGGCGTTGGGCATGGGTCAGCCAGGTGACATAACCCGCCACCCGCCCGTATATATTAGTGGACGATTTGTGGAGTCAAATCATCATTCTATCAACACGAGTTCGATTAAGGAGTTCTGCAGTGCGTGGATGAGCTTGCACAACGGGCGGAACTCGGGTGGAAAACTTGTGTAGGAAATTCGGTGAGAAACTCAGGAGAAAAGCTCGTGCAGGAAAGTCGGGTGAGAAACTCGAGCGAAAAACTCGTGCAGGAAAGTCGGGTGAGAAACTCGGGCGAAAAACTCATGCAGAAAACTTGGGCGAAAAACTCGTGCAGAAAACTCGGGCGAGGTTGCAGGCAGAACTCGGGCGAGGTCGTTCAGGTAGAACTCGGGTGAGGTCGTTCAGGCAGGACTCGGGCGAGGTCGTTCAAGCAGAACTTAGGTGAGGTCGTCGGGTAGGAAACTCCGACGAGGTCGTTTGGGCGAACCAGGTGAGGTCGTTCAGGCGAGCTGGGTGAGGTTGTCGGGCAACCCGGGTGAAGTCGTTCGGGCGAGCTGGGTGAAGTCATGTGGCGACCCGGGTGAGGTCGTTCAAGCGAACCAGGTGAAGTCATGTGGTGACCCGGGTGAAGTCGTGTGGCGACTCAGGTGAAGTTGTTCGAGTGAATGAGTTTGGGTGAATGGGTGGACATGCGGACGGGCGGCCGTGTGAGGGCGCACCGTGCACACCGAAACGAAGAATCATGCGGACAGGCGACTTGGGTAGGGCGCGCCATGCACGACGAAACGGTGAAGTGTTGAGGTTGTGAATGAAGGTGTGACTCATGTGGAGGCGCCCGTTTGTGGCAACTTGGTTACGACGAGGCACACCCAAGTTGGGAAAACAACACGATCGTGCGACGAGTTGAATGAAGGGTTGGTGAGTCGTGCAGCGACCGTGCGGAGGTGCTGACGAGCTGGGGAACCAAGCTTGCCATTTGGCTAAGTGTAAATTTGGGGTTTCCCAAGATTTAAATTGTATTTGTAAAAGAAGATTATATATATTGATTCGGGTAGACTCATATTGCAAGCAGTTGCCCCTCCCTTTATACTGTTGTGCATTTCTATTGTATAATGTTGTTTATGTGAATGTTATGGGCTTTCACTGTATGAAGGACAAAGATAATACTTGGTAATGAAAAATAAACTAAGTATGGAATGTTAGGCGTAGTCTACAATCGTAAGTATTGGTGAAAAGAAAATGGTTGGTAGTGCCGCACCTCGCTATAGTGCGGTTGGAAGATTACCACAGGTGTAGGGGCGTGACACCCACCCTCGTGGAGTCTCAACTTTTGGCTTTTTCTAAGTTATAAATTCTTGGTATATCTGACTTACAGGTTGTTGGTTATACTCTTGGTGTTATAATGAGAGTCGCTTGGGGGATCTTGGCTCTTGCTAAATCATAAATTGTCGATATATGTGATATATGTGGTTGTTAAGTCATAAATTCCTGATATATCTAGCTTATATTAAGTTATTGGATATATTCTTATTGTTACAGTGGAAGCCGCTAGGTGTTATCTTGAGCCTCAACCAAATTACTCCAACAAGTTATTGATTTACCATGATTAAAAAAAAATATCTAAATTTACATAAAATTTAATTTTTATATAATAATGTCAACTAATTGTCTATAAAAATAATAGTTATTTTCTTATATTAATATAATAGTTAATTAATTATATGATATAAATATATGTTTGCCAGACATTTTTTTTATATATGATAGACTTTTAAATACATATATAATATAATAAAAAAATAAATATTTTAGTTTTATAATTTGTAATAATTTTTATAATTTTATGATTTTTTTCTTTTAAATATATTTTCTTTTACAATACAATTTTCTCTCATTATCACAATCTCTTGATATTACAGAATACCAACTAAATATAGACATTATATAAAATAAAAATATATAATAATAATAAATATAATCTAAATAAAATAATAATCAACTATGACTATGAAATTGTATAGAAAGTTTAATTTAATATCATTTTTTTTTTAAATCAATTCATTATTTATTTAATTTTTAACTTAAAAAAAAATACCATTACAATAACTGCAATTTACATTGAGAAAGTCATTGTTGGTGAGTAACAATTAGAAAATATAAAAAAATCAATTCATTATTTATTTATTTTTTAACTTAAAAAAAATACCATTACAATAACTGCAATTTACATTGAGAAAGTCAATTTTTCGTGAGTAACAATTAGAAAATATTAAAAAAACATAGAAAAGTGAAACAATTACTATTTTCTCCATCAAATTTGGCAAGTTCGTTTTCTCTTTTAACGTTTTTTTAACATGTTTGTGTTATTGTTATGGGATAAATATTAATATAATCGATATTATTTATGAATTGAAGTTGGAAATCGAGTTTATTTAAGTGGCCTCGAAGAACAAAGAATATATCAATATGAGTAGGAAAGGATCTAGCCTACTTCAGTGGTTATGCCCCCCTCAACCAAGACAGACAACCTTAATAAATTAGTAATAATATAAACATCAACATGTAGGGTAGCTTCCTTGACTCATACAAAGCGATAAACATGTAGGGTAGCTTGTAAGGTATTAGAAGAAATGTATGTGGTTAATTTGAATATAGGAATAAAGTATTTATATTTTTGCAAATTGTAATAATAGTTATGCCCCACTCAACCAAGACAGGCAACCTTAATAAATTAATAATAGTATAAACATCAACATGTAGGGTAGCTTCATTGACTCATACAAATCGATAAACATGTAGGGTAGCTTGTAAGGTATTAAAAGAAATGTATGTGGTTAATTTTAATATAGGAATAAAGTATTTATATTTTTCTAAATTGTAATAATAATATTGTTTTTAGAGATGGTTTTTGGTTTTTTTTTAATTATAAATAAAAGTATTTTTATGTTAATTTAGTGTTTGGCATACCGTGGATTAAAATTAAATTATTAACTTATTTCTCAAACTAGTAAATGAGAATGCCGAAATAATTTGATAAAAGTTTTCATATTAATGTTGTTAATTGAATTCCACATGGGGTGGTTGTTCTTGTCATAGATGGGGTGGTTGTTCTCATCATAGCCCCGTCATAGAGTTTGTTGGCCTTGGAGCTCTCCATTTTTTATATCCTTGTCTTCGCATGGCATATTCTCGGTTCTTCATTTAGGGCTTACTTACCGAGGTCCCATTGGAATAAATGCGGGAACGTGATTGCAAGTTTTGTGGAGTACGACATTCTTTTTCTCTTCATTTGTAGCAGGGATGGAATTTGACAAGTGAATTGCCTGTCATTGGGTGATTTGCCCGTCAAATATAGGTTAAAATTTTATAAGACTGTCAAAGGTCTTTGTTGAAGTTGTGAAATTAGCTAGGAGGTGTGCAAATTATCAAATTTGATTAGTGGGTCTGTTTTGAAATTCCAACCCTGATTTGTAGACCTCACAGTTACAATGGCAATGCTCTTTCATGGAAGATTAGCTAGGGGTAGTGGAGAGCCTGACACAATGCTTGCAAAGCCATTCATGAGTGCATCATTGATGGGTTCTTTATGCTCGTTAAACAGTGTGCCTGTGCATAGACTTGTCCCATCATGAATTTAGAATACCTTCACCTCTCCCTTCATCGGCTCAACCTCATCATCCTTGTGCCCCATTATATATGCATGGGAAATCGTGCAAGGTGGCAACATAGTTATGCACTTCATATTGTGGAAAAAGGTCCTAGACTGTGGTGTGGTTCCTGGTCATGTTGGATGGTCTATTGGCGGTTCTCTTGTGGGTGCCTGGGTGGTTCATCTCTGCACTCTTACCTTTCCTATTATAAGTTATGTTCATGTTTTCAACTCAATGCCTTGTGGTTTCCTCTTTATCGTCTTGAGAATTTAACTATTCTCCAATGTTTTTCGTGTTTTTCTTACACAATACAAGTACTCATCCATGTTTTGAACTAGTGGTTGTATTATCTTCTTCATCAAATCAAGTCCTGGGTACCACTGTAATTTTTTTTCATTGTCCAGTATTGGTTTGTGGAGTCTGGTACCCTGACACCTTCTCAATTTGGTTTTAATATTGTTACACGACCATGGTGTCACATAGGTGGTCTTAGGGTTTTTTCTCTTTAACGGTTCGGAAACTCTCACGCTGTGGTTTACAGGCTGGTGGTATGCCTTGTGTGTTTGTCCAAATTGAGTCGCTCTCTTCTCCACTCCTTTGCTCTTTATTTTCTAGGTGACGTCATCATCCTTTGGATACCTGTTCAATGCATAATGCTCAACCTAGCTATATGTGTGCCCTTCAAGTTTATTCAATTTCACTTTCATCCCTTCCCCTCCACTCTTATGGCACCGCATCAAAGATTGCCCAGTCACCATGGTAGTGCACCCGACTCCTCTTCCTCTCGTAAACGGTGCCTATTTGGTTGGGAGTCAATGGTGAACCACTTTGATTCAGTTCTTCTTGAAGTTAAGAAGAAAATTCACCATCTTAAAGCGAAGGAGTTCGATGATCGTCTCTACTTTTTTTACTCTAAGATTGGAGGCAATAGCCTTCAGTGGATCCCAGACCCGAGCAAATTCAATAAGTGCAGGCTTCACTTCCTCCACTCCATCTCTTTGCATAAACAACTGGATACTTTGCTCCATATGGTCATCCATCAAAAACATGTAGACAACTACAAACTCTTTGCAGGTCAAGTGGAGCTCAAGTCAATTCTAAGTGACATCTACTATAATTTGGATGACATAATGGCTAGACTAATGAGGGTAGAGAGGCTTGCATTTTAGACACGGAATCAAATGAGCACTAGGAAGGCCTTGCAGTGATCAATCCTCTTGCATATAACTCTCCATTGCCAAACTCCTCTCCACTCTCGTCGATTGTCATTTTCGATTGATGGTTTTTCATGACTAGTTTTGCTCTTGCCCTCATAGTGGGTCTATGGCACAACATTATGGCACAAAGTTTGATTTTGGTTCTATCTCCCCAGACACAGTTCGATGCGACATGTTCTTGGGTGTGTTTTGGATGTACCTCCATGGTTTTCATCATGTTGGCATATCACCAACAGGTCTAGCTTTATCTTTCTCTAGTTTTTTATGTTTCTATACTATGTAAACTCGCAAAGTAACAATGCTCAATCCTATTATGTAAGTAGTTGAAGCTTTGCCTCCGACATACTAAAGAATTTTGTTTATAAGTGACAACAACGGTTACGAGTCTATTGTGTAACCCTTGTTGCAGTTACTACGTCCCAGGGTCTTTCTTCTGGAAAGTTTTGATCAATTATCCATGTAATCTCTTTTTGACTTAATGGAAAACCTTTGACAAAGCTTACAAAAAAATAATTGTTGTTAATTGCAACCATGAAAATGTTGCAATTAAAATTATCTTACACATTGCTATATCTTATTAAACTATCTCCTTTGTTTTGGATAATAACCTTGCATTTCATCCCCTTGAGTTATATAAATTTTTTTCCTTGAGAATAAGCAAACAAAAACATCTTGTTGATTAGTGTTGATGGATGAACCTAAAATTGTCCTTTAAAAATCTCAGATTAGAACACTTACTTTGTTAAAATAGATTTGAAAATAAATAAAAATTAACACACACACACACACACATATATAATTTCTTTCCAAACTTACATTTTTAAAACCAATAATTAATAATAATAATTGCACGGAGATGCGTTCACCAACCCGACACGGAATAGATGTTGTAATGTTATGTTATGTGATGTGATGTTATATTATGTAAACATTTTGACTCGGTCAAATTACATAACAATAAAAATAAAAATAAAATACAATTGAAAAAATAAATGAAATATAAAAATAAAATTAATAATTAAAATTATCAATTAAAATATTTTGACAAAGTAAAATTACAAACAAAAAAAAAATAAAACAATTTTTTTATTAATTATTAATAATTAATAATTAAACCAGCCTAGATCCATCTTAACTCTATATCTACCAAGCATCAAGAGGGATCAAATTTCTTGAGGTGCAAACCTATTTTAGAGTGAAAAGAGATTTGATCCCTCTCGTTGCTTTGATAGACTAGGAGTAAAGATGATTCTAGGCTATTAATAATAAAATCAATAATTAACAAAAGTTTTAACCTCATATATTATTTGAAAATTCATTTTTATTTTTATAATATTTTTCCCTTCATAAAATTTGAGTTGAACATCATCGAGACTTTATTATCTTTTCTATTATAAAGTTTGATTATGTGATACGATACTCGAAATTTGGAAATGTGAAGTAAAATTAAAAAAATAATAAATACATAGTTAAAAACATGAAATAAGTAATGTTTGGCCTTCTAAGAGGATTATGAGAGACATTTGACATTACCTTGATGATATAGTGGTCATATTAAATCGCGTGGAAAGATTCGTGGTTTCTGACTCAAGGACAAAATCAAATGATCATCAGGAGGATGATGCAGTGATCAATGTTCCTCCTCTAAACATTGTCTCACCTCTAAACACTACAGGTGAAAACTCTCCTCCACTTTCTCCAGACATCATTTTGGACTAATATGTCCATTATGTTTACGTTTTTTTGCATAGTATGTTTATGGTCTACTTCACAGTTGTTAGTAGCTATCTAATGTTTTTTTATTGTTGTATACTTTTGCTCTACAACACTAACTAAAGGCTCTAGGTTAAATTTTTGGGTTTGGCTATCATAGTCTTGTCTTTTTAGATGTAAACCTAGGGATTTTTCTGTCACTTTTCTTTCCTCCAAGACTGTCTTAACAATCTTCTGGTCAGTCAGTATGGACATCAAATTTAATCTTTGTAATCTCTTTTTTCTTAGTAATAGA
The DNA here is from genome assembly GCA_031772625.1 of Pinus tabuliformis. Classification (NCBI taxonomy): domain Eukaryota; kingdom Viridiplantae; phylum Streptophyta; class Pinopsida; order Pinales; family Pinaceae; genus Pinus; species Pinus tabuliformis. The sequence goes on from CM062811.1 coordinate 460,193,913, forward strand.
AAACTATGGATGGAAAAAAAAAAAAAAATTGGCCATGTAAGAAGTATTGTTAAGAAATGAAATAATTACCTATTTGTGTTTGAATTGAGATGGTAATTGATTTTATTAAAGTGAGTGTGAAGAACAAAGAGTCTATCAATATGCATAAGTGAGAAATATTGGAAGAATTTAATCAACGTCTATCATTATGCCCTCCTCAATCAAGCCAAAAAATCTTAATAAATTAATAATATTTCAAACATCAACATGGTCTTTCTTCCCCGGATGCGGGTGACACAGGTGTCATAAATGGTATACAAGCCAACTGTTAAATGCGAGTACCGCATGCTGCAGAGCAGCGGGGCTCCCCAGAACCTTACCTCATGTAAAACTGATAGACAGCATTACGATGGATATGGCAGTATCTGGGCATTTATGGTGTACTCTATTCGAATCATGGCAAGGAATGTTATATTCAAGGCATCCCGGCGGCATCCCTCTCATGGTTAGTATTCATTCTTCTTGCTCTAAGTTCTGGCTTATGAAGGTTTCTGGTGGGGAGAAGTTCTCCGTTTACAGAGGCGTGCTCTGCAGGACTCAGGCTTGTTTCAGGGGTAAGTGGTTCTCACCTCCTTCTCAGACCCTCTCAGTGTGTATTTCCTGTTCTCTGGCTCAATCATTCTGACTCTAAATTGCCTTATTTGCTTGTTTTGTTGATTCTGTGGCCCTCCCTACGCTCCTCAATATGGTCCGCCAAAGTGGCAGGAAACGACCTAGAGGGCGTCATGGTAATGGCTCTCGCCCTACAGCTAGCAGTTCTGAGAACCCTGAACAATCTCCCGTTAATCTCCCTCCCTCTCAGGGGAATGTGCAATCTCCTAGCCCTACTCGTAGGCCAATCCCGAATAGTGCTTTCCAAACCACCCATTTTAAATTCCAAAGAAATCTCAACAGGCCTCTGATTTCTGCCCATATCACCATCATCCTCTCGGAAGAAGAAAACCAGATCCATCCTCTGGCCTGCATAGCTCCGGAGCCCTCTCAAAGCAGCGAGCAGCATTTGACAGTGGGAAGCCAGGAGAAAGATTTGGTTGATCAACTAGGTCAAATTGACAGTCCAAGAATCATTCCGCCCCATGTAGATATTCTCCCTGCTGTCGGGGATGGAATTCTGAATGATACTAATCACCCCATGTTAATCCCAGAGGATGATAAGGCCGACAATGATGATCCGTGTTTGGGTAGCGACTATCCAGCAGAAGAGAAGACTCCTGGCACGGATATGGAAGCCTAAGGCCACCTAGGTCTATTTTGTCTCGTTTTTGTTTTTTGGTTGTCAAGTAGATGAGCGCATCCAGGTTTCTTTGAATATAGTCATGAATCAATTCCATCATCTTGACGCTTTTGGTCATTTCCAGGGCAGTGGCAACATTTTTACAGTCAGACTCGCTATGGATATTAGCTCTCTTGTACTCATGCACAGTCTTCTGATCTACTGGTCCTTCTCTGAAATGTATTTCTGTCATGTAGTTTTTTGTAGCATATATGCCCAGAATCCTTCCATTTTGGGGCAAACCTGCTGTGTAGAGAGCCCTCATGAATTCTTTTTTGAGGCCTCGATTACTTGTAAAATTATTTTTACTTTAAGTTAATAGATCTTAGTCTTTGCAGAGAAAAAAAAACATGGTCTTTTTTACTTGCCCAGTATAAATGAACGCTTGACTCTACCTTTCACAAATTGATCTAGTTCTTAAGATATATAAAATATATGTTATTAATTATGTTGACGTGTGTTTATTTTGGAATAATATTTTGAAATTTAATATCAATAATGATTAGGTGGATGGTAGAGATTTAACCTTCATGGAATATTTTAGAATATTCATAGTAGTATACACAAATCAAACATTGAGATTTATCTCCAAAGTAGTCATGTGTAATATCCCTAGAGTCACAAATTAACTTTTAATATATATATATATATATATATATATATATATATATATATATATATATATGGATTAATACGTGGACATAGTCAGAATTGGTTTGTACCAAGAAACAATTGTGATTGGTGTGTAATTGATTCTATAAGTTTATTGCCTGTTAGTTCTTTATTGTTAATACATTGGGGGCCAATGTTTCAAAAACATGGTGTGAGGCGATTGCAGGCGAGGGGTGGTCATTATTTTCATACTAAGAGAACTCCTAGATAAAACTCTATTTGTGAATTTGTATAGATATACAACAAGAGCCGAAGAGTAAAACATCATGTCTGATTTGGATGGAAACAATGAGGATCATGTGATATGCTAATCATAGAATTGAGTATTTGTGCCACAAGGGTTTTCGCTATTCATCTTTTGTGGTGCATTGTTGTGGGCTAATGGCGAGCCTTTGGGAATCATTGCTCTACAATGCCTCAAACCTTTTGCGTAAACTCCATTAGGTACATGAAGGTGGTTATCAAAGAGTGCGAGGTCCAATTGTGGCCACATTAGTCTATACCTTGCGGTTGGTTTGACATTGTTGTGCATGTGACCACATAAACCAATTACTCTAGGGAGATGTAAACCTGATTCCTTAGAGGATTCAACCAACACCGATAAGGAATCCAACTCAATGGAAGAGCGAAAACAGTTAAAGGCTTGGACATGAGGATGCACGTAGGACTTCAACAGGGGATAGTGGAAAGGAGTCGTGTTGAAGCCCATGTCCATAGAAGGATTTTCACTAAAGTAATATGCCCAATAAAGGTGTTTTTAATTAGCATCGTCAGAAAATTCTAGTTATTAAAAGATAAGTTGTATATGCGTGAATTCTTGAAAACATTGCATGGCTAGATTAACTGTGTTAATTATGTGATTTATGTGCATAAAAGTTAGCATAACCTTGTTAGGTTCTTGAAAACGTTTGCCTAGTTTTCATGCATAATAGTTGGGTTGACTATGATATTTTCTTAAAAGGAATGCATGAGAGCCTTGCACATAAAAAGATAGAGAAACCATGTTATGTTCTTGAAAAATATTGTATGAGAATGATGTGCATAAAATATAAGTAGCTAAGTTTTCCTTGAAAAGAATATGTGATTATTTTACTGGTTTCTTGAAAAAGAATAGGTGCTTATACGCACATGGATAATAGTTATTTTGCTAAGTTTATTGGAAATTAATGTGTTGGGGTGCAAAAAACAATAGCTATCATGTTAGTTTTTCTTGAAGAGAATATGTGTTTATATACATAAAAATATTAGCTATTGTGTCAGTGTTCTTGAAAAAGAATAAGTGTTTATATGCATAGAAGTAATGGCTATTGTGTTATATTTCTTGTGAAAGAATATGTGTTCATATGTAGAAGAATAATAGCTATCATGCCATCTTCCTTTGGAAAAATAATATGTGTTTACATGAATCAAGATATTAGCTATTTTATTTTGGGAAAACAATATTGATTTATATGCACAAAGATCATAGCTAATGCACTAGTTTTCTTTAAAAGTTGGGTAGTTGTAGTGGTTGTTCTTTTGGAAAAGATGTGTTATGTGCAAAGAAAATAACAGTTAGTGTGATATTTATCTTAGGAAATATTTCCCTCTTCTTATGCGAAGAGATGGTGATAACCATGGAGATTCTTTTAAATATTACTGTGTAAGTATGATACATGTGAAGTAAGTATAAATAAGCATGTCTTAGTAATCATTATGTATTTTATTTCATGCATGTGATATTTGGATACATAAACATGTGTCATAAACATACGCATGTAAAGATAAATAGAAATGTTTTGGTAGTTATGTGTTTTTAATTAATGCATGTGTGATGTCAATAAAATAGGCATGTCTCAATAATTTGCATGCATTTTACTTATGCACATGAAAATATGTTTGAAGCATAATGTTATGAAACCAACTCATAAAAAGATAGAAAAGATAGATGAACGCCTTAGAAATAAGCCTCTTCGAGGGGGCAACCTCCTTTACATTACACAAATGAACAATTCTTAGATGATTCAAATGACAAAACCTCCTTTCTATATATAGGAGTCTATGGGGTCACAATATAACCAAGCCAACCTAACAATAATAATATAAAGGCACAAAAATAACAATAGAGGGATTCTATGGGGCACAATAATAACAATATGGGGACAATAGGGGCACAATAATAATAATAAGGGATACAACGACAATAATAATGGGGGGATCACTAATATTATAGGGACCTAACATGCCCCTCTCCTTCAAAAAAGTGTTGTCCTCAACTCTTGAGTAGTTTTGGATGCTTCTATATGAAATTCTCATCCTCCCACGTGGAATCTTCAACGGCTAAGTTCTTCCACTTGATGAGATACTCTGAAATTGATCTATTTCGTAGCTGTCAAGTTCTTGTTTCTTTGACTCCTTTAGGTTCCAATATGATTTTTCCTTCCTCATTAAGTTCTGGCAATATTGTCTAAACTGGAAGCTTGTCACCTATAACTTTCTTTGAGCATGAAACATGGAAAAATGGGTGCACTCGAGAAGCTGCAGGAAGCTCCAATTTGTATGCCATAGTACCTATCTTTTGCAACACCTTGTACGGACCATAATACTTTGGTGATAATTTATTATCCTTCTTAGCTTGCTTGAGTGACATGTGTTTATATGGCTGTAGCCGTAGGAATACCCAATCACCTACATCAAAACTTCTTTCGCTGCGATGTTGATCTGCCTACTGTTTCATTCTATTATGTGCCAAGGTTAGGTTATCCTTTAAGAGTTGGAGAACTTGTCGCTGATGCTCGATGTGATCTTCCATTGCTTGAACCTTAGAATTTTCTCTTAAATATGATGTGATGGATGGTGGATGATATCCATAAAGTGCCATAAATGGGGTCATTTTTGTTGCAGTATGGAAGGAAGTGTTATACCACCATTCAGCCAGAGGCAACCATTTGACCCATTGTGTTTGTTTATCAGATACAAAGCAACGAAGATATCCTTCCAAACATTTGTTTACTATCTCAGTTTGCCCATCAGATTGAGGATGATAATATGAGCTATGAGCTAACTGAGTACCAAGACAAGAAAATAATTATGTCCAAAAATTTCCAGTGAAAATGGGATCTCTGTCACTTACAATAATCTTTGGGTTTCCATGTAGCTTTTGAATTGTTTGCATAAATGCAGTAGAAATTGTACTCGCTTTAAATGATGAGATAATGCACAAAAGTGTGCATACTTGGTAAGTCTATCCACTACCACCATGATAACACTCTTTCCTTCGGACTTGGGTAAACCTATGATAAAATCCATTGAAACCTCCTCCCAACGTTGGCTTGGAATGGATAAAGGTTGTAATAGTCCTAGAGTCTTAATTGTTTCAACTTTATTTTATTCGCAAACCAAACATTCCGCCACAAACTTTTGAATATCCAATTTAAGGCCATCCCAAAAAAAATCCTTCTTAACCATGTGGTAGGTTTTTAGAAATCTTGAGTGCCCTCCTAAGGGAGAGGTGTGCAATTCCCTAAGAATCTTTTGTTTGAGTTGGGAATTCTTACATAGGTATACCCAATCCTTGTATCATAACGAATCATGTTTCCAAATAAATGTATCATATGTACTAGGATCTTGTTGTATCTTTTGAATGAGTGCCCACACATCCTCGTCATTCTTCCATTCATCCCTTGCTTTGTTTATCCAATCTAGTTGGATAATAGAAATAGCGCAAAGAAATGCTTCCACATCCTCATCCTTTCTTCAGAGTGCATCTGCCACAACATTTTGCTTCCCTTTTTTGTAGATGATTTCAAAGTCATAACCCAACATCTTTGTGACCCATTTTGCTGCTCTTATGAAGATAATCTTTGTTCTAAAAAGTATTTAAGACTAACATGATCTGTTTTTACCTTGAAGTGTCTTCCCATTAGATAGGGTCACCATTTCTTAAGTGCACACGTAGTATTGCCAACATTTCCTTCTCATAAATAGCTTTGTGTAAATACTTTCCTTTGATTGGACAACTTTTTAAAGAAATGGGTCTTTCTTCTTGCATTAAAACAGCACCGATTCCATTTCTTGAGGCATCACATTCCACAATAAAGGTTTTTGTGAAGTCCAGTGTAGCTAAGCCTAGTGCTTGGCACATTGCCTCTTTAAGATGTTCAAAGGCCTTCGTTACTTCTGGAGTCCATGAAAATGCATATTTCTTCAATAATGTTGTTAAAGGTGCTGTTATTCTCCCATAATTCTTAAAAAACTTGCGATAATACCCTGTCAACCTGAGAAATCCTCGTAGGTGCTTTATGGATGTGGGGATTTTCCATTCCTTAATGGTTTTAATTTTTCTAGGGTCTACCTTAACACCTTCATGAGATACAATATGACCCAGATATTCCATCTCTTGTACTCCAAAGAAACATTTGGAGATTTTTGCATATAATTGTTTCTGCTCCAATAGTTTGAGCACCATGTCAACATGTTGGACATGATCCTTCCAAGACTTGTTGTAGATTAGTATATCATCAAAAAATACTAACACAAATTTTCTAAGGAAGGGTTTGAAGATGGAATTCATCAAACCTTGAAATGTAGAAGGTGCATTAGTAAGGCCAAAAGGGAAGACCGAAAATTCATAATGACCCTCATGAGTTCTAAATGCTATTTTTGGAATGTCTTCAGTCTTCATTCTGATTTGATGATATCCTGAATGAAGATCCAACTTGGTGAAGTAAATTGATCCATGCAATTCATCCAATAATTCATCAATGACAGGAATGGGAAATTTATCTTTAATAGTGAGCTTGTTGAGCTCCCTATAATCTGGACACATGCACCATGATCCATCCTTCTTGTGAACTAATACTACTGGAGCAGAGAAATAACTTTGACTAGGTTGAATTATACCAGCCTCTAGCATTTCTGCAACCAAATGTTCAATTTCACTCTTTTGGGCATAGGGATATCTGTACAGCCTGATGTTTGGAGGAACACTTCCTGGAATCAAATGAATAGCATGATCATGATCACGAATAGGTGGGAGACCTTTGGGTGTTTCTAATACCTTGGAATGATTATCCAATACTTTTTTGAGATTTGGAGAAATAGATGATTTCAATGTGGGAACCTCTAGCGAACATAGTTGTGCAATTACACCTCGTTGTTCCTTCTTTAGAAGCTTTGTCATACCGTTAGAGCTAATTATCTTTCCCGGTTTCCTTGTAATACCCATTAATTCAACTTCCTTTCCTTCCGTGTAAAAATTCATGAAAAGTTCTTGAAAATTTAAAGCTATTGTACCCAACGATTGTAGCCATTGGACTCCTAATACAACATCAGCACCACCCATTGGAATGGAAAGCATTGGGCTATTCAATACATATTCTTCTATGGATAACTTGATATTATGGCACTTTCCAGAGCAATTTATGGTTACTCCACTTGCAACCATCACTTGACACTCTGGTGCTAGATATAGGAAGAAATTCAATTCCTTTGCTATCTTACAATGAATAAAATTATGGGTACTTCCTAAATCAATCAACACTATTACCTTTTTCTTCTTGATATGTCCTTCTATCTTGATAGTTTGAGGAGTGGTAATTTCAGCCAATGCATTACAAGATATGGTCAGATTCATTTCTTCTTTATCTAGGGTTTGTTCCTGGAGTATATCTGCTTCTTTTGACATTTATTGTTCCTTTTCTTCCTCCTCTTCACAAGTTATGTAGAATAATTTCTTCTCAACACACTTATGACCTTTAGTGTATTTGTTATCACAACTGTAACAAAGCACTTTTGCTCTTTTTTCTTCCAATTTTTGTGGTGTCAACCTTGTAGGTTGTGGAAGGATAGGGGCAACAACACTTCCATCTTTATAGTTGTGAGTAATAGGCTTCTTGGTTGCCATAATTCTTCTTTCCATTTTTCTTGCTAACCTGAATGCCTTCTCCAATGAATCAGGTTCCCAAAGGTGAACCTCATGTTGGATATTATCCTTTAAAGTCCCTATGAACACATCAATCCTATGCTCCTCTGGAATATCTTTTACACATATGTTCAATTTTTGGAAGTCCTCAATGTGCTCCATCATTGAACCCTTTTGTTTGAGATTTGTCAATTGGCTAAAAAAGGTGTTGCTTTTTGTATCCTCTTAATGTGCTATCATTTCTTCCATAAAAATTGCCCAAGTGACAATTTGTTTACGAGAGCAAAGCCATCGATACCATACAAATTGATTTGGCTCCAAATATAAAGTTGCAATACGTACCTTTTGTGTGTTTTTCACATTATGGAGATCAAAAAATTGCTCCATCTATAGTATCCATGTTCCGGGATCCTTGCCATCAAACTTCCTCATATCGATTTTCTGGAACATGGTGGGTCTTCAATCCAACATTAGAGTCTATGAAATTATGATTAACATTTATTTTGTTCTCATCATGAGTTTCCTTTACTATCCTTTCACCATTAGTGACCATTTCTTGTAGCAACTTATTCAAATTTATCTTCAATTCTTCCATCTTATCGTCTATGCCATTCATCTTAGCGTCCATGTCGTCCATCTTAGTTTCCACGCCGTCCATATTAGCTTCCAAGTCATTCATCTTAGCTTCTAAGCTTTCTTTAAACCATCCATCTTAGCTTCTACATCTTTCTTTAAACCATTCATCTTATTTCTTGTTACCTTTTGTGCGAGTGAAATTTGTTGCACTTGGTTTCGTAATATTGATATATCATGTTGCATTTCTTCCTCTTCTTCATGAGTCATGCTAGAGCTTTCAGGTTGCTTACTAGGTGTTTCTATTTTCTTTCTTCAGGGCATCAATTACCAATAACAATGCTTCACTATGCCCTTTGAATTCCTTCAAACTAATTTTTCAAACGAAGCTTATGCAAAAAATTTAAAAATACACACATTTTTTCACTTGTAGGAGCTCGATATTCAATTTGATGTACCTTTGTAATTTTGGATCTCCCAGTTTTGAAATTGTGACCTGCAATAGCCCTTTGCGTCCTCTTTCCAATTCCACCAGTCTGATCAAAATTGGATTCTCCAAGGAAGAGTTATGCCAAATCTCCCACGGTGACCTGATTATAGACTAGTTAAGTAGAGTGAACTTGTACGATGTCCCATGTGTCACTGTTTCGACCTTAGTACCTGAAACTTATACACAAAAAGCTAGAGGTTGTCCTCTTTTTGAAACTTCTTACGAGATTTCAATCTGATCCTCCAAACAAAAGTTATGACGATTTTCCCCAGGTCACCTGTTTGGATGTAATTCGAGAGTCTGCAAAAACGCCAACTTCCTCAGATCATATCTCCACAAATATAGTGAGAAAAGTTCTGAAATTTTGACCTGAATTTTAGAACTATTTCAGCCCAAATGGGTTTTTTTTTAACTTATGAAACATCACAGAAAAATAGTTATAGCGAAAATGCCACAATGACCTGTTTGGAGCAGTGAAACCCTAGAATCCAAAGATCTGATACCAAATGTTATGAAACCAACTCACAAAAAGATTGAAAAGATAGATGAATGCCTTAGAAATAAGCCTCTTTGAGGGGGTAACCTCCTTTAAATTACACAAATGAACAATTCTTAGATGATTCAAATGACAAAACCTCCTTTCTATATATAGGAGTCTACGGGGTCACAATATAACCAAGCCATCCTAACAATAATAATATAAAGGCACAAAAATAAAAATACAGGGATTCTATGGGGCACAATAATAACAATATGGGGACAATAGGGGCACAATAATAACAATAAGGGATACAACAACACTAGCAATGGGGAGATCACTAATATTATAGGGACCTAACACATAACTAGTAAAGATTCATTATTTGGGTTTGATAGAGAATTTATATAATCATGATGTTAGATTTTATCGACAGTAGTAATTGTAGGAAATGATTGTGACTTATGCAAAAGATGGACTATATTTAATATTATGGCGAGTAATGAACTAATGGTCCATGAAGATTGAGGGAATGTCAATTGTACGATAATTCACTATAGGGAACAAACAAACCACAAAGACACAATATTCGAGGAACTATGGGGTAAATGATATCATGATTAATGTAATAGCTTCCAGCTAGTTATACTGAATTTAATATGATATTTATTTGTAAGGTTTTTAACAATGGTCAAGGGATGGATTCCCTTACAACCATTGAGTGAGGGGTCAACACCCTCATGAAATATTTAATAAAATAAAAGTTTGTTTATTTTTCCCTTCGAGGTTTCAAGGGTATATTAGTGTCCATGGATGTGTTTGTCTATTGTGTCATTCTAATGATGTTGCTTCCTTGCAAGATGTTTACACTTACATCATCAAATATGTGATTAACTAACCTAAATAAATGAACGATGATAATGATGTAAGGTTACAACAAGGAGATTTATGTTAATATGTTGCATCAATGGTTATTACATTATCTGATTTTCTATTGTGTTTCTAAATTTACTTATGTAATGGTGATGATTTTATTTAATCGTCAGTTAAATAAGTGATTCAAAATTTTATATGCTATTAAAATCTGTAAAAAAATTATAATCCTATGTATTTCTACATGAGGTTTACCTGGGGATGTTACAAGTGGTACCAAAGAAAAATGTTGCAACACTGGCATCTTTTGGGTCCTGTAAGAATGCGGAGTAGAGGTATGATGCTAATGGATACAAGTTCAAGTATGATACTAACGAAAAATTCCATGGCAATGTATGAAATATACTACATTTGATATGAGAAGCATGATTTTAGTAATCATATTAAAAAATGATAAATGTTAATGTTTTCTTTAAACATTAATTGTGTTCATGGCATTTGAATCTTTATGTGGATAAAAGAAAAAAATAAATTATGTTGGGTTGTTGTAGCTAAATCATGAACACTTTTCAATTCTCACACTATAATTAGTGATAGTGTGGATTAACTACCAACCTTTGCATTCATACTCTTATGATAGTATTTAATCGTGCATATAAAGAAAAATGATTAGAGTTACAATGCACTTCTTATAAGAAAATAATTAATACATGTATTTGTGTGATAATGAAGGAATGTAGAAAAGTGGGGATTTTCCTTGAAGAGGACAATAAAATGTTTTAAAAGACATTAAAATAACCCCTTTGAATATTCAAGATAAATAATGAGTCAAGTGGCAGGTCTTGACTATAATGACTAAATGTCGATTATGTCTTGTCGTGGATTCTAATTGAGTTAATGATGGTTGGTAGAATTGATTATTTAGCTTATTGCACTACCTCTTATGAATTAGTATTGTATGATTGCAAGTTCTTGAATGTTACAAAGAACTTAGATAAGATCAAATTAGTTTCTTTAAAGTGATTGATTTGATAGAAATGCATTTTTATGTCATTAATAAAAGAAGAAATGGAAAAGGGTTATGGCTTTGCTTATGAACATACATAAATGATAATTGGTTTGATGAGAGAAACCAAGATTATTTTGTAATATTATAATACATGAGATCAAATAGATTATGTATGTTCCACCAACTTAATGGTAGAACTAGTGGTAATCAAATGTTGTTGATTACGTTGCTTGTTCAAACTTCACAACTCTACAAGTTGATGATTTAATGATGATGCCAGCTGGTATGCATCATAGATTTAACAAATATGTTAATTTCATCCTTTAAAAAAAAATCATCCAGTTCGTGTGAATACTGTGGTGACACTACATATTAAATCTAATCAGTTAAGTACATTGTGTCCTGGACATGTGTCTTTGTTTTCATCACTACATAAAACTCTGATGGCATTTTGAATATATTAGCATTACTAATTTATTTAACCAAGAAAATTTTGTGTAATTGACTTCAATTTAGTAATGTTGCATAATGACTATTGATTAGATACATATGTGTAAATGAAATGTCATTTGCATTAATTAGAACTATGGTATTTTCAAGGTCATGTTCCCTTAATTGTTGCTTGGAAAACAACTTCATGTAAGCCTTGTTTTAAAGTTCCTTGGATGTAGCATCTGGAAGATGTATCCTTATTTGTGTTACTTACTTTAAATGTATGGAAATGGTTTATGAAAAATAAAGAAGACCAATACCTTTCTACATTATTTAAATCTTGAGAACACTAATGCATTTGCAAAGGAAAAATGGAAAGATATTTTGTAGAAGTATGGTATTATCAAAAGAAATTGTGACTAATTTTGCTAATGTGATTAAGCAGAGGTAGATTAATGGGATCATAATAACATCATTAAAATTACAGTACCACAAAATATAAGAACTGGTGAAAGGTAAAATGTTGCAATGTGATCTACAACTGCAAATGGCAAGGTATAATGTTTACCATTATGATATGCAAGATTTTTCATAGAAAATATAGTAATGCTTTTTCTAAATTGCATGTTAATTATTATGTAATGAATACCACCTATATGACATTAGATGTTAGTCATGATTTCCGGTCAAATTTATGTTTACAGGCTATGGAGCCCATGTTGAGGGTCAAGTATGAATACATGATGTACATAAATGCTCCTTCTTCTTTAATGTTAAGGTGCATATGGTCAATTATGTAAATTACAGTGCGAAAAAGGTGCTAAAATATAATTTCACATCCTAAACAGTTATTGGACAGTTGGAAAAGGACCAGGGAGGGTCATGGGAAGAGGCGATTATCTGCCCAGATTTCCTCTCCCTAGAGATAGATGATCTTAGTAAGGGAAAAAGGTTAGCCAAGATGGTGAGAGGGGAAAATCCTAAGGCATCCATGTTGGTTTTGGTGCCAGGGAAAATCTTAGGGGCTAATATTCGTAAATGGGATAATTTTCCATTTTTTGTTTCCAAAAAAAATATTCATTATTTTCCATTTTTTCTAAAAATGATTAGCCCAAATTTTATAGGCTAAAATTATTTTACTTTAAAAATCACCAAAATTTTATAAATACTATACATAATCATTATATATTTGAATATTTGTACAACAAATGTCACTAAACATTTTATAATTTTCATAATAATGAGTAGTAACATTCGTTAAGGTTTCTAAGCTTTCAAAGAATTTTCTATCCTTTAAATTTTCCCTGTGCCTGTTGGAGGAGGCCCAAAAGAGTTAGTTGTTGAGCTAAAATTCCTCAAGACAAGACATTGTCAAAGGAATATGCAAGATGCTTCCAAGAGAAATCCTGTATGAGGCTAACTATGGTCATTATCATGGAATTATATTGGATGTGAAATTGGCTCAATATGGCTAGTGGAAACCAGTTCTCATTGGTTAGGAGGAGCATTTTTTTCCCATTGTGGTTTTCATGGCAAACCAATTTAACTAACCAAGTAAACGATGTTTTAAAATGAATTTTATGTATGATTGTGTAAGAATTTTCCGTACATCTTGACAGGAAAAGAGCCTAGTGCTAGGGAAGGAACTACTAAAAATGTAGTTCCTCTATTGTATTACTATTCTTGTGGATATCTTTAACGGGGGATAAGACAATATGCACTTGGTGCAGTTATGACTACTTTGATAATTTTGATGATTAGAGAGCTAGGTGCTCTTTGAGTACTTGTTAAAGTACTATGATAAATGATTGTGAATATCATTTGATTGAAAATGTTTTGATTAAAAATAATGTGATTATGTTGGATTTGTTAATCATATGCTATGGGGTGCTTTCCATGGAGGTTGTTAAACAACCCTAGGTGCTTGTCATTGGGTTGTCAAACCACTCTTAGAGTGCTTTCCACAACTAATAAACTTCCTGTAATTAAAATTATTGTGTAAAGTGACCATGATTTCCAAGATTAATTGGAAAGTAACAATAAGTTGGTATAGAGACTTTAATTTTGTTTGTTATAAAATCGAACAATGGCTAAATGATTGAAAGTAGATATTGAGTTTTTTTTTTAGCTGTAAATGTCTATGATTATTGATAAACATTATTGGTTTTACTTATTGATATTTCCTGGAAACAAAATCCTTCAATTAGAAGGTGAATCATCCCCTCTTGGTTGTTTTGGTAGTTATGTCATGAATGAAATATGATTGTGATGATGAACATTGAGGACAATGTTATATTTAAGTGGGGGAGTATGTAATATCCCTGGAATCACAAATTAACTTTTAATAGTTATTTAACATACACACACACACACAGAGATATATATATACTTGGACATTGTCGAAATTGGTTGGTGCCAAGAAACAATTGCAATCAATGTGTACATGATTCGATAAGGTTCTTGGCTATTAGTTCTCTATTGTTAATACGATGGGGTACAAATTTTTGAAAACATTGTCGAAATTGGTTGGTGCCAAGAAACAATCGCAATCAAGGTGTACATGATTCAATAAGGTTCTTGGCTATTAGTTCTCTATTGTTAATATGATGGGGTACAAATTTTTGAAAAAAATGGTGCAAGGCGGTTGCATGTGAGAGGTGGTCGTTATTATCATACTGAGAGAACTCGTAGCTAAAACTAGGTCTGTTAATTTATATAGATATATAGCAAGAGCCGAAGAGAAAAGCATCATGTCTTATTTGAATGGAAACAATGAGGATCACGTGATATTCTAATCATATATGTTATCACCAAAAAATGATCATCTACCCATTCCTAACTAGGCAGATCGAAATACACCATGTAGGATTAATTTTACCATAGTAAAATCACTTTCACCATGGGAAATAATTTGGTAAACATTTTTATTAAATTATTTCTGATTAAAATTAAAAAACCCCATGAGAATAATTGAATAAATCATTATTTATTTAATTTTCTCTGGGAATAATTATTAAATCATTGTTTGATAATTATTCCTTGTCACATTTGACTAAATCACCTAGGACTAATTAAATAAGTCACTATTTAGTTATTATTCCTTAATTCTATTTTTGGAATCATTGTTAAATCACTATTTAATAATTATTTCAATTTCACACTATTCTTAATCCTTGCGAAATAATTAATAAATCATTTTATTTGTTAATTATTTCTAAATAAAGATATTTGACCATTTTGAATATCTTTTCCCTCTACAAAAAATATAATAAAGTATTCCTGATGGTTAGATCTTGATTTGGTCAATATTATTTTATTATTTTCCATTTTCGAAATCAACCCTATACTTTGTTATAAATAAGAGGGTTTTCCATTCATTCTTCACCCTGATCGTTATCATCGTCACCACTATCATCTTCTTGCATTTGAGTTCCCACTTGAGTTCTACACATTGTTTTGGGTTTTTCACATATTGAGAGAGGGAATCAGTCACTGAAGCACCAATAACATCAGAGAACCCTTCCCACAGAGGGGGATTTGTAGACCCTTTTGTAGATCTCTTTCACCAGATGTTATCAATAAACATTATTATTCAGTTAAACTTATTTCCGTATCAGGTTATTACAGTGGATTTTTATTATTGTTTTCTATTTTGGATCGCATACATCTTTTTATTGCAAGTTTTTCTCATTTTATTATTGCATATCTAAAGCATAAGAAGACACATATTTTTGTTAGAGTCACTTGTCACCAGTGACTTAAGTGAAGTGTTTTTGGTACACTTTCTAAGAAATTTCATACTAACAAATGGTGACTCCTATGGTATAGTAATTCAGTTCCTAGGTGACTAAAGTTTTAGTAAATTTCAGGGTTTTCTGCAGCTATTTATAACCTCTCAATTTACGTTTATAGTTTTCTTTCTTTTTTTGTCAAATTTTTGGATTCTAGTGGTTTTCTGGTTCTTTCCGTAGGTCACAGGTACCCACCAAGCAAGAGATGGAAAATTTTGTGCCAGATCTGTCGACTGAGATATCCAGGAGAAAAATGCACTTTTTCAGCAATAGATATATGTTCTAGAGCACACTTTTTGGCCAAATATTTTCGTTTTCGACTATTCCAAGTCAGTACCTGTGTTTTTGGTTTTTTCTAAGAATTTTTCAGAATTTTTTCAAACTTGCCAAGAGTGTTGTGTGTGGGCTAGGAATAGTTTCTTATCTTTGTTTCAGTATGCCCTAGGCCTATATCTTCTTCTTTTTCTCTTTGAGGAAGGAAAAATCTCCCTAGGGTTTAGAGTAGACCTCCACCTCTTTGGGAAGAGATTGGTTGTGTGAGGAGTCTAGGGTTTCAACATTTTTAGTTGCTGCTTTTCAGAGTCTAATCCATTACTTTACAACACTTTTGGATAGGTTTATTTCACCTTTTCTCCTTCTAGAGTTTGGGTTTTTCCTTTCCCCCTTAGGGTCCCCTTAAGCATCCTAGGTTTTGGAGCTTCATACCTATCCTTTACAACATTTGTGACATATGATTTTTTCTATGTATATGCACCATTAACAACATATCAGTGCCTCTAGATCTTAGTCCCTTTGACATTATATCTCTTAGGCCTTTTATGTGTCTTTGAGTATCTCGTTTTCCTTCTCTTTCTTAGTTTCTCAATAGAGTTTTTTGGGTGGGGTTTTGTGTGCTTGATTTGTTGTTTATTTTTCTGTCCTTTTCAACATTTTTTATAGTATTTAAACACTTTATTTTCAGCAACACATGGCATCATAAAACATGCTCAATTAACTCATTCACTTGACACATCATTTTCACACACTGACACCCTAAGTGAATGTGAGTTTGGTCAACACCACCAAACGAAAACTTGAAACACTACACCTTAATAATCAAACACACATAGATTAAGCCCACTTGGGCACTAGGGCCAAAAAATCTATGTAGTTTAAGTGTAGGATTGGTGGGATAGGCTTCCAATAACACCCATTGATCACTTACATTGAGACATAGAAGTTGACATATTAGGGAGATTAAAATCCTTCACGATCCAAAGCCAGAGTGTGTCAAAAACATGATTCAAAGGGGGTTATGCTAGGTCATCGTGTGAGCAGTTCTCCTCAGGGCTACCCACCCATGGCAGGGAATCCCTTGCGGTGGTTTATCACCAAGAAGTTCAAGACTCGACCATCCCCGTGGGATAAAGGTAACCATAGTGACCTATATTAGGAAAAAACCCTATAGGACTAGCTTTGGGAAGCATTTGGTTATCTACCCTACCTTTATCTAAACATCTCTGCTTACGAGGATGAGATTTCTTCAAGTAAGAAGTTATTTTGAAGTCTATATTAAAAATAGATTTAGGATTGTTTGAAGATTTATATCACCTATAGGCTAGAGTTATGTTTATTTGATAAGACATGCCCACTTGTATTAGAGTAGCATCATTAATATAGTTATTTTACACTTGGCACCACTACACTAGGTGTTTTCTTGGTGTTTGTTACCTCTTTTTCTCATATCACTCCCCTTAGTCCTTAGAGACATCATTGTCTTAACATCATTGTGCCCACTAAGAGTTTTTCGGGGAGAATTCGAGGCCTCCACCCTCAGTTTCCGTTAGGACATATCAATCCTCCCCATCAAGTTCGAGTTCATCCTCCTAGTCCTCCATTGAGTCCTCATTCTGACTCTGGTTCTACCGATTCTTCCAGTTCTTCCTTTGATTCCACATCTTCTCAACCCCTTACTATCAACATTTCAAGAACCAATGTAGGTGTGGGAAACCAATGTGGTAACCTAGGTACCAACCTGGGTAACCCCATGAGTGGAACCTCCATTGGTATGGTCACTGCTACTCCATTACTTCCTTTTATGGTTGGTTTGAGTCTCCCTAATTTCAGCCAGCTCATCAATGGCCCTCTTATTCATGACTATAATTGGCTACCTATGCCTACCAAGCTTCCTTCTGACATCCCCAAGTTATAAGGTCATCCAAGAGAAGAAACCACAAATCATGTTCGCTCATTCCATATGTGGTTTTCATCCAATTATATCACTGAATACTCCATTTTTCTTTGCCTTTTCCAACGCACTCTTGCTGGAGCTGATGTTAAGTGGTATGTCAATCAACCCAGAGCCACTCACTCCACTTTCATGATTCTTGCCAAAGATTTTCTAGACTATTTCCAGTTACCTCTTCATTATGACACTGGTACTCAACTATTGACTTCTTTCTGTCAAACTTTTGTCACTCCCCTATCTGACCATGTTCAAAATGGCATAAAAGGAGGAGCATATGTAAGGCTCCTAAATATGAAGATCGTGTCTATATGGATTGGTTCCTTAGATCACTTTTGGTCCCCATTGCTAAAGATTTCACTTCTCACTTCCCCCAATCTAAGGAATATGCACTCCAAGTAGCTTTTAAATTTGACCTAATCTATGTCAAGTTAGGTTATTTTTACACTTTCATTCCCGATCTACCTCGGCCCGGCACTGCTAATGCACCACGGACATCTCATGTAGTTGATGGTACCGTTGGATTCATTTGACACCCTCAACTTCAACCATGTGTTCCACCTCAAATGAGTTATGGTCAACCCCAGGGGGGACTAGTTCCTCTTACACCTATTCCCCCCTCCACCCATCTTCCACATGGAAACTCTTATCCAATTCCCAACATGTCATATACATATCCCCATCTGCATAAGTAGATTCTAGGGCTAGCTATTTCTCCACCTATTTATCCTAATGTTGATCCATATCCTTACTATCTGTATGCACCTCCTAGCACTCTAGCCCCACTGACACCAGTTCCCTAAACCCCCATGCCTCCTCCACCTCTGCCATAGTAGAAACCTCCCCCACAAGGTCAAGTGTATGCTCAGCAGAGCCCAACCAACCCCCCCAACCCCAAGAAACGAAACAAGGGCAAAGGTAACCATAACCAACAATCTCAAGGTAATCAAGGTAACCAAGGTCCAACACTTAATGCACCTCAAGGAAACCAGCCTAATACCATAGCCCAACAACACGGTGGACAACCCAAGAAAAACAAGGCTCTTTGTGCAAAAAAACCTTGTGCCTGTTGCAGCGTTTATTGCCATTATGCTCATGATTGTCCCCTTTAACCTTAGATGCGTCAAGTATGGGAAGCTCAAGTAGTTGATTCTAGAGGACAGCAGCCCATAGATCCTCCTCCTCCTCCTACTTCATCTCAACTGGTTTTGATTACCAATCCTTTTCCTCACTAAGGATATTTCATTGCTCAACCTCCATAAGGTCATGAATATCCCCCACCCCCACCATCTGGTCACAACGTTATCAGATTCTTATGATGAATTCTGATGAAGTCAACACCAAACAAATCAACCTTTAGAGTCAATCACACCAATATAATAAGCCACCTACTAAGTCAGTGAGTGAGTCCCAACCACAAGTTTCCACTGAGCCTCTGTCATCATCAAATAGTACCTTATAGATCCCTCCACCTAAGTTAAAGGTTATCCCCAAGATCCCTAAAGGTCCATTACATCGAAATGCTACTTCTGCTAACGCTTCCCATACCTATAACATAGTAGATGACTTGGTGTAGTCTCATGCTACCATGTCAACACTAGAAGTCCTCCAGACATGCCCATCCAAATGGAAATATCTACTCTCTGCTTTGGTCATCCTTTATCCTTTTGACAATTGTATGATTATCTTTGACGTTGACAAATCAGAACATCCCCCCCTCCCTTCATATGTTTCATTTCAAATACCATTCTCCATAAGAAACACCATTTTTCAGTGGTGTATCATTGATGCAGACACCTCCACCTATGTGATGGCATCTAGTGTTTGGAAGTAACTTAGTTCACCTGACATGTCCCCTTCCACCATCACTCTCCTTGCTTGGGATAATCTTCCCTCACAGCCCCTTGGCTTATATCGCAATTGTCCTATCACTATTGTTGGCAAGACTGTCTCTATGGACATCAAGGTCATTGATGCCCCATTAGACTATAACATCCCCTTAGGTCGTAGTTACACCTATGCTATGTTAATTGTCGCATTTGTGGTTTTTCATAAGATGTGCTTCCCTCATAATGGAAATATCGTCACTATTGATCAGCTGATGTACTATGATCCTATGTCTAATACTTCACCTTAGTCTGATATCTCCTCGATGACTAGCAATAAGACTATCTCATACCTCACCAATGTCTCTCATTTGTTATTTCCTGTCATTCATGTGAGTCACTGGTGATCAAATGTCCTCTTACATAGGTTTTTTTTTAGGATTTCAGGTCAAATTTTTATAGTTTCAAAGAGTTTTTCAATAAAAAAATTGGTCACCGGTTAAGAAGGTCAATCTCTACTATTCCTTTCAGTCTCATGGTCAAAGAAAACCATCTTGGTCAAGTCAAATTGTTGCTAGTAGAGTCCCATAGTCATTATGTTCATAATTCACTTAATAAGCCTATGTTAGGTCACCACTAGGTCAATAGGTTAAATTTCTAAAAGTTGGTATTTTCACCATTAAAATCCATTTTATAAGGAATAGTATAGGTCAAGCTGATAATAAAGGTTTTTTTAAATCATGCTTTATTTCATTTTCTTAAATGAAATACTCTCACAAAGGTCATGAAGGTGCAAAGTGTCAAAGTTCAAGTTACAATTGTTATGGTGGGTCCACTACCACTTGTAAAGGATAATCGATTTTCTCAAGTTATAAAAGGTCATCACTCATTTTCACTCACTCTCCATTTGTCCATTTCACTTTACAACACTCCACTCCATCTAATCAAGTCGAAATTGTCATACAAGGAGAGTTTTATGCATGCCTAAGTTGAGTTCTCCATTGGTGCTACGCAAATAACTCTGTTCTGCTACGCAAATGCCAGGCAGTGGCTCCATCATCATTCCAAGGTTGTGAGCTCCCTGCAGTGGTTTCCTCCATCATTTTCACATTGTGTTGCTGCAAATATAGGTTGGTGGTTTATCATAAGTCTCAATTCTCTCTTAATTCTCTCAACTGTGCTTGCTAGGCTTCATTTCCCTCTCCTAAGGTTTTTGAATACAGTCTTCAAGATTTTCATCATTTCCACATTAAATTGATGCTAAAACTTGTATCCAACTATTTATACACCATCATCTATCCTAAACACACCTTCCTAAATACCCTCCATCAAACCCACTCTCAAATTTCACAATTTTCACCTAAACCCTAGACAAAATACACCTTCTAAACCACAGGACTATGGTTTTCTTGTTTGGAACCCTTCCACTCACCCAAATCCTAAATTTCCACTTTCCCTAGCTCCCTAACCTCACTCACTGTCCCTCCAAATTTTCCTAGACTTTTTCCATTTCCCTATTCCCCTCATTTCCCAAAACTTCCTCACAGCTATAAAAAATCCCCTGTTTTTCCTACAAGAAAAATCCTCGTTTCTATCCTAAGAGTTAAGTGTTGACATGGAATCTGAAACCTCTAAAGAAAGGAGGCATAGACAAGGACACATCATCAGATATGAACCTACCTCAACCCATGAGATCTTGTCATCTCCCTTCATTAGAAAATCATTTGAAGATGCAGGTTGTCTTACATTTTTCCAGAGAATTGAGCAATTGAAGTTTCATGATCAATTGACCAGTGATTTTGCCACCAAACTAAGAAAGGATAAAGTGACCATAGCAGGAGTTCAATTCACTATTTCAAGGCAACTTATCTCCACAGCTACATGGATTCCAAACACTGGAGAAATTTGGTTCAAGAAAGAAGACCTCAACATCCAAAATTATAAGATGTACCTAAAGGCACCATACAAGGTAGCTCCAAAATATATTTTTCCATTCAGACATTTGTTAGAAATATATACCTCTCTCATGAAATTGATCATGAAGTACTTCACATGTGAGGGAAGGTATTCAAGGCTGTATAAGTACCACATGAAGCTTTTGATGCATTTCACTAGTGTTCAGCAAATCAATTTGTCTCATTATCTGTACAAAAGTCTGATTAAAATGACAGAAAAGGTACAAAGGCTGGGAGAGAATCACCATAATAGTTTTTTTCATCATGGTTTAGTGAAAGTTCTAGTTTTTCATCAATTAGCACAGGAAAATATGTCTTGGGATCACTTTTCAAGTTCAACTTTTCCTCCATCTTCTTCATGTATGTCTAGTGATGAAACAACAACTTCAAGCTCACCAGTGCAGCAAGAGGTTTCTTCTTCAAGAAGACCTACCAAGAGGAAAGACAGGGTAGAAGTGTTTCAGACACACTCCAGAGGTGATAGGCTTGTGTTTTCTCAAAGGATTGTTGAAAGGGCCAAGCTTGCAACAGGTGAACAGAAAGCTCATCCAGGTATAAATGTGTCAGATATGGAGAAAGGATATAAGGACAAAATTGAAGATCAAATCATAAGGGATAAGGAGGCTGAGATCAAGAGGTTGGAAGACAAGTTGATATAGGAAAATTCTTTAATAACATGCTTGCAACAAGACAATATGCAATTGAAAGTGAACCAAATGATCCAAGATCAATAAGCAACTTATACAGAGAAGGAATATGTAAAAGGAAAAGCAATGGGCTGCTCACAAGCAGTCTGGTACATATTCACAGCAGCCACCACTTCCGCAACTTGTTGTTCCCAACACAAACTAGCCTTTATGTATTACTCCTCAAGGTTCTCTTCCTTCTATTGGTATCTATCCTAGTCCTTTCTAGCCTGGAACTATTCCCCCAGGTCTTAACCATCTTGGAGGAGTTCCCCCAGGTAATTACCCTTCTGGTTAAATATCATTCTTATTTCCACCCCCTGTATTTTATTTTACACCTGTCATGGCTATGTTGAGTTTACCTAACATTACCTTGGAGATCCCAATCTGGTACATTTATCCTCCCTCAAACACTCCCCCTGATCAAATCAAACCTTGTACATATTTGACCCCTATTCAACCTATTATTAGTACCCCTTCCTTTGCTTTAGTTCCTGGGAAACCTCAACAAGAACCTACTCCTATTTCGAAAGCATCTAGTGAGGGCGCAAAAGCCCAAAAAAAGGGAACTAAATACAAGGCACCCCAACCAACTCAAGCTCCTCCTAAGTCACCAAAGCCTACTCCTCCATTTGCTTTGTGTGTTGTTTTGGGTCATGCCACCAATAATTTTCTTAAACTCCCTCACATCAAGAATGTGGTCTCTGATACCCTTCCTGACCCCAACATTCCTGATGTCCATATCACCTTACCTGAGTCAGCTAAGAAGAACATATCATTACACATGAATCACCCTTGTGCTTTGTGTGATCATTATGGCCATTATTCTCATCATTGTCCCCGTCTCGAAGACTTTCATGATACACTTTAAGTGCTTCGTGAATTAAAGGCTGCCCATAACGATTCCACCTCTCCTTTACCAGTGGGTTTTGGTCCCACTCCTATGCCAAAGTAGGAGTTCTCTCAACCACCCTTCATGATCCATCCTCTTGATGTCAAGATGACAGATAATATTGCCCCTATTCTCTACCTATCATCATCCATGGGATCCATCTATTGGGACTCTCTTAACATCTCCTATTGTGATTCTGTTAAACTTCCTTCAACGAATAGTTTGGTCCCAACATTAGTAGATGTCACGTATACTAGTCATCTGTCTACTAGCCTTGATGATGCACATGTGAACCATGTCTCTCATGAAGATGCATCAAGTATCTCCTCTTCATCATGTGGTCTCTCTTCCTCCAGTCCTCCCATATTTCATCCTAATGAAGACATAATGGAAGCCATGACCACCCCTGATTACCCTTGGGATGATATGCAGCATTGTGCATACTTCCTTTTGTAGCAAACCCATGATCAATATGTTTTGCAATACAACATTATCCTCACCTATTTTCGAACCCAAAAACTTTCTCCCCACCTTACTTGTGATGATCTACGATGTATTTGTCATCAAGCCCCTCATTGTATCCTCATCATTGAGGATCCTCATCCTTGTGGTGCTAAAACTGTCCTTCATCATTTACTCGCCCATTCATTGTCTTCTTGTGTCTTTCAGATGGATCCATCGTCCACACCTCATATCAGTGATGCCGATGGTGTGAGTCACTTCTCCGGGAATCTAGCCTCGACAAAATGGCCCATTTTCACCCCCTTTCATTTGTTAATCCACTCCAATGGCATCTACATTGGATCTTCCACCAATAACCAGGTTGAATATGATGTTGTGATAGCTTTTTTAGTTGATTCCCTTGATCATCACATCCTTCACCTTCATTTTTGTCTTGATTCCTTGTTACTTGTCATGCAATTGAATGACATTTATCATGTGTGTAATCATGTCCTATTTAGAAAATATCTACGAGTTAAGCTTTTGGCACATGAATTTGAATCCATTACATTCATTCATGTTCCTAGAGCCCAAAATCACTATGTAGATACCATTTTTAATAAAATTCTAGATTGGAAATATCACATAAAAGAAGACATCCATAGCATAAATAAATGGAAAAACACAATCATCACAAAAGGTGGATAGCCGTATTATGTATCATAATATCCAACATATAGTGTTTGAAGTCCACTACTCTAAATACATCTGACATGCTCATATTCATGTTCTAACAAAACAAAAATGGGGACCCACATGTCCCTATGCCTAATCACTATCATTTGGAGGCACCCAATCCAATGGCTCCTTCCCACCAACCCATAAGTCTCGAACTGCCTGACCAATCATAGCAATGAAACTCGTGATACCTCACCACACTAAGGGAAAACCAGTGCACTCATATGTATCTGATATTCTAACGCATTCCACCCATGCTCTGTCGCCCTGGTCAGTAACACATCGACTCTGCAACAGTGATCCTCCAGTAGAGCATCACTACCTCATCTCTCTTGTGATGTCGAATCACCCTGATCTACGACCACATGCATTGCAGATCATCTCATATATCCTGTTGGCCTCACCGTTGCTATATTTCCATACCACAAGTTTAGAAATCAGTACAACATACACATATTTTTTAAAGTTTAAATGCATCAAATCTATAACAACTTTCACTTACCATTTGGACCCCATGCTTGTCCCGGCAGAAGTGGTATGTCACAATCTCCTTGATAGTGCATTCCACTATAAGGATGGTCATATATATACAGTTCCATTTGGTCCCAATGTGCAAAACAATCAGGTCAGAACACCCATCCCACTCCCCCTCCTCCACCTCATTGTAGTAGCTTCCCCCAGTGGCACATCCTAGGCTCTTATGGGCGCCCATCACGGATCTGTAGATGTGGTCAGATGGTCAGGATCTTCTCAAATAATAATGAGCATAAAACTATCTCAAATAAACAGTTATGATTGGTTCGCCACCTACATAGTGTCAAATGTCGTTTCAACTATGGAAACATCATCTAGGAACACCCATAGTAGGTCCCTACCAATACACTCTCCATAAGTATCATATGCCCCCCAGTAACATGATGAAAGGCATGGCTACCCAAGATCTACAACATTGTTGTGAATGTAGCTCATGTCTCAAGCCCCTCTAAGTCACTAATCTGGATGGTTGTTCCCTTTGCACGAACACCTAGTACATAATTAATATCCACAAACTCTCCTATATGACTCCCATGAGGCAGCACTGGATGTATATCCCCCACCACCCCTAAGGGCGGTAATCCTGTCAAAAAATATATGTCCTAGATCATGATCTAGATCATGTTCCCCTATACTAAAAAGGCCTCCTGATCTAGGTCCCAATAGCTCACAACCCTCAACATTAGAAGCTCACCAACCCTCATCAATCGGTTCTCCAAGAAATTATGCACCCCATACCATGCCAAAATCCCTCTGACTGCTTGGTTCTCATGAATCTTAGCACAAATAGTTTCAAAATCTCATTCTCACCACGACATCTTTAGCTTTACCATACTCGCATCATACCATTATATTTTGTCAGTTCAGAGTCAAAGGCACACATCATTGGTTCAAAGCTTCAACTCAATAGAGACCCCCATCCTACTTTTCCTCTCAGTCCAAAACATAATATTTTCCCTCAAAACTACGTTGAATGCATTTATTGGCCCAGTTTTTTCTTTTTAGAACGCATAATAGGGTCCAAAAAAGGCACTCCGACCACGATGAAGAGCAGGGGTTTCCCTAGTGAGCTTAAGTCCTAATCTGAATATTCGATCCACCAAAATTGGTGAGTAAGGTTAGGCCACCTACCTCCAACCTGCAGATCCTAATTCTAATGGTTGGTTTATCCGCTACGATCTCCACAAGATTTAGGTCCTTCTCCTCCTATCCAAATGCTCCAATAGCTCACTATGCAATTGAATTAGATTTAGGGGCAAGAATCCCTTTTATAGGAAAAACCCTAGTTTTTCCATCACCCATTGCAACTAAACCATAGCTTGGTTTGACGAACCTTCAGCACCATTGGAAATCTCTCACCGATTTCCATAATGGTTCTCCCTTTGTTTTTGGTAATGTGACACTTCACCAGGAAGCCATTTTTTCCATGAGGTCCCACTTTACCGCCTATTAAAATAAAATTTCTTCATTTGAGCGACCTATAATATGGTACCACTTTACCCATGCATTGGTTGACTCAAACGTCAATTTTCGTCATGAGTAACCATAATTTACTCATCTCTTTATGGTCTCCTCCGGGCCTCCACCATGTGGCATCATTATTGAGTCACCCTTCTATTCATGGAGTTTGTTTCGAGTGCCCTTGCATCCAGTTATATTATTCCATACATATTTGCATCTCATTCATCCCATCGTGTTCATATTTGGCCTCCAACTACAATGTTCCGTCTTTGAAAAGCCTTCGTATGAATAATTATCCATCCCCTCTGGAATCAAGGCACTTGTTTCTAGGTCAGCCATGCATATTATGCTCTAACAAGGGAAGTTGTCAACCCACCACTCATATTGTTTCCTTCATCATCCTTGGTGTCATTCCATCAGTCACTCTACTACGATCCCTCATGCCTTTGTTGAGGACTCCTCATTACCTCAACTATGGCGGGCCATGTTTTGTTAACTTCAACACATTTATTCTAGAAGAGTGGTGTACCTTGGTTCCAGCCTTCATTATTGTTCAGCGCCTCAGATCAAGTAAATGGAATCATCATTTCCCTTGACTTGGTTGTTTGTCACGTGCTTGACTCCAGCTCATTATCACACGATTGAGAATCATACACTTGATGGTCCAGTGATCCAGTTGATTGTACCAGCAATTCCTGGGTGTGTGTGAGATGTTCGAGACCTCATGAGAGGGGGGGGGGCTTTAGGTAGCCCCCCACATGCCCGGATTTCTTCATATGCTAATCCAGCTTCAGATGTAATTCTGCAGTTGTGATGGGTTCAGTTTCAGCTGCTTGTAGTGCCCACAATATGCATGTCTCCTTCAAATGCTCCATTCAGATCTGTAGAGCCCTTTCCTATTCAATAGGGCTTCTTTGGTTGTGATCCCCCCTCACCATGTTAGATTGAGAGGCATTATGTCTCATGTACTCATATGTTATTGTATTCAGTCCTAGCCTATGTCTTTCCAGGCGCATTATGTATATGGGATTCATTGTATTATTTTTTGGCCCATTGATGCCATCATATCATGTATCATGTACTTTGTATCTTAGTCCCACATTGCTTGATCCACCATTATTCTTTGTACTTAGTTATCTCGATAGGTATGGGTATGCCTCCCCCACCTCATTTGAGATGATGTGCTCCAACATAAAATGAGACTTATATCAGTTTAGTAGGTCTTGCCCCCTCAATTTTTGTCCTTCCTTGCATTGCTTCAGTTGTATCTCTCTCTCTCTCTTTGACTCCCCTTTGGTGTCTTGTGGAAGTGTAACCTAAAACATATTTAGGTCATACGATTTTCTCCTAACACTCATATGTTGGGGGGCAATCTGTTATCACCAAAAAATGATCACCTAGCCATTTTTAGCTAGGCAAATTAAAATACACCATGTAGGATTAATTTTACCATAGTAAAATCACTTTCACCATGGGAAATAATTTAGTAAACCATTTTTATTAAATTATTTCTAATTAATTAAAAAACCCCATGAGAATAATTGAATAAATTATTATTTATTTAATTTTCTCTAGAAATAATTATTAAATCATTGTTTGATAATTATTCCTTATCACAGTTGACTAAATCACCTAGGAATAATTAAATAAATCACTATTTATTTATTATTCCTTAATTCTATTTTTGGAATAATTGTTAAATCACTATTTAATAATTATTTCAATTTCACAATGTTCTTAACCCTCCCGAATTAATTAATAAATCTTTTTATTTTTAATTATTTCTAAATAAAGATACTTGACCATTTTGAATATCTTTTCCCTCTCCAAAAAAATATAATAAAGTATTCCTAACAGTTAGATCTTGTTTTGGTCAATATTATTTAATTATTTTCCATTTTTGATATAAACCTAATACTTTGTTATAAATAAGAGGGTTTTCCATTCATTTTTCACTATGATCATTATCGTCATCACCACTATCGTCTTCTTGCATTTGAGCTCCCACTTGAGTTCTACACATTGTTTTGGGTTTTTCACATATTGAGAGAGAGAATTGATCACTGAAGTATCAAGGACATCAAAGGACCCATCCCACAGAGGGGGATTTGTGAACCCTTTTGTAGATCTCCTTTACTAGGTTTTATCAATAAATATTATTATTATTTTAAAAGTCTTTCCATTTTGGGTTATTACATTGGATTTCTATTGTTGTTTGCTATTTTGGATCATATACATATTTTTATTGCAGGTTTTTCTCGTTTTATTATTGCAGATCTGAAGCGTAAGAAACCACATATTGTTTTTAGGGTCACTTGTCACCAGTGACTTAAGTGAAGTGTTTTTGGTACACCTTCCAAGAAATTTCATACTAACAATATAATTGAGTATTTGCGCTATGAGGGTTTTCACTATTTAGTTTTTGTGGTGCATTGTTGCGATGTAATGGCGAGCCTCTGGGCATCCTTTCTCTTCCACACCTCAAACCTTTTGTATAAGCTCCATTAGGTACATGAAGGTGTTTCTCATAGAGTGAAAGGTCCAACTTTGGATGCATTAGTCCAAACTTTTGGGTTGGTTTGGCATTATTGTGCATGTGACCACACAAACCAATGACTCCAAGGAGATGTAAACACACTTCCTTAGAGGATCTAGCCAGCACTGATAAGTAGTGTGATTCAATGGAGGAGTAGCAATAGTAGAATAAATAAAGGCCTGGACATGAGGATGCACGTAGGAATTTGATAGGTGATAGTGGAAAGGAGTCGTCGTGTTGAAGCATGTGTCCGTAGAAGGAGCCACACTAAAAGAATATGCCCAATAGAGGTGTTTTTAATTAGCAATGTTGCAACACCCTACACCACATTTACTCACTTTTACAAGCCCACCAACGTAAACATGAGTTGAGAGTTACTATACATGACCCAACATCCAAGTTCTAGTCATGTAAGTGGGGTCTACTATCCCAAAACTTGTTGCAACCTTCCAGGGATACATGATGACCCAGACATTAGACAAATTGCATTCATGACCATTCCTTGAGCTGGAACCACCTTTTTCACCCACTCTATCTCCTAGTTGCACTCATGCAATGTAGTGCATGTGACCAAAAGGCTCCAATTTCACTCATAAGCTTCCTTCCATGCGATTACAATTGAAATCCTCCAGTTAAAAGGGTGCAGCCAGAACCCTGTTCTAGAATTTTGGGCTAGTCTTTAGGCCAATTTCCCAAATCTACCCAAAAACTTCAAAAATTGTGTTAACAAGGTTTGTGTGTTTTTATACTTAATTCCAAGTTGTACTCTTGCTCCAAACTTGGCAAATACATGATGATCATTTCTGTAAGCACTTGGTAAACATACCACCTACATGTCATAAATGCATATATGTTCATTTTATCCTTAGTTTCATCATATAATCATTAAGAATACTTACTACCCTCTTTTTCTAGTTGCAACAACATATATTATCTCATGCATTCAAATACATAAGAAAGAGGTTGTCAAACCATGGAATAGAACCATAATAATAGCACATCATATAATGATAAATATACCATGCATGTAACCAGCATTTAACCAAGATGAAATCATGAAAAACCAGTCATAAAATCACACATCAAATTGGAACATGTGCTCATTAATCTCAATAAGAGACAACAATTAATAACATATCCATAGTTATAATCAAGTCAGGGACATCCACGTACCACCCGACCATAAATTAGGTTGAACCAAATATATCTTTCAGCCAATCACCCCCATTTTGTATTCCAAGAACGAATATGGGATCACATGGGATAAACCAAAACATAACCAACTAGGGATTCCATAAGCTAAACCACCTCAAACCTCAACCACTGTGATTTTACCTAAACCAATCTAGAAATTACCAAAAAGAAACAAGGTTGGATGCCTCAGACTTTGTTCACCATACCCAGAGGAATTTTCCTGTCTCTACCCACTTGTCAAGGGTTCCAGGAGAAAACAATATCCATCCTCAACCCCTAGGAATTTTCCTGAGACTAGCTCAACTAGGATCCAAAATCTACTGACAATCTAAAACTTAACCAAAATAGGGAACCCACTACATCATGGATATCTAGGAAATGGAAAAGGAAAGGTTGTACTCCACTGCCAGTCTAGGAAAATACCATGCCAATGATAAAAAAAACACAAGTAATAAACCAATTCATAGACCATGCATCAAATCCCAACATGCTAAATCACACATGCACAAATCCACAACTATTTGTTTGCCTTACTTGATGATATCCAAACTTCCTCTTGCACTCCCTTGATTTCCTTGCTTGTTTGCTCCCTTGCTTGTTCTCTCTCTTCGAGTTCAATTTCTTCCTTAGTAAAACTAAAGTTGTTAAAGATAAAAACTAATTAAAAGTTGTCAAATGTTTCTAAGATACCTTTTCATCATTGATGCCTCATGTCTCTTCCTTTCCCTTTTCTCTTTTCTATCATTTTCCTTTATTTTCTCTTTAATTTCCCTTGCATGCATATTCTTGTCTCTTCATCTTCCTTTTCTCCTATTTTCCTTTATTTCTTTGAATTAATTTCCATATATTTCCCTTTGATTTTTTCCAATTCCAATGCCAATTTCCATAGCCATTAATTAACCACAAGTAGCCCCCAATGTGATGTTTTTTTCCCCTCCATTTAGCTTGGAATACATGTCACGTGACCTTAGTTGATTTTGGCCTTTTTACATGGAAATATAACCATGGGATGTTACAAACCCCTCCCCTTGGGGGAACACCATTGTCGAAGTTTTATGGCACTTACAACTAGAAAAATATATGACAACATACTTTTTATTGAGATTTATAAATCTAGCTCGATGCAGTATTTACAATGACATAGATATATGCAAATTTTCTTCAACTAGAAAATAAAAATATTGTTTATGGAGCTTCATAAACATAGCTTCAGACAATATTTAAAATCATATACACATATATACATATGTACATTTGCTTCAAACAACAAATAAAATTATGTGATTCCCACACCAGCAGCAAGGGAATCCAAAGGCTCACACCTCCACCCTCAAAAGTAGTATCAGGGATTCACCTCCTTCCCAGGAAGTCCAGAATCCACTGCTGAAATCATAGCCTGCCTAAATTTGCAGTGCTACAATCGTTGTGTTGGAAATAATACTGAGAGGGGGGGTGAATCAGTATTATCAGAACTATAAAACTTTTTCAATGCTCAGAAACATATACGCTACTTTAGTTAAGTTAACCAGCGTGTACACGCAACTCTGTCGAAGGAAAACAGCGTATAACCAGAAATCTTATAATTCAGTCAGTTTATCTTCAGTTAAGTGCATAAGGACATTATTCACCATATTAAGAGTAAACAGATGCAGTAGAACAGATCACACAAAAACCACACACATGAACACCATGATATAAGGTGGAAACCCAATGTGGGTGAAAACCACCTGTTGCAAGTCGTCTCTATCTTTCTTTAATATGAAACTTCAGTTTACAATCATTTTGTACTGGTGTAGCCTTATACCAGTACGCAGGCTACAACCTGCAGAAGGCTACAACCTTCTCTCGTTCTCCAAACTTCCTTGGAAGGGAGCTCCAACCCCCTTTGCTCTTGTACTAGCCAAGATACTAGTACGTAGGTGCTGGCCTACAATCTTCTTTCTTTCAGGTACCACCTTTCATACATTTTCAGACTGGATATTCCTGAAGCACAACGTTACAATCTGAAGACCACAATTCATTCAACTTTCACAACAAATCATTGAAGCACAAAACATCCAATACTAGCATCATCAATCACTGAACCACTGAAACCCTGTCAAACACCAGTTACCAGAACACAGAGCAGACTACAGAACTCTGCAATAACAGTCAGATCCAACTGTAACCCAAAAATCAAGCTCCAAAAGATATACGCTACTTCAATGAGAGAAACCAGCGTATACACGTGCTTTTACCGAAGCCAACCTGCGTACAGATCTAAAAATAAATTCTCTCAACTTGCAGCTGTACCAGACATCAGTTAGACCCAGAACATAACATTGCGTCAGTATGCAGATCTAGAAATACGCATAATCAACCATATCATAATAGTGCATTTCAAATCATTAGATCCCGATCTATCCTTAGATCTAGTCTTCCATCAACCGAAGTGATCTCTCCTTAGCTTAGATCAAGCAACCCAGAACCTGCATACCAGATCTCTTTCTTCTTCAGATATTCAAGCCTTTTCAAGATGTCTTTGCCTAATGATCTTCTTCTCCTTATATAGCCTTAGGCCTTGCTCAATACCAAGGGCCAAACCATAGAAATCCAATACCATCAACTTAGAAACTAGGGATCAACACGTCTGTCGAGATACTTTGGTCCAAATACATAGGCTCAAGTACCGAGGACTAACTACCATGGACCAAAGGGAAGCTTCCCGACATATACGCCCTTTTCTGTTCATATATCTGCGTGCATACACGCCTCCTTATATATATAACCTGTGTATACGCGACTTAGTATGCATATAGACTGCGTGTATACGCAACTTGGACTTGATTAACCTGCGTATATGAGATTTCTCTTCATTCTCTAGTCTGAACGGAGATCTGTCATCAAAGAGAGTTGCCATCAAGGACAACATCTGTATCAAAGCGCCACACCTGTGCCAAAATGCCAACAATCTCCCCCTTTGGACTTGATGGCAACCTCAAGATCCTTAGAATCATTCTCCCCCTTTGTCATCAAGGGAAAAGGGCTGTGCTCCCCCTGAGTACATGCTGATACCTCTGCTTGGCTGTGCTGAATCATGCTCCCCCTGACTGTAGGCCAGATTTGCAAACGATGTTCTTCAACAAGAACCAAGACTTATACACCATAAGGGACCTTCCTATCACCAAAAGACTCAATACATACATCCATACTCCCTACCAAGAGGGGACACATCAGAAACAACCAATTATATTACATCATTCATCCCAGGCATAGTGGGGAAACCAACATAGGCCGTTACATGACCTTGACACCATAAAAGAGATATCACAAAAGAGATACATGACATAGGGACAACAGATCTAGACCAAGACTTATGAAAGTCACCAGCAGCATCTGATAAATATCTTTTAGATTAGCAACCAGGATTTCTTTCTGAGCTCCTTCTCCTGAAACCAACAACCAAAACATCTAAATGCCAACAATGCTTTATGAGACTTTTAAGCTGCTCCCCCTGAACCTGTGCCTGCTGCACCCCCTGAAACTGTGTCTGAAGGATTCTGACATACCCATCTCAGACCTTTTCAAACCAGAGTTTGCCCTTGCTGTTCAGAACTCCATATACGCGATTTATCCTGCACAAACCAGCGTATGTACGCGGATATACTCTCTGCAACAAGCGTACACCATACACGCGATTTTCCCAGTATAAATAGGCGTATATACGCGTATTTCCCTTACGTAACTTGCGTATACCAACTTTTCTGTAGAACAGACAAGCTTCAACAGCAGGATGAAGCATCAACTACTCCCAGCTTTTGTCTGAGATATTCAAAAGTTTCCCTGGGCAGTGGTTTTGTGAGAATATCAGCAACTTGTTCCTTAGAAGGAACATACTCCAACTTGACCTTCTGCTCAAGCACTTGTTCCCGAAGAAAATGGTACTTGATTGGTATGTGCTTGGTCTTTGAGTGCATGACTGGATTCTTTGAAATGCTGATTGCACTTGTATTATCACATAAGATAGAGACTGGTGGAGTGCAAGTGATTTGAAAGTCCTGCAAGGTCTGCATCATCCAAAGAAGTTGTGTGCAACAAGATGCCGCAGCCACATATTCTGCTTCAGCTGTAGATAAGGCAATCGAACTCTGTTTCTTGCTGAACCAAGATACTAATCTGGAACCCATGAAGAAATCACCACCACTTGTGCTTTTCCTATCATCCACACTTCCAGCCCAATCTGCATCTGTGTAAGCATGAAGAGTGAGATCTGTATTTCTAGGATACCATAAGCCATAGTTTTGTTTCCCTTGAAGATACTTGAAGATTCTTTTGACTGCCTGAAGATGAGTTTCCTTTGGGTTGGCTTGAAATCTTCTAACAATTCCTACTGCATGTGTAATATCTGGTCGGGTACCTGTCAAATAGAGCAAACTCCCAATCATGGATATAAGTGGGTTGGTGAACTGCTGCTGATTCATCATTTGCACTGAGGCTGCATCCTGTAACCATGGGTGTACATACTGGCTTTGACTCTTCCATGCCATACTTCTTCAAGATCTGCTTGAGGTATTTGGTTTGAGACAAGAAGATACCTCCTTTATTTTGTTGAATTTGCAATCCAAGAAAATATGTCAATTCTCCAAGTAGTGACATTTCGAATTCTTTCTGCATAACCGAGGCAAATTTTTGACTCATAGTCTCTTCATTGCTGCCAAAGATAATATCATCTACATAAACAACAAGAATTAGCAATTTGTTATTTTCAACTTTTATATAGAGATTGCTATCTGCTGATCCTTTTGAAAAGCCTTGTTGGTGAAGATATTTGTCCAACCGATAGTACCAAGCCCTTGGAGCTTGTTTGAGTCCATAGAGAGCCTTTTTCAATCTGCATACAAGGTTTGGATCATTCCCAAGAATGAAACCATCTGGCTGCTCAATATATACTTCTTCTTCTAAGTCTCCATTCAGAAAGGCTGATTTCACGTCCATTTGAAATACCTTGAAGTTTTGAAAGCTTGAAAGAGCAAGGAACATTCGGATGGCCTCAAGTCTTGCTACAGGAGCAAAGGTCTCTTCAAAATCTATTCCTTCTTGCTGTGCATACCCTTTACAAACAAGTCTGGCCTTGTTCCTAATTACTTCTCCATTTTCATTCAATTTATTCTTGAAGACCCATTTTGTTCCTATTACATTCTTATCTTTTGGTCTAGGAACTAATTCCCAAGTGTTGTTCTTTTCGATCTGCTCAAGTTCTTCATCCATTGCTTTGACCCAACATTCATCTTTGCATGCCTCTTTCACATTTTGTGGTTCAGTGGAGGAGAGTAATGCCAAATAGCTTGAAGCTTCTGCAAGTGTCCTTCTTGTTTGTACTCCTGCTTCTTTCTGCCCCACAATCTGAGATTCCGGATGATTCTTTTGAACATATCTGGATGGAGTCTTCTCTTCTAATCTTGTCTGCTCTTCTGGTTCTTCTTGATGTTCTTCTTCTTCTTGAGGTTCTTCTTCTTCATCATTCCGTCTTTGAGGGTAGCCTTCATCTTCTTCAATGTCTTCATGATGGACTTGCCTAGGAATATATCCCTTCTCATCAACCACTACATCAATGCTGTCAACAATTTTGCCAAGTCTTTTATTGTAGCACTTGTATGCTTTGCTATGTGGAGAGTAACCAAGAAGAATGCCCTCATCTGCTCTTGGTTCAAGTTTGCCAAGTTGCTCATCAGTATTCTTAATATAACATTTGCTCCCAAAGATTTTGAAGTGCTTCACCGAAGGAGTCTCACCACTCCAGAGCTCATGAGGTGTTTGAGTGCTGTTTACTCGGACATTTGTTTTGTTAAGAATAATAACCGCAGCATGTGCAGCTTCACCCCAGAAGGTTGCGGGAGTACCTGATTCATCAAGCATAGCACGAGCCATTTGTTGGATTGTTCTGTTCATTCTTTCCACAACCCCATTTTGCTGAGGAGTTCTAGCTGTAGAGAATTCTCTTCTTATCCCATGTTCTTCACAGAAATCGAAAAATTCGTTTGAGGTAAACTCCCCACCTCTGTCAGATCTGAGGCACTTAATTTTGTGTCCTGATTCATTTTCAACCAAGGCTTTGAAGGATTTGAATTTTTCGAATGCTTCATCTTTGTGCTTCATGAGCCCTAACCAAACAAATCTGGAGAAATCATCAATGAATAATATCAGATATTCTTCTCCTCGAGGTGTCCTCTTCCTAAATGGACCACATACATCTGTATGGACTAGCTCGAGAGGCATGCTAGCTGATCTTCCTTCTCTGGAAAGTTAGTTCTTGTTTGCTTTCCAAACTGACAAGATTTGCATATGGTATTGTCTGGAATTTTGATATCTGGAAGACCACGAACTGCTTGATATTTGCATGCTTTCCTTATTTGTGAAAAGCTTAGATGCCCCAACCTCCGATGCCATAGCCAATGTTCATCATCCTTGCTTAAGTAGCATTGTTGTCTTTCCTCAAAGATATATAGATTATTTGGAGTCCTTCCTTTGATCACTGTTTTACCTGTATCAAGATCGCGAACACAACATCCATTTGATCTAAATATTACCTCAGTTCCTTGATCGCACATCTAACTGACACTCAGAAGATTATGCTTCAATCCATCAACATATAAAACATTTCCTGCTTTGACCTCCTCTTTCAACGGAGCAACACCTTTTCCTTTTATGGCTGCAGAGATATCGTTCCCGAAAGAAACTTTCTTCCCCTTTTCTAATGCAGTATATGACTCAAGCTTTTCTTTGTCCCCTGTCATATGCTTCGAACATCCGCTGTCAATGTACCATAGACTTTCTTGACCTTCTGCATTAAAGGCTATCCCACATCTTTCTGGTTGTGATTCTTTTATTCTCCATGTTCTAACATTTGAGGTTTGTTCCTTCTGAGTTGTCTTCCGGAACCTGCTCCTACATTCAGAGTCTTCATGACCAAAGTTATTACAAATAGAGCATTCAACTTCATTTTCAAGAACCGAAAAGTTGTTATAAGTCCTTTTCATGGTTCCAGTCATTCTCCCTTGTTTTTGAGCTTCTCTAGTCATGATCGTTTTGTAGGCAACACATTGAGCTACTTTGTGACCGAAGTTATGGCAAGAAAAGCATTGGCCATTAAAGAAACTTCTGCGATAATCAGATCTATCATCCAACCGATTGTAGCTTCTATTCATTCTTGGAGCAAATTGGGAAGATTTTACCTGTGGCTGATTGTGGCTTCTGTTTAAGGCAGTTTGTCCCCGAATTTCTTGATGGTCTTTATTTGTTCTTGAGGTAAACTGTCCCTGATTCACCTGATGAATTTTATTTGGCCTTTGCTCGCTTCTCCTTGCTGCATCAAGATAACTTTTAGAGGTAGAGGCTTGAGATGTTTCTCCATTATATCCAAGACCTGTCTTGATCAGAGGAGATCGCTGCACATTGATAATCTCATCCAAGGTTTCAGATCCTTTAACAAACTTAAGATTAATTGCTTTGGTTTTATCAATCTCATTTCTAAGACAAACAATCTCACATTCCAATTTTTCAAGATGTTTTTCCTTTTCAGCTAGTTGACATTGTAGAGAATCAATAATAGCACTCTTCTCTTCTAAACAAACTTTGAGATTTTTCATTTCTTCATAAAAGCCATCTACATCTATAGCATCCATGTAGTCATCATCTTCAAAGGCCATTAAAAGTTTATATCTATTACCTTGTTCATCTTCATCACTATTTGAAAATCCATCACTATCTTCATGAGTGTAGTAGCTTTTCTTCTTTTCATATTGTTTCTTGTTCCATTTAACAGGTTCCTTTCCCTTGTCATTCTTATCTTTGTGAGGACATTTGGCAGCATAATGACCTACTCTTCCACAAGCAAAGCATTTAAAAGGTAACTTACCTCTGAACCTTCCAGAACCCCTTTGAAGATTTCTGACGAAGTTTGATTCCTCTTCTTCATCTTCTGGCAGGTGACTTGCTTCATAATAATCTTCTTTGCCTGAAGCCTTGAAGGCAGCTTCTCTTCTGTCTGATGGACCTCCCTTTCTCATTTCATAAGCGGTTAGAATTCCGTGAAGCTGAGACATAGTAAGAATTTGCAAATTTTCTTTTTCTTCTATGGCAGATACTTTAGATTCAAACTTGGGGGACAAAGATCTTAGAATCTTTTCAACCACAATAGCCTCTTTTATTTCTTCACCCAAGTTTTGCATGCAATTCACAATCTCATCTACCCTAAGGAAGTAGTTAGCCACACTTTCATCATTATACATTCTGAGAGTCTCATACTTAATTCTGAGAGTTTGAAGTTTAGCACGCTTTACCTGATCGTCTCCTTCATAGCTCGTGACCATTTTGTCCCATATTTCTTTTGCAGATTTATAGTGCATTACCTTCATGAATTCCGATTGAGAGATGCATCCCAATAGAGTATTGACTGCTTTCGCATTTGTTTCATATTTCTTTTTCTCGGCTGGATCTGTAGGAGTAGCTGAAGGAAAAGTGTAGCCTGTTTCTACGATGTTCCAAACTTCTGTACCAAGAGATTGAAGATATGCAGTAACTCTTACCTTCCAATAATTGAAGTTTGTCCCATCAAAAACCGGTGGCCTGATTGATGCTTCTTTCTCGTAGTTGCTCATGATGATCGATCTACCTTCAAGCGGTCAAGCTTCTCTGAAGGACCGGCTCTGATACCAATTGTTGGAAATAATACTGAGAGGGGGGGTGAATCAGTATTATCAGAACTATAAAACTTTTTCAATGCTCAGAAACATATACGCTACTTTAGTTAAGTTAACCAGCGTGTACACGCAACTCTGTCGAAGGAAAACAGTGTATAACCAGAAATCTTATAATTCAGTCAGTTTATCTTCAGTTAAGTGCATAAGGACATTATTCACCATATTAAGAGTAAATAGATGCAGTAGAATAGATCACACAAAAACCACACACATGAACACCATGATATAAGGTGGAAACCCAATGTGGGTGAAAACCACCTGTTGCAAGTCGTCTCTATCTTTCTTTAATATGAAACTTCAGTTCATAATCATTTTGTACTGGTGCAGCCTTATACCAGTACGCAGGCTACAACCTGCAGAAGGCTACAACCTTCTCTCGTTCTCCAAACTTCCTTGGAAGGGAGCTCCAACCCCCTTTGCTCTTGTACTAGCCAAGATACTAGTACGTAGGTGCTGGCCTACAATCTTCTTTCTTTCAGGTACCACCTTTCATACATTTTCAGACTGGATATTCCTGAAGCACAACGTTACAATCTGAAGACCACAATTCATTCAACTTTCACAACAAATCATTGAAGCACAAAACATCCAATACTAGCATCATCAATCACTGAACCACTGAAACCCTGTCAAACACCAGTTACCAGAACACAGAGCAGACTACAGAACTCTGCAATAACAGTCAGATCCAACTGTAACCCAAAAATCAAGCTCCAAAAGATATACGCTACTTCAATGAGAGAAACCAGCGTATACACGTGCTTTTACCGAAGCCAACCTGCGTACAGATCTAAAAATAAATTCTCTCAACTTGTAGCTGTACCAGACATCAGTTAGACCCAGAACATAACATTGCGTCAGTATGCAGATCTAGAAATACGCATAATCAACCATATCATAATAGTGCATTTCAAATCATTAGATCCCAATCTATCCTTAGATCTAGTCTTCCATCAACCGAAGTGATCTCTCCTTAGCTTAGATCAAGCAACCCAGAACTTGCATACCAGATCTCTTTCTTCTTCAAATATTCAAGCCTTTTCAAGACGTCTTTGCCTAATGATCTTCTTCTCCTTATATAGCCTTAGGCCTTGCTCAATACCAAGGGCCAAACCATAGAAATCCAATACCATCAACTTAGAAACTAGGGATCAACACATCTGTCGAGATACTTTGGTCCAAATACATAGGCTCAAGTACCGAGGACTAACTACCATGGACCAAAGGGAAGCTTCCCGACATATACGCCCTTTTCTGTTCATATATCTGCGTGCATACGCGCCTCCTTATATATATAACCTGCGTATACGCGACTTAGTATGCATATAGACTGCGTGTATACGCAACTTGGACTTGATTAACCTGCGTATATGAGATTTCTCTTCATTCTCTAGTCTGAACGGAGATCTGTCATCAAAGAGAGTTGCCATCAAGGACAACATCTGTATCAAAGCGCCACACCTGTGCCAAAATGCCAACACGTTGTGCTCCATGTTCCCTTAGTGAATAGTTACGTCTCATTGTTGCTAGGCACACTCCCAATGTGCTTCTGGTTCCATCTAGAAATGATAATGAACAAAACAAATTTATTCCCCTGTCTTCCCTTCTCTGCTTCCCAGTCCCTCAGGGAATCTATTCATCCCCTTTCATGCAGTCACTCGCCTTCCAAGTTCAGGCGTCCCCTTCTCTGAATCCCACTCTCTCAGGTGATTTAATCCTTGGCAAGGTTTCCTCGCATCGGAAGGCCTCAAAAATCAAGGCATGCCCCTGCCATAAAACCATCATACCAGCCATAACATGCTTATGGAAATTAATGGACACTATTGGGTACCAGTGTCCCACAATGGCCCTACACCTTAAGTGATTTACCAACATAATATTACCTGTTCCAATTCCTTTTTTTGTTGTTGCGAACACTCTTGAAGCCAATTCCAACCACCAAAATTGGGCATTTACATGCTTTCCTTTACCAAGCAAATAATTTCCATTAGACTTAAAAGGAATTTTATTCAATTGAAACCATACCTCATCGGTAGATCATAACTAAGGTGACACTTGCAATTATGTTTAATCCTGTCACAACAATTTTAAATAGCTCCTTGA
This sequence comes from Pinus tabuliformis, assembly GCA_031772625.1. NCBI lineage: Eukaryota > Viridiplantae > Streptophyta > Pinopsida > Pinales > Pinaceae > Pinus > Pinus tabuliformis. The sequence goes on from CM062811.1 coordinate 460,234,773, forward strand.
TCAAATCATCTTTTATAAACACATCACATCCAGTTAGCTCAAAATTTAACCATCATAAATCATAATCATAGATTATGTTCATAATTTTGAAACTAAAAACTGAAATAAAATATAAATACTTATTTTTCAAATTGTTGTTCATTTTTTCCTTTGTTCTTTTTCCTTTCCAAACACACACTGGATTGGTTTCCCAAACTCGGAAAGTACCCAGTGCCTTCTCTTCTCTTTGACCACATATAAACATTGGATCGGCTTCCAAATCCGGAAAGCACCTAGTGCCTTCTCTTCTCTTCTCTTCTAAAGAAACAAGGGGATATAGTGACTATATTTCCTCCTCCCTCAATATCAATGACAAGAGCATCGAGAGACTATACCACCTCTACCCTCAATCAACAACAAGGGAATGTAGACAGCCCAATACATATCTATCCCAACACATTATACAACAAATACACCTACACATGGTGTACCACAACGCTTTCACATATACACATGATACAACACCACACATACACAATACACATGACATAATACAACATGTACACAACAACAATACTGCACATTTAGAGACCACACTATCTTTATCAGGCATTCTTACCTCTAGTATCTTCCCCACACCTTAATGCATGCATCTACAATCCAAATCTAGGATATGTGGTGTTTCTAATTATCCATGCATGTCCCAACATGTCACAGATCACAGTTCTAAAATGAAAGCATAAATGTGGCAATCTTCATAAATGACCTCTACAAATATTAACTTAAGATTGGTCTCTTCCCAAGCTGTCTAGGGCTCTAGGGAATCCTATCTCAACCCATAGCCTCGATGGTAGACAAGCTATTACAGGGATCCAACCCATAGCCTCCAGGGAACCCAAGATATTATAGGGATCCAACCCATAGCCTTGAGGGAACCTAGGATGTTACAGGTCTCCAACCCACAACCTTTAAGGAACCGAAGTTGTTACAAGGCTCCAAAGATCCTAACCCAACCCACTTCCTGCAGAGAACCTAACAACCAATCCCCTTTGCTTCCCCGTTCATAGCATAAACATAATCATAGTTACAAATACATAATATCAAAATCATATCCACATGATACTAAAATCATAGATCTTTTAGAGATAACTCTGCTCACTTGATTCTTCATATAGCTAGGAACTGTTTCATGTCATTCAACTACATAAAAAAGTTATTATTCTACAAGAATGATCCCTGATGACCATGTTAGACAATGCCATACATACATATTGAGAACTTCAAGGTTAAGAGAACTTCTTTTATCCGTGCAAATCATGCACAATATTGAGAACAATAGTTCCCAACTTAGCCAAGCCATTTTCTACCTCCAATCCATTTACTTTACCTTTCGTGTTACCTTTCTCATGATTGTTCTACCACTATCCATATACTACAATGGACCCAACCAACCCTACTATTTGTAATATTCTTGCCCTTAGCTACCCTTTATTCATGCATCAGGCTTCATTTGGGTGTTACATTACCTGTTGGGTTTCACTCAACTCTCCCTGAGCTCCATTAGCTTTCCTCTTTCCCCAACCAATCCCTAAGACCCTCAAAAAATAAAAGGTGAGAATAAGAATAAAATATAAAGAAAACATGGAAAACCAAATAAAAATACAACACCATGAAAAAAGTGGCATGGCCATGCACTAGTCATAGTCAAAACTGCAAATTAAACACAACTACATCACAAAAATCCTAAAGAAATATTTTTTTAATAGATGTCATGACTCAACCCCAATGAGTTCTTAGTGCTTCCAAGGGTTTATAAATAAAATCTCAGCCTGAGCCTTCTTTAATATCTATGGAAGTCTCTTTTTCCATGCATTTCCATGCATCATACTGCCATAAACACATAATTGTCAATGCAATAATAAATATAAAAATATACTAGTTACCTGACCATGTTGTACCAAGAATGTTACCCTACAACTACACATGCATGTACCATCTCTCAAGGGATTTCAATTCCCTTGACAAATTCAGCGATAATTGGAAACCAACTATTATTCTTGCATACGATAAACCATCTTCATGCAACTTGTTGGAAATAATACTAAGAGGTGGGGGTGGGGGGGGGGGTTGTGAATCAGTATTATCAACTTACTAAATTTTCCTTTTCATGATCAAATCTATACACACTACTTCAATGAAGGGAACTCACGTGTGCACACAATTGTTCTTAAGGCAACTAGCGTATATCCAGTGAACTTATGATTCAGTATTATCAACTTACTAATTTTTCCTTTTCATGATCAAATTTATACACACTACTTCAATAAAGGGAACTCGCATGTGCACACAATTGTTCTTAAGGCAACTAGCGTATATCCAGTGAACTTATGATTCAGTTAATTCATCATATGTTGATCTTTAATTAGTGCATCAGTACTTAATTAACCATTTAAATAGTAACCATGTGCAGTAATAACATAACAAGCAATCACACATAAGAAACACACATGAACACAAATATTTAAGGTGGAAACCCAATGCGGGAGAAAAACCACCTGCTATTGTCATCTTTGTCTTCTTTTAATATAAGAAAAACTTGTTTACAATCTTGTACTGGTGCAAACTCATACCAGTATGTACGCACCCACCTGTAGAATGCTACAACCTTCTCTCATTCTCCATCTTCTATTGGAAGGGAGCTACAACCCCCTAGCTCTTATACTAGCCGATATGTTTACTAGTACGTAGGCGCAGACCTACAGAAGGCTCCAACCTTCACTCATTTTCTAGTTGCTACTAGAAGGGAGCTCCAACCCCTTGGCTTTGGTACTAGACAATATGTTTACCAGCACATAGGCACCAACCTACAGAAGTTTATGACCTTCTCTCTTCCTCCAGGAACCACATTTCATAAATTTTCAGACTGGATACTCCTGGTACACAACAACACAATATGAAGGCCACGTTTCATCCAATTTTCATACTAGACCCATCAGCAACATTGAAGCTCAAAATCAATCACCACTGCAATACAACCAATCACTGAAAACCCATCATCACTGAAGCAAATCACAATCAATCAATCTAAACATTCAGAACACTGTCACTAAAACATAGTCACCAGAACATAGAGTAGAACCCAGAACTCTGCATCAACAACCAAAACCAACTGCAAATTCAAACATCATATTTCATAATGTATACGCTACTTTGAAGTACCGAACCAGTGTGTATATGCACCTTCACCAAGGTGAACCAACGTATATATCTACAAATACTAACTTAAAACTTCACAGTTGTTCCAGACTACAGTCATACCCAGATCATAACATTTACAGAATAAAACATGCGTAATAAATCAGATCTAGCCCAACCAATATCAGATCATACAATGATAATTCATTTTAGGTCTCATGATCCTAATCCAACATTGTATCCAAGGTGAAAAAAATATTTCAGATCATATCATAATCATAGTCCCTGCAACATAAAATATACTTTAGATAGAAGTATTCCTGAGAAACCCTTTCACTTGCACACCTGGCCCTTTAATCTTCTCCTCCTTATATAGTTTTTGGCCTTTCTCAATACCTCGAACCAAAACAACACTTAGAGTCTGTGGTATTCTTGGACGGGATCAAATAACCATTACTCCGATCAATATTGTGGGCTAATACCATGGTATTGACCCTTAGTATTCTTTACTCTTGAATTTCCTTGATTTTCCAACTCATACACGCTTTTCCTCTTGTGAAAGTGCGTGCATACGTATACGCTCTTTTTGTTGTCTGGACCCGCATGTATACGCTACTTGGACAAAGTGAACCAACGTATACTTCTTAAACCATTCTCTTTCTTCAATCTCTAGAGTTTGATCTGTAATTATTTGTTGTTAACCTGTTTCACTATGAACTATCATCTATGTGAGTTTCCATCAAGGACAACAGTTGTATCATAATGTCAACACAACTTCCTCGGCCCCAAAGTGCTTCTATGTACTTTAACTTGCTTTGTTGCTCGGTTTTCGAGCATGACCTTATGCTTCTGCAGGATTCATTCAGGCTCTCCCTAGAACTCTCCCTTTGGTTCCACCTTCCATATCGATAACTGATGTTTAATGATCTACCTGCTTGTTATCCATTGTTTCATAGATCCAAGGAATTCTTTGACCTACATCCCCAACTACCTGCGCCTCCTGAGAACTGTAGATGTGAGGCCTAACACCCTGATATAGTGGACAAGTCCAACATCGCAATGGTTTTTTTCCATTTCCTTTACTTTACTACTCCATAGGCTGAGACCCATATCCTCTCTTAGTTGCATTGAAATTCTTATGCGGAGCCACATTTTCCTTGACATCTATATCCTAATACCTTCCTCACTTCTTAGGTCATTTTCCTTTCATCTTCTCATTATGATTCCATTCACGCTTGAACTCAGGCTTGCACTTTGACTGTTCATAATAATGCTTCAACTTCCTAATGGCTTCCTTCAAAGACTAAGGCCCATCAAACTCAATATGATCTTGAGTGATAATTTCAATCCACTGATGAACCTCTAGATATTTCATTTCTCATCCTTGAGATACGGAATAGATTCTCAACAACTCCAAAAATATATTTGTATATTCTCCATCTGTCACGGAACCCATCCTAAGCTCATATAATTCCTTGGCCTTTCCATCATAATATCAATTAGATAGGTAATTCTTCCTGAAGAGTCTTCCAAACTCATTCCAAGTTAGCACCTCTTCTCATATGCATCTAACATGCTTAGCATCCTCCCACCAGATATTTTATTTTCCCTTGAGACTGAAGGTAGCTATCTTGGCTTTCATATTCTCGGAGTAATCATGAAGTATGAATAATTTCCTTATTCAAAGTATCCATGCTTCTGCATCCTCTCACTTATTCAACTCGCCATCAAAAGTAGGATGCTTGGCATTCTTGAACTCTTTTGAAAAATAACCCCTCTCCCTCTTCCTATAAGGATGCTAGCGATGATGCCAATGATGTCTCCCGGAAGAAAAACTAGAATAAAATCCATGGGTACTAGCACTCCTCTCAGGTGTTTCCAAGAGTTTTCCACTCTTCAATGTATCATCCTTGTCCAACTGGTACCTTTTTCTGAGACCTTCAACCATTTGCACCATTATTCCTTTCTTCCTATCTATCTTTATGATTGATTCCTAGTTGTCCCTACTTCTGCAAATCCGAAAGATTCTGGAGGATGACTGCATTAACCTCATCTTTCTTCTCTTGAGATTTTCAAGCCTTTCCTATGCTTCAATCAATCTCTCATTATCTACCTTGCAACTTACAGTTCTTGCCTTCAAACTTCTCAATGTATTTGCTATATCAAGAGAGTCTCCCTCTCCTTGTTGCCCAACTAATCTCTCCCATCCCACTCATGTCTCTTCTAGCCTGTATGGAGAGTCATATGAACTATACTCAAATATTATGCTCTTCATCTCTAGTCTTCTATTTTCCTACAAACATGCTTTGTTATAGAAACCAAATAGAAGACACAATCAAAATCATACCTCAATGTATCTCAAGAGAGGCTATTACATCCGCACAAGTCATTCCGGATTAGCATGATACAAAATAATTTCATGAACTTAAGCAAGCATAATGACCATAATCAGTATGCATATGAACACAATGCATATAAAAACAAATTAGCTATAATTCATGAATAACTTATTCGTGTGCATATGACCACACTAATTAACTACCATCTATCATGCATGTAATTACAATAGCAATAGAATGACTGACATGCCTATGACCACAATGCATATAACAACAATTAACCATCATGCATGCATGAAAAACATATAAAACTACATGAAAAACTACATTTACCTTGAGGTCTAGTGCTAGAACCTAGCTTTGATACCACTATGTAGCACCCCACCCCACATTTACCCACTTTTACAACCTCACTAGGGTAAACATGAATTGACAATTACTATACATAACCCAAAATCCAAGTTCTAGTCATGGAAGTGGGGTATACTATCCCAAAACTTTTTACAGCCTTCTAGGGACACATTATCACCCAGACATAAGACAAATTGCATTGGTGACCATTCCCTGAGATGGAACAACCTTTTTCACCCATTCGGCCTCCCTGCCAAACTTATGTAAGCTTGTGCATGTGGATAGAAGGCTCCAGCTTCACTCATAAGCTTTGCTCCATGTAGCTACGTCCAAAATTCTCTAGTTAAGAGGGTGTGACCAGAAGCCCTATTCTAGATTTGTGGGTTAGTCTTCTGGCCAACTACCCAAATCTGCCCAAAACCTTCCAAAACTATGTTAATAAGGTCTATGTGTCTATATACTTAATTGTAGGCTCTACTCCTGCTCCAAACTTGGAAAATACATGATGATCATTTTTGCAAACACTTGGTAAACATAACACCTTCGAATCATGAATGCATATATGTTCATTGTATCCTTAGTTTCATCAAAGAATCATCAAGAAGGCTTACTACCCTCTCTTGCTAGATACAACAACACATATTAGCTCATGTATTCAAATATATAACCAAGAGCCTATAAAACCATGGAATAGAACCATAACAATAGCACGTCATATAATGAAAAATATACCATGCATTTAACCAAAATTTAACCAAGATAAAACCATGACAAACCAGTCATAAAATAACACATAAAACCAACAAATGTGCTCATTCATATCAATAAGAGATAGCACATAATAACATATGCATAGTTCTAACCAAGTCAGGGACTTCCACATACTGCATGACCATAGATTGGGTTGAACCAAATATCTCTTTCAACCAATCACCACCATGCTATATTCCAAGCATGAATGTAGGATCACATGGGATAAACCAAAAAAGAGCCAACTAGGGCTTCTAGAGGCTAAACCACCCCAACCCTCAACCATAGTGATTTCACCCAAACAGATCCAGAAAACACCAAAATCAATCAAGCTTGGATGCCTCTGAATTTCTTCACCATACCCGAAAGAATTTTGTTGTCTCTACCCACCTATCAAGAGTTACAGGAGAAAATCATCTTCACCCTAAACCCTTGGGAATTTTCCTAAGACCACATCAACCAAGATCCAAAATCTGCCAACAATCCAAATATTAACTAAAACAAGGAACCCACTACATCATGATTGTCCAGGAAATGGAAAAGGAAAGGCTGTAAAACACTATCAATCTAGGAAAATCCCATGCTAATGAAAACAAACATAAACAATAAACCAATGCATATACCATGCATCAAATCCTAGCATGCTAAATCACATATGCACACTATTACCTACAAATCCAGAACTATTTTTTTCTCTTACTTGTTGTTGTCCAAACTTCCTCTTGCGCTCTATTGAAGTCCTTGCTTGCTTGATCTCTTTCTTCTTCTCTGTCTTGGAGTTTGATTTTTTCCTTAGCAAAACAAAAGCTATCAAAGTTGAAAATTGATTAAAAGTTGTCAATTGTTTCTCAGATATTTTTTTATCATCGATTTCTGGTGTCTCTTCCTATTAGGTCGCTATAATACTAGTGTTTTACCCTTATTGTTATTGTTAGTTTAGCCCCCTACTGTTCTTGTTGTGCCCATGTATTACCCCATATTGTTATTGTTGTGCCCCATAGAAGCCCACTATTGTTATTTTTGTTCCCTTACATTATTATGGTTATGTAGGCTCTGATTATATTATGACCACTTAGATTCCTATATATACCAAAGAGGCCTTATCATTTGTATCAACCAAGAATTGTTAATTTATGTGATGTAAAGGAGGTTTCCCATCTCAAAGAGGCTAGTTTTCAAGTCGTTTATCTATCTTTTCTTATGTTTTGTGATCTCGTTGCATAACATTTGGTCTTAGAGCTTTAGATTCTAGGGTTTTGTTGCTTCAAACAAGTCATCTTGGTATTTGTGTTATAACTTTTTTATACAAGGATTCAGATGCTGAAATTTCTACTACATAGATCCAAACTCTTGGTGAGCTTCATGTAAAAATTTCAGATCTTGATTCGCTCTATTTTGAAAGATATGGTCTGAAGAAGTTAGGGTTTTTGTAGGCTCTAGAATTCAATCTCAAATAGGTGACCTAGGGAAAATCATCATAACTTTATCTTTGAGCATGAAATTTGAATTTCATAAAAGTTATTGAAAGTGCACATAATTTAATTTTTGGTGTATCATGTTTAGGGCTGGAGGTCGAAATAGTGACACATGGAACTCCATACAATTTCGCTCTACTACACCAGTCTATAATCAGGTCATTGTAGAATATTGGGCATAACGTTTTCTTGAAGAATCCAATCTTCTTCAAAATTATGGCATTGGAAAGAAGACTCAGACGGATACCATAGTACGAAAATGTAGACCTTGAACAACTAAAATTAGGGAGATACAACCATTTCAAGATTAAGCTCCTAAAAGCGAGAAAAGGGTTTGTTTTAAAAAAAAAATGCACAACTTTTGTTTGAAAAAACAATTTGAAGTAATTCCAAGGGCTTATTGTAGCATAGATATCAATATTTGTTTCTAAAATTCCTCCCAAACAAAATAATTCTACACCCATTAAGCCCTCATAAATATCTACGATGACACATGAAGAGGAAGAATTGCAACATCTTATATCAAAATTACGGGACCAAGTGCAACAAATTTTTCTTTCACAAAAATAAACCAAAGTTGAACTAAAAGAAGACATGGAAGGTTTGAAGGATGGATTAAAAATAGACATGGTAGCTAAGATGTATGGTTTGAATAATGGGTTAAAAGAAGACAGGGAATTTTTGAAGGAAGGTTTGAGAAAATTGCTACAAGAAATTCTTCCTAATGGAGAAAAGGTATTCCATGAAAATAATCACGAGGACAAAAGAAATATGAATTATGATTTTAGAGACTCCAGTGTTGGGTTTAAGACCCACCATATTCTAAATATCGATATGAGAAAGTTTGATGGCAAGGGTCCAATAACATGGATACTACAAATGGAGAAATATTTTGATCTCCATGATGTACATCACACACAAAAGGTACGCATTGCATCTTTATTTTTAGAACCCAATGAGTTTGTATGGTATTTTGTATGGTATTGACTAATTTACTCTCATCAAAAACTTCGCACTTGGTCAATTTTTATAGAGGAAATGATAGCACATTATGTTGGTACAAAAAGCAACACCTTCTTTAGCTAATTGATAAATCTCAAACAAAAGGGTTCAATGATAGAGCAAATTGAAGACTTCCGAAAATTAAATATTAGGGTAAATTGATATTCCATAGGAGAATAGGATTGATGTCTTCATAGGGACTTTAAAGGATAACATCCAACATGAGGTTTTCCTTTGGGAACCTGGTTCATTGGAGAAGGTATTCAAGGTGGCAAGAAAATATGAAATAAAAATTATGGAAACCAGGCCCAATCTACCACTCACTACTATAAAGATGAAAGTGTTGTTTCTCCTAGCCTTCCACAACCTACAAGGTTGACACCAAAACAATTGGATGAAAAACGAGAAAAATGGATTTGTTATAGTTGTGATGGAAAATAGACTAAACTTCATAAGTGTGTTGAGAATAAACTTTAAATATATTGTGAAGAGACAAAAGAAAAATAACACTAAAGACCATATCTTGTAATGCATTGGCAGGAATCACCATTCCTAATAGTCTCAAGATATAAGGATATATCAAGAATAAAAAAGTAGTATTGTTGATTGATTGGAGTAGTACCCATAATGTTATTAATTGTAATATATCTAAGAAATTTAATTGTTTCCTATATCCACCACCAAAGTGTCAAGTGATGGTTGCAAATGGAGGAAATGTAAATTGCTTTGGAAAGTGCCATAATATCAAGCTAACCATGGGGGAATATGTATTGAACAATCCAATGCTTTCCATTACAATGGGTGGTGTTGATCTTTTACTAGGGGTCCAATGGTTACAATCTTTGGGAATGATAGCTTTTAATTTTCATGAAATTTTTTTGGGAAGATAAGGAAGTTGAATTAAAGGGTAATGTCAAAAAACTAGGAAATATAATCAACTCTAATGGCATGACAAATATTTTGAAGAAAGAATAATGGGGAATAATTGCACAAGTATGATCACTAGAGGTTCAAACATTGAAATCATCTATTTCTCCAGATCTCCAAAAAGTCTTGGACAATCATTCCAAGGTATTTAAGACTCCCAAAGGCCTCCCACCTATTTGTGATCATGCTCATGATATTCATTTGATTCAAGGAAGTGTTCCTCCAAACATTAAGCCTTACATATATCTCTATGCCCAAAATATTGAAATTGAATGCATGGTTGCAGAAATGCTAGAGGTCGGTATAATTCAACCTAGTCAAAGTTCTTTCTCTACTCTAGTAGTATTGGTGCACAATAATGATGGATCATGGCATATGTGTATGGATTATAGGGAGCTCAACAAGCTCGATATTAAAGACAAATTTCTCTTTCGTGTCACTGATGAATTATTCAATGAATTACATGGAGAAATTTACTTCACTAAGCTCAATCTTCGTTTAGGATATCATCAAATTAGAATGAATACTAAATAAATTCCAAAAACAACATTCATAACTCATGAGGGTCATTATGAATTTTTGGTCATGCCATTTGGCCTTCCTAATGCACCTTCCACATTTCAAGGTTTGATGGGTTCCATTTTCAAACCCTTCCTTCGAAAATATGTGTTAGTATTTTTTGATGATATACTAATCTACAACAAGTTTTTGAAGGATTATGTTCAACATGTTAATAGGGTGCTCAAACCTCCAAATGTTTCTTTGGAGTACAGGAGGTGGAATATTTGGGCCATATTGTATCTCATGAGGGTGTTAAGGTAGACCCTAACAAAATTAAAGCCATTAAGGAATGGAAAATTCTCACAACCATAAAGCATCTTCAAGGATTTCTTGGGTTGACAGGGTATTATCACAAGTTTGTTAAGAATTATGGGAGAATAACAGCATCTATAACAACATTACTGAAGAAATATTCATTTTCTTGGACTCCAGAAGAAACTAAGGCCTTTGAACATCTTAAAGAGGTAATGTGCCAAGCATCGGTCTTAGCTACACCAAACTTCACAAAAACATTTATTGTGGAATGTGATGCCTTGGGAAGTGGAATTGGTATTGTTTTAATGCGAGAAGGAAGGTCCATTTCTTTTGAAAGTCATCCAATCAAAGGAAAGTATTTTCACAAACCTATTTATGAGAAGAAAACATTGGCAATAATACATGCACTAAAGAAATGGTGACCTTACCTAATGGGAAGACACTTCAAGGTAAAAACACATCATCATAGTCTTAAATACTCTTTAGAACAAATATTATCTTCAAAATAGAAACAAAAATGGGTCACAAATATGTTAGGTTATGACTTTGAAATCATCTACAAAAAAACGAAGAAAAATGTTATTGCAGATGCACTCTCAAGAAAATATGAGGCTGTTGAATCATTTCTTTGTGCCAATTTTTTTATCCAACCTAATCAGATAACTAAAACAAGGGGTGAATGAAAGAATGATGAAGAGGTGTGGACACATTCAAAATTTTCATCAAGATCTCAGTACATCTGATACATTTAGCTGGAAAAATGATTCATTATGTACAATTATCTCTTATATCTTTGCAAGAATTCCCAACTCAAACAAAACATTCTTTTGGAATTACACACCTCCCCCTTAGGAGGGAACTCAGTATTTTTAAAGACTTACCACAGGGTCAAGAAGGATGTTATTTAGGATGTCCTTAAATCTGATATTCAAAATTTTGTGGTAGAATTTTTGGTTTGCCACAAAAATAAAGTTGAGACAATTAATACGTCAGGTCTATTACAAAAACATTTGTAATCACCAAGTCGATCCAAGTCGAACCAAGTCGACCCAAGGTCGAGCAAAAAAGGTCAACAACCATCACGAGATGTTGGCTCAGCCAATTCGGATGTTGGCGGAGGAGCCAATGAAGTGGGATGTTGGTGGGACTTAAGGATGTTGGCGGGGTCTTCAGGATGTTGGCGGAGCCGATGAAGTGGGATGTTGGCGGGATCTTCGGGATGTTGGCGGAGATCTTTGGGGTGATAAGTCGGAGTTCGGTGCAGTAGTGGTATTAAATTTAATCCTTCTGGGTTGTTGGCGGTTAAGGGGTTGTTGGCGGGTTCCTTGGAGGGCTCTTTGGGATGTGGGTTTGAAGGTGGGGTGATGGGGCACCATCAAGGCTGGCCGAAGGTTCAAGGTCCAAGGTTCAAGGTTCAAGGTTCAAGGCTGGCCAAAGGCTCTAGGATGGCCAAATTCAATCGGATTTGACCACCCTAAAATTCAATGGATTTTATCACAGGTTTACCCAAGTGTGAAATAAAGAGTGTCATCATGGTGGTAGTTACTATAATTACCAAATATGCACACTTTTGTTCATTATCTCATCCTTTTAAAGCCAATAAAGTTTCTATTGCATCAGTGGAAATAATTCAAAATCTATATGGAAACCCAAAGATTATTGTAAGTGACAAAGATCCCATTTTCACTGGAAATTTTTGGACATAATTATTTTCTTGTCTTAGTACTCAATTAGCTCATAGCTCATCTTATCATCCTAAATATGACGAATAAACTAAGATAGTGAACAAATGTTTGGAAGTATAGCTTCATTGATTTGTATCTAATAAACAAACACAATGGGTCAATTGGTTACCTCTAGTTGAATGGTTGTATAACACTTCCTTCCATATTATAGCAAAAATGACCCCATTTATGGAATTTATGAATATCATCCACCATCCATTACATCATCTTTAAGAGAAAATTCTAAGGTTCAAGTAGTGGAAGATCACATCAAGCATCAACAACAAGTTCTCCAATTCTTAAAGAATAACCTCACTCTAGTGCAAAATCAAATGAAACAACAGGTAGGTCAACATTGTAGTAAAATAATTTTTGATGTAGGAAACTAGGTATTTTTAAGGATACAACCATACAAACAAATGTCCCTCAAGAAAGCTAAGAAGGATAATAAATTATTACCCAAGTACTATGGTCCTTACAAGGTGTTGCAATGAATTGGTACTATGGCATACAAATTGGAGTTGCCTGCATCTTCCCGAGTACACCCAGTTTTTCATGTTTCATGGTTAAAGAAGGTTATCTGTGACAAGATCCCAGTTCAAACGGTGTTTCCATAAATTTACGAAGAAGGAAAAATCATATTTTATCTTGAAGTAGTCACGAAAACAAGACCCTGATAGCTATAGAATCGATTAATTTTAGAGTATCTCATTAAGTGGAAGAACTTATCCGCTGAAGGTTCCACATGGGAGGATGAGAATTTTATACAAAAGATTCTGGAACTATTCAAGCGTTGAGGAAAACAATTTTTTTAAGGAGAGGGGCATGTTAGGTCCCTATAATACTATTGTATTCCCCTTATTGTTATTATTAGTGTAGCCCCCTATTGTTATTGTTGTGCCCTTACATTATTATTTCTATGTAGGCTCTCATTATATTGTGACCCCTTAGACTCCTATTATACCAAGGAGGTATCATTATTTGTATCATCCAAGAATTGTCCATTTATGTGATGTAAAGGAGGTTTCCCCCTTGAAGAGGCTAATTTTCAAGTCGTTGATCTATCTATTCTTCTGTTTTTTGATCTGGTTGCATAACACTTCCTTTCCCTTTCTTATTTTCTTTCATTTTCCTTTATTTTCTCTTTAGTTTCTCTTGCATGCATATTCTTGTCTCTTCATCTTCCTTTTCTCGTATATTCCTTTATTTCTTTGAATTGATTGTCTTTTATTTCCCTTTTCCTTTTGCCAATGCCAATGTCAATTTATTTAGCCATTAATTAACCAAAAGTAACCCCCAATGTGATACTTTTCCCATCCATTCAGCTTGGAATATGTGTCCCATGACCTTGGTTGATTTTTTCCTTTTACATGGAAATATAACCAAGGGTTGTTACAACTTTCAATGAATTCCAACCATTGAAAGATAAGGTATTTGTGTGTGAATTATTGAAAATATTGCATGGCTAGAATAATTGTGTTAATTGCATGTATGTGTATAAAATTTGATTTAACCTTGTTATTGTCTTGAAAATGTTTCCCTGGATTTTATGCATAAAAATTGGGTTGACTATGATATTTTCTGAAAGGAATGCATCAGAACCTTGCACTTAAAAAGATAGAGAAACCAGGCTATGTTATTTAAAAGGATTGTAGGAGAATGATGTGCATAAAAGATAAGTAGCCAAGTTTTCCTTGAAAAGAATATGTGATTATATTACAAGTTTCTTGAAAAAGAACAAGTGCTTGTATGCACATGGATAATAGTTATTTTGTTAAATTTCCTTGGAAAAAATATGTTGGGGCGCACAAGACAATAGCTATCGTATTAGTTTTTCTTGAAGAGAATATATGTTTATATACATAAAATTATTAGCTATTGTGTTAGCGTTCTTCAAAAAGAATGAGTTCTTATATGCACAGACATAATCGCTATTATGTTAGATTTATTTAGAAAGAATATGTGTTCATATGTAGAAGAATAATAGCTATGGTGTTAGCTTCCTTTGGAAAACAAATATGTGTTTCCATGCATTAGGATATTAGATTTTTTATTTTGGAAAAAGAATATGAATTTATATGCACAAAGATCATAGCTAATGCACTAGTTTCCTTTAAAATTCAAGTAGTTGTGGTGGTTTTTCTTTTGGAAAATAATGTGTCATGTGCGAAGAAAATAACAGTTAGTGTGATGTTTATCTTGGCAAATATTTCCCTCTTCTTATGCGAAGATATGGTGATAACCATGGATATTATTTTAAATATTACCATGTAACTATGATACATGTGTAGGGATAAATGAGCATTCCTTGGTAATCATTATGTGTTTTTCTTCATGCATGTGAGATTTGGATGGATAGATATTGTCATAACCATACACATGTAAAGATAAATCAACATGTTTTAGTAGTTATGTGCTTTTAATTAATGTGTGTGTGGTGTCAATAAAAGAGGCATGTCTCAATACTTTGCATGCATTTTACTTATGCACATGAAAATATGTTTGAAGCATTAATAGTAAGTATTTATTATTTGGGTTTGATAGATATTTTATATAATCATGATGTTATAGTTTGTTGATAGTAGTAATTGTAGGAAAGGATTGTGACTTATGCGAAGGATGGATTATATTTAACATTATGGAAGGGAATGAAAAAATGGTCCATCCAGATTGAGGGAATGTCAACTGCAAGATAATTCACTACAGGGAACAACCAGGCCGCAAAGAGACAGTATTTGATGAACTGTGGGGTAAATGATATCATGAATAATGTAATAGCTTCTAACTAGTTATGCTGAATTAAAGATGATATTTCTTTGTAATATTTTTAACAATGATCAAGGGATGGAATCTCTTATAGCCATTGAGTGAGGGGTGAATACCCTCACGAAAATTTTGATAAGATAAACATCTATTTTTTTCCTTTCGGGGTTTCTACGGTATATCGGTGTCCATGGATGTGTTTTCCTATTGTCTCATTCTAACGATGTTTCTTTCTTGCATGGTGTTGACACTTACATCATCAAATATGTGATTAGATAATTATTAATGGTCATTAGAGAAATTTTGAGGTCTAAAATGGGCCTCCTAAGGAATATTATAAAATAATAGTGGAAATAATAAAAAATTATTAGATTACATCATCAAATTTTAGAGGGAAAAGAAAAAAACTACTTTTTCAACAAGTATTTTCAACTTATCTCCCTAAAATTTTAGTCAAATTTTGAGTGGGAGCACTTGTTGGATGTGAAATTCAATTCCTCATCCAAGGAGTACCCATGTTGCATACTTTCAATGGACCCTACTACAGGAAAAATGAGAAATACATGAAAAACGTGACTACAATAATGTTTTTTCATGTATTTCTCATTTTTGTGCAGCGGGGTCCATGAAAAGTATGCAACATCGGTAGTCCTTGGATGAAGAATTAAATTTTGCATCCAATGAGTGCTCCCGCTCAAAATTTGAGTAAAAACATAGGGAGATAATTTTAAAATACGAGTTGAAAAAGTAGTTTTCTTTTTTTTTTTGTCTTTTAATCTTTTTACTTTTTTACTCCAAAATTGGTGAATCATCCCCCATGGTTAACATCATCATATTGAATCCTATTAGTTCTTATAAAGTTAGTTTTGGTTGTACATTTTTGTTTTGAGGTTCATTTTAGACCTCAAAATTTCTCTAATAGTTGGATGTCCCATGAACAGCTAGGGGGGTCTCCCCGGTGTGAAGTACCAATTAGACCTCACATCATTTGGGATAGGAGCCCCATCCAATATGTGGGCCTGGATGCCACCATGAATGTTTCTCTCTTAGCTGTCAAATGAGGAGATGAGAGGACGAGGGCGAGAATGAAATGCCTAGAGAATAGTGATGAGATCAGCTCAAGACTGATAACATGTAAAACATGATACAAGAACATAACAACAAAACAAGAAGAAGCATGCCACAAGATGGGTTAGTGATCTAAAACCATTTGAGACATGCATGAACTGGAACATGCCAGAGGTTGATTGAAAAGTAGTTCATAATGAGTTACCAACATCGCGTGGAATGAAAAAGAAAATTTTCAAAGAAGACACATATGCAACAGCTACAAAATAGTCCATAACATATTGCATGTATAAAATAACACATATAAACACCATGGAAATACTCAACATCCAATACTACCAAATGAAGAAGCTTGGGAATCAATGGCAAAAGTGAATAAATTCTTATTACTACTGCTACAAATATAAATACATGTCTTCCAAACCATAAAATCCCAACATTGGAACATTGGTTTCTCATACCATTCTCAAGAAAAACCCTAGCCTCACCATGATTCACCCTACTAGCTACCAAGAGTAGTGCACCTCTAGATCTCAAGCACAAATCAACGATCTAATGCTAGTCGCAACTCAATTTTTAAATTTCCTCTAAAAATCGGGCATGAGGGTATACTTATAGAGGTGAGGTGACTGTTCACCTAATGTGACCATTCATCTACCCTCATGAATCTTGATCTTCAATACAACTCTTTATTGTCTAGTCATTGTCACATGTTCAAATCGATCTCTGCATAGTCATTAGAATCATGATGAAAAACATTTAAATTATAATGGAATTCATTAGGCGAATAAAGAAGCTTCTAAGAAACCCTAGGGTTCTTGCTATCAATGTTGTTGTGAAGCCATGGAAGCTTGCATGAAGTGTTGAACAAGGTTTTGATGTTCATCTTCTTATTGAATGTATATTCGCTTACTACTACATCTTCTTTGCATCCAACCAACTTTGATGTCGTTCCTTTGAGCTTGTTGAAAGGTTCTCGAAGATTGTAAGGAGCCATCTCACCTACTAATTGAAACTGCAGTTATGCAGTCTCTTGTGAGAAACCCTAGCTTCCTTCACAAAGATCATCATTCTTGTCCTTCTTCATCCTGCAAGAAAATTACATGAGTCAAACACATTTGTAGTCAAATAATAATATTATAAATCTAATAAATTGAATAAAAGAAAGATGTAAATTTGGAACCTGTACAGTCCCTTTCTACACCACAACATTGCCATTGCATGTGGTTCGTGCAGATTCATTTCGAGTAGAAATGGATGCAACTATCTTCCTCGATGAAGCATGAGAGGCTATACTTCTTGAAAATTACCAACGGTTTATACCTTGGGTTCAAACCCAATTGCTGAGTACACTTGCTGCAAAGTGAATTGATTCTATGACCAAGCATAAACCTGGGAGCTGTGTATACATGCTCAATTTTCTAGGCTACAACATCTTTGGCAAATGGAACATATTGTACCAACGTGTCTGCGAGACTTGTATGTAGAATTTCCAAGTGTTACTCCCAAATATGGTGGGGAAGTCTCAACATTCTTCCCGTGTTGACCAATGACACAAAGTTTCACAAAAATTTTGGCAAATAAACAACAACCATATATATGCACTAACAACAAAAAAAAATCCCAATAGCTAGAACAACCAATTCAAACCTCCCATGCTCAAGTTATTGATTTATTCTAATGTTTATTTCAATTTATGATAAGAATCCATTTGACAAGCTTCTTAAATGCAATGGTAGGAGTAAAATATAAAACCTTAACATGAGGGGAATATAGGATGTCACACTAAATTAGTTAACAATAAAAAATGTGGGTGCAATAGTGGAGAACCAAATTTGTGCTTCTTCCATAAGACACATCACAATAATCATGTTCTCTAATTGAACGAAGCACATGTTTAATTCTTAAACTATGGATTTGAGGATAAACCATCACAAGTTGAAATTCCATGTTCAAATCACGTGCCTAAGCAGTTTAAGGTTGTGAAAATTTAAATTCCTTATGGTTGCAGACTTTTCATCGTGTAGGTCATGACCTTAGGTCGCATCACCAAGCAGAAAAATGATTAATGATTAATCTATGATTAACAACTTATAGGAATTGAAAACATAATCTAGGTGCATTTTAGTTAGTAAAGTGAATCGTAACTCCAGTTCCTATTGCAAGATGCATCTTTAGGATTGATGAAGATTACATATGTGATTTGCGATCTTCGAGTAGTCACCCTTTTCAATTGTAGAGAAGGTCGTAGATGGATTTTTTGAAACAAATTAATCACTTGCGATAGGGACAATGACTTCATGGGTCACAAATCTAGAAGAGGTCACAATTTCAAGTGTCAGTCACAACTGAGACAACAATGGATTCCCAGTTGCTTCTGTGCATGTGACTTTGAGGGATATCGTAGATGGAGGATGTGACTTCAGGGAAAGTGAATTTTCTTGAAACTAAGTCACACTCCTTATTCTCAGAATAGGTTGCATGGTCACATTTCGGACTGTAGATGATGAGCCCTCATGTGCGATTCTACGACTTTTGGAGGTTGCATAGTCACAATTTAGATGAGGTCACATAAATCACTATCCTTTACAAGTCCATTTTTGTGACTATGTGACTTGTAGCCTTAATATTGAAGAAAGTTGAAAAATCCTTTCATATCACTAAGAAACCAAACAAAGAAACCACTATCTATAATATTTGACATGTAATCATGCAACACTAATTGAGGATGAAGTTGATGAATATATGAAGTAAGGAATCTTGAAATCGTATATATAAGAGGACTGCAGGGTATAATTCCACTAACCAACCCAAAACAATGTCTTCGATTTTGACATTCAAGGGCATATCAAGAATAATTTGTGGCATGTCAGTGGAGATAATGAAAATAAGCTAAATTTAATGAAATGAAGGATTTGAATGCAATATTCTACACCTAACAACCTTTCCAGTCTGAAAACACTAATCCCATTTCCTTTTATGCATTGATGCCAAGTTTAGACTGGTGTGCATAACCTCTCATGCCATTGTAGAATTTCACCAAGCACACATGGTATCGGCTTACAGAGATTACTCAACAACATCATAGTAACTAGTAACTGGTTTTGAGCTTTGATGTAACCAAAATATTATTATGTGTTACAACAATTTTCTTCAAAGAATGGCATCTAAAAGCATGGAACTATAGTTCAAAGAATGGCATCTAAAACATGGAACTATAGTTTTTTCTCTAACCTCAAATTTCTTTCTTGGCTTTACAACACCAAACTCTAACATGTGCTAGAGAGGGCAGGTATCCTTTACCTTACTTGAAATATTTACAACTACACCAGATGGAGTAATTCTAGCAACCTTACCTTGCACCACCATTCCAGGATTTACATCTAGATAATAAGAGGTCAAAACAAATGCCTCTAGTGTGGCTACAACTATCCATTCAATCAATCTGAATCCCATAACTCTCGAACAAACTCTACTACCCTCCTTGAATTCCTTCTCTAGGTTTTGAACACAATCATCATAAGCATCTATTATATTTACATAGTCAGGTCATGGAACTAGTTTGGAAGGGAGCTGCACTAAGACTCTAGAATGAAGATCAACTATAATCACCTATGCTTCGTCAAATATTTCCTGTAATTTAACACCCGTGGGGAGAGGTTGAATTGTTCTAAATGAGATGAGGATTAAGATTTGAGCCAACAACCTTTGTCATGGTATCTATGTACAAAATCATTTCTTTTAATATTGCATTATGAGTGATAGTTCCTTTCCAAAGTATATGTTGATGGCTCTTTTTCGCTCATGTGTTGGCATTGTCATGATTCCAACACATGTCTTGAACATGCATTACATCCTCCCTTTACTGCATGGCTTATATCACATGTCACATGCTTATCATAGACAACTCAGTTTCATTACCTTGTAATATGGCTATTGTGGGAACCGATGATGTTGGTTAAAATTTTAGAATGAAATACTACCACGTCTTTTAACTCCATCACATCATTTGGAGGCTAATAACATGAATGCTTGGGGTGGATTGCATGTATATTATTTTCTAGCTCATTGCATTCCTTTGTTGAATATCTACATGTGCATTGATGATATGGCCTAGGTGCCATTCTTTCTTGGTAGCTTCATTACTATTGTAACATGCATTGGTCACGTTGTTATACCCTTGGATTTTTCAATGCCCCATGTGCTTTCAAACAATTGCTAGGTTCCAAGAACACACTGTAGCGAATGCATCCCATTGACACTCATATGTACATGAAGGTGTCATTGAATTATAACAAGGTTTCCCATGGTTATATGTGATATTGTACATATGGTGAGGAACCTTAATATATGTCAACCAAAAGGTCTTCATTCCTTTCTTTTTAGCTTGGTGTTTCCTTTGGAAGGGTCAACCTATAGTGGTCAAATAAAATACCTATAATGCCATATAAGAAGGTAAGATATTTTAACATGAAATAATCCTCTTTGAGATATAAGGGTGAGGTAATTAAAATAGCAAGCTTAAAATAAGGGCTATAAAAGATTCCTAAGAAAAATTTAGATGGCTTCACACATGCACTTCCTTTCATATTCCTTAAAGAAATTTTAATGCAATGTGAAGGTGGGACTTTAAGGATTCAATTTTGCACACACAAACAAAACCTTATCTTTACAGTATTTTAACTTAAGTTCCCTAAGAGACCTATTGGTTGTAGGTAACTTAAGTATGCCCAAAGATGCCTGACATGGTGTTGTAGCTAGAGTGCAAATGACATGTAATTCTTGTGAGATTGCATCCCAGAGGCCATAATTAGGTTGAAATATTAAGGGAACCTTTATTTCAACAATTTTAGGGTTTCAAGGATGCATGGGAGAGATAATGGCTTCATAAACCCTAATGAAGCTAGAGTGATGCCATGGCCATTACCACAATATGCCTTTACTCCACTATAATGCACATTGTGGAAAGGAAAAGGCTTGATGTTGCTTGAGACTCTGAATGCATTTTTAAAGTGACAAGCCTCCTAGAACCCTAATGTAAACATAAAGTCAATATCTGAGATAAAACATAATGGGTGGATGCAATATTCAATGCGTGAATGGGTGTACTGATAGGGTTTGATAAGAATGGTTCATGGGGAGATTGACCAATTTACAAGAAAATCATAACCATTAAGGCCTTAGACAAGAAGAGGGGGACCTGAAATATTTGGATGTACCCAAAAATTTTGGGTATCGTTGTAGTGCCTACAATAATTGGTGAACCACTAGTAAAATCCAACATCTCTACCTACGTCCCTAGAATAGATTAAGTCTCGTAAATTATGTAGGGAAGTATTGAAAAGATACTATGGGTACTCCTAAGGTTGCTTGACCTTTTATGGATATGTCCTTCCCCTGTGCCTTAGTTAGGTCATGCTAGTTATTAAACACGACATCAGAAATTCACACATACCAATAGTTAATGATGATATAGAGGACAAGTCAGAGGGATTATTGTACATAGAAATTTAAAGTGAATTTGTGGTGTTGTTCCGCTGCTAGCATGCCTATTCAGTACCCTGGTGGTGAGCACCAGTATTGCAGCAATAATGCTGCAACTCCTGGGCTTCCTACTTTACTCTTATCAACCCGGTAGTTCATAACAAACTTGGGAGCGACAGTGCTATATGCACAAGTACTAGTTCTTACTGCAGGCTGTCACTTGGTCAGCTGGCACAAGATTACTAGGAGCTCAAGCCAACTTCTATGAATTCCAGAAGAATCTCTATATGTGATGAAATAAAGGAATGCTTACTCTACAGAGGCTACTCTACTTGCAGAAAGGAAAAGAAGACTGAAATGTAAAGTAAACCTAGCAAACCCTACTTAACCGATTATTCCTACTTTTGTAGAAAGAAAGATGAAAACTATGAAATAAATGCCATTACCTACTCAAGGAAGTAAACAACATCTACTCAAACTATTTCTAGAAGGAAATGAGGAAAAAACATCTTTTTGGATTTTTATGTATTTTTATGTGAAATTGTCATGCATGTAATTTATTTGTTTGTGAATGTGGCAGCGATTAGGTGGTGATGGAGGGCGGTTTTGGGACTTGAGAGGATGTAGGATGGTGTGGATGGGTCCTAGGAGGTCTCAAGTGGCCTTCTCGAGGCTTTTCCTGCAATCAGACTTCAAAAAGAAGCCTACAAGAAAATCTACAGGAGGCTGCAGAGGATCTACTGGAGGTCTACAAGAGGATGACGAGCACAGTTTTGAAGGTTTTGAAGGTGGGAAAGTGGGTGGAAAGGGTTGCTGAAGGCTAGGATGATGTGTTAAGGTATCTAAGGTTCACCAAGAATTGTTGGGAGAGCGAAAGATGGTTGGAATTGTTCAAGGAAAGAGAGGAAAGTCTATGGGAAAAGTGCAAAAAACTAAGGCAGGTTTGTGAGGAACTTTGGGCGACCTGTGGGGCATAGATCAAAGAGAGATTGTGATGGCTGATTGGATGACTTGTTGTGAGAAGAGATTTGCTGCAAGAGAATTGAAAATCAAACAATGAGATTAAGAAAGCAAGGAAACTAGGTATATCAAAAACAGAATTTTGCATCAAGCTAGTCTAAACTCTGATCTATGAAAGTAAATGTTGAGAAATGCTACAAGGAAAGAAAGCATGGAAGGAAACTTATTGCAAAGACAGAAATGAGCATGGTGAAATAGATCTAAAGCAAAGCATTAACCTTTTAACAAACTACAACACTAGAAATCCTATGGAGAAGGAAAATCTGTGTTTTTGTGGCAGCAAGAGGGTCTTGGCCTCAGTTCATGGTCCCAAAGGGAGGAAAGGAGGCCAAGGCTCTGTTGATGGCCTTTTTGTATTTTCTTTCTATCACTGTTCAACCTGCTATAGAAAACTCAAATGGAAACAACCTTCTAAATTACCAAAGGCAACTATTCTTAACCAAGAAAGAAATTTATCTAACAACAACTAATCCATAAACTGAAACAAAGCATATAAATACAAACAAGAGAAGTTTGGCCACTTGTATTGGGCCCTAACCCAAGAGCTTCAGCCCTCTAAGGTAACTCAGTGCTAGCTCAAAAAGGATCTCATTTTTATTAACAAAATAATAATAGAATTACATGAAACTGTCAACAAAAGTAAGCTCGAAGTTGAGCAGAGCAAAGTTGTAACAAAAATTCGAAAATTTGACTAACTTCCTAATGAGGCCCTAGGCCTTTCTACTTATACAACTAAAGCTCCCAATAGCTTCCTTAAAATCAGGGAGGCTTGGCTCCCAAAACTCGAGATAAACATAAGTTATCCTCCACTTGCTTGGCTGCCTCCTAGTGCATTGATTTGGTTGTTTGTGCTCCGAGCTGTATGAAGGAGAATTCGAAGTGGGGAGTCATAAATGAGGGGGATACCCTCAAATAAATCCTCTCTTTTTTCCACTTCGAATTATTGCTGCCAATTGTCCATTAAATCTTTGACTTTTTCTTCAAAATTCAACAAAAATATGCATTAAACACATATTAGACTCCATGGCAACATAACCAACCCAACTCACTCCATAAGCATAAATATAATAAAAAAACATGCAATAAGCTAAGAGAATGGTTGATTAAACTATGTTAGGAGGCAAAATGAGCCCATATAATTACCCATTTATGGGGCTCATCATCACCCCCCTACTGAAGGTGTTGCTCATCCTCTGAGCAACTTAGTCCATCTCCTCATCTTTGATGGCCCTGGTGGCCTCCCTAACATCCCATGCTTCTGATGTGAGGTCCTCTTCTCTGTCATGGAATCCTACCTTTCTGTCCACCTCTTCCCACTGTTGTTGCTCTTCTTCCTCTTTTCTGCCTTCTAGCATGCCTAGCAGCAGTGGGGGACTCAATTTGAGGCCAATCCAATTGACCTTCAAATTCTGCATAGAGCACTTGTACAGTGGCACTCTCCTTAATGCTTCTTTCATCCTTGTTGGGGAGTGATACTCCCTGATCTGCAAACTGTGTGGTAGGGTGTTCCACCTCCTCATACAAGCATGAATACAGTCATCCCCAAGTAACCTTTCCATGTCCTCAAAATGTGCAATGGCTTGAGCCTGATCATTGATATACTTAGGGGCAATTTTGGGATTATTTGCAAGCAGTTGGTGTGTGCTAATGAGAGCCATGGGATCTGATGGCTCTGCTCTGATCATTAGGGGCTCATTCTTCTCCTTTATCATCAACTTCCTTATCTCTGCTACCCTTAATTCCTCATGATTCATCCATGATGCCATGGCCATTAGTTGCAGGTCCCCTAGCCTAGCATTGGGGTCCCACACATTCATGTCTATGAGGGCCATGTTATGCAAATAGAATTATGCTATTTTTGACTTGTATTCTGATGAACTTTGGTCACATAGGTCCATAAATTGTCTTTAATCTTGGAAATTCATTATGTCTCTCTGTGCCAAAGTCTTTATCTGAAACTACAGCCATTGGTCCTTGAGGTATAATCCATATGATTTTTGTTGGTGTTCTACATTATAGTGACTCCATGGACCAGTTGGCCATGCATGCCAATTGTGTCTCTTTTTCTTGCAGTTGTCTTTTTAGCAATTCATTTTCTGTTTGAATGTAAGTTCTTGTGATTGCTTCTCTATGTCTGACAACACTTAGTTCTCTGCCCATTTCTCTGAGTTGATTCTCCGTATGGCCAATATCCTCAACTCCCTTGGATTTGGAAATTTGCATCCACCTATGGCTTCTTATTCTTTCTTTCTCCAACTCAAATAAAAGTGGGATTGCAAATTTCTGTGGAATGATTCTTCCCCCCTCAAGAAGATTGTGGTAAGAGCCCAAACTAGGCTAGGGGTCAGGTTCTTGAGCCTTTGTTGCTTCCTCCTTTCCCTATGACTATCCTTCTAGTCTTTTTTCAAGTTTTTCGATCTCCTGTAGTCTTGACAGGGTCTCCTATAGAACAGTTTGTGCCTCCTGTAGGATTGTTTTTGAGTCCTGTAGTTCTACTTTTTCCTTCCATGTGGGAGATCTAAGAGTCCCCCTTTCATAAGTGATAGGTTCCTTGGAAGGCGACTCCTTCCCTTAGGCAGAGGGTGAATCTTCAATAACAATGGGCACTTTAGAAGAAGGCTGGGGTTTCCCTTGTTTGATCCTTGTGCTCTTCCTAGCCCTGAAATACATTGAGGTCTGCCTCTTCCTCTTTTGTTTTGGTTTAATTGGGGTGCTAAGGGCAGTGAGAGCAACTGTTGCCTCTCTTCTAGGGTCTCAGGAGACACCTCTATCTTTTCTACCCCTTTTTCTCTGTCTCTGTTGGTTTTGTTTCCTCCTGTTCTGTTTTGGTTTCTTCCTTCTCTGTTTTGGTTTCTTCCTTATTCCCTCCTTGTTCCTCAGTTTCCTCCCCTTCTCCCCCTTGCTTCTCTTCCTCCTCACTATCAGAAGGACTAAGATCATATGTGAGGGCCTTTATATCATCTTCTGCTGTCATGTTTCGGAAGATTTCCCATGCTATGGGGATTGTGAAGGTGTGGAGGGCTTCTTCCACTAACAATTTAATTAACCCATGGTGAGCCAGCTGTTCTGGACCTACTGCCTTCAACTTAATGCTGGAGTCTGTGACGGATTGCAGGAGAAAATAGGGGATGTTGAGTTTCTGGGGTGTTGGAGTGTCCATGCCATATCTCAGCTCATGGAGAGGTCTAAAGTGGTAGCCATAAACTATGTTATACCCCCCTTCACAGGAAATATATTTGATAATTTGGTCACTGATCTCATCCCAAGGGTAAGGTATGCTTGTCCTTCTATTTCCATTTTTTTCTTCTACAGGATGTTCATTGTTTTCGAAGAAGTTTTTCTTGGCAGACTGTCCAATTGGCTTTTCATCTTTGCTCTAAGGTAATCCAAGAGGAAGGGTGGTGACCCTACTAATAAATTCTGGGGTGATTTCCATGGAGAGACCTCTAAAAGTAATAGTGGCATGGGTCCTTGAGTGAGGGAATAAAGAAAGGGAAAACTCCTAAGCCACTTCTTCATCGAACCCTTGGAATTTCTCAAAAAATGGCATCCAATTTGCTCTAGTGAATATGGCTACTACTTTGGGATGTTCATGGAGCCTGGTTGAATTTGTGGGCTGCTTCCTCATGAATCCCCCTGTCATTGTGCTTATACCCCTTTTGAACACCCAAGGTAGAGATGGAGACAAGAATTTTGAAGAAATAAGGAAAACAAAGAAAAACTGTGTTTTTTTTAAAGAAAAAAGGCAGAAATTTTTTATGGAATTCCTCTTCTTTTATGGACTTAATTCCTCCTTAAAATTATATCATTCTTTGCACATATTGATAATCAAGGTGGGTATGCACAGAACCTACCTCCTCAAGCCAACAATTGAGCAAAAACCTCGTGTTTTCTCCTTAAAAACAGCTACTTCCCCTCCTATAGAACTGCCGATAGGTGCTCCTATAGAACTTGTAAGTGCTCCTGTAGAACGTCGATAGTAGGAGGATGCATGAAAGTGATGGAGAACGATGGTTTCGAGGCTATGGGGGTGACAAAGAGCTTGCTGCAGCTAAATGGATGAGGATGAAATGAAAGAAAAGGTTGTGAAGGAGTTTCGAGGAGGAGTACTTATTTCTTCTTTTAGATATTTCCAATGATGGGGCGAGCTGGCAAAAATGTACACTGCCATATTTGGACCGTTGGTCCCCACTTGCCTTTTCATCATGGCTCTTTCCCGAAATCACTTCCCATCATTGCATCAAAGTTTGCATGCCCTCCACTACCTATCCTTTAGATTTTTCTCTGAGTTGACTAGGCACACGTGTGGTGGCATCTCCGGATGAGTGCAGCCACCTGGATGAGGGTGGCCAGTTAACTGACCACCTTTTCTTGTTCAACCCTAACCATCTCATTTGCTTATGCATATTTTTAAATTACATAGATGCAACAGAGGAGAGGGTTAGTCACTTACCTGTGAGTCGAATGTATGTGTTGTGAGGTATTTTGGTTTCTTTTGCTGCTGCATGCTTGTATTTCCTTTGTTGCATGCCTGTATTCCCTTTGCTGCATGGTCTCTACTTTCTAATGTGTGGTTGTTTGTTTTGTGCAAGTATCCTTTGGCTGGATCTAGCTTTAGATGTCTCCTTCAATCCACTGGTTGCACTTCTTTTGCTGCAGTGGCTTGATTTTAATGGGATCAACTGCTATAGGAATTCCTACAGGAGCTCCTGTAGTTGCGTCTCCCTTTAAAATTCTTAGCTGATTTTTGTGCTGGGAGGGGTTAGGATGATACCAGGGATGTTGATGGAGATGGAGAGGTACTTGGTAAGCTGCAGGTGAGATTTCAGGTGGTGCTCCCTTTATTTTTTGTTTTTTTTTTTTTCTAAAAACTGGTTTTTGTGTCTTTTCGACATGAAGGAAAAAAAAATATGATGATGATGAGGTGGTGCAAGTGTGAGATGGATGGCAGGAGGGTGGATAGTTCTAGGAGGGTCAACATGCTCTTCATGAAACTTCCCAGCCCCTCAGGCTACTTCCTGGAACCATTTCTGGCTCTATGTGATTTCTACAGGAGCCTCCTGTAGAAAACACAGGGCCACCTATAGAACACACAATTTCGAAAAAAGAACACAGTGGGGTGGAAGAAAGGTTAGAAATGATGGAGAACAGTGTGGAGGAGATGAAATGGGCTTTGTGTCATCTTCTCTTGCTCCCTGTAGTCCTCCTGTAACCTGCAATGCACATTAAAATTCAATTTTCTTTTTCTTCTTTTCTCTGTTTTTTTTTGGAAAGACAACTAGGGTGCTCAAGGAGGTTTTCACCCTGATTTCCTACCCTAGGCACCTCCAAGGGAGTTTTTCACCCAAGGATCTTATTTTTTCTCTCTTTTTTTTGCATCACTGGGTCGCCTCAGAAGAGGTTTTCAACCCAATGATGGGACTCAAGCGCCTCATGGAGGTTTTCACTTGAGTCCTTATTATTTTTTCTTTTTTTCTCTGTTTCTTTAGTGTGTGGAGGCTGAGACATGCCCCACTACCATCACTATTTTATTCAGATCTTCAATGAACTCTCACTTGGAGAGGGGCTTCTTGTAAATTTTCAACCTATGTCCATTGACAAGCATGGGGATGGCTTCCTCATCAATGGTTCTGATCAGAACTGAACCATTGTCATTGCATTTTTCCATAGTGTAGGGTCTCAGCCATCTTGTCCTCAGCTTGCCCTTGAAGTCTTTATACCTTGAATCATAGAGTAGTGCCCAATCTCCCTCTTGGAATTGCTTCTCCTTGATATTTCTATCATGCCATATCTTCCTCTTAAACTTAACTACCTCTGTGTGGAGGAGCACCTGCAATCTTTGTTCATCCAATCCATTGAGCTGGAGTAGTCTTTCCTTCTATGCATGGCTGAGATCTAGGTCCAGCTGAGCTGCCATCCTTAGTGTATTGTACTCAAATTCTATTGACAGCAAAGCCTTCTTCCCATAGACCAGTTCATAGAGTGTGAACCCTGTGGTGGTCCTCCATGTTGTGTTGTAGGCCCAGGTGGCCTCAACTAATCGGTCTGCCCAATCTTTTCTACTGTTTCTCATTACCTTGGTCAGAATTCCTTCCAAAGCTCTGTTAGTGACTTCCACCTGCCCGTTGGCTTGTGGATGGTAAGGGGTGGAAGTCCTGTGCTTGATTGTATGATGTGTGAGTAGGTATTCAATCAAATTGGAAGTGAACTGACTGCCTTGATCTGTGACTAATTCTCTTGGATACCCGAACTTGTAGAATATGTTTTCTCTTAAAAACTCAGCTACTTTTTTCTCTGTTGCTGATTTGATCGCTTTTGTTTCTACCCATTTTGTCAGATAATCTGTGCACACAATGATGTATTACTTATGTTTTGAAGGAAGGTTGATAGGACCCACAAAGTCCATGCCCCACTTCTCAAATGGCTCGAAGGTCACTTGAGGTTGCATGGGCATCTCATCCTTTGGAGTAGGTTTCCCCATCCTTTGACACCAATCACATTGGCTGGTGTATCTCCTCACATCTTGATGAAGATTGGGCCAATAGTAGCCTGCTTGCAATATTTTGAAGGCAATCCTCTTTGCTGCAAAATGGCCTCCACATGGCCCGTCATGACAGGTCAGGAGAATTTCAAAAACTTCCTCCTCCCTGACACATCTTCTCAAGATCTGATTCGGGCCAAGTTTGAAGAGATTGCACCCAATCTAGGTGAAAGGGGTGCTTTTCTCACGATCTTGCTCTTCTCCTTTGAGGACAGGTGTGGTGGAAACTGTGTTGAAACCAAGTAGTTTGCTATATCAGCAAACCATGGGGAGTGTACTGAGATAGCAAATAGGTGTTCATCTGGCATTTGATCATCCACCATTCCTTCTTCACCTGTAGGCAAATTTACTCTAGACAAAAAGTCAACAACAACATTTTCTTTACCAGGCTTATCAACAATGGTCAAATCAAACTGCTGCAGTAAAAGCAACCACCTAATAATGCGAGCATTTACATCCAATTTGTTCATTAAATATCTAATTGTAGCATGGTCAGTGTGCACAAAGGTTTGGTAGCCTGTGATATAATGTTCGAATTTGTTTAAGGAATGCACTATAGCTAGGAGTTCCTTCTCAGTTACTATGTAGTTTAATTTTGCCTTTGACAAATTTTTGCTTATAAAGTATATGGCATAAGGTAACTTTTCATCAATTTGTCCTAAGGCTGCTCCTATTGCTTTGTTCGAGGCATCTATGTGAATGTGGAAAGGTAGGGCCCAGTTTGGGCCTCTCAGAGTTAGGGCAGTCACAAGTTTGCTTTTCAAGGTATCTAGGGCTTCTTGACAGTTTTCAATCCATATAAATTCGACATCTTTTCCTAAAAGTCCAAACAACGGAGAGGCTAACTTACTGAAATCTTTAATGAATCTTCTGTAATATCCAGCTAAGCCTAGGAAACTTCTGACATCTCTCACCTTTTGAGGAGGTGGGACCCTTTGGATGATGGCAACTTTGTTGGGGTCCAACTACAGTCCTTGTTGAGATATTTCATGACCTAGCACGGTCCCTTCAGTCATCAAAAATTCACATTTTTCTAGACTAGGGGACAGGTTCATTTCAATACACTTGTCCAAGACTTTTCCTAGGTTAGATAAAGCTTCCTGAAAGTTAGAACCATAAGGAGTGCAATCATCCATATATATTTCCACTGCATCATGAACCAGTTCATAAAATATACTCAATACTGCTCTCTAGAAAGTGGCTAGAGTGTTGCACAAACCAAAAGGAAGGACACTATATGCAAAGGTACCCCAAGGACAAGTGAAAGTGGCCTTATCTTGCTCTTCTAGGCTGATTTGAATCTGATTGTACCCGCTAAACCCATCTAGGAAGAAGAAAAACATTTTCCCCGCCAGACGATCTAACACTTGATCTATGAAAAGCAAAGGAAAATGGTCCTTTTTAGTGGCTTTGTTCAATTCCCGATAATCAACATAGATTCTCCACTTACCATTTTTCTTTGGGACTAGCACCAAAGGGGAGACCCATTCACTGTCAGAGGTGGGGTAGATGAATCCTGCATCAAGTAATTTTTGCAATTCTTCCTTAACAATGTCTTTAAGGGTTGGATTCATCCTCCTTTGAGGCTACCTGACTGGTTTGCAATCTTCCTTAATGTATATATGATGAGTACATACTGAAGGGTGCACTCCCTTCTTCTCTTTATAACTCCAGGCGAAGGCATCTAAATGTTTTCTCAATACGCTGCACAGCTCCTTCTCCTGGGAAGTGGATAGGGATGGATTGATTTTCAAGGTTCTTTCTGGGATAAACTCGATATTCTTAACATGGAGAGAGGTTAGGTCAGCCACACACAGTTCATTTAAGGGATTGTTTTGGGTTTCTTTCACTATGTCCTCTAATGGCAAGGTACTGTGGGGTGGATTCTAAATTAAATTTTCAATGATATCATCCTCATCTTGCGGTTTCCCCCCCATGGTGGTTTATAATGCACAAAGTGGTGCAGAATAGACTTCATCCTCATCCTCCTCCTCCAACCAGAGAGGTAGATCATGTTCTAGCAAGGGTTGGGCAGGAGGGTATAGGACTAACTGTTTGGACATATGCTCATTCTTGATGGTCATGTTCCCAGCCCGACAGTTGATATAGGCATCGACAGTAGCCAACCAGGGTCTTCCCAGGATGAGAGGATACCCAGTGAGCTTTGCCTTCGGCTAGAGAACCAAGAAATTAGCAGGGTACTCCCAAGAATCAATGGATACCATCACATCTTCCACAATCCCCTCAGGGGTCATGGTGGAGCGGTCTGCTAGCTGCAATGCTGTCGTGGTCTTCCTTAAGGAGCCCTAGAGGTAAAGTTTGATTATGGTGTCCTTTGTCATCACATTAATGGCAGCTCCCAGATCAATCAAGGCATGTGGGATCATGGTGCCATTGATGTGGACATCAACTACTGGGCTTCCAGGGTCCAGATATTTCGGACAAATTACCTGCCCCAACATTAGGTCAGACAGTTGTCCTATGACATTGATGGTTGGGGCAACTCTCTTGTGCCTTCCTGGATGCCTAAAGCACTTCTCTTTGATCAACCTATTGTAGATAGGCACATCTTTTATGGTTTGGAGAAGTGGTATCTTCACACATAATTGTTTCAATTCTCCCAGAAGTTCAGTTTCTTCTAGGGTAGGTTGTGTTGTCCTGAATAGTCTCTCAAGAAAGGGTGGAATTGCTTTAGGTTCACTTTCCTCTTTATCTTCCTCAACCTCCCTAGGGGGAAGCTAGCTATCTGGTAGAACCTTCCCAGATCCCAGGTTAATCTCCTGAATCTCCACAGCATAAGTAGGGCATGATGGTTCCCCATTGTATACTTGTTGAGCCTGTCGTTTGTTCAGGTTCGGGTTCGGCTGGGCAGACATTTGGGGTTGCCTTGGAGGACCAGGAGGCAATGGTTTTGGTTGAGCAGGTGGTGGAGGCAAAAGAGCGAGAGGAGAGTTGTACTGGGGCCTCCACCCCTAATGAGATGCATTCCACTAAGGTTGTGAGCATAGGATTGAAATGAATGAGCGGCTGGTTGGGCATGATATTGAGATGGATAGGACCAAGGAGGAGGCGTGGACCAGGAAGGATGAGCAGGAGGGCCCCAAGAAGGTATGTAAGTGACTTGGTTAGGGTTTTAGTATTCCTGAGATGTCCCTTGGATCCCCTGCTGGTATGGTCTAGGTCCATGCGGTCTCCTTTGGTTCATGAAATAGAGTGGTTCAGTGGCTCCTTCGGCCCCTTGGCATACAGCTTTAAGTCCAGGCAAGGAAGGGCACTTATATATAGAATGATCTTCTTCACAGACTAAACAAACCTCTATAGAGTTCAATGGACATTCGTTCCTAGGATGCCTCCTGGTACACCTAGGACAAAAAATGGCCAAAGCCCTCTCTGCTTCTTCTTGTTTCCTTTTGATACGCAAGGTATCCATTTGCATGGCAAGAGTCTGCAGCATCCCACTCTTGAAGTCTTCCAGCATGTTTCCAAGTTCACCTTTGATGGATGAATTGGATGAGGAGGTACTAGCTATGGGTTGACTCCCCCTACCTCTTTTTCTGGCTGCTCTAGAATGGTTTCTAAAAATAGTCTTTATGTCCTCATAAGGTAGTTGGTAGATGTCTCCCCTGACCGGTAAATGGAGGGTGTCTAGGAGGTCTTCTGGAATTCCCTTGAGCAGGACCAACTTCAGAGATTCAGGGTCAAGTGTGCACCTGACCCTTTTGTAACTGAGCTAGAACCTCTCTTCATAATCTTCCAAGGATTCATCACTTCCCATGGTCATTTGGAAGATTTCTTCCTTGGAATCTTTTGACCTACAGTAGTCTCGATATTTGTCATTAAAGGCATGTTGCATCTGAGCCCAAGTTGTGATGCTATTTCCAGGTAACCCCCATGAACCAACTCAATGTTGCATCCTTGAGAGTAGAAGGGAATAGTTTCAATTTTTTCTCATCTTCTGCATAGTCACAGGTTCAAAAGATGACAACAAAATCAAACAGAAAGGTGTCAGGATCTTCTGTAGTCAAACCATGGAAGTGAGGTAGGGCTAAGGGACTTATATTCTTCATTTTGGTGTCCCCATTGGTCTCCCAGATGGGAAAGGTACCCTCTATTCTTTCTCCATTCCCCCTAGCATTTTTGTTTTCAGCCATTGTCTCAGGAGGGATGTTTTCTTCTTCTTCTTCCCCTATAGGTTTTTCAAATATCTCTAGTTGTTCACCTAAAGGCTCTTCTTGATCACTGCCACTGAAGAAGAGAGAAGGTTGGCTATGTGATTTAGTGGGGGTGTTGGGCAAGAATTTTCCTGAATTATCTCTGTTCCTACGAGGCATGAAAAGAAATCTTTTTGGTTAATTTTTGTTTTTTTCACTTCTTGTACCTGCAAAACTGAAATTGATTGAATAAACAAATTGCAACTAGCTGAAATGAAATTATAGAACTGAAAAGGAAAGCAAATGAAATGCAGAACTGAAAGTAAGGAAATGACTAATCTACTTCTGCTAAAATGAAGTTGCAGAATTGAAATTGCAGAACTGAAAAGAAAACCAAATGAAATGTAGAACTGAAAGCAAGGAAATGACTAATCTACTTTTGTTGAAATGGAAATTGCAGAATTAAAAATGAAAGCAGGGAAATGCGGAAACTGAAAGAAACAACTACTCTAATTTTGCTGAAATAAACTACTTAGCAGAATGTTGCGAGAGAAAATAGAAGAAAGCAGTAATCACAAAATACTCTGACACTTCGCCGGCAATGGAGCCAAAAAGTGGTGAGCATTAGTATTGTAGCAATAATGTTGCAACTCCTGGGCTTCCTACTTTACTCTTATCAACCCGGTAGTTCGTAACAAACTTGGAAGCGACGGTGATGTATGCACAAATACTAGTTCTTACAGTAGGCTGTCACTTGGTCAGTTGGCGCAAGATCACTAGGAGCTCAAGCCAACTTCTATGAATTCCAGAAGAAGCTCTATATGTGATGAAGAAAGGAAAGCTTACTCTATAGAGGCTACTCTACTTGTAGAAAGGAAAAGAAGACTGAAATGTAAAGTAAACCTAGCAAACCCTACTTAACCAACTAATCCTACTTTTGCAGAAAGAAATATGAAAACTATGAAATAAATTACATTACCTACTCAAGGAAGCAAACAACATCTACTCAAACTATTTCTAGAAGGAAATGAGGAAGAAACATCTTTTTGGATTTTTATGTATTTTTATGTGAAATTGTCATGTATGTAATTTATTTGTTTGTGAATGTGGCAATGATTAGGTGGCGATGGAGGGAAGTTTTGGGACTTGAGAAGATGTAGGATGGTGTGAATGGGTCCTAGGAGGTCTCAGGTGGCCTTTTGGAGGCTTTTCCTGCAATCGGACTTCAAAAAGAAGCCTACATGAAAATCTACAAGAGGCTGCAGGGGATCTACAGGAGGATGCCGAGAGCAGTTTTGAAGGTTTTGAAGGTGGGAAAGTGGGTGGAAAGGGTAGCTGAAGGCTACGATGATGTGTTAAGGTGTCTAAGGTTCACCAAGAATTGTTGGGAGAGGGAAAATGGTTGGAATTGTTCAAGGAAAGAGAGGAAAGACTATGGGAAAAGTGGAGAAAACTAAGGCAGGTTTGTAAGGAACTTTGGGCGACCTATGGGGCATAGATCAAAGAGATATTGTGATGGCTGATTGGATGACTTGTTGTGAGAAGAGATTTGCTGCAAGAGAACTGAAAATCGAACAACGAGATTAAACAAGCAAGGAAACAAGGTACATCAAAAACAGAATTTTGCATCAAGCTAGTCTAAACTCTGATCTATGAAAGTAAATGCTGAGAAATGCTACAAGGAAAGAAAGCATGGAAGGAAACTTATTGCAAATATAGAAATCATCATGGTGAAATAGATCTAAAGCAAAGCATTAACCTTTTAACAAACTACAACACTAGAAATCCTATGGAGAAGGAAAATCTGCGTTTTTGTGGAAGCAAGAGGGTCTTGGCCTCAGTTCATGGTCCCAAAGGGAGGAAAGGAGGCCAAGGCTCTATTGACAGCCTTTTGTATTTTCTTTCTATCACTATTCAACCTGCTATAGAAAACTTAAATGGAAACAACCTTATAAATTACCAAAAGCAACCTATTCTTAACCAATAAAGAAATTTATCTAACAGCAACTAATCCATAAACTGAAACAAAGCATATAAATACAAAAAAGAGGAGCTTGGCCACTTGGATTGGACCCTAACCCAAGGGCTTCAGCCCTCTGAGGTAACTCAGTGCTAGCTCAAAAAGGATCTCATCTTTATTATCAAAATAATAATAGGATTACATGAAACTGTCAACAAAAGTAAGCTCGAAGTTGAGAAGAGCAAAGCTGTAATAAAAATTCAGAATTTTGACTAACTTCCTAATGAGGCCCTAGGCCTTTCTACTTATACAACTAAAGCTCCCAACAGTTTCCTTAAAATCAGCAAAACTTGGCTCCCAAAACTCGAGATAAACATAAGTTATCCTCCACTTGCTCGGCTGCCTCCTAGTGCATTGATTTGGTTGTTTGTGCTCCGAGCTGTATGAAGGAGAATTCATAGTGGGGAGCCATAAATGAGGGGGATACCCTCCTATAAATCCTCTCCTTTGTGCACTTTGAATTATTGCTGCCAATTGTCCATTAAATCTTTGACTTTGTCTTCAAAATTCAACAAAAATCTGCATTAAACACATATTAGACTCCATGGCAACATAACCAACCCAATGCACTCCATAACCATAAATATAATCAAAAAACATGCAATAAGCTAAGAGAATGGTTGATTAAACTATGTTAGGAGGCAAAATGAGCCCATATAATTACCCATTTATGGGGCTCATCACCTAGTGAACTCACTAAAGGAATCATGAACATTGCTTCGTTTCCTGCAGGCATGTTTAGTACCCAAGTGAAGTTTCTTACATTACCACCCTGTGTAAGAATCCTTTGTTGATTCTTTACCCTTTGTTTAATTGATTTAAATTTAGTGTGCGCATTGGCATCATTTATTAGGCGTTTATTTTCACCAGGGAAGATGATTGATCCAAACTTATTTTATGGGCAAAAGAGGTTGCTTGTTTCTTGAAAGAAACTGAAATATTTTCTGGTTAGGTTCTGCTCTCATGCACTGCTTCCACATCATATCCCTAACTGACAAGTGGATAGTGAAAACATACTAGGAAATACTCAATATTGTGCTAGATACAGGGTTTAGGTTACAAATATAGGTCAATTCAAGTTATTAGGATTCCCACACATACATTATTATATTTTCCTAGGTGACAAGTCAAACTCATAGGAGATATTCAAGATGTAATTTTGATAACTAATTCTATGGGAGGCTTCCTCTTGGAGAAGTCATCACAAGCACATGCAACCATTAGGTTTAGGGTTTCATGCTTCAACAGTAGGGAAAAGTGACCAAAAAATCTCTTCTAGGGTTTCAACATGTGCAAACTAGTAGAAGAAAGCTCATCATGACATGTAAGGTTTATAGGAGGAAGACTTGAGAAGGCTCATGTGGTCACATGTAGTGTAGAGATAAAATTCAATGTTTTATTTCTATGTGTAGTGTATGTTATGGAAAGACATGGATGCATGATGTAATGCAACAGAATAAACTACATGCAATATAGGAAACAATCCAATGTAATGTAACAGAAATCAGATAATGCCAACTAAGTCATGAAATGCTTATGTAGAAATCTAAATTGTAAGCAATAAAGAACACGCAACCAAAGCATATCTAAAACATAAATCCATAAAGAAAATCCTAGCAAGAAAACCATAATTAGATATCTTTTACAAGTAAACCCTAATCAAAAAACTCTAAACTAGCCTAAACCTAAAACCCTAATTTAACTAGATAGGAGGACAGTTATTGTGAAATCTAACTTGTAATGCAACCACCATAGCAGTTCTCGACCTACAAAAACAAATATGTTGACGATTAGAACTAGTATAAATAATTATGCAAAAACAACAATGCTTACCTGTGAAACATGCACAACAACAAGAAGGCCACCCATGTTGGTAGGAAAACATGCCATAAAAATAATTTTTAAGCGAATATTCCACCCTATCCTAGTAAAAATAATGATAGGTTTTTAAAACCTGGACATCAAGCCATAATATGCATTCATTTTTTCTTAACCCTAAATCAAGTGCAAGAGAGAAAAGATGTCACCCACTAGTAGAGGAATTTACCATATAACATTCTTTGAGCTAGTCAAAAATATTATCATGATATTTAGGATAATCCACTTGATGACCCTCATAATTTTCTATAAATTGACATCCATCAAGTGAAATTGAGATAGGAAAGGATTCTAGAGTGGAAACCCTAATTTCAAAAAATCTAATTTGAGGTTGTTCGAGGATTTTGTCAAGGGGGTGAGGACCTCACATAACCATTGGTGAGAGATAAAGTGCCTCACTATCCTGACATACCTTTGAACACTTAAATGGAATATCATTGAATATGGGTGGTTTCGTAAGATCGACAGATGAATGCATATGGTCATCATCAGTTATGACAAGAAAATCATTAATGAAAATATTGTTGGTTTGATCAGATGTTCTAGTATGGATTGAATGGTTGTCCAAAATATCAGATGGAGACAAATCACTAGGATGAATCCCAAGAAATAATTAAGTAATGTGGTTCCCTTTCTCACAAACAATGGAATGCAAGGAAACTCCATCTGGGACCTGATTAGAATCGACACCAACTAGGAAAGTATTAGAAGGATTTGAAACAATGGTTATTGTACTCTTTTTAATAAAAAAATTAGGGTACAAGGAGTATTACATATCACAATCTTCCAAAAATGAGTTGTCATCTAGTAAGATGGTGTTGAGAGAGTGTTGTAGCCACAACCACCACCCTATTAAAACCTGCTCTGGTGGCAAATTTGAATGGGTCCCCTAGACATTTGATCTTTCGTTTCTTACTGGAATCTCTGCAGAATGATTTATTTATAACTCAGTCTAGCCCTTCATTCATATCCATTCATCAGGACTTATTCAATCCTCATAAACCTTCATGGTACTCTATACCCGCACATATAACCAACCCCCACTCTCTACTATAGTTGTATTTGGACTCAACCCACAAAACCTTCTATCACGTCTTTATTTCTATTACAACGCTTTTATAATAGAAATACTCTGCAGGCATACATAACTTACCTTTTTTCAGGTTTCCTCGGTCTTTACACATTTCTCGATGCATGCCTTTATCATTGTCGCAATCTTGCAATTTCTGCATCCACACTACACATTCCTCTTTTGCATATGATATGTGATGACCTCTCAAACTTTAAATGCAATTAACCACGTCCATAACCTATTGGGTCTATCATTACATCGCATATCACATTTTGCATTGGGTAAGGGCTAAGGTCTATCTCCCATGAATAATTTCGATGTGATCAGGCCTCCAATCACATCGAACCTCGCAATCGGCACTTTCAACTAGTGTATCGGCCCAAGATTCAACATTCTGCGATATGGCGGAGCCACAAGGATTATTAAACGCAACACATATTTTTCAAGTCCAGCCCATCGCAAATCACATTCGGCGGAACCAGTGGTGATGTTGCATGTGACTGCCCGCTGTGATGTGCGATTACGACTTGATCGCATCGCAACCTTGGCTGAACCAAGGGCCGATTCTGTCACACTTGCTCCTTTTTTATTTCAATATGCCTTTATCGTATCTCCCTCTTACTTTTACCTCTTTTTATACCATCAAGTGATTCTGAAATAAAAATTGAATATTATAGACAACAAAAATGCTTGATACTATACAGAGAGCTCCCAGTTACATAGTCCATCTCTTTATAAAAGTTTTAATGGGGGCAAGATTTGTTTTTTTGGGCATTTCTTTCATATTTTTCATAATCATAGCTAATGTTAATTATTTCTGCATGCGAGGATCAAGAGAAGAAAAGCGAGATCGAAGAGCAGACGCGTAAGCATCAGGAATGGTTGTGGGTAAAGGAAGCATGAGCGGATCCAAAGAGTTTATATATACGGGTGTATTCTATTTAAGATCCAGCCTAAGGTGTTCACGGTTGGGTTTCCATGTGTTTCCTATGTATTCCGAAAGTTATGTTGTCCCGGGGTTTATCATGAACAGATGACACGCAGCCATTCTCCTTTCCATCGGCATCCATTCATTTCCCCCAGGAAATAAAATGCTCTAGCAAATGTGGCCTCGACGTGTCAGTGGTTTCACCGACTGTTCTACGTCTGTATATTTTAATTTGTATATTGAAAAGGGCAGGAAGGTGGAAAGTCAGGGGAAGACGGAGGGTCAGTTTCTTTCTGCATAAGTATTACCTCCGGAGATGGAAAAGGGGCTTTTTGAGGGGCAAAACAGGGTTTGATTTATTTTGCTAATAAAGAAGACTGTTTGGGTCAAGAAGAAGCCTTTTTTCAGATTCATTTTCCTTTTTTTATGTTTGGAATCAGGTTGTTGTGACTGGTATGAGGATATATATGTTTTGTTTTTGTGCACAGTGATAACACACAGCTTATGACTAGTCTTGGTTATTTGAATATAATTCGTTATCATGGTTAACTCATGAGCGGTCTCCGATTCGAAGCTACATTAAACATCAGTTGCAAGTTTTTTTTGTAGAAACAGGAATTTGTATTATTGTATGAATAATTAGATTGCAATTAAGCTTAAATACAACCTTGTTCATCGGTGAACTTAGTAATTGATTTATTTGGACTTGGAATCTATATATGATGTTAAATCTCTTTTATTATGCTCCTGCAGGATAGATTGGAATAGTTAGGACTAGCATAATTAGGTAGAATCAGTGTAGATAGGACTTGATACATATAAGTTAGCTATTTCTTTTGTTGATTTAATGGAATTATTCCTCCAGGGAGCAATCTTTCAACACCTATAATAGTTTACAGGATCCTTTGAAACCTGTTGGAACTAGCCATTCCAAATGAAAGCAGATCTAATCAGGGTTTGCGATCGGGTTGGTTCCCCTTTGTTGGCATAGCGAAAATTCATCGTTTCAACAAATTTGGCACTAGAAGGATGGCTTGAACCGCCATCCACACCTTTCAGGATTTCATCTATAAACGTCGCGCATGGATCTATGGATCGTAAAGGTTGAAAAGATCCTTTCGCCCATTTGGAAGAGCCTCATTTCGAAGAAGCAGAGGTCCCACTAAGTCCCATGTTTGGGTCAACCAAGGAAGAGAGACTATGGGAGTATCTTGTCATTCAGGAACAACCAGTCAGAGTACTTACTCGTGCTTACACTTGTTCCCTATCTCAATTCCCCATCTTTCATTCTTTACCTCTGACAACTAAAAGAAAGCTAAGGATCTGTCCCATAAACGACGAGACATCTACAGCCCCTTCTCTTGAAGATATTGTGCTACAGTCCTTGCAAAGTATCGACACTCCTTGGGAAGAAATTTGAGAGGATCCCCTCTCTAAAGGTAATCCCTGGCTCGATTTGGGAAATCCTAACAGAGAACACCCAGGGGAAACCTTCAACCAGAACCTCCCTAACCATAATATGGCTAACGTTCCTCCTCCACGTGGGAATCAACCTCCACTGCCTCCTCCAGGTGGGAATCAACCCCCACCTCCTCTAGGAGCACTCCCTCCCTAGCTTGCACAGGATGTCGTAGCGGTACCTAGTTAGCAACATGACTTACCCAAGAACGCAGAAAGAGTATTGCCTAAATTTGACCCTCAGCGGGGAGACATTACTGATAACCATATTTACTCTTTCTTCTTAGCCGTGCACATGTTGGGGGTAGCTGATGAAGATGTGGTATGTCGCTTGTTCCCTTTTACTCTGATTGGTACGGCTTCCACATGGTACTTTAGCTTGAGAATAGGATCGATCACCTCATGGGGTGCCTTTCAGCAGGCCTTATTAGACAAGTTTAGCGATGACAAAACACCTACGGCCTTAGTTTTAGAACAATCCCGTTTAAAAATGGAAACCAAAGAAAGGGTCAAGGATATTAACATCCGGTTCAACACTTTGTTCAACGGAATCCCGGCTAATGCTAGACCTACTGATGAGGTGCTCATGGAATTCTACATCACTACTCTCTGTGTCCCTACCGCTATGTGGGTTAAAAGGAGCAACGCACAAACCTTACAGGGTGCTATCGATGAAGCAGTAGGAAAGAAAGCATCTCAGTCATCCAAGAAGAATAATGGGAGTGATAACAAAGTGGCTGAGATCAAAGAAAAGGACACCACAGATGTGGAAGGTTTGCATCGGATCATTAAGAAATTGACAAACACAGTCATCGATATGAAAAGGAATTTTGGAGAGAGTACAAATGGGAATGGAGGAGATTACAACAACAGAAAATCCTTCAAACCTTTCTATCGTAAGAAGACAGAAGGTGGTCATGGTCAACTTGCATTGACTACTCCACCCAATGAAGGGATTTTAAATATGGAAGATCGGGCTCTTATCGGATCACTTCTTACCAAAGAAGAACCTATTATAGAGCTGAAGCTAGAACTAGAAGATGAGGAAGAGTACCAAGTAGAAGAGCCTTGGACGAGGTATCTCAAATCAATGTACTATGGGGTTTATTTACAAATGGGAATGATGATGATGAAGGAGATAGTACAGCAGAAATCCACACTAATGAAATCCGCACATGAAGTAAAGGGCCACTTGTGAGTGTGATGAAGCCTGTAGACCAGACAAAGAAAGATGTTCGCCCTTCAAAGGCATCCGCTCCCAAGTTTCCTATTGAGAAGAATAAACCTAGTGGTGATTCCAAGAGCATTCCAGTCGTGAACTATCCAGAGAAAGATAATACATCTCCAAATGCAATGAAGGTGACTCCAAATGGTAAACTCCCACTGTTAGGGTCCCACCCTAACCCCCTTATTTATGTAATGGGATCACGTCATAGTCAAGAGTCAATAAAGCCCATATTAATAATTGTAAGTGGTTAATCCACAATTAATGACGGAACCACAGTTAGTTGCAAATGGGCCGTAGTATTAGACAGATGGTATTAA
This sequence comes from Pinus tabuliformis, assembly GCA_031772625.1. Classification (NCBI taxonomy): domain Eukaryota; kingdom Viridiplantae; phylum Streptophyta; class Pinopsida; order Pinales; family Pinaceae; genus Pinus; species Pinus tabuliformis. The sequence goes on from CM062811.1 coordinate 460,277,259, forward strand.
TAAAACCCACGGTATTGGCCCGTGGTATTGCATGTATGAGTCATATATAAAGGATAGAGACTCCCTGCGAGGAGCATCGCGTCTTATTTTATAGTCGAGCTCTGCTCTATTGGAGGTTGCCCCCTTGAAGAGGCAAGTGAACATTACTCTCTGAATAATAAAATCATTGCTATTCTGTGTTCTGGGTATCTTTTCTTCACATATTCTGTATTGGGTATCATTTTTCAGGTTAAGAGCATAACAAGTGGTATCAGAGCACTTTCCAGGGCTGGTGGGATCTCCATTTCTTAGCAAAAAAAAATTTTGGCTAGAGATGTGTTCCGGCGTCTTTAAACCACAGGATCTGTCGTTGAGCGCATAAACCTGCGGATTTGGGGAGGCATGCACGCAGGAAATACAAGAGGTGGTCACGTCTGTTGGACTCCCTTGTAACCCCTGTGGGTACCCCTTCGAGTAGTAGCGCATTAGACAGAACCGCGCACGGATTGTCTTCCATGTACCCTCTGGGTATATTGGAAGCCCCCTAGGCTCCCTTGAAACCTCGCCATAGATAAACCGTCGGCCGTCTTGCGGCTACAGTACACCAAGAACAGCACTCGGGGAGATTACTCGCCCGTACGATAGGGTAGTCGGGTTGTACGGCTAAGGGTACGGTCGATCCTCCTCAGTTAGAGCCCTGAAACATTGGGCCGAGTACTACTACCAGACCCTTATGTATATTGCGATCTGTAGCACCTGACACTCCTCAAGACCATAGTTCCCTTTTTCTATCAGGGGATCACACAGCATCTCTTCCAGACCCGCTTGTGCAAAAGGGTGCAGCAGCAGCAGACATCAGTCCCGCAGTTCGCAGATCAGCCATTCTGATCAGATCCATCAGATCCGCAAAAGCAGTCTGTTCTACCATCAGATCCGCCATTCAGATCTCTCAGATCCACCAGATCAGAGTCGTTGTGAAGGGTTCCTATACAGGGGTATAATTTTCACAGGACTTTTGGCCGCATTGACATTTTGAGGATTTGGCCACTATAGTATTGATAAGGAAGGAGTAAAACTCCGTTAGGAGTTTTCAGAAAAAAAAAAAAAAAAAAAAAGGCGCTTATTGATGATCTAGCCCATCAGAATCAGGACGACGATCTGAGCACGGTGGTACCATTCAATTATTAGTGAAAATTTTTTAGGCGGTCCCAAATTTTCATCAAGTTGGTGTATGGTAGAAACTAGAGCTCAAGCGATGGCCAATGAAAGGATCGACAAACTTGAAGAATCCATGCACTCCCCCACCCTTCAGCTTAACGGACTAAGTAGCCAGGTTGCGCAACTCATCCCGAAGGACAAGGAGCAAGCCCACGAGGAGGCGTATAATGGCAATGGATACAATGAGGGTGAGTCTAGCCACTCTCCTCACGTCTAGCACACCCACCAACCACCCAGTCAGCGACCTCCCAAGTTGGATATGCATAAATTTGACGGTTCTCACCCGTCGGCATGGATAGCACAAATGGACCAGTATTTCAAATTGAATCGTATCTTAGATGATGCGACTCAGCTTATGTTGGGGAGCATGTACTTGGACAATGAAAGGTGGCAATGGTGGGAATGGCATCAACGTTGCAATGGACCTTTTAGGACTTGGACCCAATTTACAAAAGCTCTTCAAGGCCGCTTTGAACAGGAGGACTCTTTTTTGGGTCGTCTTACTAAGCTCCGACAGACTGGTACAGTGGATGAATATATTACAGCTTTTGAAGCCTTAGCCTTCAGCACTTGGGGTCTCTCAGATGCGTTCTACACGGAATGTTTTATCAGCGGTCTTAAAGAAGCCATCAAAGCTCAAGTCCTACTGCACCACCCTCCCACATGGACGGAGGCTTGCAAGGTAGCTCGTAACGTGGAACGTGCATTAGCAGCCCAATACAGTCGCCCAAATTTCCCCGCTAAAGGTCGCCCCCCACAGGCTCACAACACGACTCAAACACTTAAGGTCCAAAAGGTGTCACCTGCGGAAATGGCCGAAAGAAGAAAGCAAGGACTACGTTACTACTGTGATGAAAAATACTCCCCAGGTCATAAATGCAAGGAGCCCAAATTTTTTCAAATAGAAGCCACTAACTACAGCTCAACAGAGGAAGATCCACCACTTGAGGACCATGAGGCGCTAGAAGAAGACAACCAACAGGACAATGTCCATGACGAACCAGTTATTTCGCTGCATGCGTTGGCAGGGATTTCTTCCCCTCAAACTCTCAAAATCAGAGGTTTTATTAAACATCGCCCAGTAGTAGTTTTGATTGATAGTGGAAGTACACATAATTTCATCCATCAAAAAGTCGCAGAAGCAGTGCATTGTTTTGTACGCGCAGTTTCTAACTTCCAAGTTCAAATTGTGGATGGAGGCACAATGAAATGTGAAGGCCGCTGTGAAAATGTCAAACTTCAAATGGGGGATTATCAGTTGAAAACCCACATGTTTGCCATACACATGGGGGGTTGCGACATTGTCCTCGGCGCTGAATGGCTCCACACTCTTGGGCCAATCACAATGGATTTCCAGGAATTATATATGAGTTTTAAGCAGAACAACTACACACATACCCTCCGTGGACTCCAGGCAGGAGCCCCCTCTATCATCAGCTTGCATAGGATGGAAAAATTGTTAAAAAAGGGCAATCATGGAGTTGTAGCTCAATTTAATGCCATCCAGGCAGTCGAAACAAAGCCTCTGCCAATTCATCCTGAGATGCAACAGATTTTAAATAACCATCTGCCGGTCTTTGACAAGCCTCATGAGCTTCCACCCTCGCGAGGGGAACATGATCATAGCATCACCTTGGTTCCAGGGGCTCAACCCCCAAATGTGCGCCCATATAGATATCTGTTCACCCAAAAGAATGAAATAGAAAAAATCATCAAGGAACTTTTGGAAGCAGGTGTCATTCGTCCCAGCATTAGTCCTTATTCATCCCCAGTGGTCATGGTGCTCAAGAAAGATGGGGAGTGGCGGATGTGTCCCAAATTCAGGGCCCTCAATAAGTTGACAGTCAAAGATAAATTTCCCATCCCGGTGGTTGATGATTTGCTGGATGAACTCAATGGGGCTCAATTCTTCACTAAGCTAGATCTTTGCTCATGCTACCACCAAATTCGCATGAAGGAAGTCGACATCCCCAAGACTGCTTTCAGAACTCATGAAGGCCATTATGAATTCCTGGTCATGCCATTTGGTCTTTGTAATGCCCCCTCTACTTTTCAGAGCCTTATGAACCACATTCTCAAACCATATCTCAGGAAATTTGTCCTTGTCTTCTTCGATGACATCCTCATCTATAGTTGCACTTGGGCCGCACATCTTCAGCATGTAGATCTACTCTTGCAACTCCTTCGCAAGCATAAATTATTTGTCAAGATGTCCAAGTGTTCGTTTGGCATGGCAGAAGTAGAGTATTTGGGCCACATTGTGGGGCGTGAAGGTGTCAAGGTGGACCCCAAAAAGATCCAGGCAATGCAGGAATGGCCTCAACCTAGGACTTTGAAGAGCTTGAGAGGATTTTTGGGTCTCACAGGCTATTATCGTAAATTTGTCCGCAAGTATGGTCGCATAGCGAAGCCCCTCACCCAACTCCTAAAGAAAAATTCATTCTTCTGGAATGAGGAAGCACAATAGGCCTTTACAGCTCTAAAAAATGCCATGTGTTCCACTCCAGTCTTAGCACTCCCTGACTTCACCAAATCTTTTGTCATTGAATGTGATGCTTCGGGTACAGGTATTGGGGCGGTCTTAATGCAGGAAGGGCAACCGTTGGACTTCACAAGCCAACAACTCAGTGGGAGGAATCTGGGCCAATCTACCTACGAGAAGGAAATGATGGCCATCTTTCATGCAGATGAGACCTGGCGACCTTACTTATTGAGGCGACGTTTCCAAATCCGCACAGATCATCACAGTCTTAAATATTTTTTGGAGCAACACCTATCCTCCCTACAACAAAATAAATGGCTAGCCAAAATGCTGGGATATGATTATGAGATCATTTACAAGAAAGGAAAAGACAATAGTGTAGCAGATGCATTATCTCGCCAACTTGAGGAGGAAAGTACTCTGCTAGCAATTTCGCTCCCCATTCCAGAATGGATTGAAGAGGCTCGCAGGGAATGGTGATCTTCTGGGGTGCTTATTGGTGATCTAGCCCATCAGAATCAGGACGACGAGCTGAGCACGGTGGTACCATTCAATTATTAGTGAAAATTTTTTAGGCGGTCCCATATTTTCATCAGGTTGGTGTATGGTAGAAACTAGAGCTCAAGCGATGGCCAATGAAAGGATCGACAAACTTGAAGAATCCATGCACTCCCTCACCCTTCAGCTTAACGGACTAAGTAGCCAGGTTGCGCAACTCATCCCGAAGGACAAGGAGCAAGCCCACGAGGAGGCGTATAATGGCAATGGATACAATGAGGGTGAGTCTAGCCACTCTCCTCACGTTTGGCACACCCACCAACCACCCAGTCAGCGACCTCCCAAGTTGGATATGCATAAATTTGACGGTTCTCACCCGTCGGCATGGATAGCATAAATGGACCAGTATTTCAAATTGAATCATATCTTAGATGATGCGACTCAGCCTATGTTGGGGAGCATGTACTTGGACAATGAAAGGTGGCAATGGTGGGAATGGCATCAACGTTGAAATGGACCTTTTAGGACTTGGACCCAATTTACAAAAGCTCTTCAAGGCCGCTTTGAACAGGAGGACTCTTTTTTGGGTCGTCTTACTAAGCTCCGACAGACTAGTACAGTGGATGAATATATTACAGCTTTTGAAGCCTTAGCCTTCCGCACTTGGGGTCTCTCAGATGCGTTCTACACGGAATGTTTTATCAGCGGTCTTAAATAAGCCATCAAAGCTCAAGTCCTACTGTACCACCCTCCCACATGGACGAAGGCTTGCAAGGTAGCTCGTAACGTGGAACGTGCATTAGCAGCCCAATACAGTCACCAAAATTTCCCCGCTAAAGGTCGCCCCCCACAGGCTCACAACACGACTCAAACACTTAAGGTCCAAAAGGTGTCACCTGCGGAAATGGCCGAAAGAAGAAAGCAAGGACTATGTTACTACTGTGATGAAAAATACTCCCCAGGTCATAAATGCAAGGAGCCCAAATTTTTTCAAATAGATGCTACTAACTACAGCTCAACAAAGGAAGATCCACCACTTGAGGACCATGAGGTGCTAGAAGAAGACAACCAACATGACAATGTCCCTGACGAACCAGTTATTTTGTTGCATGCGTTGGCAGGGATTTCTTCCCCTCAAACTCTCAAAATCAGAGGTTTTATTAAACATCGCCCAGTAGTAGTTTTGATTGATAGTGGAAGTACACATAATTTCATCCATCAAAAAGTCGCAGAAGCAGTGCATTGTTTTCTACGCGCAATTTCTAACTTCCAAGTTCAAATTGCGGATGGAGGCACAATGAAATGTGAAGGCCGCTGTGAAAATGTCAAACTTCAAATGGGGGATTATCAGTTGAAAACCCACATGTTTGCCATACACATGGGGGGTTGCGACATTGTCCTCGGCGCTGAATGGCTCCGCACTCTTGGGCCAATCACAATGGATTTCCAGGAATTATATATGAGTTTTAAGCAGAACAACTACACACATACCCTCCGTGGACTCCAGGCGGGAGCCCCCTCTATCATCAACTCACATAGGATGGAAAAATTGTTAAAAAAGGGCAATCATGGAGTTGTAGCTCAATTTAATGCCATCCAGGCAGTCGAAACAAAGCCTCTGCCAATTCATCCTGAGATGCAACAGATTTTAAATAACCATCTGCCGGTCTTTGACAAGCCTCATGAGCTTCCACCCTCGCGAGGGGAACATGATCATAGCATCACCTTGGTTCCAGGGGCTCAACCCCCAAATGTGCGCCAATAGAGATATCCGTTCACCCAAAAGAATGAAATAGAAAAAATCATCAAGGAACTTTTGGAAGCAGGTGTCATTCGTCCCAGCATTAGTCCTTATTCATCCCCAGTGGTCATGGTGCTCAAGAAAGATGGGGAGTGGCAGATGTGTCCCGACTTCAGGGCCCTCAATAAGTTGACAGTCAAAGATAAATTTCCCATCCCGGTGGTTGATGATTTGTTGGATGAACTCAATGGGGCTCAATTCTTCACTAAGCTAGATCTTCGCTCATGCTACCACCAAATTCGCATGAAGGAAGTCGACATCCCCAAGACTGCTTTCAGAATTCATGAAGGCCATTATGAATTCCTGGTCATGCCATTTGGTCTTTGTAATGCCCCCTCTACTTTTCAGAGCCTTATGAACCACATTCTCAAACCATATCTCAGGAAATTTGTCCTTGTCTTCTTCGATGACATCCTCATCTATAGTTGTACTTGGGCCGCACATCTTCAGCATGTAGATCTACTCTTGCAACTGCTCCGCAAGCATAAATTATTTGTCAAGATGTCCAAGTGTTCATTTGGCATGGCAGAAGTAGAGTATTTGGGCCACATTGTGGGGCGTGAAGGTGTCAAGGTGGACCCCAAAAAGATCCAGGCAATGCAGGAATGGCCTCAACCTAAGACTTTGAAGAGCTTGAGAGGATTTTTGGGTCTCACAGGTTATTATCGTAAATTTGTCCGCAAGTATGGTCGCATAGCAAAGCCCCTCACCCAACTCCTAAAGAAAAATTCATTCTTCTGGAATGAGGAAGCACAATAGGCCTTTACAGCTCTAAAAAATGCCATGTGTTCCACTCCAGTCTTAGCACTCCCTGACTTCACCAAATATTTTGTCATTGAATGTGATGCTTCGGGTACAGGTATTGGGGTGGTCTTAATGCAGGAAGGGCGACTGTTGGCCTTCCCAAGCCAACAACTCAGTGGGAGGAATCTGGGCCAATCTACCTACGAGAAGGAAATGATGGCCATCTTACATGCAGTTGAGACCTGGCGACCTTACTTATTGGGGCGACGTTTCCAAATCCGCACAGATCATCACAGTCTTAAATATTTTTTGGAGCAACGCCTATCCTCCCCACAACAAAATAAATGGCTAGCCAAAATGCTGGGATATGATTATGAGATCATTTACAAGAAAGGGAAAGACAATAGTGTAGCAGATGCATTATCTCGCCAATTTGAGGAGGAAAGTACTCTGCTAGCAATTTCCCTCCCCATTCCAGAATGGATTCAAGAGGCTCGCAGGGAATGGTGATCTTCCGAGGTGCTTATTGGTGATCTAGCCCATCAGAATCAGGACGACGAGCTGAGCACGGTGGTACCATTCAATTATTAGTGAAAATTTTTTAGGCGGTCCCAAATTTTCATCAGGTTGGTGTATGGTAGAAACTAGAGCTCAAGCGATGGCCAATGAAAGGATCGACAAACTTGAAGAATCCATGCACTCCCTCACCCTTCAGCTTAACGGACTAAGTAGCCAGGTTGCGCAACTCATCCCGAAGGACAAGGAGCAAGCCCACGAGGAGGCGTATAATGGCAATGGATACAATGAGGGTGAGTCTAGCCACTCTCCTCACGTTTAGCACACCCACCAACCACCCAGTCAGCGACCTCCCAAGTTGGATATGCATAAATTTGACGGTTCTCACCCGTCGGCATGGATAGCACAAATGGACCAGTATTTCAAATTGAATCGTATCTTAGATGATGCGACTCAGCTTATGTTGGGGAGCATGTACTTGGACAATGAAAGGTGGCAATGGTGGGAATGGCATCAACGTTGCAATGGACCTTTTAGGACTTGGACCCAATTTACAAAAGCTCTTCAAGGCCGCTTTGAACAGGAGGACTCTTTTTTGGGTCGTCTTACTAAGCTCCGACAGACTGGTACAGTGGATGAATATATTACAACTTTTGAAGCCTTAGCCTTCCGCACTTGGGGTCTCTCAGATGCGTTCTACACGGAATGTTTTATCAGCGGTCTTAAAGAAGCCATCAAAGCTCAAGTCCTACTGCACCACCCTCCCACATGGACGGAGGCTTGCAAGGTAGCTCGTAACGTGGAACGTGCATTAGCAGCCCAATACAGTCGCCCAAATTTCTCCGCTAAAGGTCGCCCCCCACAGGCTCACAACACGACTCAAACACTTAAGGTCCAAAAGGTGTCACCTGCGGAAATGGCCGAAAGAAGAAAGCAAGGACTATGTTACTACTGTGATGAAAAATACTCCCCAGGTCATAAATGCAAGGAGCCCAAATTTTTTCAAATAGATGCCACTAACTACAGCTCAACAGAGGAAGATCCACCACTTGAGGACCATGAGGCGCTAGAAGAAGACAACCAACAAGACAATGTCCCTGATGAACCAGTTATTTCGCTGCATGCGTTGGCAGGGATTTCTTCCCCTCAAACTCTCAAAATCAGAGGTTTTATTAAACATCGCCCAGTAGTAGTTTTGATTGATAGTGGAAGTACACATAATTTCATCCATCAAAAAGTCGCAGAGGCAGTGCATTGTTTTGTACGCGCAGTTTCTAACTTCCAAGTTCAAATTGCGGATGGAGGCACAATGAAATGTGAAGGCCGCTGTGAAAATGTCAAACTTCAAATGGGGGATTATCAGTTGAAAACCCACATGTTTTCCATACACATGGGGGGTTGCGACATTGTCCTCGGCGCTGAATGGCTCCGCACTCTTGGGCCAATCACAATGGATTTCCAGGAATTATATATGAGTTTTAAGCAGAACAACTACACACATACCCTCTGTGGACTCCAGGCGGGAGCCCCCTCTATCATCAGCTCGCATAGGATGGAAAAATTTTTAAAAAAGGGCAATCATGGAGTTGTAGCTCAATTTAATGCCATCCAGGCAGTCGAAACAAAGCCTCTGCCAATTCATCCTGAGATGCAACAGATTTTAAATAACCATCCGCCGGTCTTTGACAAGCCTCATGAGCTTCCACCCTCGCGAGGGGAACATGATCATAGCATCACCTTGGTTCCAGGGGCTCAACCCCCAAATGTGCGCCCATACAGATATCCGTTCACCCAAAAGAATGAAATAGAAAAAATCATCAAGGAACTTTTGGAAGCAGGTGTCATTCGTCCCAGCATTAGTCCTTATTCATCCCCAGTGGTCATGGTGCTCAAGAAAGATGGGGAGTGGCGGATGTGTCTCGACTTCAGGGCCCTCAATAAGTTGAAAGTCAAAGATAAATTTCCCATCCCGGTGGTTGATGATTTGTTGGATGAACTCAATGGGGCTCAATTCTTCACTAAGCTAGATCTTCGCTCATGCTACCACCAAATTCGCATGAAGGAAGTCGACATCCCCAAGACTGCTTTCAGAACTCATGAAGGCCATTATGAATTCCTGGTCATGCCATTTGGTCTTTGTAATGCCCCCTCTACTTTTCAAAGCCTTATGAACCACATTCTCAAACCATATCTCAGGAAATTTGTCCTTGTCTTCTTCGATGACATCCTCATCTATAGTTGCACTTGGGCCGCACATCTTCAGCATGTAGATCTACTCTTGCAACTGCTCCGCAAGCATAAATTATTTGTCAAGATGTCCAAGTGTTCGTTTGGCATGGCAGAAGTAGAGTATTTGGGCCACATTGTGGGGTGTCAAGGTGTCAAGGTGGACCCCAAAAAGATCCAGGCAATGCAGGAATGGCCTCAACCTAAGACTTTGAAGAGCTTGAGAGGATTTTTGGGTCTCACAGGCTATTATCATAAATTTTTCCGCAACTATGGTCGCATAGCAAAGCCCCTCACCCAACTCCTAAAGAAAAATTCATTCTTCTGGAATGAGGAAGCACAATAGGCCTTTACAGCTCTAAAAAATGCCATGTGTTCCACTCCAGTCTTAGCACTCCCTGACTTCACCAAATCTTTTGTCATTGAATGTGATGCTTCAGGTACAGGTATTGGGGCGGTCTTAATGCAGGAAGGGCGACCGTTGGCCTTCTCAAGCCAACAACTCAGTGGGAGGAATCTAGGCCAATCTACCTACGAGAAGGAAATGATGGCCATCTTACATGCAGTTGAGACCTGGTGACCTTACTTATTGGGGTGACGTTTCCAAATCCGCACAGATCATCACAGTCTTAAATATTTTTTGGAGCAACGCCTATCCTCCCCACAACAAAATAAATGGCTAGCCAAAATGCTGGGATATGATTATGAGATCATTTACAAGAAAGGGAAAGACAATAGTGTAGCAGATGCATTATCTCGCCAATTTGAGGAGGAAAGTACTCTGCTAGAAATTTCCCTCCCCATTCCAGAATGGATTGAAGAGGCTCGCAAGGAATGGTTTTCACACCCCGGGCTCTCCCAACTCATTTCTCAATTGCAGGTAGATCCAAATTCCACCAAGGGCTACTCGTGGCAAGATGATATTCTTCGCTACAAGGACAGAGTCATAATATCACCAACATCCACCCTCAAAAGTCGCATTTTGGCAGAATTGCACTCATCTCCCATTGCAGGACATTCGGGCTTTCAGAAGACGTATGCTCGCACCAGAAGATCATTTTTTTGGACAAGCATGAAAAAGGACATCCTTACTTTCGTAGCAGAATGTGATGTATGTCAACGCCACAAAGGGGAAACCGTCAACACACCAGGCACATTACAACCATTGCCCATTCCGGCCTCAATTTGGATGGAGGTTTCTATGGATTTCATTACAGGTCTTCCAAAGTCAGGGAACAAGTCAGTCATCATGGTGGTTGTGGATCGACTGTTGAAGTATGCTCATTTCTACGCCCTACCCCACCCGTTTACACCAACTTTGGTTGCTCAATCTTTCATGGATCAGATCTTCAAATTGCATGGCATGCCCACTTCTATTGTGTCTGACCATGACCCGATCTTCACCAGTAATTTTTGGCAAGAACTCTTCAGAATACAAGGCACTCAACTCAAACTCAGTACTTCCTATCATCCGCAAACAGATGGTCAAACCGAAGCTGTCAACAAATGTCTAGAAACCTACCTTAGGTGTTTCACTTTAGAAAAGCAACACCTTTGGGTACAGTGGTTACCTCTGGCTGAATGGTGGTATAACACCAACTATCATGCCACCACCAAAATGACTCCCTATGAAGAAGTATATGGTCAACTCCCACCTTCACCTACTTCGTATCTCAAGGGATGCTCAAAAGTACAAGTAGTGGATCAACTCCTACAACACCGCACAACCATGCTCGCCCATCTTCGAGAGAATCTTCATCAAGCTCAGAACCGCATGAAGCAACAGGTAGACCAACATCGCTCAGAGCGCCAATTTCAAGAAGGGGATCAGGTCTTTTTACGGCTACAACCATATAAGCAAACATCACTCAAGGACAAGGGGTGTCAGAAACTCTCTCCCAAATTCTACGGACCATATCAAGTACTTCAGCGCATTGGAGAAGTGGCCTACAAGTTGGCCTTGCCACCTACTGCAAAAATCCATCCAGTTTTCCATGTCTCATGCCTCAAGAAAGTGATTGGTAACAATTGTAGAATTCAGACCAGTCTACCTGAATTGGACGAAGAAGGGTCCATCTGGCTTCAACCCGAACAGGTCCTAGACACATGAGACAAGCAACTGCGCGGCCACATGATTAAGGAAGTCCTCGTCAAATGGAAAGACACCTCTCCGGAAGATGCAACTTGGAACCAGCCACTATTCTTCAGCAGTTTCCGTAGCTTCAGCCTTGAGGACAAGGCTCGTCTTAAGGGGGAGGGCATGTTAGGGTCCCACCCTAACCCCCTTATTTATGTAATGGGATCACGTCATAGTCAAGAGTCAATAAAGCCCATATTAATAATTGTAAGTGGTTAATCCGCAATTAATGACGGAACCACAGTTAGTTGCAAATGGGCCGTAGTATTAGACAGATGGTATTAATAAAACCCACGGTATTGGCCCGTGGTATTGTATGTATGAGTCATATATAAAGGATAGAGACTCCCTGCGAGGAGCATCGCGTCTTATTTTGTAGTCGTGCTCTACTCTATTGGAGGTTGCCCCCTCGAAGAGGCAAGTGAACATTACTCTCTGAATAATAAAATCATTGCTATTCTGTGTTCTGGGTATCTTTTCTTCGCATATTCTGTATTGGGTATCATTTTGCAGGTTAAGAGCATAACACCCACCTAAGAATGGCAAAACTGGTATGTTTACTCTCCCCTACCCTGTTTATAACATTGATTACAATATTGTAGATGATCTTAAGAGATCTCGCGCTAATATCACATACTTCGATTTGTTAAAGTTAATGCAGCAAAGGGATCTGCTTTTGAAAGCTATGAATGAATGGAATTGTAAATCTCCCACCAATCTGAGTAGCCAAACTAAGAAGTCGGCGTCCAGACCTGTTAGAACCCCTAGTACAGCCCAAACGCCATCAGCCATGGAAGCCACTCTGTCAAAAATGAATTGAATGCCTCAATATGTAAGTGCAGCCATGATAGGAAGGAAATCAAAGTCCATGACTCCACCTTTACTTATCACATTTGAAATCTTCAACATGAACATATACAATTTCCTGGTAGATTTTGGTGCCTTGTCCACCGTTATGCCTTACATTGTTGCTAAAAGACTTCATGCAATGCCCGAGAAAACTGAAACTCGAATTATGCAACTGGATAGAATGAATGTAAAAGTAATTGGAGAATTGAAATATGTGTTGATTCGGATGGCTACCAAACCACAGTATACACAAGTCATTGACATAGTGGTAGTCGACATACCCAAGGCATATGGAATGCTGCTTAGTAGGGACTGGTCAGCAAATCTGAATGGGTATTTCTCAACTAATTGGTCCCATCTCTTGTTGCCTCAAAAGGGAAAAGGTGATATGCTGAGAGTTGATTGAGAAAGATACATGAAGTATGTAGTGACAGAACTAAACGACCCCAATGAACCTATAATGTTTACCAATTCTATCCTTGGGAATTATAGTTTCGACGTTTGTGCCACAGAAACTTGTTTTGGAGAATTCCATGCAGAGACAATTGAAGAAATTGCAATAAACACACAGTTGGAAGCTCTCCCTGTAGTCTGACTGATGAGCTACCCTGTAATATGGTAGATGATAGGGCCCATTACGTAGAAGGCAGTTCATTTGATATAACATCATATTCTATGTTTTGGACAGTCTACTTTGATGGCTCTAACTGCCTAGAAGGTGCAGGTGTTGGGAGCATTCTCATTGACCCGCAAGGGAACCAACATTTGATAGCCAACCGGTTGGAGTTCGTGTGCACCAACAACACAACAGAATATGAAGGCTTGCTATAGGGCTTGAAGAAAGCCATTCATATGAGGGTGAGAAATCTTAAAGTTTTTGGTGACTCACAGATAATTGTGGACCAAGTAAGGAAAAGGATACATTGCAATTTACCACACCTGGTAAAATACCAACATGAGGTATGGAGCTTAATTGATAGTTTTGATTCTTTTAATATCACACACAAACCTCGATGGAAAAACTAAGATGCCGATCTAATGGCTGGTATGGCTGCAAAACTTTTTCCTGATCTTAGATTAAACAAGAATAAATATTATGTTGAATTGATTTTCAGACCATCCATACCTGATAACATCTCAAATTGGTAGGTGTTCGAAGGTGATGAGCAAATCCTTGAGTTCTTGCATTGTGAAAAGACATTCAAAAATGCATTCATTGATGAAAAGGAGCATGACAAGCTCATGAATGGGAGCGAGGATGAGGAAAAAGATCAGCCCAATATAATTCCCAACTCAGTTGTCAAGATGGAGCACTTGTATGACCTACATGATAAATTTAAGAAGCTGACTAACTGCAAAATGCATAGCTCTTCCATGAAGTATGAGTCAGTCAACCTTGGAACTGAAGAAGACCCAAAAAATGTTAATTTGGTCTTGGGATGCTCTCCACAAGAAAAGGTTGCGTTTGCTAAGTCATTTAAAGAGTACAAGGACGTCTTTGCATGGACATATCGCGACTTAAAAACCTTCAATATCGGCGTTCTGCAGCATGTAGTTCATTTGGAAAAGGATGTCAAGCCCTACCAACAAAAGCTTCGTAAGATGCATCCAAGCCTGGAACCGTTGGTGAAGAAAGAATTAAACAAAATGTTGGATGCTAAAATCATTTTTCCTGTCAGGCACACCCACTTGGTAGCCAATCTCGTGCCAGTAAGAAAGAAAAATGGAAACATCAGGTTATGTATCGATTTTAGAAACCTGAACAGAGCATTGCAGAAAGATAACTATCCTGTCCCTTCTATGGAACACATTCTTCAATGCATTTCTGGGTCTAAAATGTTGTCCCTATTGGATGGGTTTTCGGGATATAATCAAGTGTTGGTGTTGAATGGAGATCAACTTAAGACAACCTTCAACACTAAATGGGGCACTTACGCATATCGTAAAATATCGTTTGGACTTATCAATGCGGGCGCCACATTTCAGAGAGCTATGCACATAGCTTTCTGAGGATTGATTAGTGGTTTACATGGATGACATTATTGTGTATTCGTATGGCGAAAGGGATCATATTTATCACCTGAAACAGATCTTCGAAAGATTCCAAAGGTACAAAATATCAATGAATCCCAAGAAGAGCGTTTTAGCAATTACAGAAGGGAAACTACTAGGTCATATCCTCTCTAAAGAAGGGATTATTATTGATCTAGATAGAGTAGAGACCATCATGAGAATACAACACCCTGTGAATAAAAGGGCAATGCATTCTTTTTTCGGGAAAATTAATTTCGTTAGGAAATTTGTTTCAAGTTTCACAGAAATAGTGCATCCCATTCAACTAATGATGAAGAAAGACGTTGTGTATAGGTGGAGTGATGAAGCTAAGAAATCGTTTCAGCGAATTAAGGAGGCCATCACATAATCTCCTGCGTTGGTCAACCCCAATTTTGACAAGGAATTCCTTTTGTACACTTTTGCTTCTAATGTTTCATATGTCGCAATCCTCACCTAGAAAAATGATGACGGCAACGAAGTCCCTATTTCTTATATGAGCTCTAATCGTCAAGGAGCAGAACTGAACTACCTAGATGTGGAGAAACAAGGTTTTGAGGTTTTTAAAGCCGTGAAACATTTCCGCCCTTATTTATTAAAGACTAGGACTAAAGTAATTGTTCCCCACCCTGCTGTAAGAACCCTCTTCATGCAAAAGGAAATGTGGGAACAGAGAGGGAATTGGATAACCACTCTTTAAGAATATGACCTAGAGATTAAGCCGACAAAGATAGTCTGAGGGCAGGGATTGTGTAAGCTTGTGGCATAAGCTTTGGCAGATAAAGAAGGGACGTCAGAAGAACCAGAAGCACAGAGAATGTGAGACATGCAAGTAGAATTTAGGGAGGACCCCGGATGGATTAACGAAATGCTGATGTGTGAGCGCGAAATGTTGGAAGTCCCTTTGGACCCTGAGTCATGGTATTACGACATACACTTTTATCTAACACAGGGATCATGTCTTGAGCACATGGATGCATCATGAAGGAGAGCGCTCAGATTAAAATCTAATCAGTATCACTTGGTCAATGACACATTATAAATAAAAAATTATGATGAAGTTTGGCTAAGGTGTTTGGAAAAGGATGACGCTGATCATGTCTTGAAAGAAATGCACGACGGCCTAGCAGGGGGTCACTATGGCAGAGAGATTGTTGCTCACAAAATATTAAGAGCTGGGTATTATTGGCCTGCAATGTTCAGAGACTCGCATGCCTATGCTCAAATGTGCAAGGTGTGTCAAACTACACAGGGAAAGAAAGAAAGCCAGTCGTTCCCCTTAGGCCCGTTATGATTTATCGCCCATTCTAGCAATGGGGCCTAGATGTCATAGGTGAGATCACTCCGAACTCTTCACAAAAAAATAAGTATATACTCACGGAAACCAATTACTTCACTAGATGGACTGAAGCCATCCCACTTTGGAAGGTTAACAAAGATGAGGTAATATCTTTTATTGAGAAATTCATTATCAACAGGTTTGGCATCCCTAACACTCTCATATTTGAAAATGCTTCTTATTTTTCATCATTAAAATTGACTGAATTTTCTATCAAAAAATCAATTTGCATAAGCATGCATCAACCTATTACCCCCAAGGAAATGGAGTTGCAGAGTCCTCAAACAAAAACCTTATCCACATAATCCATAAATCTGTCGCCAACAACCAGAGGAATTGGCACAACGCTCTAACAAACACCCTTTGGGCCGATAGGGTCACCCAAAAAGTAGCATTAGGAAACTCCCCATACTTACTCGTCTATGGACAGGAAGCCATCTTGCCTCCCAACATTGCCCTTCCCTCTTTACAGCTCTCCCAAGCCTCGAGAGGGACCCCTTCAACCTTACTTCAAAAAAGGATCAACCAATTGGTGAGGTTGGAGGAATTGAGAGATAATGCCAGAAACAAGTTCAGGAATCACCAAATGATTGTGAAGAGATGGTTTGATCGCCATCTTGTAGGAGATAAATATTACCAAGTTGGTGAGCTTGTCCTGAAATGGGACAACTTGAGTGAGACAAAAGGTAAGCAGATGAAATTCCAACACTTATGACTGGGCCCATTCCAAGTTGAGGAAAAAATTGGTTAGGGAACCTATAGATTGAAAACTTTATAGGGAGAAACTGAAAAACTCCCTGTTAATGGCCAACATCTTAAGAGATACTTCCAGTAGCCACCACATGGTGGTTACCTCCTGAGTAGGTTAGGATTCATTTTATTTTGTTGTTAGCTTAGTTATATTTTCATCCTGTCCGTTCTTGTCTTGCGCAAAGTTTATCTTCCTTCTGTTTTGAATTTCAGTCCTTTTTAGTCAATTGATTTCGGTCTTTCAGTCTTGTTTTCACCTTTTATAACTCTCTTCTGAATGCCCTCATTCGCTACCTTCAACCTTTTTCTTCCCTCATTAACTTGCTGGTGAGTCTGCAGATCCCAAATTCATTATTACCTTGCAAATCAAGAGAACCTTCGATGAGCCTATGAGAACTGGAAAATCAGAGGTAAAATTCAAATCGAAGCCACTCATTGGCATCTGTTGGGAACTAGGTAGGCTCTATTGATAACCTGGACACCCGAAGCATGTAGGGACATATTTATAAAACGAAAAGATGTGTAACCATGGTTGGACTGGCATGGCGGAACGCTACATTTTTAAAATCCCACCCATATCTAACCTATACTTGCCTATAAGGTTTGCAGTTATTCTCCATTGGTTTCACCCACCACACTAAAATTTCCAATATCTGTCATCTAAAAGTAAACCTCCTTTCATGGGCTAAGCTTGCTGTCGTATATCCCGTGGAAAATTTAATTGTGCTCTAGTCCTTATGCCCGAAACTAGAAGGACTTATTTAAAAAAAAATGAAATGTCGAGTCCTTGTGCCAATATGGAAGGATAGGTTGTTTGGGAAGCTGGTTGGAGTAGGGACTGTTGCTGGACTCAGAGTACCAGTTGACACAGAAGCCCAACCTTGCTTAAGTGGTTTAAAAATATGGCATGATCCATGACTGAGCCCCATTTGATCATACGAAAGTATAGCACTAAATTTTTTTACATAAAGTGCAGATAAACATATCTACATATATTCATCAAGCTTGATGCGCAATAAAGAGCTGAGGTACACACCTAAACAGTTATTGACAAACTGGTGATGGCCCCGAAAGAATTTTGAAAGTAGAAAATAGGTAAAGGAGGGTCAATAAATCCCATAATACGACCATTGGAGAATGCTTGTCAAAACCCTATCAGTAAGTAGAAGCTATTTGTCTTTATCCCACCTTAAGAAATTAATGCTGAAGCAAAACCCATGCATGTCCATCTATACAGTTTGCATTTCAAGTTTATCTTAACACCCTAGTGTTATACGGATCAAAGTTTATTTGGTAACAGAGATAACTGGTTCGCCCAGCGGTTCGCCATTTTGTTGTGGCCACAACCACCACCCTATTAAAACCTACTCTGGTGGCAAATTTGAATGGGTCCCCTAGACGTTTGATCTTTCGTTTCTTACTGGAGTTGTCACATGGGATTATGTCTTCAAAGCTGAATGGTTAAGGCCCCCTTAATAAATCTTTGCAGAATGATTTATTTATAACTTAGTCTAGCCCTTCATTCATATCCTTTCATCGGGACTTATTCAATCCTCATAAACCTTCATGGTACTCTATACCGGCACATATAACCAACCCCCACTCTCTACTATGGTTGTATTTGGACTCAACCCACAAAACCCTCTATCTGGTCTTTATTTCTATTATAACGCTTTTATAATAGAAATACTCTGCAGGCATACATAACTTACCTTATCCACGTTTCCTTGGTCTTTACACATTCCTCGATGCATGCCTTTATCGATGTCGCAATCTCGCAATTTCCGCGGCCGCACTACACATTCCTCTTTTGCATCTGATATGTAACGACCTCCTGGACTTCAAATGCAATTATCCGCATCCATATCCTATTGGGTCCATCGTTACATCGCACATTTTGCATTGGGTAAGGGCTAAGGTCTATCTCCCATGAATAATTGTGATGCGATCAAGCCTCCGATCACATCGGACCTCGCAAGCGGCACTTTCAACCAGTGTATCAGCCCAAGCTTCAACATTCCGCGATATGGCAGACCTGCAAGGATTATTAAATGCAACACATATTTTTCGGGTCCGGCCCATCACAAATCGCAATCGACGGAACTAGGGGTGATGTTGCATGTGACTGCCCGTTGTGATGTGCGATTGCAACTTGATCGCATTGCAACTGTTATCACCCCAAGAAACTCTCCTAGGTTGTATCTCAGAGATGCTCGGGAACATTACAAACTCAACAAAATGTTGGAAAAGGATGAATGGAAGGCATGATGCATATTCAAGCCAGATAACCACTTCTACTATGCTTAACTCCAAACATGGGTGAACACCCCCAAACTACAAGGCTTTAGACCACCAATTACTCACATTTTGAGGATTAAGTGAACATGGAGAATACTGACCACACCAGTAGATGCGCAGGACCCTGTGATGGCCGGCTACAACCAGTAAAAAGGTCTGTAAATCTATTTCCTAATGCACAGACAGGATGACAGCTCTCTGGCACT
Source organism: Pinus tabuliformis (assembly GCA_031772625.1). NCBI lineage: Eukaryota > Viridiplantae > Streptophyta > Pinopsida > Pinales > Pinaceae > Pinus > Pinus tabuliformis. Next base: position 460,296,354 of record CM062811.1, read on the forward strand.
AAGTAAACAGAAACCTGCATAACACATTCAATGATACATACTAGACTTCAACATAGAAGTGGGATGACAACCCCTCTAATGCTAAATATCAAGAACACATGAACAAATGCATAACAAGCACAACCTAGAAAAGAGTAGAAATAGAAAGTGAGCAATTAACAACAAAAGATGCTTGTATTAGTTGAAAATGAAGACCAGATGCTGCAAGTATCACAGTAGTTACAGTCTCCAGAAGTTGAACCTTACATCAAAACAACAACCATCAACCCTCATCCCATCTTGTTTCTGGGTATATATAGAGGTTGATTACAAAAATGCTTTGCTATTCTATGCATGGAGGGGTCATAATGGACTGCCAACCACATTAACTATCTAAAATGGGCCTCTAATACAATCTGATTGCTTCAGTGGATGAATTTGATGTTCTCTGATGTTCTGTTGTAATCCTCGAGCAGGTGGAGTGTAATATGAATAAAGCTCCATGACTGATTAATGGTTTCAACTGCTCTTTCCTTCACGGCTCTCTTTCCTTGATAAATGTAGTTGTTGTGGAGTAACTGCACCAAGTACTTGTAGTTGATATCCATTGTCCTTCAGGAGCAGAGGACAGTCAAAGGAGGTGAAGACTACATTGCGGAAGAATGGAGGAGGAAGATAAGCCATTGAATCGCGTGGATCGACGGTGGGAATCGTTTTGCATAGAGCATCGGGAGAAAATGGGAGCGAACAAACGAGGGCCTTTAGATCGCGGGCATGCAGATCCAACGGTGATCGAGGGCGAAAGCTGCGAGGGGACTTAACGGCCGAGAAAGTGGTTTTGAGCGGCGGGCGGTATTGATCACACCACTTTTTGTGTGTAGGCAGTAAACGTACAACGACCAACGATCCCATTCAGGTGACGCCACGTGGCAGATGTGACAGGAGGAAAACAGCTTTCCCCACGAGCTAACGTGCGGGCAGCTTACGGCATCGAGAGGAGCGAACGACGTTGGGTTGTGGTGAACGCGATCACCGGTGGGAAAAGTAAACTGGGTTTAATGAGGAGGAAAATAGCAGAGACTGTAGGATCGTGATGCGATGATCGAACAGTGCAGGTTTAATCACACGGGTAACCGTAGGAGAAAGGCGCGCGGTCATGCTAGTGCAGTTATATGGGCTTAACACTTAGCGCCTAGGGGCTGAACAATCCTGGACTTTCACAGCAATTTAGAGGAAAAAATGGAGGAAAACACATGTAGTGGGGGCTATGGACGTACACAAAAATGAAGGAGGAGAAGGGAATAGACCGCTGCAAGCTCCCTTTGAAGACAACCGAGCAGAGCAAGCCTGTCTCTGGCCTTGGAAAAACATTACTGTATAGCAGAGCTAACATTGGCTCCTTCTGGGGATGAGATCCTCCTTGTGAGGTCTCAAGAACCTGCAGATCAATGCCTTTCCTGTGAAAACCAATTAACAAAATTTCCTAGTGTTCCAATGGGCATGGAGTCTGACTAAACCTACACTAAACTGAGAAAATAAAATATTTACAACTTTAAGGCCAAAAGACCTTAAACAACATAATTTTTCAAAAAATGCCCATTAACTGGGCCATCAAAAATTGTCTCCCCTCCCATACTTTTCAACATGAAGGTATTGTTCCCTTGAATCTGAGAAATGATAAAAGGCCCTGTCTAGAAAGCATCAAACTTCCCATGATTTCCTTTCTTTTCTTTCAGTGCATCCCACTTCAGAACCAAGTCTCCAACCTGAAAATTATCTGCTTTGGTCCCTTTGTCAAAAGCTTCCTTGATCTTTTTCTGATGTGTTGCAACCTTTTCAACCAGCTGTTCTCTGATTTGATGTACCTCTACTAAATCAGTGATCTTTTTTGCCATGTCTTCTTCCTCATTCTGTTCTTCTTGCAGGAACTTTGCCACAGGGAGAGTTAATTGAATTGGGAAAACAGCTTTAGTGCCATATAATAGCCTGAATGGAGAATTTCCTGTGGACTTGTTAATAGTCACTCTGTCAGCCCATAGTGCATACTTGAGATTAGAATCCCAGTTTTTTTTATTGTCCTCCAACAGCTTTTTGATTATCCTTATCAGGCTTTTGTTAGAGGATTCTGCTAGACCATTACCTTGAGGGTAGTAGGAGGTGGAATGAACCAGTTTAATGCCCATTGAGTCACACATTTCCACCAATTCTTTTGCCCTGAAGGCTGTTGCATTATCTGTGACTAATTTATGTGGACAACCAAATATGGTAAAGATACTTTCAATTAAAAACTTCATGACCACATTATGATCAGCCTTCCTAGTAGGGATTGCTTCAATCCACTTAGTAAAATAATCAGTGGCTACTAATATCCATCTGTGTTGGCCACTGAAATGTGGATTGATTTCTCCAATGAAATCCAAGCCCCACTGCTGAAAAGGTCCTTTTGCATGTATTGGTTTTAAGGGCAGGGACTTCAACTGTTGCTTTCCTTCAAATCTTTGGCACCTGTCACAAGATTTAACAAATGAAAATACATCAGAAAATAAGGTGGGCCAGTAGTACCCAGCTCTGAGGATCTTATGGGCAATGGTTTTCCAATAATGGTGTCCTCCACACATGCTGGAATGAAACTGCTGCATAACTTTCATTGACTGTTCTTTGTCTAGACACCTCAAAAGCATCCCAGAGGGGTCCCTCCAATAGAGCAAATTTTTGTTAATGCAGTATTTAGATGCCCTAAGCTTAATAGTTCTAGCTTGACTCATGCTTGAGCCCGAAGTGATTTCTAGCTTCAGCAAGAATTTAACTATTGCAGAATACCAATCACAAGAAGCTATATTTTCTACCACCGACTGCTTTCTCTCTGGTTCAGCTGCTTCCTCTTCTTCTGTTTGACCAATTTCTGTAATTGTGAACAGGAAATCAATATCAAATGATCTACAATTTTCTTCAGCCAATAACTTGGCAAGACCCTGACCTCTGACCAGCTTGGTGGGCTTTAATTCTATATTAAATTCAATCGACTTTGCAATCCATTTAGCCCTTCTTCCATCAGCATCAGGCTATGTTAGGACATCTTTTATTACAGCAGAGGGTACATATGCAATTATCTTGGAATGCACAATGTAAACTTTGAAAGCTTTCAAAGACTTGATAAGAGCATATGCTTGTTTCTCCATAATATCATACCTCAGCTTAGCATCCCTTAATGTTTTGCTGAAAATGCCACCGGATGCTCTGAGCCTTCTTCATCTGCTTGCAATAACACTGCTGCAATGGTGTCTTTAGAGGCAAATGAGAATATATGGAACTCCTTGCTGTAATTCGGACTAATTAAAGTGGGAGCTTCCATAATAGCCTTCTAAATGGACTTGAAGGATTTTCTTGCTGAATCAGTCCACTTAATCTCTGACCCTTTTTTTAGCATGGAGGTAATGTGCTTTACCAACTCTGCAAAATTTGGTATAAACCTCATCACAAAATTTATTATGCCCAGAAAGGACTGGATATCTTTCTTTGATCTTGGGACAGACAGGTTTCGTATTGCTTTTACTCTTTCTAGGTCAATTCAGACACCTGCAGTAGAAACAACATGTCCTAACAGCTTGCCTTCCTCTAAAGCAAACTGTGACTTTTTAGGATTAACTGAAATCCCAAACCTCTTGCACTTTAGAAACACTTTCCTCAAATGTTGCAAATGGTCATGATGGTTGCTGGAGTATAATGTAATGTCATCAAGGTAGATAAGGACAAACTTATCCTTCTCTCCCACAAATGCTATATCCATAGCTCTCTGAAAGGTAGCTCCAGCATTCATCAACCCAAAAGGCATCTTGGAATACATAAAAGCGCCCCAAGGAGTGGTGAATGCAGTCTTCTCCTGATCATCTGGATGCACAGCAATTTGATTATACCCTGAAAATCCGTCCAAGAAAGACATTACTTTGGCTCTTGAGAGCTTCTGCAGCAAATGCTCTATCTTGGGCAGAGGGTAATTGTCTTTCTTAAAGCATTTGTTTAAGTTTCTAAAATCAACACACAGTCTGATTTCTCCACTTTTCTTCCTCACCACTACTAGGTTGGCTACCCATTTAGAATATCTAAGAGGAACTATGATCTTGGCAGCCAGCAACTTTTTAATTTCTTTTTCAATCAGAGGGAGGAGCATAGGATTTATTGGTCTCAGCTTCTGTTTGAAAGATATGGTGTCTTTCTCTAGAGGGATTTTATGTTGAATAATATTTTTATCATAGGTTTTCAGATCACTATATTCCCAGGAAAACACATCAGCAAATTGCTTCATTAAATTGCAGTATTCAACATTTTGGTCAGCAAACAGATGAGTGGATAGATTTATGTATCTAGGCTGACCTGGACTCCCTATATCATGCTTACAGACTGCAGATTGGTCTTCTTTTTGGGCAGCCTTGTAAGGCACATCATTTTGGTCAAACAGTGTTTCTAAAGGAATTAAACCCTTAGGAATATGATTGTTGGGAAGCTGGACAATGCTATCTTTGCCAATTTTATTTCTAAGCTGGGATTTAGGGCTTTCTTCCAAGGCTTCATTTTCTTGGTCAATTTGCATTTCAGAAAACTCATCAATGACTTGCAGAAACCTATTTATTTCATCATCGTCTTCAAAAACTCACCAATGCTGGAAATTATCAGGCAAGGATGGTCTATATTTCATTTGGACTTCGTAATCTAGTCTGGGAGACATGGGACAGATAAACATGCTAGCAGACACAAAAAGGGAACCAGCAAGCTAATTTTTGGCTCTAGGGATATATGAAATACAGAAATAATCAAATGAATCTTTGAGTCTCCATACCTCATCTCTGTATGCTTTCAGCCTTGGGTGCTTTGCCTAAAATGTTTTATTTACTTGATGAATGATCAGATCATCATCTCCAAACACTTGTATGATTCTGATTCCTCTGTCTTTAGCTGCATTAAGGCCCAATAGCAAAGCCTCATACTCTGCTATATTGTTTGTGACTTGAAAAGCCAGCTTGAAAGACAGATGTGTGCTTTCTTGCTCTGGAGATACCAACACCACCCCTGCTCCTGCAGTCTCCCTGGAACATGCTCCATCAAAGAACATATCCCAAACCTGACTTCCTTGCTCTCTCTCGGCGAGATTTGTTTGTTTCTTGAGCTACATTGAGGCCTTCTGAGATTCTTCAATTTGGAGGATACATGCTCCAAAATCAGTGTCCACATCATATATAGGATGATTAGTAGGATTCTTCTCATCACTGATGATGTATGCCAACTGTGCTTCTCTGTACAATCTCCTACTTTCTCCTCCAAAAACTGGGAAAGTGGCATAAGATAGATCATTCCGTATTGTCCCACCTAGTCTCTTAATCCACCCTCTAGACAGCAGCATGCCAAACTTAGGAGGGACATCTGCTACCACAATATCCATCATCATACTCTTCATGGGCAGCTAAGTTAGGGTAATGGCCAGGTCTTTGATTAATCCTAGGCATTTCACTTTCCTTGAATCAAAAGAGAAAAAATCATGATATGGTCTAGTGATGTCAAAGCCTAACTCTTCCATGACAGCTTTAGGCATCAAATTGTGGTTGGCCCGTGTGTCTAGAAGGAAATTGTGGAGGATTTTGTCATGAACGGTCAAGGAGACATAAAATGATGGAGAATTATTATCAGTAGGTTCAATCATGGGGCTAAGCACAACTGTAGGCTTGTCATCTTGCAAATTGACAAAGTCAGTGGAGGTCTGTGTGGTTTCCAGCTTAAGGGCTTCAAGGATAGGCTTTCTAAATACTTCACTCTTTAACAACTCTACCAGAGGCACAAATATTTTTAACTTCTGGAATTCTGATTCAAAGTTGAAAGGAGGTAACTTATCAGAACCTCTTACCTCTTGAACTGGAGCTTTGAGGATGACTGGATTAGATGCTGGTCTTTTCTACCTGATATTCTATGATTCTATTTGGACAACAGCTCTTTGGGCAGGATTCTCCTTGACATTTTTTGCATTTGACCTTAGATTATATCTTCGCTGCTCACCAGTCTGCAGAAAAACCTCTTTGTCCCACCTTTGACTATCTTCTTCCTGCATCAATGATTCTTCATATGCAGCCAATGTTAAAAAGGCAGGACTACCTTTATCTTCCATGCAATGAATTTCATCCTCATCTTCAAACTGTTCCTCCTCCATGACTACATTTTGAAAAGGAGCTTTAACTTTCTGTTCTTCATTTGGTTCTTTTCCCCTCTGAATGATTTGCAACTATTCATTTTCTCTTCTAAATGGATTTGGATTTCTTGGAGCAAATGTGTTCTGATGCCTTGTCTTTCCTGAATTCTGCTCAACCTTCAGCTTAGATATTTCAGCAACCAATGACTCTATAATCTTAGTCATTTTGTCTAATTTGGGTTCTGAAGATGAAGCAGAGGAAGAAGAAGTCTCACCTCTCTGCATCCTTCTATCAGCATGACTCTTTAGCTTTTTTACGACCATAATATTGGATTCCACCTCTAGTGCTGCATCCTGCATGCCAACTAGAGTGGCACATCTTCTTTCTCTCAATAACAGGCAGAAATTAGAGTCAAAAGCGTTGGCATAGGTGAGTTTGGAAGAAGTGGGGGTAGGCTTTACCTCAGCTGGTATCTTACTATACATACGATAGAATCTTTTATTAAAATCAAGCAATGATTCCCGATTTTCTCTCTTTAGGTTGCCAAACTCAGTATGATAATATAGTAAGTCTTTTTTATCTCCCCATTGCTTCAGGAATGCATCATCCAATGCCTCAATGTCTGTTATGGACCTATGGGGTAATTCTCTGAACCACTTCCTAGCCTCACCATCAAGGCTCTGGACAAAAACTCTCATCCATACATCATCTTCACTGATATCTAGGTTATCTGCATAGCTATAAAAGGACTCAAGATGTTCTTCAGCAGTTACTCCCTTTGTACCAGTGAACTTAGGCATGTATTTCTGATACTCTCCAGCAGGCATGGCATTCAAAGGAGCAGGCAAGATCAGGGGTCCATACCTGGCAGCAATAACTCTTTCCATCTTCGTAGGTGCTTGCTGACCTGCCATGACTGGGATAGGCGAAAGGATATGGGTAGATTGGGTAGTTTGAAGCAATGTAATGGATAGGAGAGACAAGGGAATATGATGGACTATATGGGAGACTTTCTTTGGACTGAGATCCAAAGGGGGACTGACTGAACAAGGAGCTCTATTAATCTCTGAAGGAATTTCTTTACTAGCAATACTAGGCCCTAAATCTTCAAAGTGTATATCCTCGGCTATAACCTTATCTTTCAAAGATGCATAAGACTTCTTGGGCTTACTTGATCCTGATGCTCCTTTCTGTGATGTTTTCTTCTGCTTAACAATCTTCTCAGGGTCAGGTACTGGTTCAGCTAGTGATTTCTGAGGATTTCTTCGAGTGTGTCTCACAAACTGAGCCAGGACTTCAATATGAAGTCGCCAAAGGTTGGTCTTCCTCTAGTGGAGTTGCCAGATAGATGATTACAACCAGAAATGTGTCCAGACCTTGTCTATCATCAAAATCTAGAACTATGTCGTTTCCCAAGGAAGCTGAGCTTCAATCTCCTCTCCCCGACAACGACGCCAATTAATGTTATCACCCCAAGAAACTCTCCTAGGTTGTATCTCAAAGATGCTCGGGAACATTACAACTCAAAAAAATGTTGGAAATGGATGAATGGAAGGCATGATGCATATTCAATCCAGATAACCACTTCTACTATGCTTAACTCCAGACATGGGTGAACACCCCCAGACTACAAGGCTTTAGACCACCAATTACTCACAGTTTGAGGATTAAGTGAACATGGAGAATACTGACCACACCAGCAGATGCACAAGACCCTGTGATGGCCGGCTACAACCAGTAAAAAGATCTGTAAATCTATTTCCTAATGCACAGACAGGATGACAGCTCTCTGGCACTAAGTAAACAGAAACCTGCATAACACATTCAATGATACATACTAGACTTCAACACAGAAGTGGGATGACAGCACCTCTAATGCTAAATATCAAGAACACATGAACAAATGCATAACAGGCACAGCTTAGAAAAGAGTAGAAATGGAAAGTGAGCAATTAACAGCAAAAGAAGCTTGTATTAGCTGAAAATGAAGACCAAACGCTGCAAGTATCACAGTAGTTACAGTCTCCAGAAGTTGAACCTTACATGAAAACAACAACCATCAACCCTCATCCCATCTTGCTTCTGGGTATATATAGAGGTTGATTACAAAAATGCTCTACTATTCTATGTGTGGAGGGGTCATAATGGACTACCAACCACATTAACTATCTAAAATGGGCCTCTGATACAATCTGATTGCTTCAGTGGATGAAATTGACATTCTCTGATGTTCTGCTGTACTCCTTGAGTAGGTGGAGTGTAATATGAATAAAGCTCCATGACTGATTAATGCTTTCAACTACTCTTTCCTTCACGGCTCTCTTTCCTTGATAAATGCAGTTGTTGTGGAGTAACTGCACCATGTACTGGTAATTGATCGTCATTGTCCTTTGGGAGCACAGGATAGTCAAAGGAGGTGAAGACTGCATGGCGGAAGTATGGAGGAAGATCAGCAGTTGAATCGCATGGATCAACGGCGGGAATCGTTTTGTAGAGGGCATCGGGAGAAAACGGGAGTGAACAAACGAGGGTTGTTGGATTGCGGGCGGGCAGATCCAACGGTGACCAAGGGCAGAAGCTGCACGGGGACTTAACGGCCGCGAGTGTGGTTTTTAGCAGCGGGCGGTATTGATCACACTACTTTTGGCGTGTAGGCGGTAAACGTACAACGGCCAGCGATCCCATTTAGGTGATGCCGCGTGGCAGATGTGACAGGAGGAAAACAACTTTCCCCGTGAGCTAACATGCGGGCAGCTTACGGCATCGGGAGGAGCGAATGGCATTAGATTGGGGTGAACGCGATCGCCGGTGGGAAAAGTAAATTGGGTTTAATGAGCGGGAAAACAGCGGAGACTGTCGGATCGTGATGCGATGATTGAACAGTGCGGGTTTAATCACATGGGTAACTGTAGGAGAAAGGCGCGTGGTCATGCCGGCACAGTTATATGGGCTTAACACTTAGCGCCTAGGGGCTGAACAATCCTGGACTTTCACAGCAATTTAGAGGAAAAAATGGAGGAAAACACATGCAGCGGGGGCTATGGCCGTACACAAAAATGAAGGAGGAGAAGGGAACAGACCACTGTGAGCTCCCTTTGAAGACAACCGAGCAGAGCAAGCCTGTCTCTGGCCTTGGAAAAACATTACTGTATAGCAGAGCTAACAGCGACCTTGGCTGAAGCAGGGGCCGATTCTTTCACACTTGCTCCTTTTTTATTTCGATATGCATTTATCGTATCTCCCTCTTGCTTTTACCTCTTTTTATACCATCAAGTGATTCTTAAATAAAAATTGAATATTATAGACAACGAAAATGCTTGATACTATACACAGAGCTCCCAGTTACATAGTCCATCTCTTTATAAAAGTTTTAATGAGGGTAAGATTTGTTTCTTTGGGAATTTCTTTCATATTTTTCATAATCATAGCTAATGTTAATTATTTCTGTAGGTGACGATCAAGAGAAGAATAGTGAGATCGAAGAGCAGACGCGTAAGAATTAGGAATGGTTGCGGGTAAAGGTTGCATGAGCGAATCCAAAGAATTTATATATACGGGTGTATTCTATTTAAGATCCGGCCTTAGGCATTCACGGTCGGGTTTCCATGTGTTGCCTGTGTATTCTGAAAGTTATGTTGTCCCAGGGTTTATCATGAAGAGATGACACACAGTCATTCTCCTTTCCATCGGCATCCATTCATTTCCCCCAGGAAATAAAACACTCCAGCAAATGTGGCCTCGACGTGTCAGCGGTTTCATCGACCATTCTACGTCTGTATATTTTAATTTGTATATTGAAATGGGTAGGAAGGTGGAAATTTAGGGGAAGACGGAGGGTCAGTTTCTTACTGCATAAGTATTACCTCCGGAGACGGAAAAGGGGCATTTTGAGGGGTAGAATAGGGTTTGATTTATTTTGCTAATAAAGAAGACTATTTGGGTCAAGAAGAAGCCTTTTTTTCATATTCATTTTCCTTTTTTTATGTTTGGAATCAGGGTGTTGTGACTGGAATGAGGATATATATGTTTTTTTTTTTTGTGCACAGTGATAACAGACAACTTATGACTAGTCTTGGTTATTTGAATATAATTCATTATCATGGTTAACTCATGAGCGGTCTCTGATTCGAAGCTACATTAAACATCAGTTGCAAGTTTTATTTGTAGAAACAGGAATGTGTATTCTTGCATGAATAATTAGATTGCAATTAAGCTTAAATACAGCCTTGTTCATTGATGAACTCAGTAATTGATTTATTTGGACTTAGAATCTATATATGATGTTTAATCTCTTTTATTATGCTCCTGCAGGATAGATTATAATAGTTAGGACTAGCATAAGTAGGTAGAATCAGTGTAGATAGGACTTGATACATATAGGTTAGCTGTTTCTTTTGTTAATTTAATGGAAGTCTTCCTCCAGGGAGCAATATTTCAACACCTATAACAATTTACGGGATCCTTTGAAACCCGTTGGAACTAGCCATTCCAAACGAAGGCAGATCTAATCGGGGTCTGCGATCGGGTTGGTTCCCCTTTATTGGCATAGCGAAAATTTGTTGTGTCAATAGAGAGTAAATGTGAGAGGAAACCCTAACTTGAGATAGTTTATGAACTTCATCAGGGTAATGAGAACCTGGCATCACCATTAGTGGAAGCTAAAGTGCCTCAACTTCCTGACGAGCCCTTGAACCTTCAGAAGGTTGATCATCAAATCTCGGTGGCTTCGTAAGATTAAATGGTGAACATGGAAAACTATCATCAATATTATTAGTGAAGACATCATTGATTGGGTGATAGTCATCAAAGTTATTGATTTGATCAGATTAGGCATCGAACACATGGGACTCTTGATGGATTAAGAATGATAATGAATCAACCACTGGAATTTTGTGAGTTGTTTTGAGATGTAGAATTTTCCTCTTCACTTATCAAAGATTGAATATTGAAAATGTCATAAACAAGGGATTCCATATCTTCATCTTCTGATTTTTAGACAATGTTATTAAGTTCCTAATTGCAACCTAAACCATAAGGATAGAGATCTAAAGGGTTTGAAGAAACCACTAGCATAGTAGATTCATAGAATAAATTAGGGTACAATGGATGAAAATAATCAAGTGAAGAGACATCACTCTCAACCAATTATAGTTCAAAACTCAAACCCTGCATGCTAGGGTTAAGTTGAGGAAGCAATGAGTCAACATGCATGTTATGCTCTATGGAATCGATAGGAGATTCAACTTTATCTGAGACAAGACCTAGGTCACTGCAATTAGGTGTATGAGGGAGCATAATATGAGGGCATTCAAGAATATATTCAAGAAGCTACTCAAAGGGATCAAGCTGAATCTTATATACATGGAGAGGTTTTTAATCAAAAAGATTTTCATGTTGTCCACTTTCAACAGGATGTATGAGAGATTCAAAAGAAAGACAATTTGGTTTTTGATCCTGCAAACACCCTTCATCACTTAAATTATCAATGACATAAATTTCATTAGTTAATGAAGCTAAAGGATGATGCAGAGTTTTAGAGACACTAATTTCCTCGCGAGAGGCTTGAGGCTTTTCCCAACTCACATAAATAGGAAATACAAGATTAGGGATAAGATCTGGCGGATTGGAAACCTGTATATTATCATTATTATCATCAGAATCATGATTTTTTTATATTGGAAAGGTTGCAAAGAAAGAAAAACTAATTGTCGTAACTTTTCACCCAAATACATCCAATCCACATCTCTTTCAAGAAATTTAGAAAAAAGATGAACAAACCTAGGAACAAAATCCCCCAATGATTCTTCAGGTTTCAATCTAAGATGATTTTTTATTTTAAACACATCTTAAAAATAATACCTTTCAAAGGCTTGATAGAGCTTACTGATGAGTTTCTCGAATGAATGGATGGAAGTAGCTGGTAATGTGTGGCACCTTTACTTGACACAACCTTCGAGCGTGAGGGCGAAAAATAATCCAATAAAATCTTTAGAATGTATTCTATTAGAGTGATAGAAATGAATAACCGGATACACATTTCCAAATATAGTTGTCTGACCATCACAATTAAACTTCAACTGTGACAAGTGATAGAATATTTTTGCGGGCACTAATAGATTAATGATTTTAGAAAAGAAACCCAGAATAGAGATTTTGGATGGATCCATTTGAAGATATGATATTAAAATAAAGGCTCCACAAGCTTAATTTGTCATCTATCCCTCCTTCTAGCACCAAAAAATTGTTGACGGTGTTAGATGTCCTTCCAATATCCAGGGGGGTCTACCTAGTGTGAAGTTCTAATTAGACCTCAGACTGTTTGAGATAGAAGCTCCATCTAGTATGTTGGTCTGGCTACCACCACAAATTTTTTTCTCTTGGTTTTCAAATGGGGAGATATCAAGATGAGGGCCAGACTCAAATTCCTAGAGAATAATGATGAGATCAGTTCATTATTGAAAACTTGTAGAACATGATAAAAGAACATAACAACAACACAAGAAGAAGCATGTCACAAGATGGGTTTACCGGAATATGCCAGAGATTGATTACAAAATAGTTCATAATGAGTTATGAACATGGTGTGGAATAACAAAAAAAATATTCAAAATAGACACGCATGCAACAACTACAAACTAGTCCATAACAGATTTCCTATATAAAATAAAACATACAAACACCATGGAAATACTAGACAACCAATACAACTAGAATGAAGAAGCATAGGAATCAATGCCAAAAGTGAAGAACTTCTTATTACTATTGCTACATATACAAGTACATTCCCTACAAACCACAAAGCCAATAGCGGAACATGGGTTGATCATGCCATTCTCAAAGAAAAACCCTAGCCTCACCACAGCTGACCCTACTAGCTATCAAGAGCAAAGTGCCTCTAACTCTCAACCACAAATCAACTATCTAATGCTAGTCCTGACTCAAGTGCTAAAATTCCTCTAAAAATTAGGCATGAGGATGTACTTATAGAGGTGAGGTGATTGTTCACCTACTGTGACCATTTACCTACCCTCATGACTCTCGATCTTTGATATGAATCTCAACTATCTACTAGATATCACATGTCGAGATTGATCTCTACATATCCATTAAAATCATGGTGAGAAACATTTACATTATAACCAAAGGGAGGTCATGAGGTAAATAAACAAGGTTTTGAGAAACCCTAGGGTTCTTACGATCAATGTTGTTGTGAAGACATGGAAACTTAAATGAACTGTTGAACAAGGTTTTGGTGTTCATCTTCTATATTGGATGTATATTCACTTACTACTAGATCTTATTTTCATCCAACTAAATTTTATGTCATGCCTTTGAGATTTCTTAAGGGTTCTCAAAGCTTGTAAGGAACCATATCATATGTTGATTGAAACCCTAGTTATGCAATCCCTTCTGAGAAACCTCAGCTTCATTCACATAGGTCAACATTCTTGTCCTTCTTCATCCTGAAAGAAAACTGCATGAGTCAAACACATTTGTAGTCAAAGAATAATATTATAAATCTAACAAATTAACTAAAAGAAAGATGTAAATTTGGACCCCTGTATAGTCCCTTTCTGCACTACAATGTTTCCATTGTATGTGGTCCATGTGGAATCATTATGAGTAGAAAAATATTGCAACTATTGATCCGGACTTATGCATGAACACAACATAATATAGATATAAACATAAAAATGGAGATCCAACAAAAATAAATCTTGATTTCATTAATATCAAAGAACTGAAAGATGTTTACAAGCAGAATGGAAATAAACTAGCTCAGGTGATGGTAGCTTATCTCTGAGAGGAGATGTGGTGGCTACATGCCTCTGAACTATGTTACAATGAGGCTCAAGGGAATTTTTATTATTTAATAACAAATAGAAACCCCTAATAGAAAAAACCCTAACCCTAGGAGATGGAATGCCAATATTTTGTGGGCCCCGTTGGGGTTAGTTATGCAACCAATTTCCCAGGGTCGTAACTCGATCATATGATCTTTTTTTGGTGCATATGATACCTCATTGGAAATATCTCTCTGAGTACTATAGGATTCACTATAGACCCTTTCTTATGGCAATGGGGCTATTGTGGACCTCAAAAAAATGTCGTTTAGGGGGCCAAAACAACTCCGGAAGTTCAGGACCCAAAAAATTGCTACAAATAGTAAATGTTTCTATAATCAGGGAAACTGATGAAGTTGACTAGAGGTCTAGGTGGAATAGGTGGGTGGTCAGCAGTATCCACCTGGATCAGTCCTACCACCTTAGGAATCAATAGTCCCCATTGTGTGCAAAGCTTCCATGAGGTGAGGAATTTTTTGTTGAAATTGGTCCCTAGTGAACCACTTGCCCTCGTGAAGGAGTTCACCTACTTTGACAACTCAATATATTTGGATCCTCTACTGGAAAGATTTATTGATCTGTGTGTCCATGATCCTGTCATTTGTGTCATGTTCAATGCAACTTGGGTTGAGCTCTGTTGGTGTCAACTACTTAGCAACGTCAGATGCATCCAATAATGGGGGAAAGTATGGTCATAGTCAGTCCACATTAAATACTAGGTCTGGGCCAAGGAACGATGGAATGCTGAGCTCAAAGGAATTGTTCCCTAAAACCTTGGTGATATTGTATAACCCATATTGGAGCGAGTGAAGCTTGTGGTGTGGCCCAACAAGGCGCCCATTTTACAAATGTAACCAAAATTTGTCGCCCACCTGGAACTTGTGTGGCACTCAATGCTGATCATGACCGTTCTTGTACTTAGAATTTTCTTTGTCTAATATGTCATGGACTTTCTAAATAATGTGTTGAATTCAATCAATGAAGCTATTAGCCCTATCACCTTCGAACTGGACATGAGCTGAATCTCCCTGAGTGCAAATGGTATGGCCACATCTATGTGACATAGTGGCTAGAATCCTAATCCCACCTGAAAGGGGTTTTGACCAACTGAGCTATGGAGAGCTTCGTTGTAGTTGCGGTGGACATAAGGGAATCTTTCATCCCATATGCATGGATGCTTCGAGTTGTACATGTGTATAATATCCTGTTGATGACTTCTGTTTGGCCATAATTTTGGGGGTGGAAGGTCGTGGACTTAGTGAGCTTGGTATCCAGCATCGAACCAGATATTTGACCAAAATTTACTCAAGAACCTATTGTCCCGATCTAAGATAATGGACTATGGCATCACAAAGTGTACCTGAACTTGTTCAAATAAGAGCTTAGACGTGGCTTCTATTGCGATACTCTTCTTGTAGGCCACCGAAATGGCCATCTTAGAGAATCTATCGACGACCATGAAAACACAGTCATTTCCATGCTTAGTAGAAGGAAGGCTTGACATCTAATCTATGGTGATGGATTCCGAAGGTTGAATAAGAGTATGAAGAGGAGTATATAGGAATTTCTACTTAATTTTCAATTTTTTAATGGCACAGGCAGTGTAGGATATGATTTACTTGTCAACATCATGTCGAAGGTTTAGCCAATAAAAATACTTATGCAGCACTGCCACTATTTTCTTTACTCCAAAATGTCTAGTGACCTGACTATAGTGTGCCTTCAAAATCATCTTGGAACTCTCGCTTGAAGGAACAAATAGGTTTCCCAGGTGGAATAATAGTGTTCCTTGGAGGTCAAAATATGGAACTTGCTTTCCTTCCAGGAGCATCTGGTATATGTTGTTGACATATGGATTTATCTTGTAAAGATGCAGCCACCCTGAAGTGTTGTGTCCACAAGAGTCGAGCACAGTGGTCAACACCATAACTGGTGGTCGGCTGAGACAGTCTGCAACATTATTGGTGTTTCCCTTCTTGTAATTGATGTTCAAATGGAATTGTTGCAGATATGTGGACCACTTCTGATGGCGATCGTTCTGCAACTTTCCTTGTGTCTGTATGAACTGCATTGGTCGGTGGTCTATGTGGATGATTGTTTCCTTCCCCAAAATGTAATGATTCCATTTTTTACAAGCCTGCACAATGTAATACATATATTTTTCATAGGTGGGATACTTTCGGACTGTGTCTAAAAGTGTGTCACTGGGATATGACACCAGTTGCCCTACTGAGTAAGCACTTCCCTGATGGCATAGTTGGGGAAATTTGTATTAATCTCAAATGGTTTTTATAGGTCTGGTAATATGATCACTGGTGCAAAGTAGAGGAGATGCTTTAACTCGAAAAATTCCTTATGTTGGGATACGTACCATAGGAACTTTGTTTTCACTCCACCCTTGGTAACTTGAATCAAAGGCCAAGTGATATGAGAGAAACCCAGCATGAACTTGCGGTAGAAATTGGCAAGACCCAGAAAGTTTTGCAGCTCTATTAGAGTGGTTGGGGCTAGCCAACCTCGAATAAATTGTATCTTGGATGGTATTGATGGCAAAAAATGACCTCATCAACATCAGGGAAGGCCACCTGATCAGAGTCCCAAATCAGACTCCTATCCATTTGTATAATGGCTCCAATTGGTTTAATTGGGTCCAGTTACCCCTTCTCTTAGCCTATTAGCTTATGATTTATCTACAACTCACCAACAAAAAAAGAGAAATTACATCTTCCCTCTTGTTGTGCACATGAAAGCAAGAAAATCCTTAAGCTAACACATCTAAACTTTTCCCTTATGTAAGGGGACTTCTAGGATGTAGA
The DNA here is from genome assembly GCA_031772625.1 of Pinus tabuliformis. Lineage (NCBI taxonomy): Eukaryota > Viridiplantae > Streptophyta > Pinopsida > Pinales > Pinaceae > Pinus > Pinus tabuliformis. The sequence continues at coordinate 460,313,166 of CM062811.1, forward strand.
CTTAAATCTAAATACAAATTATTCTAATATGCAAACAAAAAGTTAATTCTATCTCGAATTGGGAAAGGATACCCTTCTCTCAATTGGAGATCAAAAGAACTAACTAACCAGGGGAAGAGGATTGTTTATATAATGATTGAATTCATTATATGTTTTTCATTAATTAAAGAAGTAGTTCATTCAATTAATGAAAGAGAAAATAAAATGGGAATGTATTAAACCATAAATAGTTACTGCTCAGTGCATTCCTATTTCAATGAATTCATATTATTATAATTATGTTTCGCTCCTCAGAGATAGCTCTTAAATAACTTCAATAACATAAAACAAATTGATACGATAATAGTGCTCAATAGCATAATGCAATACACTATTTTGAAGAAAAAAAATCAATTGTAGAAATTCTAATTAAAAAGTGATTAACTCACATTTCAGACAATAGTGCATTGAAATAAAAATTTATTAAAATCACACCAGAACCTCACTAAAATTTTGTAATCCATGAATTCAAGAAATTTTGTGCAACAGAAGGCATTCAACAAGAGTTTATAGCACCTCATAACCCATAGCAGAATGAGGTGGCTGAAAGGAAGAACATAAGTATTGCAGGAGTGGCATGGGTGATGTTACATGATCGGGGCCTACCATTGCACTTGTGGGTTGAAGCATGCAACACAGTCATTTATTTGCAGAACTGAAGCCCTCATCAAACTCTTGGGATGAGTACACTAGAAGAAGATTTTTCAAGTAAGAAACAATATGTGGTACACTTCAGGATCTTTGGGTCATCAGTCTACTGTCATGTTACCAAGGATGCACGGAAAACTATAGACCCAACAGCTGAGTTGGGCATATTTGTGGGGTACACTGATACACCTCACAACTATCAATTGTACCTGTCATCCAACATGATGACACTAGTTTGTAGAGATGTGAATTTCGACTAAGAGAAGGCCATGAAATGTTCCCTTGAGAGAAATATTTAGTTACATGCAGTTGAGGAGCTTTTAGCTCCAAAGGAGGAACCTTAGGATGATATGGAGCAACCACATGCAAAGGAGAAGAGAGTGGAAACACCAACTCATGTAGAGACTTCCATATATGGGAGAAAATGCACCAGAGAGGTTGATCGATTATTGCATGATGCTAGAGAGAATGTGGGAGCACCCACATCATAGCGCAAGCAGAGGAGGTCACCAGAGCGCTACACTAACTACATGGCTCTGATGAGCAAGAGTGTAGAGATTGAGCCATCCTCATTCAAGGAAGCAATGCAACAACCAATGTGGATTGATGCCATGGTTGAGGAGTATGACTCCATTATCAGAAACAGTGTTTGAGAGGTGGTCCGAAGACCAACAGAAAAGTGAGTGGTGAGTTCCAGATGGATTTACAAGGTAAAGAAAGTGGCATATGGGAGTGTGGAGAAACACAAGGCCATATTTGTGGCCAGACTGTTCTATTAGGTGGAGGGAATTGATTATGATGAGACCTTTGCTCCTGTAGCAAGGCACTCATCAATCAAATATATTCTAGCACTATACACAGATGGGATGAAAGATACATCGAATGGATGTAAATACAACATTCCTCAACGACATGATTGAGGAAGAGGTGTATATTGAGTAGACGGAAGGATTTGAGACCTTCAACAGAGATTCGCATGTGTGAAGACTTGAGTGAGCATTTTATGGACTAAAACAAGCACCTCGTGCTTGGTACACCAGGATTGACAGTTATTTCACTAGGTTGGGCTTCACCAAAAGTGAAGTAGATGCAAACCTTTACCATATTGTGGTTAAAGGTAAATTGTTGATTATAGTATTATATGTCGATGATTTGATTCTGACAAGTGATGAGAAGCTGATTAAATCTTGCAAAGAGGATCTTACAAGAGATTTTGAGATGAAGGACCTTGGGCTCACGCATTAATTTCTCAGTATGGAAGTATGGCAAGGAGATGAGGAATTGTTTGTCTCTCAAGGAAAGTATGCCAATGAGATACTCAAGAATTACCACATGGAGAGTAGCAAGCCCATGGAGACTCCTCTAGCTGGTAACTAGAGGAATGAGGATGCTACTTCAAGTGAAGTAGTGGAGGCTACTATTTATAGATAGCTTGTGGTTTCATTTATGTATTTGGTGAACACACGACCAGAAATGTGTTTTGTAGTTAACCATCTTAGTCAATCCATGGTTAAGCCAACCAAACTGTATTGGAAGGAAGCTAAACATGTGTTGAGATACCTCAGTGGCACCACTCAGTTTGGTCTTTGTTACAGGTGGACAAAGGGATTGAAGCTTTAAGGATTCACATATGCAGATTTGGCAGGGAGTCCATCCGACAAGAAGAGCACATTAGGGGGAATCTTTAGTATTGGGTCAACAAAATTTTCTTGGTACAGCGGGAATCAGATATAATTTGCACTCAGTTCAGCAGAAGCAGAGTACATGGTTGTGATTCAAGCAACTTGTGAGGCTATCTGGATGAGGAAGATCCTTGTCGGGTTGTTTAGTCAACAGATGGATCCAACAGTGATTTACTGTGACAATCAAAGTTGTATCAAACTCTCTAAGAATCCAGTTTTTCATGATTGGTCCAATCATATTGACATCCAGTATCACCATCTATGAGATTGTGTGTAGAGGAGAATCATGTTGTTGGAGTACATTCCGGCAAAGGAGGAGGATGAAAATATTTTGACAAAGGTATTTTCAAGATGCAAATTTGAGTTTCACAGAGACGGGATGGAGGTAGTAGATAATCTTGTTCTTGTTGAGAGGGAGTGTTAAAAATAGCAACAAGAAAATCCTAATTTAATTTGTCCTTGAATTAAATTATAATTCTATTCTCATAGAAACTTGTAGCAGTTAACTAAGTTAAGTTAACTTAGTTGGCTCAGTAAATTCGAGTTGGAAGTCTATCTAGAGTCATGTAGAGTGATCCCTAAATTTTAGGGGCCCAGGTTGAGTTCTTATTGAGTTGTAATTATTTAATTCAATTTAACTAAGTTAAATTCAATTAAACTAGTTCTAACTATTGGAGGAACTAGTGAGTGGTCAAGTGAATTAAATTGGATTTAATTCACATGCAATGATCAATCAGATAACTAATAATTCAATCAAAAATAACTCATGCATGTTAGTTTAGAGGAAGACCCAGTTGAGATTAGAGTTTAGGGACAATGTACTATCAGTTGTAAAATCATCTAAATTAAACCGATGGTGCATGCAATCAAAGGAAGGCCTATGGATGGATTGTGCAGTTATGAGTGAGGAATTTCCCAATTAAATATGGGCTAATTCCCAAGGGAACAATGCAAGGAAGTAGGGGCTTGGCAGGCAGCAGATTTGGCTAAGTATTGGCTTGAGATGGTTTGTGAAGCAGTGAGATAGATTGTACTTGTGCAGAGATTGTTCGGGTTGAACAAGCATTGTATTTTCTTCTTAGATCTTCTAGTTAATGCAATATATAGATAGCATGGGTTTTTAGTTGATGCTTTGCCTAGAAAATTATTGTGTTGTGTGTGATTGAAATTATTCCTCTTCTGCTTCGTGATTTCATCGATCATTTTTTTTCCGCTGATAAGTAGAGTAGATTGAAGTCAATTGTTTTAGCATATCACAATTTGCAGTTTGAGTCTACAATAAAAATATACATCATTTACATTTTCTTAGGTACCACCTTTTTTTTACTTCTATTTTATTTTTGAACTAACTAAGAAGCTCTTAGTGTTTCAATTTTTATTATGTTGTTGAGTGCCCTTCGTAGACTTGTTCCATATTTTTTCCTTTTCTTTACTCCAAATGATCTAATTCAAAAGTAACAAGTGTCATCAATTTTATTTATCTTCATATATAGTTCTCTGATAGTCATTCATCTATCAACCTAGTATCCATGATTTGTTTGTGGAAATCTTCCTTAGTCCTTCTTAATTAGATACCCCCTTTTCTCTGACTCACTACTAGTAGTCCACATGTAGGTACAATGGATTTTCCTCTATCATACCTCCCCTTGATTACATTAGTTCTATGATGACTCTTTCCCAACTCTTCACCAACTACACACATGGACAATTAGTCAAGTTTCTATTGTCGGAAACTCCCTTATCACTTTGAGTTTTGGTTTCTTGATGCCGTCATCCCTAACTTCCTGCTAGACATCCATATGTCTAATTGGTGGAACCCCTTATCAGATCATTTATGTATACATGCATCAATTATATTTTAGTGAGCCTTTTCTCTAATTCTCCACTAGTCATCCATATGTATGGTTGTTATCACTCTCATTGTCAAATATTCCTTGACATTTAAACTTTGATGTTCCACCAATCATCCAAATAATTCCTATAGTTGATTAATCTTCTACCACTTGAAATTGATTATGTTGACACCAACTATCCATGTGTGGCAAGTGGATTTTTTGGCTATCAAAGTTCTTAAGAATCATTCCTCTCTTCCATATTTGATACCCTAACCCCCTCCTTGTTTTCTTCCCCCAATGTATCAAATATTATCACTTCATAGACCATGCGTACAATTAATACTTTCCCTAGTTTTCTAAATTTTCTAATGTGTAAAAGGATTTATCTTTTCCTTCCTAGTGTTGTTGCCTTGATTCCTAGATTCATGCCTTGAAATGTGTCGATGTGAAACCATCCTTGTGGAATTGGAATATTAATTATATGACACCAAACTTACCTTTTCTCTATCTCATAAGGTTTGTTATTATTCCATATCCTTGATGGTATATATCCTTGCATTACTCACCACATGGACCAATAATGTAAGCCTTTCATCAATCAATTAGGTAACCTCAAGACCCAAAATCTCATGAAAAGTCGAACATGACTAGGCTTACATTTATCCTAGTCATTTCCCATGTATTAGGTGTTTCTTTAAGGAAAAGTGATCTCAGTAGAAATCGAATGGAAAAAATAACGAGGTCAAGCACATTTATGGAACTGCACAATCACATAATCAGATCCTTCTGCTAAGATCAATGTGAGATTTGATCAATTAAGAAATTTCTATAGGTAGATCTTCATCCAAGCAAAGAATCTACAATGAGATATATCATTATAAGAGTTGTGGATCATGGCATACTTGATAAGCTAGATATCTACCCTATAAATTACCCATCAACTCCTACAATATCTCATTCCTTTCCCTCTAAATTATTTGATTATCTATAATTATACTCCCAATATGTCTAAATTTTCTAAATTTATCTGTGAGCTTTTTTGGATATTCCATTGCATAGTCCATCACAAGAGATCTGATAAAAATAAATTTAAATCTTTACAATGAAACATAAATTCCTTTAGATTCCAAATTTGTTAATTATTTATTTGTTGTTTATGCATGAAATAGACTAAATGTTGAAAATAGAGAACAATAAAGTACAATCACACACCAACCACAATGAACAAAAATATTTTCTCTAGGAAATCCTTACAGGAGAAAACCCAATTGGAAGGTGAGGCTACTCTGATCTCTCTCTTCTACTATGGAAATAGTGTAAGTAAAAAAGATAAGGTACTCTTTCTGGAGTTACTTGAGACCTGTAGCTTGTTAGGCTACAATAGAACACTAAATCCCTATTTTATGTTCTCTAACTCCCACACCTAGTTGCTTTTCTCTACTATAAGACAATATACAAATGCATATAGTGGAACCCATTTTCCTCCCAATGGCCTGGTTATAACATAACCTGATAACCAAATATGGGTCAAGTTTGACTCCTTCAAGTCTCAACTAGAGTTACAACATTGACTCTTCCATAGTATTATTCATATTATTCATGTGATTAGCCATTTTTCCGTGAGTAATGGGGGATGGCATGGCATCCAATTGTGTCAAGGTGGTCAAACATGGTAGGTCAAATTTTTAGAGGCATAAATTTTGCATACAAACTCTTATTGACACAATTCTTGCATTGTAGGAAAGATCTATCAGTATAGAACAACATCACAAGGTTTTATGTTTAAGTAGGAAAGTTTTGCCCTCAAAATGGACCCAAAAGGTTTTAGACCCTAGATCTCCAAACTAGATCTAGCAAATGAAATTGTTCCTACACTTGTTTCATGCCACAATCATTGAGATATATAAAAAATTATATAATTATCCAACATGGATCATAAATCCAGAAAATCCCCCCCCCCCCCCCCCCCCCCACCCCCATGATGCTATGTTTCCATAGGAGGGCTACACCCAGACCAAAGCTTCTCTTGGATAAGCCCAAGAATAAGTTTAAGTGGTGGCAATGGTGTTTTGGAAAAACCAAAAGACTCATGGGAGATTATCACCTCACCTCATACTAAAAGCTCCACCTTCCTACTAACAAAGGAAGGACATGAAGAAATTTTCTCCTAGTATTTAAATTGAAACCCTTTTTTAAGGGAAATTAGCTAATTATGGGTCCAATGCATCTTTTATAGGGAAAAAGAAATGCACCCATGTATAAGGAATCCCTCTTGTGTCCATTTTACTTGAAGTATTTCCTACAACTAGTGGTAGAGGAAAGGAGAATTATGCCAAATAGGCTTTAGGGATTTCTAAGCAATCATCAATATAATCAATTTATCTCATGATGGAAGCTTGAGTCAGATGCACAACTTTATTTTTCATATATATAATTATAGAATTTCATGTGAAGCTTAAAATATAATGGTTTTTGTTTATTATGATTAAACACAAAGACACTCACACAATGCACCTAATAAGCTACAAAAACTAGGAACCTAGGAAGTTGAAAGCGATAGTCTAAGTAAGAGAAAGAAAACACAAGAGGGACAAATATGACAACCCAAAAGAGATTGTGTAAAAAAGAGTGCATAGATACCTATTGGGTATGTGTTATATTCTTTCCATGACTAGTCGCACGCACAGGGGAGTCGCAGGGGAGGCGATAGCCTCCCCTGTTCGTTGCGTTGGGCATAACAGGGGGGTGACAGGGGTTTGCAGCCCCCCCTGTCGAGGGGTTTTAGGGGGGCGGTATCCCCCCTATACGGGGTCCAGGGAAATGCCTTGGGAATTTTTTTTTGGTACCTATATTAGGTGGGTGGACCTACCTATGGTTTTCTGCACGGGTTTTGCACGTGGTTTTGGGCTGATGGTTTTCTGCCCATGGTATTTTGTAGTCAAGGGAACTATGTTTATGTTCTAATCCACGGTTAATGGATTGGGGTTTATGAATGCTTCGACATGTATATATATGTATTGTAACATTGAAAGGAACATAATGAAAAATCAATCTGGTAGTCCCAGTTTTGGGATCCAAGGGAAAATCTCTGTGTATTTGTTTTGTGTTTCTCACCATTGTATATTTTCTGTTTTTTAAGAATTCGTTTGGAGGTAATTTTTGTACAGGGGTAAAATCTACATTTGGTATCAGAGTAGTTTCATCTTCAAGGGGATGCCTTTGCTACTGAGGGGTTTTGCTCGGGCCTGTGGTAGACCTTATTTAGTGGGAGATGTGCGAGATTGATTCTTATGGTGAAAGAAGATGGAAAGTAGTGGAAAGATAGAGATCGAGATATTTAATGGTCAAAATTTTGAGTTGTGGAAGGTTAAGATGGAGGATCTGCTGGTGTATAAAGATAGGTGAATTGCAGTAGATCTAGGCACTAAACCAACGGAAATATTAGAAAAACACTGGGTGAAGTTGGATCATAAGGAAAAGAGAACAATACGATTAGGCATCTCATATTTAGTATTGTTGAATGTATCAAGGGAAGCTAAGGTGAAGGATTTGTGGGTCAAGTTAGGGACTCTGTACCAATCTAAGTCTCTGGTGAACAAATTGTTCCTACGGAAAAAGTTGTATAACCTAAGGATGAAGGATGGAGACTTAGTGATAGAGCATCTAAACACCTTTAATACTATGGTAATCCAATTGTTATCTGTTAGTATAAAAAATTTAGATGAAGATAAGTGCATCAGTTTGTTGTGTTCTCTACCAAATTCGTGGAATCTTCTGGTTGTTGCAATAGGTAGCAATACAACTACCTTGAAGTTTAATGAGATAGTCTCATCCTTGCTCTCGGAGGAGATGAGATGGAAAAATATGGAGAGACAGAATGGAAATGCCTTGTCTATATGAGGATTGTCCTAGAATAGAAATGAAAATAAGTCCTCGAGTGGTAGATCTAAATCTTCAAGAAAACCTGTAAAGGTATGTTGGAAATGCGGAAAGGAAGGGCATTACAAAAAGGAATTTAGATCTAAATCTCTTGAGAAAGGAAAGGGATCTGATGATGCTCCTTCTGCAGAGGGAAAAAACACCTCAGATGAAGGTGGGAATGTGTACTTGGCTTCTCCTTCAAGTACATATGTATATCGTGAGGCATAGTTGATTGAATCAGGTGCATCCTTTCACTTCACTCCCCATAGGGAGTGGTTCTACGAGTATGAGAAATATGATGGTGGTGATGTCTTCTTAGGGGATGATAAGAAGGCTAGAATTGTCAGACGCAAAAAATTCAAACTAAAGTTGCAAGGTGGAAGGATTAAAACACTTCCGAGTGTTCTACATATTCTTGCCTTGGCCAAAAATCTGATTTATGTAAGCAAGATGGATGTTACAGGTCTAAAAAGAGTGTTCGAGAAAGATACCTGCAAGATGATTCAAGGATCACTGGTATTGATGTGGGGAGTTCGGATTGAAACTATGTACGAGCTTCTAGGTAGTACTATTATTGATGGGTGTAACAATTTTGTGGTTCCTGAAAGTGGAGCATAAAATCTAGTGGTCTTCGAAGAAAAGACCATGTTATGGCATCAAAGGCTAGGACATATTGGAGAGAAGGGCCTTCTAATACTTCATGGTAATGGTATGGTAGAAGGATTGTTGAATTTCTCTCTAGATTTCGACTTATGTGAACATTGTGTATATGGGAAGAAGAATCGAGTGAATTTCCCCTCTGGTGCTAAGAGGGCAAAATGGATATTAGAGCTTGTGCACAGTGATTTGTTTGGACTTGTGTCAGTTCCATCACTAGGTAATTTTGTGTACTATGTATCATTTATAAATGACTTCTAAAGGAATACATGGATATATTTCCTTAGGAAGAAATCTCAAGTCTTTGAGAGGTTTAAAGAATTTAAGGCTCTAGTGGAAAACTAGACAGAGAAGAAGATAAAGGTATTGAAGACAGATAATGGTGCAGAGTTCTGCAAGAAGGAATTTGAAGATTTCTGTAAGAAGTGTGGTATAGCATGAGAGAAGAATACTCCATACACACCTCAGAAAAATAGATTTGAAGAAAGAATGAATAGGACGTTGATGGAAAAGGCAAGAAGCATTCTCAGTGGTGTTGGGTTAGGACAAGAATTTTGGGCAGAGGCGATGGATACTGCATGTTACCTAGTTAATAGATCACCTTCATCAGCGTTGGAGGATAAGTCTCCACATGACATGTAGACTGGTAAGAAACCCTCTCTTTCACATCTTAGGATATTTGGTTGTGATGCATATGTGTATGTTCCAAAGGAGATAAGAACCAAGTTGGATAGTAAATCTGAAAGGTGCATCTTTATTGGGTATAAGGATGGTTTAAAAGGTTATAAGCTTTAGAACCCAGAAACAAGGAAGGTTGTGTACAACTAAGATGTGTTGTTTAGAGAGGTGAAAGATGTTATTAAACATGAAGCCAACCAAAGGAACCTAAGAAGATGGATTTTGAGCTAAAGGATGAAGAATCAGACTCTACAGCAAAACAGGAATCAGAAGATGATGAGCCACAAACTCCAATTGTGAGAAGATCAGTTCGAGAAAGAAGGCAGCCAGAAAGGTATAATCCATCTGTTTTATTTTTCTTTATCTATTACTGATGATGATCCTAGAAATGTCATGGAGGCAGTAGATTCAAAGGATCGAAAACTATGGAAAGAGGCCATGGTTGATGAAATGGCATATTTGGACAAAAATGAGGCTTGGGATATGGTGCAATCGATGGCTGGAAGGAAACCCATTGGAAGTAAATGGGTGTTTAATAAGAAAATGAATGTAGAAGTCAAGGTGGATAAATACAAAGCTCGATTGGTAGCAAAAGGTTATTCCCAAGTGTCGGGTTTGATTTTGGTGATATTTTTTATCCTATTGCCAAGGTAGCTTCTATTAGATTAATTTTATCTGTTGTTGTTGCTTTTTATTTTGAGGTGGAACAGATGGATGTGAAGACAACATTGCTTCATGGGAATCTAGAAGAAGAGATCTACATGAAGTAACCTAAAGGCTTTGCAGTGAAGGGTAAGAAAGAACTAGTATGCAAGTTAAAAAATTGTATGTATGGGTTAAAATAGTCACCAAGGATGTGGTATTAGAAATGTGATACATATATACGGGGAATTGGCTTCACCAGACACAAAGTGGATCATTGTGTGTATTTTAAATTAATTGGTGGTTGTGTTATTTATCTGGTCTTGTATGTGGATGATATGTTGCTGATTGGAAATGATAAAGAAATTAACCAAGATTTGAAGACCCAATTTTCCTCCAAATTCGACATGAAGGATCTTGGTGCTGCAAACTATATTTTGGGCATGGAAATTAAACGAGATCAGGAAAAGAGGAAGCTCCTGTTAAACCAAAGGAAGTATGTAGAGACAATACTACAGAGGTTTAATATGCATGATAGTAAACCAGTGAAGGCTCCTATTCTCGTAGGTGTAAAGTTATATGTTGAACAGTGTCCCAAGAAACAAGAAGAGGAAGAGGACATGTCCCATGTTCCATACGCAAGTGCAATCGGTAACCTAACGTATAAAATGGTATGTACTAGACCATACATTGCATATGCAGTGGGAGTATTGAGCAGGTTTATGTCAAAACCAGGGAAGGAGCATTGGGCAGCAGTGAAGTGGGTTTTTAGGTATTTGTATGGCACTAGTGATTATGGTATGTGCTACCAAGGAAGACCAGTATTTGACAGATTTTTAGACATCTGTGGCTTTGTTAATGCAAACTAGGCTGGAGATCTAGATCAGGTAAGATCTACACGTGGGTATGTGTTTAACCTATTTGGAAGTGCAGTTAGTTGGATGGTCAAGAGACAATCTGTAGTGGTACTTTCAACTAGACAGGTAGAATACATGGCAACCACTCATGCAAACAAGGAAGTAGTTTGGTTGTATAGATTATGTTCAAGTATGGGGTTAGTACAATGAGTCATAAGGATAGACTGTGACAGCCAAAGTGCAATTTTCTTGGCAAAGAACCCTGCTTCTCATTCAAAGACAAAGCAAATTGATGTTCAATATCACTTTGTGAGGGATATGGTTGAGGACAAAAAGGTGTTTTTGGTAAAGGTGGACACTTTGAATAATGTTGCAGATGCATTAATGAAGTCTATGAGCATTGAGAAGTTTTCTTGGTGTAGAGAAACAATGGACGTTGCAGGGTTGGACCAATGACTAAGCTCTCATGTGACCCCCTGTGTGGAAAAGAAAACAACAAGTGGGAGAATTTTGGGTGTGTGTTATATTATTTCCACGATGATCCGAAATCAAACAGGAATGCAACAAATTATAGATATAACCATAAATATAAATATGTAGCAAAAATAACACTTCATTTCATTAATGTCAAAATACTGAAATATGCTTACAAATGGAACGGAAATAAACTAGCTCGGCCAATGGTAGCTTATCTCTGAGAAGAGATGTGGTGGCTACATGCCTCTGAACTATGTTACAATGAGTCTCAATGGCCTATTTATTATTGAACAATAAGAGAAAACCCTAAACAACCAAAACCCTAACCCCATGGGATGTAATGCCAAGAGATTGTCGGCCACATTGGGGTTAGTTGGACAGCCAACTTCCCAGAGTCGTAACTTGGTCATATTATCTCTGTTTGGCACATATCATACCTTATTGGAAAGGTCTCTTTGAGTGCTACAATATTTATAGAAGCCTACAATGAACCTCATAAAAATTTCGTTTAGGGGGTCAACACTGCTCTGGAAGTTCAAGACCCAAAAAACGGCTAAAAATAGTAAATGCTGAAATAAACAAGGAAACAGATGAAACCGATTGGAAGTCTAGGTGGAATAGGCGAGTGGCCACCAATATCCACCTTGATCATTTATCCCCACTTAGGAATAAATGGTCCCCATTGTGTGCATAGCCTCCATGAGGTAAGGAAAGCTTTGTTGAACCTGGTCAACTAGGAGTACGTAGAGAAGTATATATGCCTTACTTCTTGATGGTTGGTTTGGCATTGGCACAAGAGATGTGAGATCTAATGTACTTCCCAACATCCTATCGAATTTTTGGCTAATAAAAATACTTCTGCAATATTGCCACTGTTTTCTTTACTCTGAAATGTCCAGCGACCCGACTGTGGTGCACCTAACAAACCATCTTGCCACACTCACTTGAAGGAACACAGATGTGTCCCAGGTGGCATAAGAGTGCATCCTAAAGGTGAAAATTTGGAACTTTCTTCCCTTCCAGGAGTGTCTGGTATGTGCTACCGAATTATAGATAGCTTTGGTAAAGATGCAGCCACCCCAAAGTCTCATGCCCATATGAGTCGAGCACAGTGATTAGTGCCATGACTGGTGGTTAGCTGAGGTAGTCTGCAACATTATTGGTGCTACCCTTCTTCTACTTAATGTTCAAATGAAACTATTGCAGGTAGGTGGACCATTCCTTATGGCAACCGTTCTGCAACTTCCCTTGTGTCTGTATGAACTGTAGGGGTCGGTGGTCTATCTGGATGACCATTTCCTTCCCCATAATGTAATGCTTCCATTGACGGTAGGCCTACACATTGCAATACATTTCTTTGTCGTAAGTGGGATACTTTTGGACTATGTATGAAAGTGTCTCACTATGGTAAACCATTGGATGGCCATGCTGATTAAGAACTACACCAATAGCATAATCAGAGGCATCTGTCTCAATCTCAAATGGTTGATGCAAGTTTGGTAATGTGAGCACTGGTGCAGAGCAAAGGTGATGCTTCAACTCGTCAAACGCCTTTTGTTGGGTTTCAAACCAAAAAAACTTTTCTTTGGCTCCGCCCTTGGTGACTTGACTTAAAGGTCAAGTGATATGAGAGAACCCCAACATGAACCTGTGATAGAAATTGGCAAGACCGAGAAAGTTGTGAAGCTCTGTTAGAGTGGTTGGGGCTGGCAAATCCTGAATGACTTGTATCTTGGCTAGGTCCGCATGCATACCCTTCTCATCAATGATGTACCCCAGATATTGAACCCGGGTCATGCCAAAACTGCATTTCTCCAAATTGGCACACAACTTGTATTGTCGTAGGGTTTGAAGGACATGTCGAATATGGTGGAGGTGCTCTTCCCAACTCTATCTGAATATCAAGATGTCATCTAAATACACCACCACGAATGCATTGGTGAAAGGTCGCAAGATGTTGTCCATCAATCTCATGAAGGTTGCAGGGGCATTCGTCAACCCGAAAGGCATGACCAACCATTCGAACATGCCCTCCTTGGATTTGAAGGAAGTTTTCCATACATCGGAAGGTTCGATATGCACCTGGTGATAACCGAAGTTCAAGTCAATCTTGCTGAAATATTTGGCCCCCTTGAGCTGGTCTAGAAGGTCATCAATCTGTGGGATTAGATACCTATTCCAGATAGTGATCTTGTTCAATGCCCGATAGTTAATGCAGAGTCTCTAGGTCCCATCCTTATTTTGTACCAATACAATTGGGCTCCCACAAGGTGATGATCTTGGCCTGATGTGCCCTTTCTGAAATAGCTCCTGAATCTGCCTCTTGATCTCATCATTCTCTAGAATAGAGCATCAATAGATCGTTCCATTGGGTAGTGGCACGTCCGAGGTCAGATCAATGGAGTGCTTGACCTAACAGTGTAGAGGTACCCCTGTAGGTGAGACGAAAATGTCCATGTACTCCTCCACAGCCTTGTCCATCTCTTACTTCTGTTTGGAGGATCCCTGTTTGAAAGTTGTGGCCACAACCTTCTTCTTATCCTAAGGGCGAATCATAAGGAAAATAAATTCCCTAGTATGGGAAATGATCTTACTGCATTACTTTACAGTGATCACAGAGATGGTGGTAGACGAGGCTACATCTGGTATCCTGTACAACTTATTTCCCAAAGTAATAATCATAGAGTGAGGTCAGACTCATATACAACATGTCGTTTCCACAAGTATGGTTGTCCTAATAATACATCACAAACTTCAAGAGGAGAAACATCACACAATACCTCATCTATGAAGAGCTTGATCATGTAGGGAAGGTGACACTCTTTCCTAATGCAAAGATCTCATCCTTGGTGAAGCCACTTGATGGTGTACGGTTGCGGATGTGCTTTCGTCGATAGGCATAACCGCTTCACGGACTATCCTAAAACGAGGTTCTTTTGTATCCCACTATCGATAATGAACTATAGTGGAGAACCCTTCACCCACATCTGTGAGTGGAAGAGGCGTTCCCCCTCCTCTAGATCTTCAGGCTCATTCTTTTGAATCTTGGTGGTGGCCACAGTGGCACTAGGCTCTGTGTCAATGATCTGCTTCCCTTTGTCATTCCCATTGTTGGGTTCTGACTCAGAGTTGGAACACGTGTTTGAAACGGAAGCCTTCAGCTTGACCTTGCTTGGCTTGGAACTCACTTTTGTTGTGAGTGGAGCTCTTATGAAACTCACACCATTTTCGCATGTCTTTCTTTGTCTTCATGGTGTTGTTCTTTTCTTGCGGCTTTGGCAGGTTGTCCCGGGTCACCCTGCCTTGGCTTTGACCTTTGCTCTATGGTTTGGGGGTGCATTTTCCTTGCTTCAGATTCACATATCCAAAGTCTCTCTTATTCTGTTTAAACTTCTGCTCAATCTTGATAGTGTATCGGTATGTCGTGCCGAGTGAGGAGATGTCTAGGAACTCCATCTCGTCCTGGATGTACTTATGTAGACAGTCGTGGTACTTGTGTACTAAATTCCACTCAGAATCCTCGATACCCAACTTTGTGTGGAGGGTACGGAAAGCATTTGTGAACTCTGGCACGTCTTGGTCCCTTCCTTTCCATAGCATGGACCACTTTATGTTTTATCTTCATAACTCGTAAATGGGTAATATTGTTCCTTGATGGCATCTCGAAAAGAATCCCAAGTGGGTGCGGCTGAAAACAGTGAGGATTCCCTCTCGTCTTTTTGTTCATAGTAGGTTTCCCACCAGTCCTTGACACGTGGGGCGTATTTGAGAAGTGAAAAAGTAATATTATCCTGATTGGAAAAGTTATGAACTGATTTTCCAACATATTCAACCATTTATCTACAGCGTCTGCATCTATCTGGACCTTAAATATGGGAATATCAAAGTTAAATTGTACCTTAAAAGTAGTGCCACCTCCAGAGTGGCTACTGAATGAAGATGCATCGCCTGTGGGTAGCTGTTGGAGGATTTGGGCAAAGTTATCCATCATCGCGTTCCTCTGTCGCTCGAGAGCATCCTCGAGCAATATTTCGTAAGGATGTCCTGCCCCCTCATCTTTATTTTCTTCTGCCATGGGAGGTCGTCAGGATTTTCGAGGCTGGTCATGCAAAGGTTCAACCAATTCGAGCCCTAACTCCTTATATGCCAACCTCATTGGGGACATGCAAAGAAAAATAGAGAAATAGTAGACCGCTCTGATACCATTAAACCGAACTTAAACAGGAACACAACAAATTACAGATATAACCACAAGTACAATGATGTAGTAGAAATAACACTTCATTTCCTTAATATCAAAATACTAAAATATGTTTACAAACATAATGGAAATAAACTAGCTTGGGCGATGGTAGCTTATCTCTGAGAAGCGATGTGGCAACTACATGCCTCTGAACTATGCTACAATGGGGCTCAAGTGCGTATTTATTATTGACAATAAGAGAAAACCCTAAACAACCAAAACCCTAACCCCAGGAGATGCAACGCCAAGATTTTGTGGGCCCTATGGGGTTAGTTGGGCAACCAACTTCTCAGGGTCATAACTTGGTCATATTATCTCTATTTGGCACATACGATACCTTGTTGGAAAGGTCTCTCCGAGTACTACTGGATTTGCGACAAGCCCATGCAGCTGCGAGCCTATAATGGACCTTAAAAAAAAATTGTTTAGGGGGTAAAAACTTCTCTGGAAGTTCAAGACCCGAAAAACTACTAAAATTGTAAATGCTGAAATAAGAAAGGAAATAGATGAAACTGACAGGAGGTCCAGGTGGAATAGGCAGGTGGCCACCAATATCCACCTGGATCACACGACTAGTCGCACGCGCGGGGGTAACAACCCCCTTGTTCGTTGCGTCGAGCACAGCAGGGGGATGACAGGGGGGGCGTAACCCTCCCTATCGGAGATTTTCAAGGGGGCAGTAGCCCCCCTGTATGCAGTACAAGGCAGCGCTCTGGGAAATTTTTTTTAGACCCTATATTAGGTGGGCGGACCTACCTATGGTTTTATGCATGGGTTTCACACATGGTTTTGGGCATGTTGTTTTTTTCCCATGGTATTTTGTAGATCCGGTCAACAAAACTATGGTTATATTCTAATCCAGTGTTAATGGATTGGGGTTTATGAATGCTTTGGCATGTATATATTGTAACACTGAAAGGAGCATAATGAAAAATCAATCTAGCAGTCTCGATTTTGGGATCCGGGGGAAATTCTCTGTGTATTTGTTTTTCTTGCCATTGTATATTTATGTTTTTTAAGAATTTGTCTGCAGGTAGTTTCAGTATAGGGTTAAAAACTACAAGACCAATAATGGAATAGTTTGTTGATGAATGTGTTTCAACAGGACCACATACCAAGAATTAGATCTCAGTGCTTTAGGCATGGTGAATATGATCAATGATACATCAAATGTGCCTTCATCCTGACTAAGCAATGTAATTAATCTAAAGGAGCTAAGGATGCCACATGGCCAACACATGTTGCATGACTACCTAACTTCCTCTAGCTAGTTGAGGTTATTCCTAGTAGGCACAAGTCAGATTTGGGAACCAAATTTAGTTTCATGATCAAACCCCATTGATTCTTGATAGAGGTGATATTTTATAATGTTATAGATATGGGTTGTCATGGGGATTATGGGTTGAGAAAATTCTATATTCAAGGGAACTTATCTCTGCTATAAGAACCATATATGTTCCATTATTAATACCGAGAAGCCAATTTCCTAACTAAGTTTTTGTTGAGAAATTATGTCTATCTCTTGGACTATTCTAGAAATAAAATGGTTTTCTTCTTTAATTTAGACTAGTTTGATTTTTTTTTCTTGGATTAACTACTTTTCTTAAGATATTGTCATGTTTCTTGGATTACTATGTGGGCACTAATTTATTCTATAGGGTATAGAATAAATCTATCTCTTTTCTTTTAATTAACATTGCTCCTTGGGTTTCACATAAGGACTATGCCAAACTATGAATTCAATGGATTCGTGTGATAAGTGTATGTGTACTAATTGGCTATTATGTACATGAACATATCCTTCACATGTTAGTTTAGCTACAATTTCCTTTATTAGCTCAGCATAGATTTATTTTTAGAATAGAATAACCCTTTTCCTTTATTCAATTTATATATATTTATAACTTAGTTGTCATTATGTAGATATGGACTAATCTTGTTTACTAAATCACAACTTTCTTTCGTTCTATTTTTCAATAGATTATTGTTTGAATTGTACTTTAATAAATCTAGACTAATCATGCTTTTTTTGTAGGCTAAAACCCATGGGGGATTTGAAGCAATGACCTATCACAAGTAGTTCCTTAAGAGTGCACCCATGCACCGAATTTGGACTAATTATGTTTGCTTAATTGCAATTCCTCCATTTCATAGTTCCTAGGATAGTGTTTTGGATTTTCTTTTGTTAATACACATTCTTTCCCTATTGTTAAATTCAATTGAAATTGGTTATTGAACCAAATAATATAGATGATTCAACTATCCTAAAAGGGGCAAACTTTAATTGGGCCTATCTTTCGAGTTGAGTCCGTTAAACTACTTCCCAGTGCATTTCTATCCGTCATCATGCTACAAATTCTTTCCATCATAAAGTTGTAGTTGTATGCACTTTTAGATATTTGTTATCAATACATTTATTGCATCAGCTCAATTCATATATTATATTTTATTATGTATATAGCATTTGAAAGTTTTGGTTTATGTTATCTTGGGGTTGGGTGATACTAGGCTATGATTGAATATGATGAATATAAGATGTTAAAAATCATTTTAGCGATTTTCATGTATCTCATTTTTTTTCTTGCTCAATTTTCCCACATGGTTGATGTTCTAGATTGAGATGTGAACTTAGTTGTTCATATGAATTAGGTAAGGATTAGTTGCTTTGTAGTTATTTCCCTTGCTTTTAATATAAAGTTTTATATATGAATTTATATGTAATTATGTATATAAGTTTCTATATATAGTTATGTATATAATTTGATATAATCATTAATATATTTTTCACTTTTAATAACTATAATTAATATTTTTATACCTGGCAGATTATATTGTAATCAATTTTTAATAAAAAGCTATTGAACATTTGTTTTATAAAAAAAATTGTAAATTTTATAAAGTTTTAAAAAATTACTATATTAAAATGATTTCTTTGTAAATTAAAATTACTTTTAAAAATTAAAAAATTCTATTTTCTCATTGGTCTAAAGTGTTGATTAGACATTTTTATAAAATTTAATTTACAATGGTCAGATATAAAAATTATGTAAAATATTAATTTCATGTAAAATATTAATTTCATTTTTTTATAAAAATAACATGACATGATTGTACAACCTCTCTTTTTTATTGTACGATGACTTTATTAAATACCTATTTTTTATTAATTTCTTTGAAATTTTAACATATATTTTTAAATGAAATTATGATGGCTCTATTGCTCCCACACAGGCTCGTTTTATTACTACGATGGCTAGGAAGATAAAAATCTCTACCCATTTGTTCGTCATTAACACGATCCTCCATGACACTCAGTACAGCCATTCAATAAATTGAAATTTAATTAGAATATCGATTTAATTAAATAAGTAATTAAGATAAATTTAGAAATAAAATAATTAGATAATTTAAAATATAATATCTTACCTTAAATATCAAGATATACAAATTAGTAAAATGCTTCTGCTTGTGTTTTATGTTTCTGTTTTAATACGTTCATGTTATTATTTTGATCATTTCTTTAACACCTATTTATTGTTTAAAAAAAATATTTCTTTTTTACTTTTCTAATATTTGTCATAAATGGTTTTATTTAAATTTTCTTCATATTACTTAATAATTTATTAAATATTATTATAATAATTAAGAAAAGTTTAAATTGCGTTTTATATTACTATTTTTATGGTTTTTAATTTTTTGAGATTTATATAATTACTAATTTTATGATTTTAAGTTTTTTCCTTTTTAGTACTTAAAATATATTTTAAATTATGTAAATTAATTGGAAGTTTTAAAAAAACTTATTAGACACTTCATTTTAGAGATTCAAGAACTCAAATGTTTCATTCCAATATTTTTACACTATATCATTTTGGGTAAAATTGATCCAAAAATATATTTACGAAAAAAAAAAGTCTTAAAATTTTAAACTATATTATTAATCTTTTTCGATGTTGTCTAACTATTATAAGTTTTGGAGTTTTGGATCAATTTTATATTAATGAATTTACTATAAACAAGTAATACACCCTAACCCAATATGTACTTCACATTACAATGATCTGATTATATCATTTAAGAACATTTTCAAAATAAACAGTCAACTTTAATGATCGAAACTAAAGAGAAAATTATTCTTGTAATTAATGTGATCTCATTTCTATTGAGTGTGGTGGACTTAGTACTAATGAAGTTTATATTTATAAAATCACGTACTTCTTACTAATAAAGACGGGTTATAAAATTATTTAGCCCCAAAAACATGAGTCAACAACTAATATGTTCATCACAAATCATGCTAGCGCTGGGAGTACTTGGCCCATATGCGAGTCATTTAATTTAGTAAATTTTTAAAGTTATTACAATTTGAAAATAAAGTTAGGATTTTATTGATTTCAAATTTTTATTTAATTTTAATATAATAATGACAAAACAAACAAGAAGTAAACAACTTAAACCTTTGTATTCTTTCTCACAATTTTGTATCTTATGTGTAGTGAAGTGGTTTACTCAAATCATATGAGACTAAATTTTTTAATATAATTTAAACTATACGAGATATAATTTTTTAACATAATTTATACTCCACACATTTTTAATATAGTAACTCTACATTATATCATTAATTTTGCTACCAATTACTTTTTGCATAAAAGGCAGGTACTAAACAGCGAGGCTACATATTACATTTGTTAAATAATGATTACAAGTACTATAGAAATTATAATAACTATAATAATACTTGTAAACTTTTCATTATAATAATTATTTTTAGTGGTAAAGTTGACATTATTACAACATTCACATGACATGCCATGGTGCTCAATATGAACTTGCATTGACACATACATTTTCTTGCAAGACTTTGGGACAAAACAGTCCTAATGTGAAACTCCCCCTTATTTGTTTCTATAAAGATTGTAATAAAATATAATAACATTGATTAAATTTTTTAGTAGTGTTATAGGGTAAAGGCAAGTCTTTGACAATGTTATATGATATTATAATGATGGTAATATGATGTTTAACAAACATGTATGGTTGATTTGGTAAGGATTTGAGACGCTATGGAGAATGTGTTCTAGCTATAATAAGCATGGCATCGCCGAGTGGTTGGTTTTCTTCACTGGAGCACTCGGGGACCCATACCAAGGGGAGTTCACATTAAGGTGTGATCATAGCTTTTAGATGGGGTTAGCTTCTGCCCTTTCTTGGGGAGATTCACTTGGATTTTCAAAGATTAGAGTCCAAGGACCTAAATGGCAGCAGGGATCTTGTCTGTGTGATTGCATTAACAATTAAGGTTTTATCTAGGATTTCCTTCTCTAATAAAAAAGGCTCATAGGGTGGGTTATTCTACAATATTGTTGTTAATACACTTCATAGCAGATTGTTTGGGGATGAAATCAGTTAATCCCATCGAGGCTTGCGAGGGTACAATTGTTTGATTCTCTATCATCTACCATTGTGTATGAAGTTTTTAGTGAGCCAAGTCACTATAATTGGAGGTTTTCTCCTAGTTCGAATGGTAAGCTCCAACCCTCTCTTCTATCTATTTTTTGTGAATGCTTAGCTTCAATTTATTTGGGTTTGATAGATAGATTAAGTTGAAGCATATATGGGTGCCTACAAACCTTTCTGTTCCTTTCATTTGCTCTAGAACTAGAATGAATGCACCACAATTTGGGTGGAATCTATGCCCATATCAAATATTTATTAAACGTTTAAATGGGAGTACCTCAACCTTTTGGGTGAGGGGTTCAAACACAATTAATAAACTGAAATAGAGAAATGGTCCTAATTGGGGTATTCTTATACTTTTTCAAAGTCTGCAATGTGAGGGGAGGGCTCTATAAAACACTAGCCAGATCAAAGAATATAACATACAAAAGAACTCAACTATTGTACTAAATCTAGGGTTGCGTGGTGGAGCTACAAATCCCAAAATATCAAAAGGAATGACCACCTCTTTTAAAGATACAATGAAAGGGAAAATTTCCACCTCTGTAGAACAAATTCAAAACACACTAGACCCATACATTATTGAACAAATGGATCTCCCTCTAACCATGGAAGTAGATATTCCAGACGTTAATTCTCTCTTTTATACCATGGAATCAAAGGTGATTATCTACATGTTTAATGGTTTTTGGCCTAAACTAGAAGCATTACATCAATGGATCTTCAACTCTTGGACAACAAATTATGGAATTTATTTATGCTACAAAGGCTTCTTTATTATTTATTTTGATACACAGAAAGATTATGATTTTGTATTAAATGAAGGGCCCTGGTTCTGGGTTAATGTCAGACTCTTCAAAACTCCATGGTTTCCAGAATTTGATCCAATTAATATGGTGGTCTCAAAAATGTCAGTTTAGGTGAGACTCCCAAATCTTCCTCTTCCCTTTTGGCATCATAAGGTTCTAGAGGATATTGAAAATACCCTATTTAAATTTAAAAAAAGGGGCTCTAAAAGAATAGAGAAAGGTATTTTCACTTGTACCAAGATATGTCTGGAGATCGACCTTGGCAAAGGTTTACCAGATCACATAAATTTAAAACACAAAGATCTTCATTCGTCTCAAGTCTTAGACTATGAAAACATGACATTCTGATGTAGAAATTGTTTCCAAACAAGACATTTAGAACACATGACTGGAGATGAAGAAAAAAACAAAACAAATAAGCCAAGAGGATGGAAGTTTACATAACCACATCTCTTTGAAGAAGAAGATGAAGGAACTATGGATAATTTGACCAAAGAAGAAGGGGGTCTCTCAAGACAAAAATGGCATTGCCTCCCCTAAACAAAATGGGACTGATACAATAACACAAATCAACCAACAATGACCTAGATTGTCATGTACCCATTTTTATTTTCCTTTATAGTATAGCCAAGATGGGTTTGTAGGTTATGTGATGACCAGGTCGCAAGAGCGGGATTACATCATCAAGGGTCTCGGGGGAGTTTTGAGGAGCTTTTATGGGATCTGATGGCATTCGCTTGCCATATTCCATCACCTGCAAAGCTTGCCTTTCGTTTTGTTGCATTCCAACAACTTTAAAAAAAATAGCATTATTATGGGGCCTAGCTTAATTAATTATGCTCAAGGTGGCATTTTGAGAAGATTGTTTGATGGAAAACCTTAGTGTAATAGCTCATTGGAACTGGAACGAGAAGATCTACATGATGGGATGCTGGGAAGTGACTTCCAGTGGCTGAAGAGTGTATGGTGGGCAATTTACCATTTTCCTTAATTAAAAATGACTTTAATTAGCCATTTAATTAAGGAAAAATAATATATTTGAGGAAAAGGGTCAAAAGTGACTTAAGTGAAATAAAATAAAATTAAAATGTCACTTAAGATAAATTCAATAGAGAGGCTTCTAGAATAATAATGAAATAATAAAATAAGATGCTTCTAGAGGCTTGGAGATCTATCCATCAAATCTATAAAAGAGGAGGAGGAGCTTATGTGGAGACATCTTAGATTTGAGCATTTGTCATTTATGCGGATTGGAGAATTTAGTTCTCTACCATAGTAGCCCTAAGACAAAAACCCTCGGGTGATTTAGTGAGAGAGGGCAAGTACCCAACTCTCTCCTTGGTGAATTCATCCAGAATTCACACGTTGCAGCTTATTGATTTTCAATTTATTTTTGGAGGCTAGTTGCAACATTACTGTAGATCTTTGAGGCCATCACCTCAGCGATTTCCAGTTACTTGTATCAACTCATTATATATTAATAAAAAAAGGTTGAGTTCTTCTGCATGTTTTATCTTGTCTACATTTTAGCTGCAGAATTTACATATTTCTAGATTTGTCGTTAATTTTATGGTTTAATTTGAATAGTTTGTTTATTAATTTGATGGTGAAATTTTCTAAAGGATTTTTTTGGCAAAATTATATTTGGAACATCATAGTGGTATCAAAGTTGAGTTTTCAATTGTATTTTTCTAGTTTTGTCGACAAATTGATGGTTCAATTTGTGAAAATTGTTATTTAAATTGATGACATAATTTTTAGAAGCAATTTTTTAGCAAAATTTATATTTGGGGCATTACAATGATATCAAAGCATGATTTTGGCCAACTGTGGATTAAAATCAAAGTTGTCATATTGTTCCTAAAGGATAAAGGAGCAAAGCTTGTCGGTTAAATTTCTTAATCTATTTGTTGGAGAATAATTGTTGCAGGTGATTTTTAAAAGCACTGAAGGGAACATATTGGATGGATTATTATTGGTTGGCAGGGCCGAAATTAAGGATCTTGTTGGGAGATTTTTATTTTACTGTGTCGAGATTATTTTGTTGCACCAAATTTATCTTGTCATGTCAAATTTCTCTTGCTAGGTTGAATTTCTCTTGTCGAGTCAAATTATTTTGTAGTCGAATTTATTGGTGAAGAGATTCTTCCTCAATATTATTAATAGATTTGGTCGGGTTTCCTATTGTGGCATTTTTCAATAAAAAATGAGATTCACCGATTGTCCATTTTTGTTGGAATTTATTAAAATTTTGGCAAATTACTTCTAGACATTTTCCGAAGAAATTTTATTTTCTAGAGCGCAATTTATTTATCGGAGCCTAGTTTGTTTGTCGAAGCCAGATTTATCTATTGGGGATGAGTTTATTTATTGGAGCCTAGTTTATTTATCGGAGCCAGATTTATCTATTAGGGTTGAGTTTATTTGTTGGACCCAGTTTATCTATAGTAGCCTAGTTTATTTACCGTAGGTTTTATAGGAGATTTATTTCATTTGAGCTGGTCATTTTGTAATGGGTTTGCAAGACTGCAAAGTTGGAGCATTGTGGTTCAAATTTATCTTTTTTGGGGCAGTGTGCAGAATTGGGTAGATAAGGGATTTTCACTAATTTGGGGCTTTTCGGGTCAGCTGAAATTTGCCTAAGATTTTTCTGGGTTTTTCTGCGTTTTGTGAGAGGAGTTCATGGTTAAAATTACAAAAAAAATGGTCATTATTCAGGTTGCAAATTAACACTCCTTTAGCAGTGATTTTATTGGTAAACTAGATAATTCACGCCACTTAGTGGGTTTGATCTTGGCTTGGAGTTAAGCCAAACCATTTCTGGATTTTTATGGGTTTGGTGTAAGGAACTCCAACATAACATTTTAGAATTTTTTGAGCAATTTTGAGGGAAGAAACTCCAATTCTTCTTTAGTAGCAACAACAATGTTTTCTAGGCAGTGCATGCTACCTATTTGGGTCATTTCCAGCATTTGGGTCTGCTTCATTTCACCTGGGTTTCACATGCATGCAATATGGTATCGAAATCATTTAAGCATTATAATTATCTCAAGCATTTGTCTCTCAAACTTATTTATGTTACAAGTGTTTCCAGTTTACCTGCAAAGTGTTTTGACAGAAGTAATGCTTGTTAATTGTTTGTTAAAATTTCTCAAAGAAAGTTTTTAATATTTGTTGAGTTAGTGACAGAATATGGTGAGTCTACATGAGGTGTTCATATTATATTTGGACTTCTATGTAATTGTTGAGTGTGACTTGTGAGGGATGAATATGTATTGATGTGAGAGATCTATGTATTGAGTCATTTGGCCATCTAATCAAAAGTATGTTATTGTCTCGTTGAGTTGATAAAGTATGCTAGCTTAATGTCCTTGTCACCACTGAACTAAAGCATGGATCAAACCTTCATAAATTCACTTTATAAATTAGCAGAAAAAATCAACAAATCCTTTTCCAAGGGGAGTAGTGATAGAAAGAACATGAGATGGGACCCAAAATCTATGAACTTGGGACAAATTTGATATTCATGGGGGTTACAGTAAAAGCCCTCCTCAAATTGGAAGAACTTGCTTCACTCCTCTCCAAGGTGGATCAGCCGGATGGAAAGAGATTGATTTGGGCTCTAAAACTAGCCATGCTTGCCTTAGTACAACACAAGTATTTGGAGCA
Organism: Pinus tabuliformis; assembly: GCA_031772625.1. Classification (NCBI taxonomy): domain Eukaryota; kingdom Viridiplantae; phylum Streptophyta; class Pinopsida; order Pinales; family Pinaceae; genus Pinus; species Pinus tabuliformis. The sequence goes on from CM062811.1 coordinate 460,338,783, forward strand.
CCATTGTATAGGTGTCAGCCTTCCAATTGCCTCTTGTCTCAGTAGTATCATGATGTTGACCACACCTATACCCCCTACAATAATGAAATTATGTGGAGAGTCTCCAGTCTGATAGTGGAGACCTTTCACGATTTGGATAAAAGTGAGGGTCCTACCTTTGGGAAGAGGCTAGAGATTATAAAAGTCGTGGCCTTGGTTAGATCTTATGACATCATGTTTGAGCTAGAATGTGATGACTTGATCCTGCACATGTTTCAATGCTTCTTCAACATTAGGAAACATATTCCTTACACGGTCATAACACACATGCAGTCCATTTTTTCCTCATGTATGGGAGTCCATGATGCCATTTGTAGGGGGTTGCAATCTAAATTGTTATCCATTTGGAGGGAGGAACAACTGGTTTCACCTACTGCTTATGAACTAGATGAAAGGTTGGTTGAGAATAACATTGAGCTATTCAAGAGACAATTGACTCAGGAGGAGCTACAGTGGATTTTTGGTGACCAACCATACAACAAGAATGAGCTGAGGAGGAAGGGTCTTTGTTTCATTTGCAAGGAACCTTAAGGACCTGAAAACTCATGTTTGAGTAGCATTAAGGAGATGATAGGGGTAGAGCAGGAGGAGATTCCTTCCAACTTTTAGGATGAGGATTCTTCTTTAGATGAGTCTATGGGGTCATACAAGGATGCCTACAGGGATCATGAGCAGTCATGTGGAGTTTTTAACAGTAGGCTGGATTTACATTCTGGGGTGTATGATGAGCAGCCAGTGGATCCTATGGGATACATTTAGGGCAATGAGTCGCTAGTGATGAGTCAACATGGAGAGAAAATAGAGGACCATGAGTTAGCTATGGAGGATGTTATACACAGTATGCATGATGAGATTTTTGTGGCGAGCTAGATCAATGGTAAGCTCCAAACCTCTCTTCTACCTATTTTTTGTGAATGCTTAGCTTCAGTTTATTTGGGTTTGATAAATAGATTAATTTGAAGCATATATGGGTGCCTACAAACCTTTCTGTGCCTTTCATTTCCTCTGGAACTAGAATGAATGCACCACAATTTGGGTGGAATCTATGCCCATATCAAATATTTATTAAACGTTTAAATGGGATTACCTCAACCTTTTGGGTGAGGGGTTCAAACACAATTAATAAACTGAAATAGAGAATTGGTTATAATTGGGGTATTCTTATACTTTTTCAAAGTCTGCAATGTGAGGGGAGGGCTCTATAAAACACTAGCCATATAAAATAATATAACATACAAAAGAACTCAACTATTGTACTAAATCTAGGGTTGTGTGGTGGAGCTACAAATCCCAAAATATCAAAAGGAATGACCACCTATTTTAAAGATACAATGAAAGGGAAAATTTCCACCTCTGTAGAACAAATTCAAAACACACCAAACCCATACATTATTGAACAAATGGATCTCCCTCTAACCATGGAAGTAGATATTCCCGACGTTAATTCTCTCTTTTATACCATGGAATCAAAGGTGATTATCTACATGTTTAATGGTTTTTGGCCTAAACTAGAAGCATTACATCAATGGATCTTCACCTCTTGGACATCAATTTATGGCATTTATTTATGCTACAAAGGCTTCTTTATTATTTATTTTGATACACAGAAAGATTATGATTTTGTATTAAATGAAGGGCCCTGGTTCTGGGTTAATGTCAGACTCTTCAAAACTCCATGGTTTCCAGAATTTGATCCAATTAATATGGTGGTCTCAAAAATGTCAGTTTAGGTGAGACTCCCAAATCTTCCTCTTCCCTTTTGGCATCATAAGGTTCTAGAGGATATTGGAAATACCCTAAATAAATTTTAAAAAAGGGGCTCTAAAAGAATAGAGAAAGGTATTTTCACTTGTACCAAGATATGTCTGGAGATTGACCTTGGCAAAGGTTTGCCAAATCACATAAATTTGAAACACAAAGATCTTCATTCGTCCCATGTCTTAGACTACGAAAACATGACATTCTGATGTAGAAATTGTTTCCAAACAAGACATTTGTAGAACACATGACTTGAGATGAAGAAAAAAAAAATAAGCCAAGAGGATGGAATTTTACATAACCACATCTCTTTGAAGAAGAAGATGAAGGAACTATGGATAATTTGACCAAAGAAGAAGGGGGTCTCTCAGGACAAAAATGGCATTGCCTCCCCTAAACAGAATGGGACTGATATAGTAACACAAATCAACCAACAATGACCTAGATTGTCATGTACCCATTTTTATTTTCCTTTATAGTATAGCCAAGATGGGTTTCCAGGTTATGTGATGACCAGGTCACAGGAGCGGGATTACATCATCAAGGGTCTCAGGGGAGTTTTGAGGAGTTTTTATGGGATATGATGACATTCTCTTGCCATATTCCATAATCCGCAAAGCTTGCTTTTGTTTTGTTGCATTTCGACTACTTTAAAAAAAATAGCATTATTATGGGGCCTAGCTTAATTAACTCAAGGTGGCATTTCGAGAAGATTGTTTGATGGAAAACCTTAGTGTAATAGCTCACTGGAACTGGAACGAGAAGATCTACATGATGGGATGTTGAGAAGTGACTTCTAGTGGCTGGAGAGTGTATGGTGGGCGATTTACCATTTTCATTAATTAAAAATGACTTTAATTAGCCATTTAATTAAGGAAAAATAATTTATTGGAGGAAAAGGGTCAAAAGTGACTTAAGTGAAATAAAATTAAATTAAAAGGTCACTTAAGATAAATTCAATGGAGAGGCTTCTAGAATAATAATAAAGTAATAAAATAAGATGCTTCTAGAGGCTTGGAGATCTATCCATCAAATCTATAAAAGAGGAGGAGGAGGTTATGGGAGACATTTAGGGCGATGAATCACTAGTGATGAGTCAACATGGAGAGCAAATAGTGGACCATGAGTTAGCTGAGGAGGATGTTATACATAGTATGCATGATGAGATTTTTGTGGAGAACTAGATGGAGGTTCATGTTGAGCCTATGATAGAGGAAGATAAGCAGCCATCTTTTCGACCAGCCATTGATGAGGAGCATACATATGCATAGGCTTCCAGTGAAATTGTTGCACTTTTAGTTAATAGCTACTAGGAGAAGATTGAGCATTTTAGGACAGACCTTATGTTGTTGAAGCAGAAGATCCAGATAGTCGGAAGCACCATCTTACAGTAGAACAGTAAAATTGAGGAGTTTATAAGGGTGTGTGTCATGTTAGCAAACAATTTATCTAATGTTGAGAGGCGGTTGAGGGTCCTAGTTAGGTAGCAACAGGAGTACACTTGGGATTTTCATAGCAGCCCTCTCTAGGAGTACCTAGACAAGGCTTGCAGCATGGATTATCCACTCTTGTCCATTATAGAGAGAGGGGCATGGTTTCTTGGACAGATCTTGTTGATTAACAAGGTTGAGCAGCATGAGTTGAGCATGGACCAACATCATCATATTATACTTGTTCCAGGAGTAGGGGCCCATGCATTCAATCCTCCCCATGAGATGGATTGGTGGGAGATAGGGAGTTGGTATCATATTGATGTAGCAATATTTTTATTCAGGGACATAGTGAAACAAGAGCCCTTAGGTGTGAGGGATACTGCTTCTTTCATTTGGCAGTGGGATCTAGTCATCATCCCATTAAGATTCCAACACAGCATCAACATAGTGGAATTGACCTTGGTTTATACCAGGGGTTGGACTGGGGAGAGGTGATGAGTTGGTATTCTACTCGTGGAGTAGCATCTATGGTCATAAATAGAGCGAAAATTGGGGCATGGGGAATGGATGAGGATGATCGGTTATGGTGGTTTTGGGATCCATGTGGATCCATGGCTGGTGGATTGAGTCAACGATTTGGCTAGGATCTAGGTATTGAGGGACCCATTCATCTTTGGTTAGCTTGGAGGCATGGTGTGGTATAATAGCTCATCTGGGATTCTGGTATCAGTTTACAAATGCCTCTACAGTGGATAGATATGGATTTCTTGAGGGCAAGAAATCTTGGGGTGGGAGGATTTTTCATGTCCCCATTTTTATTTTCCTCTATAGTACAGCCAAGATGGGTTTTTAGGTTATGTGATGGTCAGGCCGCAGGAGCAAGATTACATCATTAGCGTCCCAGGGAGTTTTGAGGAGTTTTTATGGGATACGATGGAATTCACTTGGCATATTCCATCATCTGCACAACTTGCCTTTCATTCTGTTGCATTCCAACAACTTAAAAAAAAATACATTATTATGGGGCCTGTTAACCAGGAAATCCCTTCTACGGAGACAAGTGATCCCTCTAGCCCAATTTTTGGATCTAGTAACAACCATGAAAAAACAAACAAACTTACCTAACCTAAATCAGAATGAAAAATGAGAAACAGATATGGCCTACCTCTCTCTTATGCACTTGAGCTTTGATGAGGATCCTGATCCATTATCTCCCAGGCTCACTCCTCGCTATTCCTTGCATTTGAATACCTGTGAGAGAGATCGAAATACAACACCAAGAGAGATAATGGCATATGCATTCCAATATAAGTTATGAAACAGATCAAGGAGTATTGTACTAAGAAAACAATCATAGACAAGCTAATGGGAAGTAAAACATGCTTTATATTAATGATTAAATCAAAGAGGGAAGCATACAACTGGTGGTTTGATGTTAAAGGCCTCCTTCAGGATGGTTCCAAGTCCAAGCCAAACTTAACAAGCTCTCATTTCCTCTCTCACAAAAATGGTAGCATCTAAGCACAATTGAGCAGAAGAATGATAACTAGCAAGGACCAACCCATTGAGGAAAGTGAAGAACATATTTATAGTGATGGAGAGGAGGTTAGAGATCCACCAAAGGGGGACAAAGGTCCTTATCCCAAAGGTAAGATCCATAAAGGTAGGATCAAAGGCTCTAAATGGGAGTACTCAACCATATCTTCATCCAACAACTACTAGCTCATCGTTCTTGAGGCTTCTAGTAAGAGATGATTCTACTCCATTTTTGGAGAAACTACCTGAAGAGGACCAGCATGGATTTCCCTATGAAAGGTCACGCTACCAGTGCTAGTCACTTGTTAGACAAAAGGTTACCAGCACAGATTTTCCTGCTAAAAGTAGCGCTGGTCTTGCAAATTAGGATTTTTCACAAGTTTTTCCAGAATTGCTTCAAGACATCAATTCTCCATCTCTTCAGTGATGTATTTAACATATGGTTCATGGTGAATGAGTTTACATATCTTTTGTCACTTTATGAAATTTGTGACGACAATGGCATAAAGGACGACACTTCAGGTATAGAGTTGGGAATGTGATAAAATAATGTGTAACATATGCCCCTAAAGTGTGAAAGTAGAATAGGAAGTGATGGTTGAAGTGCTTTATGAGTTAAGTCAAGGAGCTTGGAATACCACTACCAGGAGACCTACAAATCAAACACGATACAATATATGACATATCTAATATATAAATATGCCTTATAATACATATGAATAGGCATAAAAATATAATACATGAATCCACAGTATGGACACAGTCATCCATCTGAAAAGGATCATGTCTATGGATCCATGACATGGTAGTAGCCATCAATATTAAAATGATCATGTCTAAGGATCCAAGACATGGACGCAGTCATCTGTATGAAAAGGATCATGTATAGAATCATGAATACTCAATAACTCCTCGCAACCTAGATTTTAACAGATGAGATCCAGGGTGTTCGTCTCTATCCCGATCAAAGTATGAATCTAACCATGTGAATAGACATGTTGATGTTGAACATGGTGAAAACTACCTTATTACCGTTCAATAATGTAAATTGTTAACAGGCGCAAGAGAAACCACCAATAATGACAATGGCCCTTAAGGTACACTAGTACAATCTACAAGTTTGAATATGTGAGTTGAAGTTGAACACTTGTCGAATCATTTGATAGAAGGCCAATGATATAAGCTTGTTGTCGAACACAAAGAACTTGCCATTGAGGCATGCAATCTCCAAGGTACTAAAAGGGAGTTTCTAAATTAACTTCCTGGATAATGAGTTGAAGTCGAGAGGAATTGATACTTCAAAGGAGGGCTATAATGTTTCCCACGTCATCGACACGAAACATAGGATATCTCAAAATGATGGGAGTGATTTAGGATTATTACAGAGAGGGTCACATAGGTATAAGAGGTTTGAGTTTTGTAGATAGGACTTCTCTTGAACATATCCAGGACACGACTCTGGAGTTCGGTAGCACTTGACCGAAAATAGAATCGTAGGTCATGATGACGATAGGCAACGATCAAATGAGAGGAATATTGATTTCCAAAACTCATGAAGGCAAGTGACTAAGTGAGGATATCCCAAACCCACCATGAGATGTAGATGAGTGTCATGTTCAAGAGCGACATGTTGCCTTTACACAAAATACAGGACATGTTTACTTCCATTTTCCCCACTATCGCTAGCGAGTACCTCTTTATTTTTAATCAAAAGCTTGAAGATGATACCATGTTCTTGTCGTATAAGTTCATCCTTCGTATGAATCCATCCTAGTAAGTTTAATGAGCCCTAGGAAGGAGTAACTTAGTCTCATCATGGTGATAAGTCCTGCGTCGTTTAACTTTTACGAGTCCGACAGAGGGGTAACTCGAAGTATTTTTCATGTTTAGAGAGTTTGAAAAAGAGGAAAAAAGGACACTCCAGAGGTCACTTTTCGTAGATAGTCTCTCGAATCTGAAAAGGTAGAAAACAATATTCAAGAGAACCTCTAAGCCATGTTTGACTAAGGTATTCCTTTTTCGTAGCTAGTCTATCTCAATCCAAAAAGGGTTAAACTTATACTGAGTAGACGTCTTTTCATTTACTTTTATTAGTTCGAAAAGGCAAGTGCTAGACAATATTTCCATATTTTTGAAGTTTGAAATGAGATGAAGGAGGACTCCACCTAGAGGAATGAGTGGTATAAAAGGATAGCAACTAGTTCCAATCATGATGGAACTACTCAAAACATGTAAAGGTCCAGAGTATGGCTAATAAGACCACTCATCGCAGATTCTCCTCTGGAAAAGGTAAAACAACCAAGTGAAATCATATGATAGGCCAAAGAGATGTTGATGATGGAATGAAAAAACCAAGGTTCATCTAGCAAAAACAAGCTGATAAAGATGGCAATGATGAGAGGTAAAGTTGAAATTGTTTCATTTTTACACAAGCTTGAAACATGGGAAACTATGCCTGAGCATACTTATAGATAATTTCAATTTTTCACAAGCTTGAAACACGATTAAAACTATGCTTGGATTTGGTTTCATTTGTACATAAGCTTGAAACAAATAAAAACTATGCTTGAGATACATTTGCATGCCCAAAACATAATGACTCAATTCGAGGTACATGCCCCCCAAGATTCATTTCATTCACCTAAGTAGACTATTGGTTACTAACAGGTGGATGGAATGAAGGTTCATTTACGAGATCAAGTGAAATACTCGACTGGCATTTTACGAGATCTAATCGAAGACTCGAATTGGAAGGGGATTTGTTTCAATTTTAAATGAGCTTGACACAGGAAAAGAATCATGCTCATGACACCTTGTTTCATTTTTTTATGAGCTTGACACAAGTAAGGAATTATGCTCATGACACCTTCTTTCATTTTTTAATGAGCTTGACACAATAAAACAGAAATCTTGATAGGGACCTATTTCATTTTTTAACGAGGTTGACATAGTAAAAGACCAATCCTCATGATACCTTGTTTCATTTTTTAACGAGATTGATACAAGAAAAGAACAATGCTCATAGGGACATGCTCCATTTTTTAATGAGGTTGACATAGTAAAATATTTTTTTGCTTAAGCAAGAGTCGTGCCTTCTTATCATTAATTCAAAAAAAATTTACAATATATACATTTTTCCATCAAACTGTGTGGTCTTAGGCAAAAAAGGAAAATTCCCTTCTGAAGCCAAGCCCTCAGTTTCCCAAAAAGTACCCGCCCAACCCTTTTTGAATACAAACACGAAAAAGCATCGGGAATCTCAGGTCATATGAGCCCTCCCCACATGTAACTGCGCTCACAAACCCATTCCTGCCTTTCAATCATTGTCGTTCATTCTTCTTTTTTAATTTGACGGCGGAGGTATAAATCGCTCCATGAAGAGGCAAGAAGGTTAACCCCCGGACCCCACCAAACTGCTCACTCGATCCCGAACGTTGATCTGCCTTGCACCATCGGACGGCTGAGCCGATTATCGCGCGACAGAAGCCATCAAACTTTAGTGTGCGATGAGGGTGGTTTTTAGACCCGGCCCTCATCCACGTGTCATGAGTTGTATGGCATCGCTGCAAATTTTTCGAAACCACCTTTGGCATGAAAGCAGTGCGATCACGCCAAAACCACTCAGGTAGTGGTTTTAACTCCTGCCACTGGAAAATTGGGTGATGTTGTTGCCTGAACTGATGCCTTCGCTTATTACCTTCAACATCTCTCCGGACTGAGAAAACCTTTTGCCCTATGTCGGGGATATTCCGGATAGTGGTAACCATGGCTACTGAGGCCGACCCTGGCCAACCTTCCATCGTAGACCTCTCTGACCAAAATTGTGATACCTGCTGAAATCTGCTCATTACGAATTGGCTTCTTTAGTTTTTCTCTTATACACTTCTTTGTCCTCTTCCGCCTGGTTATGGCAAAGATTTCTCAGGTTTCTCTGCGACATTGCATGCCACTCCATCAAAATTGCGCTGTCCTTACAGCTGACACCTTGGTTGGCTAGAATGTCCGCCAATTTGTTGGCCTTTCTACGCACATGGATGAATCTAAGTGTGTGTAGTTCCTAAAGATGTCCCTGAATTTTATGGAGAACCTGAGTTAACCTCCAGTGTTTTGTAACCTTTTCTGGCCCTGTTCCATGACTAATTCTTTTGGCTGCGTTGATGACTAACTCTGAATCAGCTTCTATTATGACATTGTGGCAATTCTCTTGTTTCAGAAGTTCTAAGCATTGCTCCAAAGCCATTAGTTCTGCCATGTTGTTGGTGGCTTTTCCTAAGTGTCCATGGAAGAGGGAGATTATGCTTTCGGTATCATCCCTAAGAACTCCCCCAAAGCCAGCCATTCCTGGGTTTCCTTTAGAAGCTCCATCGATGTTATACTTTAAAAAACCTTCTAGGGGAGGATTCCAGAATTCTTTAAACATTTCTCTCATGATTATTTTCCTGTCTATGCCTAGTGGAATGAGCCCCTGCATGCCTAACTATCTAAGAATTCTTAACTCTGCTTCTGAGGGAGGATTTTTGGGGAGATCCCTTACTGTGGTACCAACTGTCTCCTTAAGCTGTTTTAAGATCAGCTCCACCAGGCGAAGAGAGGAATTCTTTTCCTCTTTGAAGATTCTTTTGTTTCTTTCTTTCCACACATTCCATATAATGAAACTTGGCAAAAGAGCCCAGGCAGAGTTGAGAACCTCATAATCTGAAAAGTTATTCCTCTAGTGGTCTAGAGTGTTAGTGATACTTTCTTTGTCTCTATCAGACTAATTGAAGATGTTGGCAAAAAAATCCCATAACCTAGCGGTGAAAATGCAATGGTTGAAAAGATGTTCCATAGTCTCCTCTTGGGCTTCACAGAGTTGGCATCTAGAGGGTCCCAGCATACCCCTTTTCCTAATGTTGTCCCAGGTTAAGATTTTCCTGTGGTGAAGCAGCCACATAAAGAGTTTGATTTTCATCCAGCCTTTGTGCCTCCATATCTTCTGCCAAGTTTTATTTGGAGCTTGGGATTCTAAATCAAGGAGAAAACCTTTTGCTTCCTTGATATTAAAGTTTCCCTCTTTGTTGTTACCCCATCTTGGTTGATCCTGCCCTTCAGTTACTAAAATAATCCTCTTAAGGGACTCTGGTCTACTGTTGAGGGTTCTCTCCTCTCTGCCATCTATTTTTCTCCATGTTCTCCATTTTCTTGCATTGTGAGAATGCTCCCAAAAGTCTTTTACCTTTACTAATCCTTGGTTGTTTGTCTCATGCTTGAGGCCCAAAAATTCCTCTTTCAATAGAGTAGGTTCTTGTTGCCATTTTTTCTCCTATAAAAGTGCCAGATCGCTCTCTCTGATTTCCTATAAATTGTTTTTTTGAACCACTCCTTTGTTCTCCCAGGCCTTGTTCCATATGGGAGAGCCCTTCATAATTCCATACATTCTTATGATATCAGAAGAAGGCCAAGCACTGGCATATTTTTCCTTCCAGATGCTTGCCCATTGAGCCTTAGGAACCTTAACCCACCTCCACCAAAGTTTGGCCCCTAGAGCCTTACTAAGAATCTCTAGATTATCCAAACCTAGGCCTCCTTGGTTCTTGGGTTTATAGATCTTATCCCATGGGACTAAAGCCCATTTTTTCCTTGTTTCATATTTGCCCCAAAGAAAATCTCTTTGAATATTTATAAATTGTTGTAAGACTCCTATTGGAGCTGGGAGGTGGGAGGGTTGATAGCATAAAGATTGGGAAAGCTTGGAGCACTGCCTTTATAAGAACCAGTCTACGAGCCAGATTTAAATATCTGATTGTCCATTTCCTGACCTTGTCTTGCATTTTAATTATTAATGGATCCCATATGCTCTTGTGCCGAGGTTTAGCTGTTAGAGGTACTCCCAAATACTTAGAAGGGATTTTCTTTGAAAGCCTAAAATTATGGAGACATTTCTCTGAATGGCAATATGGGTATTAAAGAAAAATATTTTTGATTTAGAAAGATTGACTTCCATACCTGTTGCCATAGCAAAGTCATTCAAAATTTGTTTGTATGCAAGTGCTTCCTTGACTGTGGGAATTCCTTGTAACATGGTATCATCTACAAACTGTTGATGAGTCAGAACTTGACCATTCTCCCAAATCTAGAGTCCTTGAATTTTGCCCATTACTCTAGCATGCTTAATGGACTGCCCCAGCCCTTCCATCATGAGGATGAAGAGAAAACGAGAGAGTGGATCTCCCTGTCTGAGTCCCCTAGAAGGAAGAAAAAGTTCAGAGGGAGAGCCATTAACTAAAATTGAAAAGTTGGATGAAGTCACCAGGGCCATGACCCATCTGACCCAATTATGATCAAAACCAAACGTTGTAAGCACTTTCTTGATATATATCCAGTTCACTTTGTCATATGCTTTGGCTATGTCCAATTGCATGATCATACCCACTTTCTTATTACTTGTTAACGAGTGAACCACCTCGTGAGCTTGAATGATGTTATCCAGAATTTGTCTGCCTTCCACATAACCAGTTTGTTCCCCCGAGACAAGCGAAGGTAGCAAGGGTTTGAGTCTATTAGCCATGACCTTGGAAATTATCTTGTAAACTACATTGCATAAAGCAATGGGCCTATATCTTTCTGGCATTTGAGCATTATCCTGTTTTGGAATAAGGGCGATGAAGGAGGTATTGAGAGCTTTTAAAATGGTTTTGTTCAGCCTGGAATCTTCCACTACCTCTAAAATATCCTTTTTGACAATATTCCAACAGGCTTTGAAGAAATCCACATTGAATCCATCCGGACCTGGAGCCTTGCCATTTTTCATTTCCTTGAGGACCTCACTGACCTCCTTTTCAGTTACAGGTCTGTTGAGATTACAATTATCCTCTCTGGATACCAGCTTAGGGATATGTTTAGTGAAGTCCTTGATGAAAGGTTCCCTTACTAAAAAGTTTTCCTTGGCAATATCACGAAAGTTCTTTACTAACACTGCTTCTATCTCCTCATGGGATTGATGAATCTGGCCATCCTCGTCCTTGATCAAAGAGATTCTGTTGTGAGTTCTATTTGCAATGGTGGATCTATGGAAAAATTTAGTGTTACATTCTCCTTCTTTTAGCCATTGAACTCTAGATTTTTGTTTCCAAAAAATTTCCTCTTGTTTACACAACTTTTCCCATTCTTGATGATGTTTCTCTGCTTGATCATTTTTGTCCTTATTAAAGCCTTCCTTGATCAAAGGTTGATTGAGCTCTAGAATTTTGTTTTCCACAATTTTCTTACTTGCAAAAATATTTCCAAACTCCTTCTTGTTCCAATATTTTAGCTTCAACTTGATGTGTTTTAATCTTTTGTGTAGTAGGAACATAGTTGAACCCTAAATCTGCAAGTCCTCCGCCCACCATTTTTCAATGTTGCTGATGAATTCTGGATGTGAAAGCCAAATATTTTCAAATCTGAAAGGTCTGTTTCTTGGGGTGCTAATGCCCTTGATCTCCATTTGAACCGGCCAGTGATCTGAGCCGCCGAAAGGAAGAATTCCTACTATTATTTCCTTGTCTAGAAGCATGAGATCCTCGGAGATCATGAATCTATCTAGCTTGGAAGCTACCTGGGAATCCCCTCCTCTTTTGTTGTTCCATGTACATAGGCCATTGTTTGTCTCAATATCAACAAGCTTCATGTTTTCTGAAAAGATTTGGAAGGCTGAGGAATCTTTATTTAGTGCTCTTGTACCCCCTTTTTTCTCTGAGAGAGATCTAATCATATTGAAGTCCCCTCCTATAACCCAAGGTAACCCTGCATGTCTGGTCCGGAGATCCACCAAGGAATCAATAAACCTGATTTTGTCATCTAACCTTTGAGGGCCATAAACATTCGTAACTAGATAAGTGTCCCTGTCTCCTATAGGCTGTATAACCACTGATAAATAATTCCTTGATGCCTCCGCATCAACTATTCCTATTTTTTAGGGATTCCATAGGGTGAGGATACGCCCTGGTGTATTTTCTGCTTTGACTTCTAGAAACTCAAATCTGCTAAGCCATTTACTATGGATTCACCTTAACTTTTGAACAGATCATTTTGTTTCTTGGACAAAAATTATATCCAGAGCTGCCTGTTTCATTCTGTTATTCAGCGTTCTCTGTTTTCTCTTGCTGCCTAGACCTCTGATATTCCAAGTTGTGAACTTCATAATTACAAATTGGTAAAGGAGTAACTGGTTAGATCTTTCATCTTACCTGAGTCTACCATGAGCTTACCACATTCCATCAGTAGCTCGTTCTGCTTTTTCCTGCCTCTTTTTTTCCTGGATTTCTCGGTGCTAACCCTGGAGTCATTTTTACTGCTTTCACTCCTTCATTACCCTGTCTTTCAATGTTGTTTACTTCCTCCAAACCCTTTGCCTGAGTTTTCCATAAGAATAATTGCTTTATTCAATTGCACTCTTCTTGTGGTAGAGATTCTACCCCGCCAGTTGTTCCCTTACTCAAGAACCCTTCTAGATCCAGGTTTTCTCTGTCAAGAATCTCCTGTAGCTCATTGTCCTACATTTCCATCTCACTCTGCATCATTTCCTGATCCATTTCTGTCTCTGATTCACTCATCATGATCCCTTTCTATTTTTTGTTTACCTGTTCCTGATCACGTTCTTCTTCCTTCTCCTTCTTATCATAACCATCATTCATTACTTGATCTTCAACTACTATTTCTTCCTCCTCTTCAAGAACTTGGAACTGATTCGGCCTAACCTTTTGTCCTTCACTTTGGTGTTGCTTTGGCCCTTTTTTTCTGCTTTTTCCTTTATGAACTACTTTGTGAAAGTTGTCTGTGTCTTTCATTATGTTAGATTTGCTTTTGTTCTCTGCTTTACTGAGAGGGCAGTCTCTTAGAAGGTGCCCATGTTCATGACATTTACGACATCTAAATGGAATATGCTCGTAGTCGACTGTTTGCACCCATTCCTCATCAAAAACCTCCAAGATGACCTCATCCAGATAGATCCATCTCTACACATATCCTAGCAAAGGAGGTATATTTTCCCCTCCTTGTGGCTTCAGAAGTTTTGACAAACCTTCCTAATTTATTGCCTATGGCAGCTAGCAATTCTATTTGCCAATAATCAAGAGGTAGAGAATAGAGTCTTACCCAAACCAGGACTGAAGTAAAAGTTTCCCACTCCGGTACAAAGTTCATCATCCACGGCCGCATATAGAGCCCTGCTGCTGCATAGAAGTAGGGCCCACCTTCAAACACTTTGTCTTTATCTTCAATGTTAGTGAACACCACAGTGAAGAATCCCTTGGATCCTAGATGAATATCAATGCTTCCTTTAGGCTTCCAGTGGTATCTGATCCATGTTTGTAAAGCCTTTTCAGTGGGCCATAGCCCCATGTATTTGCATATGATTGCATAAGTCTGCATGTGATCCCTATGCGCCTGCAGCGCTTGATCATTTAAAACTACTCTGGGAGTGATTTCAGCTTTGGGTTTGCACGGTCCCTTTTGATTCTTGTCTTTTGTTCCCTGTTTTTTGTCATTTTCCTCCTTGTCTTTTGTGCCATCATTCTCCTTCGATTTGGTACTTCTGCCTGTTTCTGGAGGCTTCTTTCCCTTGTTGGCCATTGCCTCCTTGTAGGAGGGAGTGGAGCTCCCTCCTCTGCATCCATCCATGGAGAAAATCCCCTTCAGAAAACTGCAACCCTAGTTGCCCGCGCTTCGCTCGTTCCTCAGCCTAAAACAATTTCCCACATTTTCATACTTTCACTTTCTTCGGTTGACATAGTAAAATCATTATCCTCATGGGAACCTATTTAATTTTTTAACGAGGTTGACGTGGTAAAAGAACTATCCTCGTGACACCTATTTCATTTTTTTAACGAGGTTGACATAGTAAAAGAACTAACCTCATGACACCTATTTCATTTTTTAACGAGGTTGACATAGTAAAAGAATTATCCTCATGACACCTATTTTAGTTTTTAACGAGGTTGACATAGTAAAAGAACTTATCCTCATGGGGACCTATTTCATTTTTTAATGAGGTTGACATAGTCAAATAAATATCATAATGGGAACCTATTTCATTTTTTAACGAGGTTGGCATAGTAAAAGAACTATCCTCATGGGAACGTATTTCACTTTTTAACAAGGTTTACATGGTAAAAGAACTATCCTCATGGGAACCTTGATCATGGACTATAAGAGACCATGGCTTCCAAGAGGTTCTCATCAAACGGGAGAAGAACACTCTAGAAGGGATACTTGTCAAGGGATCTAATGGAAATATTGGGTTCCAATGTCCCCAGTACATGATGCACTATATCACTAGTTAGATCATCATTTGACACAGGCATGGAATAGGTGGCCACATAATTAATCTGTGGCAGTCGTGATACCACTTGAATAGATGGACCATTTAGGGAAGATTTTTGATTGGGACCCATATTAGGACCAAAAAATGAAAGTTGATCAATGGCCAAAATTCTTCCTTCATGTGGGAAACATATGACACGAAAGAGAGAAGATACAAGATCTCCCATGACATAAGCATATTCATGACCGAGGAGTAAATTAAAACCCAATGGGCCTTGGACAACCATCACGTTGAGATAGAATATTTTTCCTCCCAAAGTAATAGGCAACTTAGGAAGAATCCATAATAGTTGACTAGTTCCTCTATTAAAAGCCAACAAATTCTAAGTAACGGGCACAATATGTGGAGAACCTAAATCTTTCCAAGTAGTTGAAGATAGAATACTAACAGATGTGCCTTCATCTATGATGGTGCCAGGTACGGGTACATGATAATCCTATACTGTGATCTGAAAGGACACATAAGAAGGAAGATGATATCCTCCCAGTCGATTCCAATGAAAGAAAGTGACTAAACTACTTGGAGAAGGTTCCATCGGAATTGGAGGACTACCCCCTTGCATTACAGGAACAGGAGGATCGCCTTCCTGTACCATGGGAATAGGAGGATTTCCCCCCATATTGTGGGAACTGGAGGATTACCCCATAATTCTTTGGAATCTGAAGAAACCAGAAGAAATTGAGCGTATGAACTTCACTCTCTACAGGATGGATATGATCGACTAAAAGCGGAATCGGTTCAACCATTTTCTTGACCAATGGTTGGTCAAGAACAGACTCATGGTATTTAGCCTCAGAGAGAGTGGGATTGACCAAAGATGAGTTATGATCAGTCACTTGATCAACTAGTGGAGGGTGGAGGGAAAGCTTTCGATAATCAGTCAGAAGATGAGGTTGAGAAGCGGTAATGTTATCCAACACTTTAGAGGCCTTGTCCATATAAGGAGAAAGGTGAATAGGATGATTCCCTTCACATAACATACAGGGAAATACTTTCTCTTGTTCCCGTGGCCTTTACTATCACTATTCGAAGTTTTATCACCAGCATGATCTCCATAGGCTGATGATAAAGGTCGATGTGAACCTGTGGACCACACTTATAATATCTTGGGAATACCAGGGCATTCTCGAGGAAGGTGGTCACTCTTACAAATCTTGCAAGGGAATTTCACTTTATGGGGTTGATTGGAATATTTTTCAACATCAATGGCATCTATAGCAATGATCACTTGGTTGGCCCTTTACTTATTTTTATTCTTCTTAATCTTCATTTTATTCTTCTTCTTATCCACCTGGTTACTATATTGCAGGATTTCACCAGACGAAGAGGAAGAAGGGGAAGAAGACCGAACAGGCGAAGAAGGAAAAGAGTCAACTTTAGGCTCAACTAGAGGTTGATACTATTCAGGTGGAGGAGATCCTGATTGAGGAGAATTTTGGACATTCATAACCATAGGGGTCGAAAATAACCAAACTAGAAAACTAATGGTAAACCGGGAAGGGACAACATTTCCATATAGGGAGCAGCAACATTTCCAAAAGAAGGAAAAGGACTAGGATGCTCGTCAAAGGGGTTTCGTTGGTTGGCAGACTCAGGAACAGTTGCCATTAGTCACAACCTGGGATCTACTAAGGAGTATTTCCACAGGAAATATATTATTTTGTGGTCTGTTAATTTTATAAATTAATAACAAATAAATAAAAAAGGGGGTAACTAGGAAAAAGGGTTTACCAAGTATTCATGAACCGTTATATACACCTTAGCGCAACCAAGGACTTAACGTACGGTGAACAATTTCCCTGAATGTTGTGTTCGGTTTATCACGTCTACAAGGCGGCTAAGTCGGTTACTTGTGGCTAAAGGATAGCAACCTAGTGGGGTCTCCCAATATATATGCGATGGTACAGGGAACACAAGTCCTTGTTAGTGTTGTCTAATGCATAATCGTTCGATGAGAGTGTTCCCATATACTTGCCATACGTGGAGTGCCTATGATATACCCGAAAGTACTGGAGAATGATCCTATATACTTTTGTACGTGCAACGACATATCATCCCCAGGATACAACGTTGGTAGATAATGAAAGTTGTTCTGTTTATAGATGCCAAAACATGTCTCTATCCTAGACCTCTAAATATTTTCGTTAAGTTCCAAATGATCCTTAGGTTAATTGAGTAAATTTTAATATTTATCTTGAATTATGTTTCAGTTTTGGGGTTCAAAACGATGTCACCTGAATGCCTAAAATGCAACTATATGAGAAAAGAAAAAATTTCCATTTTGATGAAAGCTAAACTAATAAGGAGAGAGATTTCAAACAATGATGCAACAAGTAGTAATGCAGCAAACAAAGTACCCTTAACTATTTTTTTACTTTTCACTTCCCAAATGCAACTTTTCAAAAGTAAAATGATTTTCACTTTTACTAAGATGCACTTATATGAACTTTCACTTTTCTTTTCATTTTGAATGATTTAAAGTACCTAATGCACTCTTTAGCTTTCAATCACTGAAAAATGTGATCTCTTTTCAATGATGAAACTAAAATAGGTTTTCAATGAAACTAATCTAATGCACTTTTACGAAAATTAATTTTTTGAAATGAAAACTAAATAAATGCAAGATCAATTTCTTTTATGATTGAAAAAGAACTACTAATGCTCAATCAACAGCAGATCAGTATTTTCCCAATCATACAAGCAAAAAACAATGATTTTAATTGACTCAAAACATCAAAAACTCAATCAAAATTTCACTTTTACCACTTAAAGGACGGGATTGACTTTTGCACACCACAAAGAAATTGAAATCGAACAGATAGAATCTGATGCACATAGAGTAGGGAAATGACCTCAAAGACCAAGACACACTATATTTTTCAGTAGAAACCCTAAAAAAACTCACATTCAAGGACCAACGCTACTTTATATAGCAAAAACTGTGCTAACATGGTTATCAGTGCTACTTTTCATAGAAAAACTCATGCTGGAAGAACTAATATTCATAGAAAAACCAGTTCTAGTCTTCAGTGCAGGTAGACAGTAGAAGATAGGGTTTTTAACGCTACTACACAGGAAAAAACATGCGTTGACAATGTGACTATCACTGATAAAACACACGCTTAACGAGGAAATTTTAGGGAAAATAAGAAAGACTCGAGAAGAAACTCTAGACTTGATACCCTAAGACACCAACAATTCAGAGTACTACTGAAAATCAATTAAAGAAAAGGGTAGTTCAATGGCTGGCCAAACTTAATGAGAAGGAAAAAAATGAAAGGAGGATGAAAAGGGTGTAGGCTTCCCCAGTGGAGTCGCCAATTTGTTCACAAGGCAAACCCTTCTACGGATAGAAGCGATCCCTCTATCCTAATGTGTGGGTCTAGTAACAACCGTGACAAAACAAGAAAACTTCTCTAACCTAGATCAGAATGACAAATGATAAAGGGAGATGGCCTACCTCTCTCTTATGCACTCGACCTTTGATGATGATCCTAATCCCTTAGCTCCTAGGCTCGCTCCTCTCTATTTCTTGTGTGAAATACCTGCGAGAGAGATCAAAAGAAAACAACAAAAGAGATCATATCATATGCATTCCAATATAAGGTATACAACAGATCAAGGAGTATTGTACTAAGAAAATTATCATAGACAAACTTATGGGAAG
Organism: Pinus tabuliformis; assembly: GCA_031772625.1. Lineage (NCBI taxonomy): Eukaryota > Viridiplantae > Streptophyta > Pinopsida > Pinales > Pinaceae > Pinus > Pinus tabuliformis. The sequence goes on from CM062811.1 coordinate 460,357,558, forward strand.
TAAAACATGCTTTGTATTAATGATTAAATGAAAGAGGGAAGCATACAACCAGAGGTTTGATGTTAAAGGCATCCTTCGAGATGGTTCCAAGACCAAGCCAAACTTAACAAGCTCTCCTTTCCTCTCTCATGAAAATGGCAGCATCTAAGCACAATTGAGTAGAAGAATGGCAACCAGCAATGACCAACCCATTGAGGAAAGTGAAGAACGGATTTATAGTGATGGAGAGGAGGTTAGAGATCCACCAAAGGGGGAATAAGGTCTTTATCCCAAAGGTAAGATCCCTAAAGGTAGGATCGAAGGCTCTAAATGCGAGTATTCAACCATATCTTCATCCAACAACTACCAACTCATTGTTATCAAGGCTTCTAGTAAGAGAAGCTTCTGCTCAATTTTTGGAGAAACTGCCTAAAGAGGACCAGCGCGGATTTCCCTATCAAAAGTCACATTTCTAGCGCTATCATTAGTTATACAAAAGGTTACTAGAATAGGTTTTCCAACTAAAAGTAGCATTGGTCTTGCAAATTAGGGTTTTTCACAAGTTTTTCCACAATTTCTTCAAGACATTAGTTCTCCGTCTCTTCAGGGATGTACTAAGCATATAATTCATGGTGAATGAGTTTACACAAATTTTATCACTTTACGACATTTGTGACAACATTGGCACAAAGGACGACACTTCAGGTATAGAGTTGGGAATGTGACAAAATACTGTGTAAGAGGCCTAACTTAATTAATTATGCTTGAGGTGACATTTTGGGAAGATTATTTGATGGAACAACCCAGTATAATAGCTCGTTGGAACCGAAACGAGAAGATCTACGACATGGAATGATGAAAAGTGGCCGAAGAGAGTATGGTGGGTGATTTACCATTTTCCTTAATTAAAAATTACTTTAATTAGTCATTTAATTAAGGAAAAATAATTAATGGGAGGAAAAGGGCCAAAAGTGACTTAAGTGAAACAAAATAAAATTAAACGGTCACTTAAGATCAATTCAATGGAGGGGCTTCTAGAATAATAATAAAATAATAAAATAAGATGCTTCTAGAGGCTTGGAGATCCATTAGATCTATAAAAGTGGAGGAGGAGGTCATTTGGAGGAATGTTGGATTTGAGAATCTGTCTTTAGTGTGGATTGAAGAATTCATTCCTCTACCATAGTAGCCCTAGAATGGAAATCCTTGGGTGATTCAGAGAGAGTGGGAGAGTATCAAACTCTCTCCTTGGTGAGTTCATCCAGGATTCACACGTTGCAACTTATTTATTTTCAGTTTGTTTTTGGAGGCTAGTTGTGACATTATTGTAGATATTTGAGGCTATCACCTCAACCATTTCTAGTTACTTGTATCAGCTCATTATATATTAATAAAATAAGGTTGATTTATTTTGCATGTTTTATTTTGTCTATTTTTCATTTGAAACTTTTATATATTTCCATATTTCTCATTATTTTTATGGTTTAATTTGCATAATTTGTTTATTAAGTTGACGATGAAATTTTCTAAAGCAATTTTTCAGAAATATTATATTTGGAACATCATAGTGGTATCAAAGTTGATTTTTTGGTCATATTTTTCCAGTTTTGCTGACAAATTGACGATTTAATTTGTGCAAATTTTTATTTAAATTGACAATATAATTTTCAGAAGCAATTTTCAACAAAAAATATATTTCGGACATTACATATATGTAGGATGAATAAGGGGATGTGAAGCATGCCCATGTATCAAAAAGATCAAATTTAGATAAAGAACACCATCCATAGTCAATTGTGGGTGTTTTGGCTCTGGTTCTAGTGGGAAACAACTTCAGGGTGTGGCAAAAAGTAAAAAAAAATAAAGGAAAGAAGGTGAAGATAAGTGATGTCCACATTACTTGATTTACCCCGTTGTATTTTTATTATTTCTTCTTTTTTGTTTTTTTTGTTGAAGAATGTAAGCATATAACATAAAACCCTTTTTCCTTGTTTCTTGCCACACAAGGATATGGGTAGATCTTTGACAAATGCACACAACATGTGTGTATATACAAAAAGTATTTTCTTTTCAATATGAATGAAAGTACGGTTTTATTTCCACGGGAAAAAAATTATGTTTAAAATCATTGTATTTCATAGTAGCATCGAATAATTTGTCATTGAAATCATGTTGAGATTCATAGTATTAAAAATAATGATGAAATATTGATTCTTTTATGACACACGACATGTTTTTGCATCATGACAATTTAAACAATAATGACCCAAAATGTTGTAGAAAGTAAAAACATAGATGATACAAAATAATGTTTTCGGTTGAACTGATTGTGCATTCTTTATATGAAGTGAAAAGCAGGCCACCCCCCGGCCCCCACCCCAATATTTCATTTTCACATGAATGTTTGGGTTATGTATTCTTGTAGTTGAAAGGGATTGTAGGGCACTCAATAATAGAAAGCTAAGGAAATTTAAGGGAAATGTGTTGGCCATCACTAGATCAAAGATAACATTTTTCTGTTTCTTATATTTGGTCCCCTTTTTTTTAAAGATGCAAATTTAAAACAAAATGGAAACTGGAATTCTGGAGATGGGAGATTGGATTTTGGTTTTGAATGGGAAATTGGATTTGAGTTCTAGAGATGAAATTTATAAATATAAAAGAAAATAGGTGTACGTTCTCCCTTCTCCTTCCTCTTCATATTCTCCTTCCTATTCCTATATTTCATGCCACTCTTCTCCATATTTTCCTTTTTCTTCCCCCTCCTCTTTCTCTTCTTCTCTGTCTCTATCCTCCAACTCTTCCTCTCATAAATCACCCCTCTTCCTCTTTTTATTCCCACTCCCCCCTTCCCCTCTTACTCTTCTAATCCACTTTTTATTGCACCTCCTTTCTCTCTTCTTATCTCTCTCATCCAATCTCTTATTCTTATTTTCCTTCCCCTGTCTTCCTTTTCCTCTTTCTCTTATATATCTCATCCTTGTCCTTTCTCTTTATTTTCTTTCCTCCCTCTTTCTCTATCTACTCCTCTCCCTCTTCCTATTTTTTCTTTCTTCCCCCCCCCCCCCCTTCTCTTCTTTCCCCCCCCCCCCCCCCTTCTTTCTCTATCTACTCCTCTCCCTCTTCCTATTTTTTCTTCGCCCCCCCCCCTAATTATCTTAATTTTCTTCTACATCTCCATTTTTATTCTCTTCCTTTTCTTTCCTCTATTATGTTCTCTCTCCTAAAACCATGGATGATTAAAAATGTTGTATATAGTAGAATGAGGTTTCATTTCCAAAATATTTGATTTTTGTAAGTCCAATTATTATATATTTATTTTCTTTTTATTACACAATGGGTAAGGAACTACTTTGAAATTGGGTTATACTAGTAAAGTAAATAGAAGAGAAAGTCCAATCATGAAGACTAATAGCTCATCACCTCAATGGTTTAGCATAATTATTGAATGTCTTCATAGTAAAAAATTAACTATAGTAGTCTTGAAAGGCACCCCATACATGGATCATTGACCTCCAATTTAACCCAGGGCTATTAACATTGGTTGGTACTATAACACCATCTTGGCAAGTCCCCATGATAAATACTCATTAGTGTAAATTTGTCATCTAAATTATGCCTCGTAAAGAAAATATTAAAATATTGAAATCATATGCTATATCACCCTAAATTAAAGTGGTTACCTAGCGAAGGTTAATCTATAATGTTTCCTCGATGATAGTCAGCAAGCATGTTGGGTTAGTGTAGAGTTAAGAGGTTACGACAAAAAAGAATAATGAAATTCTAATATTTTCATGCACAAGAAATAAATTATGTAATGCTAAAACATGTATATTTATATCATATTACCTTTAGAATAATTCATAATTGATTAAACACACCACTATTTTATATATATACTTAATAATACACGTTCACAAAATAACTAAGTTATAATTAAATAATATAATTATTTAATGATAATAATACTAATAATAATAATCCTTATAAATATTATATAACATATAATTTTTACAATTCATTATTGTATATTATATTAATTCATTGCAATATATAATTTGCAATGAATGGTAATTAGTAAGGAGTGGTAGGTGTGGGTTAGGGGAATAGGATGAGGGGTTGTTATTCTTTTCCGCAATGGAAAAGTTGAAATATCATAGAGCATGGAAAATGGCATGAAAAAACAAGCAAAATCATATATTCTTTTTCATGGTTTAATTTAGGCATGTTTCTATAAACTTAATTATTTGATTATCATAAGAGATTCTATGCACCTAACATGTCATCTAATTGTTTCCACTTGTCTAGAAGATCTAAAATTGAAAAGAATCTTTAAGAGAATTAAAAATCTTCTAAATAAGATTCATTGTTCCTCTATATTTCATGTTCTACATTGAAAAATGAAAAAGTTGATAGAATGGATAATAAGGGAATTGAATTGCCCATTGAAACTCTGATGATTAATGGGAAAGAGGGATATTATCATATCTCATAATGATGTGAATTAAGGACTTAAGAAAATTAATCCACCTAAAGGGTTGGCCACAGGTGGAAATGTTAATAGCATCGGAGCATGCAAAAGTTAGCAATATCTCCCCTGGGTTGGCATGGCAAGGTTGTTGGGACATTCCTGATCTTTCTCTATGTCAATGAGGAGAGGATGGTGGAACTGGAAGTGAAATTTTCTATGGGATTTGAGACAATTTCGTAATTTTGTTGTGTGTGGTGAAGGAGGGCGCGTGATCACTTGAATTTTCCATCTAGTTCGTTATGGGTTTCATTATGCTCTAAGGTCAGTTTGCATTAAGATGATGGTATAACTTAAAACCTAATTAATGAAACATCTAATGCAAGTGTGGGAAATGGGTGGTGACAAGGGACAAAATCCAAGAATGGTAGTTAATGCTTAACTTACATTCATGATTTTAGATGGTAGATAAAGCTTAAGCTATGACAATGATTTAATCGGTGATCGTGGTTGACACTCTTGTAATGATACATATTAATAAATCAATAATAATAATAAAGGAAAGGAAATAATATTAATTTATAAATAATAAAGAAAAGATAATAATAGTAAATAAATAATAAGCTGAAGTTCTAAATAAATATATAAAAATAAACTATAGGAATAAGTAAAGTTAACAAAAAGTAAAAATGAATAAAATAAGTAAGCGTTAAATTATGAGAAATGTTAAGGAAAATTTAAGACAATAAAAGAATAGAAGTTATGATGACACATGGATATTGTGCATGAGGATCTTGTTTCTAATCCCCTTTCCATTTTTGGAACAAACTGTTCTATTTAATGGCTGAAAAGGGAGATGAGAACCATTTATTCTTTCGAGAGGAGAATGTTGTGAGACAAATAATTCACTAGCAATAGTAGTTGATTGAGGGATTGGGTGTGGCCAACTATAGAAAGATTCTGCGCAACTGAGACTATGGTTGGGTGGAGAGTGATCCCAAAAACTCTGTTGCAACCAATGGGATTCAAATTTCCCCATGGTTTTGAAATCACTAGTAAGATATATCGTCACTTGACAGGAAAGTATTCATTGATCATATTTTCATAAATTATATCTAATCAGTTGAATATTTTGTGTTGATTATTAATAGCATAGATTTATGTAATTAGTTGTACGTTTTGAATTCTGGGTCATTACAACTCTCTTCACCATGCTTTTAGTATGCATGCTAATGATGATTCAGGCTACTCTCACTACATGCGTGTGACTGAGAGATTTACCCTTCCTTTAAAATCAATTCTTTTCATAACCTATGTAGGGAGGCTTCCATTCGAAGAATCTATTTGTGAACGGAAAGTTATGCCTTTTGGTAATTTCATCTACAAGCAGATGATTCCTAGGCTAAGCTTTAGAGGTAGGGGGGTGTACTTCAAAATGCATGTAGAATATATAACTTAGAATCTTATGTTCCTCAGTGAGTCCCATAAAATATTTTTTTGACATGGGGAACAACATGGAATTAGGTAATTGATGACCAATGCATAAGGTATTGAAGGCACAACTTTGCGAAAATTGAATATGATACTTATAAACTAACATCCTTGAATTACAAATTATGTATAGTTATATGGTTTCAAGCCTCACAATAGACATGAAGATGACAATTGACCACATGACACTAATCCAATGAATTGAGGATGAGATTGCCAATCTATGCCAGCAAATTGATTCCATTCAAATGACTCTAAGTCAAAGGTAGCTCGGTTCCCATTCCATTGGAAATTCATTAAGTCACTTAATGTTATACATTCCTTATCTTAATGTATCAGTCCTTTCAATGATAGTGAGAGAGTTCATGGAGGTCTTCACACCTGATTTTCTAAGTCATAATATGTTTACAAAATATTGCAAACTTCTAAGCATTTTTTGGCAAGTTTATACTATTAGATATTATTAGTAGTAATGCGGAGACTAGATCTTTATTGAATTCATGTAGATAGAAAGAATTGTTTATAATAGCTTGATCTATCTAATTTTGTAAACTTTGATCTAAGTTTTCACCTATATTTTAATATGAATACAATTTCTTGTTATGGTTAAAAAAAACAAACATTTAGTAATTAGTAACACTATGTATTAATAACATATAGTTAGATGTATTATCAATCCTTATAGTTGTTAAAATAAAAATTCCATATGCAAGGAATGCATCTTCCTTATTCAAAAATCAAGTTGGTCACAGCCATCTTGGTAGTTTGGAGCAAGGTAAACTCTACATACATCTCAAATGGTCTTGTGTTTGAGATAGTGAAACAGGGGAGAAGAAGAGGTGAAGGACTTGCATGCAAGCCCTCTTTGGGCCATCCATATTGGATGTTTCCTTTAGTGAGATTCTTGGATAGATGTAGAGGCCAGGAAATGGTGAATTTAAGTAGGGAGATATGGATAATACACTCACTTATGGTTATATCAATTAAATAATAAAAGTGACCAACAAGCTATAATTCATTTATACACATATAAAAATGAATTAGACAATCTCTTGTGGCTCATTGGGGTTTAAAACAACTTGATAAGTGAATTTTTTATGAAAGGGTGTGCTAAAATTGAGTCCAATTATCCTTGAACACCTATAATTATGTCATTTAAGTTTGAAAGAATTTATACATAGCCACTTAAAAGAGGTGAACAACAAACTATTTGTGCACAAATGAGTTGGAAAATGAACCTAGAATTGTTTAGAAAGTTAATCAAGCAAAATAAAAGGAAATTGAGTGATAAAACTTGGATTTATAAATTCAAAATTAGCCAACTAAAAGATTTCTACAACCATAATTGAGCATGTACAAGGGATGGAAATATACTCATAAAATAAAATTACTAATGTTATTCCACTAGCATTGGGAAAAACCATCATTGGGTGTTATTCCACAAATGTGGTTGAATTATCATCATTATTCAAGCAACATCATACCACCTAAAATGACCTACTGGTAGCCTGTAAGGGAGTATAGTTTTAGTCTTGTTAGATGCATTTGGGACTTGGTTCATTAACATGTTCCCTTACATTTGACAAAGATGGACTCTTTGCCAAATAGAAGCAATTTTAGGTTTTACTTTAGGACCAAAAGGAAGTTTCAGACAATACATTATTTACAAGAAAGCCAACATTCATTGTGGTCATTGTTAAGGCTACCTTTGATAGGGTCATGTGCTCTATAACCCTGAGGGTTAGCTCAATTGTTCGATTTCCCATCGCTAAAGTACCTTGCTAATGGGAGGTCATGGGGTCAATTCTCCTCAACACCCTCAGGGTTAGGCTATGCTAAAAAGCCAACAGAATGTGATCCCTTTGAGAGGATCTGCCTCCTTGGGAAAAAAAGGTCATGTTCTCTATTGCAACATCTATTACCTTAGTCATATACATAAGACCAAATTGATAGCAATTGAAATTTAACATTTTGGCCAAGAGAAATACTTATTGATGTTAAAGTGAATCTTATTTCAATCATATTATTAGAAAAGGATTATTATTTTATGAATTAAGTAAATTAATTAAAAAAAAAAAATACTAATGTACTTGGAAATTGATGAAATTATATAGATTTTCAATTGTTGTTAGATTTATTGAGATTTAAGTTGTTATTAGATGACTCAATTTTAATGTTATACCCATTTAGCTTTAGTAATAATCATTTTACTAATTTAATTGCAAGTTAAACATGTATTAAGGAAAAATTTAGGGGCTAGATTTCATCTATGATCTATTTTTTCCATGTTTTTTCTTAAATATCCAATTTCCAAAAAAAATGATCCACCCAAATTCTATAAGATCAATTTATTTTCTTCTAAAAGTCATCTAATTTTTTTCAAGATTATATAAAATCCTTAAAATTTTAATTTTAAATTACAATTACACCAAATATTTTATGGTTAATTTTTAAGAATAGATAACCTTAGACGAGATTTTTATATATATATTTTTCAAAATAGGTGGGAAAACCTATCATAACTCAGTGGTCAAACCAGCAGTGAGGAAAACCATCTCTAGTTGTTAACCACGAATGCAGATTGACTCATTGTCGTTATTCAAGGAAAACCACACCACCTGGAATAACCCATTGGTGATCCGTAAGGGGACAAGATTTCACTCCTCCCATATGCCTCTAGGTCTTGGGCCATTAACCTGTTTCCTTATGTCCGAGGAAGATGAGCTCTTAGCCAAGCAGAAGCAGTTTTAGGGCATACTCCAAGCCCGAGAGTTTTATATTTAAATAAACATGAACTCTTATTTTTATTTATTTATCTATTTACTTATGTTTATACTTTATGTATTATGTATAGCTTGAGTGAGTCTAATGATTAAGGATACATGTGTCCTTTGTAAGGGTCACAAGTTGAAATCTAGAAGACATAGTATCTATACCTCCATAAACTTTAGTAGCCAATTTACCAAAGTTAGATTATGATTATTTTTATAAATAATTGGTTGAGAGGTAGGAATATAGTCATCCTCACCTAGGTTCAATTTTGGCAAGTGACATGATGGATATTGTAGGTAGGAATAGAGTCATCCTCACTTAGGTCCAATTTTTGCAAGTGACATGATGAATGTTTACAACATCTACAATATAAATTGAATATACAGAAATAAATAAATAAAGAATATAGTATATTTAATATTTTAATTCATCTAGAGATATTTGAATAGTAGAAACATTCTTATCATGATTGAAACGAAAGAACCGAGGCGACGGTGAGAGTTTCGAACTAGGGTTCACGGGTGTGCAGGCCTGACAGAGTCGACGGTGTCAGGGATCGGCCCCTGTGACGAGGGACGGAAGCCGTAGACAGGGTTTCGGCCTTTCTGTCCACAACGACTCTTAACCCAGGTATTTCTTTAGAAAACCACGTTTTAAATCTAGCTGATAAATACTGATCGGGATGGACGAGACTGGGGGGGGGGGGTGCAAACCCCTCCTTCAGAAATGTAGTGATGGGTGAAACCAGTGCAGAAGGAAACCTCAATGGAAACAAGGAAAACATAGCCCCGGTAATGGGCAATATCTGGCAAAAGAGGATGAAAGGTAAATGCCTTCCTCGAGCTCAGAAAAAACCTAGGTATATCATACCCTTTAATAAACTGGAGGAATACAATAGCTATATGAAGGACCATGCATTAATCTGCAAATTTATTGGCTACTGGCCTTCAGAAAAGGAGCTGAACAGATGGATAGAACTGCGATGGAAACCCCGAGGCCATATAGATCTGAAACTAGGAGCGAAGGGTTTCTTTACGGCCGTATTCACGAATCTGGAAGATAAGAACAGAATTTTTGAGGAAGGGCCGTACTTCCTGAATAATGCTGGTCTGTTTATGAAACACTGGGAGGAGCGGTATAACCCTGAAAAAGAAAAGTTAATGGATGCTCCGGTATGGGTTAGGCTGTTTGGGTTACCGGATGAGTTCTGGGACCCGGAAATCTTGGAAGGTATTGGAAACTCAATAGGTAGTTTCGTGAAGACTGCAGAGGCCACAAGAAGAGGGAAGTACAATGCCTTTGCTAGAATTTGTGTCTTCATGAACTTAGCTGAACCTCTCCCGGAAAATATTGACCTGGAATACCATGATGAAGTCTGGACGCAAGCGCTCGACTATGAACACATCCCCTTCCGTTGCCGGAAATGTCATGAATATGGCCACTTATTTAGGAACTGTCCATTGAACAAAGAGGAAGGAGAGAGGCCAGGAAAAGATAGAGCAGCAGATAGAGAGGAAGGCTTTCAACAAGTCTTTAGAAAGAAGCGACCAAATAAGGAAAACCTGAAACCCAAAACGCAAGAAACCCCCAGCACTATCAAAAGCCAAAATAAGTTCCAGGTATTGCAAGATAATGCGGAAGGGTTCGAAGTAAATCTGAATGACGATGAAGAGCCAGAGAACTCGCCAATGGAGGTTGCCCGAGAAGAGAAAGAGAAAACAGAAAGTACATACAAACCAAACAAGGAACAAACAGAGGAAAAAGAGACAGAGGAAACAATGGAGTCGCACATGGAAGTTGAAAACCAAATGGAAAATGAGGCTGAAGAGGAAAAGTTAATGAAGAGACTGCTACAGGAGTGGAAGTATTTAGATAGCAGATTTATACCGGAGAAACAAAAACAGTTATTCAAAGAGGCCTTCCAGAAATACAAGGAACGGAAGGAGGAAAACATGGAGGAACAAATTGCAGAGGCTGGGGAACAGCAGAAAGAAATAGAGGAAATGGGAAATTTGGGAAAAAGCAGCAGGAAAAGAGGCCGGAGAACGCTAAATGAAACTATACAGTCAGTGGGTGAAACACTGATCAACTCTGGTAAAGTGATACCTCTGTCAGAGGTATTTTTCCCCGCCCTCCAAAAGTTTTAAATGATTGTTGTTAGTTGGAATATTAGGGGCCTACACAGTAAGGGGAAGCAAAGATATTTGAGAGATAAACTCAAAAAAGAAAAACCCAGCATTATAATACTGCAGGAGACTAAAATTGAGGTAAACCAGTTAGAAGAAATAATTGAGAGAAATAGATTGAATTACAAAGTCATGGGACAGGATGCCATAGGCGCGGCTGGAGGATTAGCAATATTGTGGAACCCAAATGAGGTACTTCTGGAAAAATGGACTAGCATGCATGGAATCTTAACCAGGATGGGAAGGATAGTGGGGACCAAGGAAACTGTAGCCGTCACAGGGGTATATGGACCCACAAACCCTGCTGAAAAAGAAAACTTTATCAACAGTCTAAAAGCGACCCGACAACTTTTTTCTGGACAACCTTGGATCATTGGAGGAGATTTTAATCTCATCCGATCCCTGGACGAGAAAAAAGGGGGAGTCCGAAGGCTGGATCAATTCATGAATAAGTTTAATGAACTGATAGAAGATCTACGAGTAGTGGACATGAAAACCATTAATGGAATCTATACATGGAATAACCGAAGAGGAGGTAAGAATCAAATTGCTACAAAACTAGATAGATTTTTAATATCTGAAGATATCCTGAACAGAGATATCTTTGTCGAAGCCAAGATCATCCCCTCTTTGGGCTCAGATCACTGGCCAATCCGATTGGAAGTGGACATTAAAAAGATCCAGGGTAAGAGACCGTTTCGTTTCGAAGCATTCTGGTTAAGGGATCCGAACTTCATCAAAAAGGCAGAGGAATGGTGGAACCAAAGCCGAGTGCAGGGTAGAGGAAGGATGCACACGTTTCATCTAAAGCTGAAAGACTTGAAGATAAAGATTAAGAAGTGGAACAAAGACGAATTTGGCAATATCATAGAAGACAAGCAAAAATTAGAAAAGGAAATGGAGGATATCCAACAGAAAATAATTGTGGAAGGCAGGACTGAGGAAAGCATCGCCACAGAAGGGGCTCTACTGGGCAAAATGGAGGAAAGAAGAAAACAAGAGGAAATCCTATGGAGGCAGAAATCTAGAGTTAAGTGGCTGCGCGAAGGGGAAAGAAACACGAAGTTTTTTCATCAGGCAATGGTTAAGCACAGACAGGGGAATAGAATTCTCTCCATTAAAAGGAATAATGGTACAAGGGTTGTAGAACAAAAGGAAATCGAGCAAACTTTAGTCGAGCATCATAGAGGAATTCTCTCCGAACCCCAAGTAGATAGAGAGAGAGCTATACAGGAAATCTGCACTGCTATTCCCAGACTAGTTACGGAGGATCAGAACAAAGCCTTAATGAGAATGGTTACCTTGGAGGAACTGGAGGAGACAGTGAAATCAATGCGGAAAGGTACAGCGCCAGGCCCGGACGGCTTTACAGTCGATTTTTACCAAGCTGGCTGGCATTTTCTTGGGAAGGAAATACTAGAGTTGGTAGAAGAATCAAGGGTGCAACAGAAGGTATGGCCAGCTCTTAACTCAACCTTCTTTACTCTAATTCCTAAGGGTGAAAACATGGAGGATGCTAATGGCTTTAGACCAATAGCTCTCTGCAATGTAATATATAAGATCATAACTTCTCTTATTGCCAGACGATTAAAACCCTTGCTAGGGAGCTTAATATCGGCGGAGCAAACTGGTTTTGTGGAGGGGAGACAGATCTTGGATGGTTTAGTTGTCTCTCAAGAAGTCATCCACTCCCTCAAAGATAAAAAACGGAAAGGAATGATGATTAAGCTTGATTTATCCAAAGCCTATGATAGGCTCAACTGGAGATATCTTGAGAGAGTGCTTGCATGTTTCGGCTTCCACAAGAGATGGATTACTTGGATCCATAATCTCATCTCGTCTCCAAACTTTTCAATTTTAGTCAATGGAAACCCATCGAATACGTTTAATGCCTCCAGAGGTATTCGTCAAGGGGATCCACTGTCTCCTTTCCTGTTCATTGTGGCAGCAGAGGGTCTAGGAAGGTATATTACTAAGGAAAAAGTAGCCAACAGATTAAAAGGCCTTCGCTTATGGGGAGACAGACTCCCCCTCACGCATCAACAATTTGTTGACGATATAATGCTCTTTGGGGAGCCAACTGTTAGGGAAGTCAGACATCTGAAGAAAATCCTTGACCTGTTTGCTGAAGCATCGGGACTAGAAATTAACAGGGAGAAATCATGTGTTTTTATCTTCAACACGGTGGATCAAGTGAAGACTCATCTCATCAGAATTCTTGGCTTCAAAAAGGGTGAACTCCCTACCAAGTATTTGGGGAACATGTTAGACTTCACGACAAAAAGATTGAAAAACTGGCAAGGAATCTTAGACAGAATGAGGAAAAAAGTCTCGAGCTGGGCTTTCAGGGTCCTGAATATTGCGGGCAGAATTGTTTTAGCTAAATCAGTATTACAGGCTATACCTATTTACCCCCTATCAATAATGGCGGCCCCGAAAGGAGTTTATGGGAAGATAAGAGAAATCATCAGAAATTTCATTTGGCGAGGGTCGGAGGAAAAAAGGAAATGGGCCCTGGTGGCCTGGAATCAAATTACAGAGAGAAAAGAGAAAGGTGGATTGGGATTAAAAGACCCAGAACTGCTTAATCAAACCCTGGGAGCTAAACTCTGGTGGAGGTGGGTACAAGGGGGAAACGACCTCTGGAAATCAATATGGAGAACAAAATATAGAATGTCAGACTCTCAGTTAGATATTCTAAGGCAAGAGGAAATGCCTCGCGGATCTGCGGTGTGGGAGCTGGCCAGCCAGAATAGAGACATTGTTAAGCAACATGCTTTCTGGGAAATCAGAGGAGGCAATGAGGCTCACTTCTGGGATGACAAATGGCAGCAAAGGGAAAGATTGACAAATATTCAGAGCCTTCAATCAATTAGGGATAGTATTGAGGGGAATAGATCAAGTGTCAAGGATTATTGGAAACCTGTCACCATGAATGACTGTTGGAGATCATGGCAGGATCCCACAGAGTGGGATCAAAGCCTCAATCCAGACCTACAGATAGCTTTCAAAAAGGAAATGGATTCACGGAAAATCAGGGTAAGGGAAGGAAAAGATATACTACGCTGGGGTAACACCATGAAAGGACTTTTCTCAGTAAAGGAAGCCTACTATCTCGCAAATCCCCTCAATATCAATGACGGACATCAGGGATGGAGGAAAATTTGGGACCTAAACTGGTGGCCCAAAGTAACCATTTTTGCTTGGATCGCTTTGAAAAATAAAATTCTTACTTGGGACTGCATCCGGAAACGGGGATTCTCGGGACCGTCGCGCTGCTACCTGTGTAACAAACAAGAAGAAAGTAGAGATCATATCATGATTCAATGCCCGTTTATCAAACATCTATGGTCTTGCGTCAAACATACCTTTAATAAACATGGGGTGGAGATTAGCGATTTCAACGAACTGGTTCTTCATTGGAAAGAGGAAACATTCAAATGCAGAGTCATACAGAGAGCTTGGAATCTTGCTTCAGGTTTTGTAATATGGCTGGTATGGAAGGAACGTAATGCTAGAATCTTTAAAAGCATTAATAAAGAGCCGGCGAAAATTTGGGACCAGGTGACAGAGGCTCTACGAGAAACCATTCTAGTAGAGAGATGGCAGGATGAAGATTGGAAAGCAGATTTAGAAGAACAGGAAATTTTACGCAGACTAAATCTGAAATTGGAAATGGTGCAACACCAATTCAGAAAAGGGCAGAACATGCAGACTAAAAGCCCAGACAAGTTCACTTATCCCAGGGATCAATTCGTCAAGCTAAATTTCGATGGGGCCTCTAAGGGTAATCCTGGAGATGCAGGGTTTGGGGGTATATTCCGTGACAGTAGCAAACAAGTAAGATGGATATATGCCGACTGGGGAGGCAATATGACTAACAATGAGGCAGAATTCTGGGCGCTCCACACTGGATTGAGAATAGCTATCAGAAATGGGTACTCTAACTTAGAAATTTCGGGGGATTCCCAAATTGCCATTGAAATGGTCAAGAAGCTCAGGAATGGCAAAGGATGGGACAAGGTGACTAAGAGCTGGCGCACAGCAGGTATCGTTCAGGAGATAGAGGGTATGATCAAAAGAATAGATTACTGCATCTTCAAGCATGTCCGAAGAAATGGTAATCAACCCGCCGACTGGCTGGCCAACTGGGGCAGCAAAGGACAACAGAGCAAGATTGATAGCCAATGGAGGAATTCGGCGGCTAACAGGGAATGGAAAGATCTAAACACGCTCATTAAGGCCGATCATGATAGCGTCATCGGGGATTACACTCAGATTAATGAAGGACATCAGTAAACGGCAGAGACACGATCGAACTACAGCCGAAGTTCGATTGCTGAAGGTGACGGTGTTATCGGGGAACACTCTTCAATTAATGCAAGATAGGACCAATTGGCAAAGTTATGATCGAACCATGACCAAAGCTCGATTACATCAGGTGCTAAATGGCATACCAATACACACAATGATGAAGCACGATGTGAAAGAAGGTACAGTGGCGGCAGAGGGGATGAGTACCAAGGAATTCGCAGTCGATGCGGTCATTAAGACGCATTGGATGAACGGAGAAATTAACGAGGTGCCCGGACACAGAGAAGCAAATATGAGTATAGATGGAACGTTTGGCGATAGTGGAGTACGGGATCCAGATAGGGCGAGGCCGAGAACCCAAATCTGGACACCATTATATATTCACCACAATAGAAACAGGCAAATTATAGAGAACGGGAGTCAGGGAAACAACCACCTTTACGGGATAATTCGGAATTGTCTGCAGAGTCTCCATCGGAGGCAGTCGAAGAAAGGAAGTATTATGAGAAGAAGGAGCGGCGAAGCTGTAAGAGAGATGGAGCCCCGTCCGAGAGGCCGCGAAGCAAGGGAGCGGAAGGAAATTGAGGAAGAACGGGAGCAAGGAAGGGGCAAAGGCCTCCTAAATCGGGATCCCCCAATCACAATTTGGGATACAGAGGATGACTCAGACGGAGATGACGAAGGCGGCTCTGGAAAAAGACCCAAGGAAACACAAAGGAGGAGTTATCAGGGCAGTACGCCCCAAACGGAGATGAAACCGCCCAGGCAGCCAGTTTCTGAGGAAAAACGCTCGGGGCTCCGGAAGAGGGGTCGACCACCGAGCAGCGGACAAAGCAGAACGAGGAAGGAGGAGGGAGACTGCGGAAAGACCGAGTTTGAGGTTGGCGAAAACTCGGGCAGACGGCAACAGCGACAAACAAAGCAGAAAAGGACTATCATGCACCAGATACGAACGGCAGAAAGGGCGTTTCAGAACAATGCAGACCCCGATATTCGCAAAATTATGCAATTTTTGGAGGAGGAGGCCATCCAAGAACAATCAGCAGACGAAATGGAGGAGTGGGCTTCAATCCTCCATGACCCGGGACATACTCGTGGGCGCAGGACCCTGTTTAAACAATCCCTCCATATGTATTGGGTTATGAAAGGCCTGATGGCGAAGGCCCTGGAACAGGTAGCCAAAGAAATGGCGGATCTGCTCCAGAAAAAACCAGAGATGAGCAGGGAGCTAACCCATATTCGCAGAACCCAGTCACAGCAAGAGGAGAAACTGGACGAGATACTCTGCCTACTGAAGGGCGAGCGTCAAGACCCGGTTCAGGAAGATGGTGTGGAGCACCCCGCGCAAGGAGACGACCGCCCGGTGGACACGGCAAATGCATGAAGACAGATATGTTTAGTTTGACTACTGATGGTCCCGATTTTGTTTATAGCGTTTTAAATGAATAGTAGATATAATAACATAGTTCTGAATAGGGTTTACTGTAAATTTCAAAACAGTTATGCTGTGCTGGCTACTTTGGTTAGACGGAGAGCCTATTACTTTTGGGCTGGATTGAAAAATTATAGATGGGTTTACCCGGTTTCCCCTTGAGGGCGGGCATCTATGGTTTGAACGATGTATCTTTTGTTAAAAATTTTCAGAAATAGAATGAGTACTACCGGAGCTTACAAAAAAAAAAAAAATATTTTAATTCATCTAAATGTCACTTTAGGATAGATTGAATGGATTCATGTAATGTTAATAATCATCACCATTATCATTATAATCTTAGTAAATAAAAATAATATTATGTTTTAATTTATTTTATTCCAAAAAAAAAAATTATTTGTTAATTTAATTTTATAATTTAAATCCAAAATAATAATAATAATCAGGTGTAGTCTAACTTACAAACGAAATGACTTTTTTTCTTGACATTTTTTCTAGTTGATTTTAACCAAAATCTAGAGATTTTTAAAAACTTGAGTTTATGTTGTTTAATCTGCTGAATGTGCCCCATGGGGTTTTTTAGGGTGTGAATCCATTTATTCATTCAAAACTAAATTTCAAATAATAAAAAATCATATTCTTTCTTGAAATTTTTTAATCGATTCTAATAAAAAAATCTCTTTAATTTATAAATTAAACTACACCTAATTATTTTTATTATTATTAAAAAACACAATATATTTAATATTTTAAATAATTCTTTTATTTTATTTTTTAAATATAATATTTGAGTCGATATTCTTTTTATGGTGAGGTTCCTCCTCACAACATTGGAGCAGATTTGTCAGCCTTCAAAGAATATACCATTTCGACAGTGTGATTGATTGTGGGCCTCCAATCTGTGATTTCCTCTGCCTAAGGTTCTATGATTTTTGCAGAATTGCAATCGGTGATTCCACAATGTAGCATTTGGTTGCAGTCCCAAAACTTGCGATCTTCGATGAGTGACGTGGCCTAATATATGTGGAGAGGAAATGAGTGAAGCCCCAAATAGGAGCCCTCTCTATTGATGTTGTTGGCTTAGTGGGTCCTAACCCAGGTTCAGAGTTAGTTACGCCAAACAAATCCCTACATTATTGGCCCTTTCGACATCAATCCATGCAGCGTGGATTGAAGTCTCGCCTGAAGCTTATGGGGGGATGCTGGAACCAAGTTTCTGCACCCAGAGATCAGTGTGATGTCATTTTATGCCCTAAATCTGCCTTTGTGTAGATCGATAAGCCTTTAAGGCTTATCGATATAACTTCCTTGAATCGGCCTCTAGACCTCCACGAAGGTCTATGACTGGCTTTTGCAGACCCTTATCAGGCTAATCAACAACTTACACGCATCCAAGACTATTCTTAACCCAACAATTATTCAGTCCTACTTAAGTTTTGGATAACTTTAACATGCAAAAGTATAATCTTTGCGTAAACACTTAATGTCAATTGCGTTCATATAACAATATAAACCATGTAAATTCATCCATCAATACATCATTATTTCATACAAACATTATTTATCACATCATAAAGCGCATTCATACATAACAGAAGTAAATGGGTAAACACAGAAATTCCAGTAATAATCTTCTTTATTGATAATCAGTTCAGCTTACAGACTCAAGACTTCCTTTCTCACTCAGCTGCAGGGGTTCGCGCACTTAGCTGCGAACTCTATTCTAGGCCTTTGTGCACATAGCTGTAGAGTCTTCCTTCTTACTCTCCTGCGCTAATGCTTTATATTGTCCGTGCACTCAGTTGCGGACTTTATTCTAGACCTCTGTGCACATAGCTGTAGAGCCTTCTTTCTTACTCTCCTGCGCTAACGCTTTAGACTCTTTCCATAGACTACTTCCTTTTTTCTTCCCTCCCTTAGACATCCCTAAGACACATCTATTTATACAATTCAAAAGTAGACTCAACTTACATAAAAGAAGGGTAAAACCCTTTTTGACTCCTTTACTATCTACACGCTCCACGACCACAATTTGCAGAGACTTTACATTGTATATAACAAAACTTGTGCTTTTTTCCCCAAAATTGACCCAATGGACCCCATCCCAACAGGACCTCAACACAAATATCATGACTCACCCTCGAGTCACTCGGATGGCGCGGATATCTTACTGCAAAGATCCCCCAGCTCCATTTGTGCAACCGCTACTTCAGTCGTGCTCTGTGTGGTTGCCTGCTTGATCTGTTCCAATCGCTGCTGTGTGGCTCATCCTACATTGTCTTGCTTGATCTTCTGTTGTGTACTCTTGCAAGTTTTCCAATTTTTCCTGAATATTTCCAGAGACAATGTAGGCCTCATCTAACCAAGGCCTCAATCTGGCCTTAAGGATGACCTCTTTCTTCTACGTTGATTCCACCTGTGTAAGTAGCTTCTTAGCCTCCTTCAGCTTGGCGAGGCTTTGTGCTGTAGAAACGGTGCACGTCATTGCCCTTACTTCATCATATTATTGTTGTAGCTCACAGACTTCTGTATTCAATACCTGCATGGTGAGATCTTCCTGCAGGCTCGTCACTACTTCCATAGCCTGCTCAAACAACGTGGTGCATTCCCCGACTGTGGCATCCACCACCATGACTCCATCCTTAACAATGGCTTCGCACTATTCCCTAACCTCTGGCAAGGTGGAGGGCTATGACTCAGCTCCAGTTCTGTGATCTTCATGTTTAACTCAAACTGGACTCGAGCCACCTCGGCCTTGGTATCGCGCATGCCCGCAGCAAGTTTTCTGATCTTTTCCTCCAATGCTGCTTCCTCCGGGATATGCATTTCCGGCACCATTCTGAATTCTTCTGCCACTGCAACCGTGAGTTGGGCACTCTGTGCCTGAATTTTCTCCTTTAGCCTGCAACGCCTCTGTCTTTTCCGTGAAAATATGCTCATTGTTCACTCTATATTCATTGATTAGGCTTAGTGCGCGTTGCTCCCAAGCTTTGAACTATTTTGTCGCACCTGCCTGTAGCATGTGAAGGAACTCATTAGGGAGCGTGACCAAGTTGAGGCCAATGTTCTTCAGAGAACTTACAATGACCTTGTCATCGGCCGCCTCTGCACTCAAGGATCCATCTGGCAGTGTGACTTCCCAGATATCCAGCGATCAAACCATCTCTACAGCCTGACTAGTTCCCGATGTCAAGCTTGTCTGTGGAGTGCTTACCTGCCTTGCGCTCACCTGGATCCTACTCGTCTGAATCTGTAGCTAGCGCGGATCCTTCTAGATGGTACTTATCGCCTATTGTTGTTGTTGTTTGAACTGTTGCAACAATTCCACTGTGGTATCACGTACCTTGTCTCCAATCTCATCAAGGTTTCCTTGTGTCAGAGTGATTGGATCCAGCAATGGATTTGTCACTTTTGAATTCTTCCATGGCCCTTCCTTCTACTGATCCCTGTATCTCTTTATTCAGAAGGGAGTGCTCTGTTCCTCTTGACCGCCACCACCTTGCTCTGACTGCTTCTCCTCCTCGGTTTGGGGTGAAGGATACTTACCATTGCGCTTGGAGTTGTGCTCTTCTTGTTCAGCCTACTTCTTCACGGCGCACTCCTTTTCCACCCGGTCCCTCTCCTTGATCTCTTTTCTGCACTTCTTGGCCAATTGCTGGACCTTCTGTTCGGTTGCTTCCTTCTTTTTCTTCTCCGCAGACTTGCTGGTGCCCACGGCTAGATCGGATGGAGTATGCCAATCTATCGGCCAAAGCTTGATGACCTCCTGAATAGCATCATCTGTAGTGAGGTAAGGCAGGTCAAACTATTTTTGTTGTGGATTCTTTCGTGCCCTGAAGTATATGTAGTAGAAGTTAGATTTAAACTCTACGTACTATGAAAGTTGTTCAAATATTGTTGGGGACAGCCGCGACTTCTGGTTAATGGCCATGCGAATGCTTGCCTCCATCAACACCTAGAAGACTTTGGTTTCTGTGATGCACGTGGTGTCCTTTGTTTTCCATAGGGATGTAAATTGTGTAGCCTCTGGCAAATCTTTCTCCACTGGAGGAAACTGACTGTCCTCTGGCAGATCCTAAGTGACGAGCACAATGGAGAGTAACAACCATGAATAGTGGAATGTTTTACTCTCATCTTGGGCCTCTCAATAGTTTGCATGGAAATCGCTACAAAGGTAGCGCGACCAATTCAACTACACGTCCTCCGCGCATTATGCAGCTAGTGAAATAAATGTTGTTGGAACCTCGTCCGCACAGCATTTTCTCATGACTTTGCCAGTAAGGATCTGCGTAGCAATTTTTACCACGGGTTTGATGATTGAGGTAATAGAGTACCCGTGCAACTTCTTCATGAGCTTGAACTTGTCCTTCATTTTCTCTATGAGGTCATGCTCATTTGTCTTTCCACCAAACTCCTTGGCCGGATTCAACCCTAAGTGTAGCAACAACGTGATCTGATGGATCAGCATAACAGTGATAGGGATTGGTGCACTTAGCCACAAGCATCCATCATGTACCAAGGTCAACAACTACTTGATGACAATAAGGTTGATGTTGGAGTGGTGGTAGTGGGGCACCCACAACAAGTTCAACAACCCTGATTGGTTCACTCCACGAATCCACTCCACAGGCTCCAATGTGGTGACACCTGATTCCTTGTAAAATACTCTTTTCAAAGAGTTCTTTGTTGCAAGGTGGGGGAACCTCTCATGGTCCTCCAAATCCCAGTCTTCCAGCTTTAAATGTGGAATATGTCTCAAGCGCGGACCTTCAAAAGTGATGCTCTTCGGTAACAGGGATGTATTGAGGAGGAATTTTCCTGCATCTGGGTCTTTAGGGACCTTCAATTTTCCCTTACGTGGAGGGATATAATCTGGAAGTTTGGATATAGGCTCCACCCCCTCGGCATCTATATCCTCTGCACCTTCTTGAGCCTCCAAATCGATCACTTTCCCTTATCCTTCGCTAGTTGTTTTTCCTTCTTCTTAGCCTGGGTAGCAGCATGCTTCCAATTTTCGCACTAGCTCTGAGGTCCACATTGTTGGACCGTCAAGCCTCCACCTTCTTTGGTCATCTGCCAATTTAGCAATCCACTCGTATAGTTCGATCGGGAAGGCGTAGAAGAAAATTTCATGTATTTTTGTGTATAGATACCTGTCCAACTATTAGAGCCTAGATTTGCCTCAGGCTAAAAGGACAAGGTTCTAGGTCCACATCAAACCACGCTCAGCCTCGTAGCTAGCCCTACGAGGATAGGAGAGGGCTCTCTCCGGGTCGATCTCGGTAAAAGACAAGCGATGGGGCTCAAGATGACTAATTTAGTAACTTATTTTAGGCTAGGTATTAAGTGCAAAGGATTTGATTTGAGTTTTTGAGGGTTTTTTGTTGGAAACAGGGAAAGGTAAATTGGGCTCGGGGATGAGGCACAGTTTTTGCAGAGTTCTGATTGGGGCAAGGAAGGCAATCGTTTTGATGCTTTAAATTGAGTGAATGAATAGATCGGACTGGTGAGGAGCTAAGGAGAGCAAGAGAGTCTCAAGAATTCTCCTTAAACAGATGAAAACATGAAAATTTAAACAAATTCAAAGGCAAAGCATAGCAGTTAATGGATTATACCTTAATCACTCATTTGTTCAAATTTAGAAGAAAAGAGAGGAAAATGATACACATAACACTAGTGAAATTACAATTACTTAGAGAAGAACACCATCAAAACATAAATCCACATGGATCCCAAATAGTGCTGCAAAACCCTGGTCTTTCCTTAGCCAAAAATGCAGAGATAGAATGTACAATGACATGCCAAAGCAATCCCAAGTGTCCAACCCTGAGAATGACTTAGAAATTACATAATATAGACAAGCCAAACCTATTCCCTTGCCTCTAGAGGTCGAGCTCATCATTCTAGGAGTTGTTTGAACCAATTCTAAACAAGGAACTGAAAACTAGGTAATCAAACAACTTACCCCTATATGCTAGGAAACTGATTCATTCACTCACATTTCACCTTTTGGTGCATGAATCTTCTAGAACAAGTAAAAATGTGCCAATATTACATCATGGTTGTAAAATTACATCATGAAAAGTCAATAATAACTTCAAGAAGCAAAAATGGTCAAAACTGGGTGAATTGCTGAGCTGAACAGTGAAAAACAAGCCAAATTTCTCTATGCGCCGCGCCAAAATTTGTATGCGTCGCGCCACTTTGGGGCTGATTTTGAGACACTTCCTGAAGTCAAAATTGAGCCCAAGTGTGCTTGTTGGAAATCCCTACCTGTCTAATTTCCAACCCAAGTGGAATTTCTGAATTTGGTTCCCATTTTCCCCTTCAATCTCCCAAGACTGCCTCCTGTGTGTCAAAATAGGGGCAGAGAGGTCATTTTTTGAGTGTTTTTGACCTCCTGAGGACTCAAAACTTGCCCAAACTTCTTGGCCATGCACCAAAAGTCATGATTTTTCATGAAAAATCCAAAAATATAAAATTTTTTCCATTTGGAGCTTCCTATCATAGGCGCGCGTCACGTGGCACGGTGCACAGGGAGAAAAACCCTGTTTTTTGTACAAAAATTTGCCAAAATGCCAAAAATGCCCCAAATTTCTTGAAATTTGGGCTGGAGATTCTTCATTAAGTGTTATGCTGGGCTAAAGAGGCTTCGGCCAATATCTGAAGACGATCAAGATCCCTTTGCCTCTTTTGCTTCTTTATTGCCTTCCTCAATTTTGCCTTCAAATTCCTGATTCGGGCCTTGCACACCTTGTTTTGTGCAATGCAGTGGAAAACCATGTGTCTCAGAAAAGCATGGTCCTTTTCAGCCTTGTCCAATAGCCTCTCTAAGTGCATGTTAACTCTCTCGAGATTAGACTCCCGATCCTCATTAATCTCTTGCTCCAATGACGTGAGCTCAATTCTTCTCCTTTGCGCAACCTGGCGATTCTCGCAGATGTTCTGTAACTCCATGATTTCTTGCTGATCTTCAAGCTGTTTTTTTCCTCTACTCCAAATATCTCATGGTCCACTTAGCTCTCTCCAAGTCAAGAGATAAGGCTTGGATCTCTGTTTTCTGCTCCTGGATGATCTCCCTAAGTTTGGCACTTTGTGGGCCCGTATTTGTATCATCATCATGAATGAGAATGAAGTCTGTCTCTCTTTCACCTAAAGGCTCACCTGAAGGCCCCTTATCCTGTATTGGCCTCTTGCCTTTGTCCTATACTGGTGGTGCTGATGGAGAAAGCGAGGCCCCTTCCACCCCGGGTGGAGATAACACTCGCTTTGCCGCTACAAACAAATGTCTGGTGCCTCTCTGATATGTGATGAATACTGGCACACTAGCGGTCTCATGGCGCTCATACTGATGAGAAGGTTCACCTTCATGCTTAACCTCTGATAATCCCTGCGAAGCTTTGAAGAAGTCACGAGAGATGAAATCATCCCAAGTGATGCCCTGTAGTCCAAGCTGATGAACCACCAAAATCTTAATAAGAGCAAAATGATAGACACTGTTAAGTTGCTGCTGAGGTGTTTTGTGCTACACAAGGGTGGTCATCCTCTCTATGTTCCGACAAAAGAAATACGGAATGTTCATCATCCGTACCCTAGTGAAATGCATGAGCAACCTAATGTGATAAGCATAGAGACGAGAGAATCGTCCCTCACAGCTGAAATATTTCATGATCAACTTCATTAGTGGAGCATATTCATCTTTCAGATATCGGAATGGGAAGACTCTCTTGAGCTGCCTCAAGAAACCAGTTTTAATGTATGGCTCATAATGCTGCCGGTCAATCTTCTTCTTCTTGTGCCATGGTTCTCCAATGTTCGGTATGCCGGTTGCTAATGAGACAGATTTTGGTGTAAGTGTGAAGGTGACACCGGCTAAGATAGCTTGATCTCCATGTAAGTGCAGCACGAATAGACGAGCTAGTTCATGATGAAATTGAACACTAGCCACCTTTTGACAAAACTCATAGCATGATTGATGCTGAAAACAAAACATGGCAAGAGGGCAGGCCTGCAATTCTATAAGGGTGATTGGTTCTTCTCTTACATGTCTGCCACTTTTATGAGGCCTCTGGGGTGCCTGTTCTTCCAAGGGTGAGTCACTTTGGGTTTCCACTTCATAGTCCGATGAATGCTCAGATGCCATGATTGTTGTTTTATCAAACTGCCTTGGAGAAAAAGATGCTAGTGTATGAAAACTGTTTTGACTGCTCTTTAGAGTGCAAGGTCTACCAGCAAAGTCTGCCACCAAAGGGAAAAAACAAATGAAACAGGGACTGTTAGGAAGGGGAAATAATAGTGAGGAATGGGAATTATTGGGAGAAATTTGATAGGGAAATATGGGAGAGGGTTTGAGGGATTTATGTATGGGAATAGGGTTTAGGGTTTGGAATTGTTGTATAGGGTTTGAGGTGTGAGGTTGGAGGATTTGGGACAGAGCATGTAGGAGAAGGGAATAATAAACTTAGGTGATAGGGAATTAGGGATTGGTGAAGACAAGGGAACAATGGGAAGGAGAAATGATTTTGGTGGCAAAACAATGAGTTCTGAAACCCTGACAGCAAGTTTGCTTATGTTTATAGAAGGAGGGTTTGATATATGTGTTCACCCATTTTCATCCATAAACCACCATCACTAATCACAACATTGGATGAAATATCAAAATAGCAACACTACCTGGCAAATCCACGCAAGTTATGAGCAAATTGGTGAAATTTGAAACAATTTCGGGCTTTCAGGTGTATGCGCCACGCCACATACCCAGTGTGCCGTGCCGTTTCAGTGCGCCGCGCCTGTGTAAATTTACACTGGGCAATTTCTCCCAGTGCGCCGCGCTCCTCCAGTGCATTGCGCCACCTATTGTATGCGCCGCGCCGGCCAAGCTTCCTCCGATTTCACCCAAGTTACTCACTTGCTCACCCAATTTACTTTGAAATGCTTCCCTTTGACCTTGGCATGTAAAATGACATTGATCCTCATGGAATTATCTTTATAAAGACATGGAGACATGGATTTGATTTTTGATTCTCCAAAACCCATTTTTATAATGTTTTGAAATTGGCACTTTTTCACAATTAATACAACTCTGTCTTTTTGTTTCCTCCTTGATTTTTTGGTTGAAATGATGAAATTCTTGGCAATTTTTTGCAGGAATAGCTGACATGGAATTTGGCAAAGGAGACCAGGGTTGTGCCTGAAGAATTCAAGAACTGAAAATTTTTGAAAATTATTACAAAAAACGAAATGTCGACTTGTCTTCAAAACAGAGTTTTGAAGAAAAGTCATAATCCATCCATATGACGATGAAAATATTTGAAATGAAAACTTATTAAGAACCTCCCTCTAACCTGCTAGCTTTATTGGACATTGTGAATACATAGCTTGTGAAACCCTAGACCTATGATTGACATGACTCTTTGTCCATTAAAAGATCAAACATTGACTGTCATGGACTTTAATAAACATTGACGAAAAGATCTAAGCCAGCAAGTACAAGACATGAGGGAAATGAATGACAAAGCCCTTCCGTAAGATTTATGGCATGCTCCTAGCGGAATGCAACTGAGTGAATCAAGTGAGACACCTAAAAATGAAATGCAAAAACAGTTTTGATCTCTGATGGAGGGATGACCAGACCGACTCTAACACCAACCACGGTTCTTTTATTAGGCGAGGATTTGTGTTCTCTTACGCCACAGATTCGTGGATTTTTCTATCCAAAAACTTCTCAATTTCTTTCTTTGTCGAATTCCAGTGATGCGAAATCACACATCTCTTTATGCAGATCCCAGTCCCAGCAACGGAACCATTTGTTAGCTTAGTGGGTCCTGACCCAGGTTCAGTGTTATTTGCGCCAAACAAATCCCTACACTACTGGCCCTTTCAGTATCAATCCGCGGAGCGCAGACTGAAATCTCACCTGAAGCAGTATGGGGGGATGTTGGAACCAATTTTTCGCGCCCAGAGATCAACGTGATGTCGTTTTATGCCCTAAATTTTCCTTTTCGTAGATAAATAAGCCTTTAAGGCTTATCGATATAACTTCCTTGAATCGACCTCTAGACCTCCGCGAAGGTCTACGACTGGCTTTTCCGGACCCTAATCAGGCTAATCAGCCACTTACATGCATCCAAGACTATTCTTAACCCATCAATTATTCAGTCCTGCTTAAGTGTTGGATAACTTTAACATGCAATATTATAATCTTTGCGTAAACACTTAATGTCAATTGCATTCATGTAAAAATATAAACCATGTAAAGTCACGCATTAATACATCATTATTTCATACAAACATTATTTATCGCATAAAGCGCATTCATACATAAAATAAGTAAATCGGTAAGCATAGGAATTTCATTAATAATCTTTTTTATTGATAATCACTTCATCTTACAGACTCAATTCTTCCCTGTGCACTCAGCTACAAGGGTCCTCACACTCAGCTGCAGACTCTACTCTAGGCCTTTCCACACACAGCTGCAGAGCCTTCCTTCTTACTCTCCTGTGCTAACCCTTTAGACTTTTTCCATAGACTACTTCCTTTTTTTCCCTCCCCTAGACATCCCTAAGACATATCTATTTATACAATCCCATGGTCCATGGACCATGGGTAGATCTTCAAAAACTGAATCAACTTACATAAAAGAAGGGTAAAACCCTTTTTTACTCCTTTACTATCTACGCACTCTGTTAGCCTCCTGCTGCAGCAGGTATTCATCTTTCATGATCGACATTTTTACATGCCAAATATGTCATACTTTGCATGCTGCAACGCTCCATATTTGCTACAGAGGCCAGAGAATTGCCCATGAGAGTGTGCTAGTCTAAGTGCCACTGCTATGTTCCATTTTGTTGAGTTGTTCCATTTTTGATGAGTTTTTCAGTTAAGGGAGGGCCAAACAGCTTAATCTTGGCTTCCCTAGGTTTCAATTTATTGTTTTAGAATGTAGAGAATGAAAATTTGTCCAAACAGTGTAATCTTGGTAGATTTGTAGATAGGTAGAGAAACAAAGGAGCCCAACTGCTTAATCTGGGCCCTTGGAAGAAATAAGTGTAGATTTAGATAGGAGGACAGCAAAAGCAAAAGAAAGGGATAATCAGGGTCTGCAAGTCCAAGTGCACCCATGCAAAAAGAAGAAAAAATGCTAGGTAAGTAGGCTGGGTAAGTAGTTTTGTGGTTGCAGAATCAAGCTGTGTGATCCATTTTATGTTTTCAAGTGTTATATCTATTCAGATCACAAGTGCAAGGAAATTTTCCCTTGGAGGACTTCAAGCGAGGCATGACTAACTCCCCCTTCTTTTTATTCCCCAAATCATTCACTAACCTCCCCAAAGAGGTCAAGATCTGCTTGATATCTCTTAAGTTTCATCATTTGCCATATCATTGCCTAAGCAAAGATCTGCTTTGCTTAAAGATGCTTGTATTTCTTATACAAGTCATTTTCCCCCTTAATAGCCTAAGATTTACATGCTTAGCGCTCTCTCATCACATTTCATATTAACTATTAACTTTATTATGTAACTCCCTATCTATCTCCCCTCCCCCCTACTAAAACTATGTTAGTAACTCCCCTATATGCTTATCCCTTCCTCTGGTTGAAATATAACCATAAGTGTCACTTGGGAATTACTAAGTTTACTTGAAACTTAGTAAGAACCCTCATTTCGCTCAAAAAACCATCTTCCTAAAGTGTTTGGACTCCTTCCAACACACAAAAACCCCCTTCAAATGCCATTGGACTCACTCTGATGCATCAACAACCCTTCCAAGCTTTAAACGACCTTTCCGATCACATTAACCCTCCTCCGATAAGTTTTCCCTCACCTCCGACGTGATATCGCTGTCGGAGGTCACAGCATTCATTCATCGGCCCGCCCCTTTATACTTTCCTGATATCGCTTCGCCAATGCGATTTCGCGATCGGCAGTCGCAAGGTTTTTACCTATATACATATGCCCCCTCTCGTCCGCTGATGCGATATTGCTATCGCATCCGAAAGCATATCGCATCGTGATCCATTCATTTTCGCAATATTTTCCATTATCGCACAGCCACATGCCTGGTCGCCTTTCCGAAATCGGCGATCGCTCCCATCGCATCACCTACATAAAAGCCATTACCTCCTGTCCCGGCCGATTGCCGATCTCCGAGTTAATCCCCGCCGTACTGCCACATCACCCTGCCACGTCATTATCGTACTGAGAACCCCCCGCTGAGGTCATGCTGACATCATGCTGATGTCATCACTAAAGGAAGGCGCGAAGGGCGCAAATCGCAGCAAAGAGACCCCGGAATGAAAAACTGAGGTAGTTTTCGATGCGCGATTAGTGCTTAGCGCTAATCGCGCATCGCTAAGAAAAAATGACCAAAATGGAAAGCCTCATATCGCTCGGCTTCCAAGAGGCCCGAAAATTCGCAGTTTTGACAGGATTTCTTCATTTATGATTCCTATTCAAATCGGCCAGCGCCAGTAGCATTCCAGAAGCCACGGAAATCATTTGCAACAGCTATTCTTGCCTTGAAAGGGCAGAAAAGGGGTGATTTGACAGTTTCAAACACGCCGAGGGAGAGAAAATGGCCCGATTCAAGTGTCAAAGAGTATCAGAGGAAAGATGAAGCCTTGATTAAATTAAAGAGTATCAGTGAAGCGGCAAAGAGTATCAGATCGAAGCGGGCGAACATTAAAAGCCCCCAAGCAAAGTCAAAGAAAGTGGTACAGCCATTTAAAGGCTCTCAGATCACAGTTAATACACATCAAAGCCACTCAAGAGCAGGGGATCAAAGCCCAAAGCACAGTTATGGCTGAATGAACCGCACAGAGCCATAAGGACAGATTTCCACTCATTTTTGAGGCAGCTGCCCCAGCGCGGCACTTAGATATCTTCTTGCATTTATTTCACGACAAGATTAGATTAAAGAACTCGTTTCCCTCAGATCTGTTTAAGATCTGCTATAATGAATATTTTTAGATATTTTCCCTATATAAACCACCCTAATTCATTGTTTAAAGGGTTGGTTGGTTGAGTTGCCCCACGAGAGACTCGCTCTGTATATCTGATATGTTTTCTTTAATCAAAGACTGCTGAAAAGCTTGGAGGATGGACTGTCTGATGTGTTGTTACTGTTCTGAAGAATGAATATGGAATTCTTGTGCTGCAACATGATCCAATAAGTGTCTCTTATCTCTGTTTTAAATTCATACATGTTTTTATCATACATATATCGCCACCTAAATAGCAGATAAAAAGATTAGTTTAGAATTTGCTTGACTGCACTCTATGCTCAATTTCTACTGTTTCTTTATGTTTTCCTCTGAATTGGTAATGAATATGAATTCCCTTTGGCTCATATTTCTCCTAATTCATCCATGTTTGACAGTTATCTAGGAATTCTTTACTGCTCCTAGATAGAGCTCATTCGCCTTCCCTCTGTTAAGCTGAAAGAGAGATTCTTAACTGCCTCTCATTCCTTAGCCTTCAATCCATCTCCATTTACCTTGAAAGTTGTTTCATGTGTAGCTATCTTGCTCCATATTCCTCTTGTGACCAAGAAAACGCACCAGCAGTCCTAATCCTTGACTCCACGCCCAATGGTTTGAAACTCTCACACTATACTTACCTCTCTACTTGGAAGCTTCATCCATCCCACCAAAATCAAACAAAACCCCTTGAACTCAATAACTAGCCTAAAATCACCATCAACAAAGCTAAATCATAAAGAGAGAGCCCTCTCTGACTGCTGGTAGGCTAGGACCTGCAATCCAAAGATTGGTTTGTGGTTACCTCGGCCGTATCCTTTAAGGAGCTTTAAGGACAACCTGAGTGATAACACACTCCACGGCCACAATTTGCAGAGACTTTATATTGTATATAACAAAACTTGGGCTTTTTGCCCCAAAATTGACCCACGAGACCCCATCCCAACAGGCGATTTCCAATCGGAGGTGTAACATTGGTGCACGACATGTCAAATCGTCAATTTCTGATCGTCAATCACTTTCTATGTTTGGACCTTGGTCCTGTGTCTCTTTCGTGTCCACAATTGAGCCCCCGTATCGAAGCCCTTCAATCGGAGGTTATCAATCAGAGGTTTCACTTCGATGCACAATACGCCTCAGCTTGTGATCACTGATGTCCCATAATGTGACACCATCGCTGCCACATATCTACCACATGTCACCTTTTGAATAATGTCATGTGCCGCCCTTGATTACTTTGAACTCTTTGTGACCATGGTGCTAGCTCCAAAAGTGGAGCCCTCTCTATTGGTGATTTCCAATCGGAGGTGTAACCTTGGTGTACGCCATTTCAATTTGCCAATTGCTAATCATTGATCACCTTCTACGTCTAGGCCTTGGTCTTGTGGCTCTTCACGTGACCTCAATCTAGCCCCCGTATTGGAGCTCTCCGATCAAAGATTATGAATCGGAGGTTTCACTTCAATTTTTCAAATTGCCTCAACCTTTGATCGTTGATCTCCCATATGTGACACCATCACTGCCACGTATCTGCCACGTTTAACCTTTTGAATAATTCCATGTGTGGCCCTTTTTTGGCTTGTTGTGATACTTGAAACTATCGAATCTACTTGCCACGTGCCAACCCTTTCGGCATGTCATGATGACGTCAGATTCCCCACGTGACTTGTCGCAAACAGTTTTTTCCTACAACGCATCCAGTCGCATATCACAACTCGCAATATGGACACTTTTAGGATTTGGTCGCTTCTCAGAAAGTTCTGCTTGAGAGTGGATGTGATGTTCTATTGAATTCTTTGTCTAGATATCAGAAGGAATAGCAATCTCCAAAGTCGAAAGTCGAAACTTGAAAAAATAGGGCATTTGGAGGCAGACAAGGATCGCTAAATATCTGAAACAAATAAGGCACTGACACCTTGGAACTCTGGGATATTCATGTTGGTCTATTGGTTGGATGAACCTCTTTATAATAGAGTTATGTTTTACTAATAACATCGCGGAAAGTCTTTTCAAAATTTTTGATACATGTAGCATTGGTCCTGTATAATAATAAACAAATATCTAAATTCAGAATCCCCTAACTGTGTTATAGACCTCCAACCAATAATATGAAACCTCAATTGTTTTATTATACCAAACTTAAATGTGAAATCGCATCCGCCCCTTATCGTATCTTTTGGAATACGACCTCCAATAAGATCCACTCTCTATGCACATACCTTTTTCTCTCTGTCTATTTTTTTTCCTTAATTACCGCTGGTTAGTGGACTATGTGCATTTATTGTCATTTTATTATCCCTCATACAAAGATCTAATGTTTTACGCCCTTGTACAGAGGCAAATTAATATGATCAAATGGCCTTTTTTCCCACATATTTCCAAAATAGTTCTTCTGGTGTGAAGGTTTCAATGTCCGAAAAATCCCATATATTTTTAATCAATATGCCACATTTTTTTAACAATTGCAACTTAAAACATCTACACGCATCATGGTCTCGGTGACTACTTTATTCATTAATCTAATTAATGGAGTAAGCATGTGCATTTACTTTCGCTTTATTCTCACTCGCAATAAATTGATATGTTTTATGCCCTGGACACTTTATTATATGTGTTTATTCAAACAAGCCACATTGATATTTTTGAGTGGACTTTGACTTGCAAGCTTTCAAAAAGGATTCTTCTCATGTCAAAGTTTCAAAATCCCAAAATTCCTATGTATATCTAATTAATATGTGACATTTTCCTTTGATTAAGGTTTGAAACTTATCCACACATCCTAACGTCAAGGATTGTTCTATTCAATAATATAATTAATGGCTTGCCTATGTACATTTTTTCTCACTTTAATCTCGCTCAGATTAGCATCTATGTCATTGTCTCTATAATTGGTAAGTGCACGACCTCTGCCACGTGTCCTGACTTTGATTTATTGGTCCCTCTGCTTAGCTGGTAAATGGGCATGTTCTCTATTTAGCCTCTTCAAGTCGCATTATTCTGTTGATTTTTCAAGTTGCATTTTTTGTTGTTGTTGATGTGCTAATGATAGTCTCTTGTTGTTTCTCTTGTTGTTGCTATTGCACATCGTTCTATTGTCTTCAACCGAATAACTACCCCAGAATTTCAATAACAAACAAGTGAGAATCGAGAACTTGCTAACCATATTGTCTTATGTACTCAAATGGCAAGTATCAATGTTTTCATACTGTGTGTATAGCTTAGAATACTATGTGCTTTGTCACGATGTGAAACACACCCACCTATAGAGTTTCTGAAATGCCATATATAGAAAAACAACTTTCTATGCTTAAACATTTCAATTTTCCTTTCCCCTTGCCTTTGACTATTGGCAAGAATCTAAATTGTAAATATTTCTTCTTTCATTTGGCTCCAATTATGCTAATCCTATGAACGACCACGCTTTCTGCTTTATTTCTGCTTCTCTTCCAATGTTGACAGCATTTTACGAGCTTTCACCTTTCAGGACAACTCCTTTCCTCGTCATCATGGAAGTTTCCTTGACAACGAATGTCGTCACTTTGTTGCTCGCTGGCTCTACATCGATCCAACCATCACTCCAAATAGTTGAACTCAACCTTCTTACTTCCACAAATACATCGTCCCAACACAACTGCATTTCTCGCTCTGATGGTACCTCTCAGCACAGAACTTTGCTTCCGTCTGGTTACAAAGCCCATGTCATCTCTTGTGCCCTCCAATTGGGCTCTATTATCATTCTCAAAGAAACCAGTTGCACTTGTTTGCAAAACTATACGTATGTTCACTCTTCACCATATTCTTGATGTTTTTCTATTCCTTCCCTCTCTCCGCCATTGTCACTTCGACTAATGCCGCATTGATTTTCTCTTTCTTTCCTTCTTTTCAGGAGTCTGCAAATTATTGAACTGGAATTTCTCAAACGTCATGAAACTTTGATTGGGACCCCAGACCTTCTTCAAATTGTAAAAATGTTTGCATTCCAACTGGCCTCTACAACATCACACGCCCTCGCCTCATCTACTGTTGCTTTGACACAAGATTTTACATCATCGTCAACTTTGTCCTCCACTCTTCCTGTTGCCATTCCATTCATGGCACTAAACCCCTGTCGTAAACAATGGTTGATCCCAGGTAGGGTTCTTGGAAAAACATCCATTCACTCCTACAACAATGTTTGAGGGTCCAAAAAGGTATTTGGATTTGACCTCGTTGATTCTGCCAATGATACAGTCCATCTCTCTGCCTTCAATGATATGGAAAATTCCTTGCATGACCCTTGTCCAAATTGGGAAGCTTTACATGGTTTCAAATGGCAGTGTGAAACCAACAAACACATATTACAAACATCTGGATAGAAAATTAGAATTCTACCTCTATGTAACTTCCACTGTTAAACCTTCCTTAGATGGTGTTCCAACAATTCCTTTCCACCATTTCCATTTTAAATCTATAGATGAAATCGGATCTAGAAACCTCGGCTCAATTGTCGACATCATTGGCATTGTCAGGTCCACTTCTTCAACTTCCACCATTCGTCGAAGAGATGGATCTGAAACAACTAGGAAAACTCTCATCTTGTTAGACATGTCTGGCTATAGTATTGACATCACCCTATGGGGGTAGCATTGCCACACCTTGGGCAATCAATGCGTTGAACTCGACTCTTCTGGTGCTTCGACCATGCTTGCAATCAAAGGGGGTCGCATAGTCGAATTTAATGGAAGAATTGTTGGGACTATCTCAACAACTAGCCTCGTGCTAGATCCCACCATTCCAGACACTGAATATCTCCAACCATTGTTTCATCAAAGAGGCCGCTTAGCCTCTTCACCATCGTTAAGTAGAAAATTCTCGGGAACTTCCAAGCAGGGCTAACCAAAACGTACAATTGTCAACCTGATAAACTCGCATCCCAGCGGAAAACCAACATGGTTCTCTATTCGTGGAACCATCACTTCTATTGACATGCAATGTTTCTACTTCCTTGCATGCCATCTCTCATCTGATGGCATGCAATGCATGAAAAAGAAATCCAACCACTCAAATGGAATGTGGCACTGCAAAAAATGTGGTGGGGCCTTCCTGGAATGTGACTATCGGTATGCACTAAAATTTGAAATGCATAACCATACAGATGTACTGGAAAATGTCATCGCATTTGATAATGCTGCAACTGAACTCATGGGTGTCCAAGAAAAAGACTTGTTCATACTCTCTAGTGATCCTGGTGCTAACCATGAGCTTCGTGAAAGGGTTTCATGTCGTCCTTTCCTCTTCACACTATGTGTGAAATTAGATATCTTCAATGGTGTGGACTATTTGAAGTTTGTACTAATCAATTTAGAGGAAATCACCTATAGCTGTACATGTTTTGTTCTCCTCCAGGAAACCAAAAAAATGTCTACTGATCCAGTTTTTCGGCATCTTTTAAAGATGATTTATTTTCTCCATGCCACTGTGAAGTGTAAACAATAACTTCTATATGATTTTCCCTTCATTTTCGTTTTGTCCCTTGTTTCCCCCCTTCTTTTTGTTCACCTCGTCATTGTACTTCTCTTCTTTATGTATATACACACCTATGATACATGTTGCAGCTTCCACCTTTGCATATTTCTCCATATTTTACTTTTACATATAGTATATATGTTTTTTTTCTTCATTCTAAACAAATAGAATATTTACATCCTTTATATTGTTCTTTGTGCACCTAAATACAAACATTGTCTTCTTACAAAGGGTTCTCATTTAGTTGCCTTAAATCTACTTGGTAAATGAATGATAGATAGTTATCAATCACCACAAAAATACTTTGTTGAAATAAGCTTGAATCTAATATCGTTCTACGCTGAAAAGATAGCTTTGACAAAGTTCCAACAAAAAAACTTGAATTGCACATCATTAGTACATAATATCAAAGAAACATCAACTCTATTATAAAAAATGTCTCTCCAGCCACTAAAATTCAACTACTTCGTCAAAAGGCACATCTACTTTATAATCCAGAAGGCACTACTTTGAAAATATACCTAGTAATGAAGTTCTTGCTTTTGGGGGCCATGTACTCTATCTTTGCGCTTAAGACAACTTTTTCTGATCTCCTATATTCACTTGAACTTGTCTCCCCATGTTTGTATCAGGATGTAGACGCCAACATCTTCTGCAAACCACTCAAGAAATGCTCGGAAGAGACTCCTTTATGCACAGAATAAAGACGCATCCAAACAACAAAGATGCCTCAAATATATGTAGAAATTTCACTTGTAGAACAAACCGATATATGCAATGTCCTAAAGCATAATACTTGTTCTACTTCTACAAAACATTAAGCAGAAGCATAATCGAATTCATGAGCAAAATCAAGTAGAAACATGCATAACTGATCAAGAGAAATAATCACACATAACACAAGATATATCTAGGGGAAAGCACCAGCATAAAACCCCAACCATGTATTATCAATCAAGTGGAAATCATCTTCACAATAAAAAATAATTAGCTCTCAAGCTATACAGTTCTCAATGAACTATGAAGATATGAAGATATGTCTCATGAACCAACCAAGCCCTGTATATAAAGGCTTTACCTATGGTCCAATCCCTATTTCCTTGTGCAGTTTTCTTAGGAAATAATCTAAGAATAGCAAAAGCATATGCAATTAATTCCAAACATACCAAGTTAACCAATGGTCCAACTACGTAATCCTTGAGGACACTAGTTCCTCAACCATGCAAAAAATACTTAGTAGAAATAGTCAAGCATATGATAGTACACTGTTCCACATCTGATCTCAACTATGTCTCTGACAGAACTGACATGCAACAGTTATCCATGAGTGAATTCTCAGTTATCTAAAATAATAGTTGTCACATGCATGCAAGCATTAACAAACTATATTTTATTATTTTAACAACTTGTTAAAATAATCTAACTGGACTTGACTAGTTAGAACTAAGTCAACTGATTCTCTCATTATAGAACTCATACTTATTCCCTCAATCAGTGGAGGAAATTAAGGATAAATTCCTCAATCAGTGGGACAACTCATGTGCATGCTCACAAAGACTTCAAATTCGAATTTCCTTAACTAATTAACTCAACTGAATTAATTAATTAATATTTCCAACTGCTGTTAAGACCAAAATTAATTTTACTTCCTATAGATAGACTAGGGACTGCTATAAATAGGAAGGGACCCAGAAATGCTATTTTTAGAACTTTCTATTTTTAGTAGTTTCACCTCTCACCCAATGTGGCCAATGACCTCACTGGCCAAACTGCTATTTTTAGACATGCTATTTTTAGACATGTTATTTTTAGCAGGTCTATTTTTAACACATTCTAAATTTAACATTTCTTGTTGCACATTTTTCAACACTCCCTCTCAACAAGAAAGGCTTTCTCTCGAACCCGATCCTGTAACTCTGGAATGTTCTGCATGCAACACATCTACCCGATCCACTTGCTCCAACAATACTTGGAACAAAAACACTCCCAACTGACCACTCTGTTGGGCTAGGAACATACTCTGATGTTGAAGCTCTACCTGCTGCTGACAAGTGCTCCCTCTCTAACATCTGTGCTACTACAACATCTCCATTCATCTCGCACCATTGCACACCTCTCTGTGCCACCTAGCACTGTGCAAAACACTTATGCCTCTCGCATTGCTACAGCCTGCTAGCTATGCGCTGTCATGGGATTCCCTACACTGTCGCTCTCTCTGCCACTCCATCCGCATCTGTCTCTACCCAATCAGTCAGTTCCTGCTACTCCACATCGGGGCTCCCATAGCAAGGTCTCATCCAATAGGTTGGGTACCTCAAGGATCCTACCCCTCCTCCTTGGGACGATCACTCTATATCGCCCCACCTCCTACCTAGAGGTATGGTTGCATGTGATCCCTCAGCCCACCTGGCTTGAAGTTTCCCCTTACTGGAGATCTCTACATGAGTAGATGTCTCTACTCAATCTCCACTCAGCTTCCCCTGTTGTGGCTGCTCCACAACCTCCTGAAGCTGCTACACCAATCGTGGCTCCTCCACAATCGTCTAAGACTTCTTCTGGCTCTGCATGTTGAGAGGTAATATACCCTCCCTCTCAACCACCAAGTCTCCATCAGTTTCCTTGCTACTCAAGGCTTTTCATGCATCTTGAACCTCAAGAGCATACAGGTTCTTGACCCGTGAACCAATCTGCTTCACCTGTCTAGTGATGATGTGTCTAAGGAAAACCTTTCCCTTACTGAAGACTACATCTTAGCCTCTGTCTTCCAGCATCGCGATCGACGCCAAGTTTCTCTTCAGTCTTGGTACATACTTGACATTGGTCAAGGTAAGGTGAGCTCCATGCTCCCTCTGAAAAATAACCATGCCTACACCTGAGACACTATACTTCTCATCATTACCCATCGCTATGAGTATCTGGAGATCTTTCTCCTCCAAAGTACAGAACAAACTCTTGTCGCCGGTCATGTGGAAAGAAGCTCCACTGTCAAGAAACCAACCCCTTCCCACCATGGATGAAACCATGCATGCGAAGAGTGTGAAATCCAACTCAAACTGTGAAGAAAGTGCCTCACCTTCAGATCCTTCCCCAGATCCCTTCTTAGATTTCCTCCGTGGACAATTTGCATCATAATGGCCCACCTCATGACAACAAAAGCATCACACTTTCAATTTGTCAACCTTCTTCCCATCATTGGAAGAACTAGATTTGGAAAGAGAAACCTTCTCCTTCCCCTTCTTTGCCTTACTCGCTAAGGCACAGTTCTCCTCATCATGCATAGATGAAGAACTATCTCTGGTGCTCCATCTGATCTCCTCCCGCATCAAATCCGACCATAGTTGTTCCCAATCTAGCAGTTTCTCCCTTCCACTCACTGAGTCATGGTAGCTATGCCAGCTCTTAGGAAGGCCAAGGAGTGCTAGACTGACCATATCCTCATCTGATGTCATGACCCCTACACTTGCAAGCTCATCCCTGCATGTGATGAGCTTGTTCAGATACATAGAGATCATCTCATCCCTTTCACACTTGATCTTTCGAAGTTTGTCCTTCAGTGCCAGCTTCCTCTGATCACTACTATTCTGATATAAATCTTTCAATGTTTTCCACATTGCGTGTGGAGTCTCCTTCCCACGGAGGCTCGAGACAATGTGATCTCACACTCCCTCCAAGATAATTCTCCTAGCTCTAGCCACACACTTCCTCCATTCCACCTGCTCAGTCTTGTCAGTAGGCTTAGGAATTTCTTGATCAATGAAATCCTTAAGGCCATTATCTTCCAAAACTGCCTCCATGTGATCCTTCCAAGCTATATAGTTTGAGTTGTCATCAATGGAATACTCAAGCCTCAAACCATAGAACGCCATCGATGAAATAGATGTGATAAGAACTTGAGATCTATATCCTGAATAATAAACTTCGAATTTCTCCTACTAGTATATTGTTCTTTCTTGATCACCTATGCTCTGATACCATGTAGAAATTTCACCTGTAAAACAAACCGATATATGCAATGTCCTAAAGCATAATACTTGTTCTACTTCTACAAAACATTAAGCAGAAGCATAATCGAATTCATGAGCAACATCAAGTAGAAACATGCATAACTGATCAAGAGAACTAATCACACATAACAAAAGATATGTCCAGGGGAAAGCACCAGCATAAAACCCCAACCATGTATTATCAATCAAGTGGAAATCCTCTTCCTAATACAAAAAGAATTAGCTCTCAAGCTATTCAATTCTCAATGAACTATGAAGATATGAAGATATGTCTCATGAACCAACCAAGCCCTGTATATAAAGGCTTTACCTATGGTCCAATCCCTATTTCCTTGCGCAGTTTGCTTAGGAAATAATAGCAAAAGCATATGCAATTAATTCCAAACATACCAAGTTAACCAATGGTCCAACTACGCAATCCTTGAGGACACTAGTTCCTCAACCATGCAAAAACTACTTACTAGAAATAGTCAAGCATCTGATAGTACATTGTCTCACATCTGATTTCAACTGGGTCTCTGACAGAACTGACATGCAACATTTATCCATGATTGAATTCTCGGTTATCTAAAATAATAGTTGTCACATGCATGCAAGCATTAACAAACTATATTTTATTATTTTAACAACTTGTTAAAATAATCTAACTGGACTTGACTAGTTAGAACTAAGTCAACTGATTCTCTCATTATAGAACTCATACTTATTCCCTCAATAAGTGGAGGAAATTAAGGATAAATTCCTCAATCAGTGGGACAACTCATGTGCATGCTCACAAAGACTTCAAATTCGAATTTCCTTAACTAATTAACTCAACTGAATTAATTACTTAATATTTCCAACTGTTGTTAAGACCAAAATTAATTTTACTTCCTATAGATAAATTAGGGACTGCTATAAATAAGAAGGGACCCAGAAATGCTATTTTTATAACTTTCTATTTTTAGTAGTTTCACCTATCACCCAATGTGGCTAATGACCTCACTGGCCAAACTACTAGTTTTAGACATGCTATTTTTAGCAGGTCTATTTTTAGCACATTCTAAATTTAACATTTCTTGTTGCACATTTTCAACAATATAAAGTTCATTTAAACACCCAAACCTTTCCAGCTATACCCCTGTCTAATGTTTGTCTTCCACAACATCCTAAAGCTTCAATTTAAAACCCATCTCATTCAACATTCCCTGCTCCGATTATACCCACCATTCAACTTCCTCCATTGACTGCCACTTCTTGCCCATATACATCGCACACCCCACCATCGATTCATCCTACTTCACCCTCCCATCCCCATATTTTTGTCAACCCTAGTATTAACCATGCACACCACCGATTTTGTGAAAGGATAGATGACCTCTCTCCCTTTCACATCTGCTCCATATGCAAATAATCATACCCAAATATGAAAAAAAAAATCTTACATGGTCACCTTCGTTGTTCCCATTGTACAACTACAAAATCCACCCACTACTTCTCCCTTGTGAACAACATGGACCCTGGTGACCAATCATTTGTCCTTTCTATTCTAACACAAATAAAAGAAATGTTCATATCACTTTTCAACCCAATATTGCAAGTCACCCATGCATGAGTTGGACAGTACAAATACATTGGTCAAATTATTTGTTTCCCGCAAGACATCACTGCCATCGCCAACATTTTACCACGCTTGGTTTTTGAATTGGACATCGTCATTGTTACTAGGCATGGCTGTGAACACAAAACATATGATTTCATTGTTAGTGGGACACATGTTCTTACGGCTTTATATTACAAACTAGACCATGATCCCTACTACAAGGATGTCCAGCTGGACCAAGCTACAATATCTTCCTTGCCGACTCACCTTACTGATATGTCTTCTGTCATTCGTCGCATCTCCCCCTCCTCTACTGAACCAAGGCTTGACTTTCCTACTTTCGATGATAACATTCCTCCAGACCCCACTCCAACAAAACTCTAACCATCCTATTTTGTATCAGCACTCCCTAATTCCCATACTGAACATGAAGAAATACGCAACTGCCTACAATATCCCCATCTTAATTCCACTACTTCACTTACCTGGCCCTCTATTTCCCCCTTCGCTATCAATGAATATACCACAAAAGGCCTCCTTACTATGGCATCCCCCACACTCTTCCCCACAGGAGCTTCTATGATTGGTCAACCACGTCTTAGAAAAGTTGAAATGCAAGAATATGTTGTTCACCTCATACACTACTATGATAACTATTTTTCCAAATGTTTCACCCTCTGAAAAGAGAGTTCTAGTTGTGCAAACTTTGTTTCTTTAACTCTAGCCAAAATCCCTTTGTATTTCCAACTTTAGCCGTGTTTCCCCATTACCCTTTGAAATATCTTAAAATCATTCATAAAACATACCGAAGGCCTTTTAAAAGGTAGGGACCTGGAAAAATTTATCGTTGTCAACCCATTTTCCTTTGTCATACATATCTGCTCACCTCCCATTTCTTGTTGTGACTGCGATATCACATATCGCAAAATTCCCTACTTACCGCAATAAATTCTTGTCTCCCCTCACCGATTGCAATAACTCCTCCCCCCACCGATTGTGATATCACAATCAGGGATCACACAAATCATAAATCCCTCCTCTGATATCGCGAATTTTTGTCTCCCCTCACCGATTGTGATATTGCAAACTCTGCCAATATTGCATATTGCAATTTCCCCACTGATTTTCATATCTAAGTCCCTTCTCTGCTCGCCGATTGTGATAAGGTCCTCCCCTCCGATCACGATATTTCCACCTTCCCACTGATCGCAATAAGGTCCTCTCCACCGATAGCGATAAATCCTCCCCCCGCCGATTTCGATATCACAATCGGGGATCGCACAAAAACATAACTCCCTCCTCTGTTAAACTCCCTTCCGACTTGCGGTTGTGATACCAACAAGCCCGGATAAACGACCCAGATTGAATCGGCCTTGATTAATGACCTCGATCAACGAACATTAAAATATTTCTCTTCCGCTCAGTGGGATGGCGAGGGTATTTTTTGACATATGGGTCGACAGTTGAGGTATTAAATGAATGCATGGAGCAATTGGATGGCGATATGGACTAATCTTATGGAAACCTCCGTGACACGAAACCCAAGACAAGAATGGCCTCAGAAATGGATTCAACTTTTTTCTACACCTCTTCAAAGAGTAAATGAAGGTATGGGGACTCAGGAAGATTAATGGCACAGCATGGGGTTCCACTCAGATGCACAATGAAGGACTGCCAGGTCGATCTCCACTTCTACTCTATGACAAGTAAACACAGTTGATTGCTACCAACTCCTGAGAGTGGTCAAGTTAGGTATTTAAGAGGAAAGTGATGGGAACCAGCCGAACAGCAAGAAAGGCACATCATGGCAGAGATGCGACCTGATCAAGGGCCTTCATAGGAATAGCAGAGGGACACTTCCTCGATCATCTTTTATTTTTTCCTTTGTTCTTTTATTCCTATAATTTCTATGTATTTTAAAGAAGGGAATCTAATCCCGATGAAATCATTTTGGGGTAGCAGAGCCTTGCATGCCAACATAGCTAGTCTATGAGATAGCTGGAGCTCAAGCAAAGATATTTTTGTAAAATTTTGATTCAAATCCCCCCTTCTCTGTATAAATAAGGGGGAGAAACACTTGAAAGAGGCTCCAGAAATTTGCACTTGAGTGGTCCTAATTCTTTGATTCAATTTTTGGTTCTAAGTTTCTTGTTCATGAGGGACTTGAGCAATACTGATGAATGTAATGGACTGGAAATTGGACCCATTTTGAATATTAATGGAACTATTTGGTGATTCTGATCATGGTAATGCGCAGTAAGTTCCCCCCCTTTTTTTATCACTTCACGTATGTTTTTATCCCTTTGAAATAGTGAAATGAAGCTACAGGTTCCACCCTTGTTCATGATTGTATATTTGTTACAAAGTAGTAACAGTACCTATGTTGGCTACAGATTTACTTACGTACCTGTAATGTGCACAGATTTACTTATGTTTTTTGATGAGAAATGTTCCCATGAGGATTATGGCATGAAACCTTAATTTTCACTCTACTATTTCTGCTCTTTAATCTCCTCCCTCTTCCATATTTCTATCGGAAAATCATTTCTTAGGATTCTGTGTTGTTTACAGCCCTATGCATAGAATTCCATCCTTCTGTCAAAACATCACTGCTTAGGATTTTTTCCTATTTACAGCCCTATGCATTGGATTCCCTCCTTCCCTTCCTCCTCTTCACTTTACTACAACTTCAATATAAAGCTGCCTATTGTCGTCTATCGGCCACCAAAACTAGGCATTTCTCTTTGAGGTTGGCCGATTTACCCCTTGAGAATTTGGATCCATGTATCAGCATGAGTTTACCTAGATGACATACTATTTAACCAAGCCCCCTTTATTATTTTTTAATTATGTGACAATTGGAGTGCTACAGAAACCCCCCACAGATAATCTTCGATGCACTCCTCTCTTTAAGATGTCCTATGCACTGGTCTACAATCAAACCAGAGGTTGTCTCTAGGAAGTTTTCTATATCTCATGAAGAACTTGTGCTACATGTGCCATTAAAAGTGACAACACCCAGCATCCAATATTTTGGTATTACTTGTACATTCTTATGCTGTGGCATCAAAGTCAAGAAACTGATGTTGTTTTCATGAAGAGAAACCTTGAAGAGTGCTTTCCAATGACCATTATAGACCTTCATGCGTACCTCTATGACATGTCTGATTCCATGATTCTTCACTAGATTATGCAATTTGGATCAGGTCTTAGAGGGACACGCTCATTCTGGAACAAACACAGAGGTGAACTCACTAATATGATCATACAAATAGGTAGCCCTACTTTCTTCTTCACCCTAAGTGCAACTGACACCAAATGGTATGACATGCACATGGTCTTGCCTGGAAGCCCCCCCCCCAGGATTCATCTAAGTTGTCTCGATGGAAATTCAAGAATATAATCAACAATCCACATATTGCATCACAATACATTCATTGTTGATTCACAATCTTCCTCGAAGAGGTCTTGCAAAAAGGTTTACATG
This sequence comes from Pinus tabuliformis, assembly GCA_031772625.1. Classification (NCBI taxonomy): domain Eukaryota; kingdom Viridiplantae; phylum Streptophyta; class Pinopsida; order Pinales; family Pinaceae; genus Pinus; species Pinus tabuliformis. The sequence continues at coordinate 460,401,754 of CM062811.1, forward strand.
CAAAGGACTTCTGGTGCAAGTATTTCAATGACCATCCTTCTCCTTTTTGTTTCTTTGTCTATATGTACATTTGCCTCACAAATTTTCCTTTTTCATATTTGCAGGTATGAGTGGCAACATAGGGGCTATGCACACATATGTTGTTTCCTTTGGTTCAAAAACACACCTGATATGGACAACCTCAATTGGGATGACCAAGTCACGATGGATAGAGCCAAGTGCTTTTTCAATGAACACATTTCTGCTTGGAATCCTTGTGCTCCTGAACAATGTGGACCTTATGTACACCTCTACATAGAATGACCAATGCATCCTACCATCGTCATTGATATTTGTATCCTCTCGTCTTCAGGACTATGAGAATCTTATTAATTACGTTCAATGGCATACAAAATTCCACCCCTCTTCATGTCTTCGCAAAAAAGGTCCTACTCTTGTTTGCCGCTATGGAGTTCCATGGGATTTGAATCCCACCTCCTCTTTGATCATTGATGATAGTGGACTAAATAAATATGTCCCAACTCATAAGGATGACAGGTTAAATGTACACAACTCTGACATGATATAAATATAGAGAGAAAACATCGATTGCCAACCAGTTTTGTCTCAACGTTTTGTTCTGCGTTACATCACGAAATATGCATCGAAACTAGAAACAAAATCAAAAAGTTATAAGAAAATGTTGTCACGTGTCTCCCAGATTGTCCACCCTGAAACACCTGTTGTTAATGTTGTTTGAAAAAATTTAACAGAAACAATTGCTGATAGGGACATCAGCACATAGGAAACATGCCACATGCTTCAAAAACTGCCCCTTTCACTTTGTAGCCGCTCATTTGTTTCCCTCAATGATACTTGAACTATTTTTCAATGTGTTTCTTGTCGTCTAGGTTCCCCCTTCCCAACACCACCCTTCATTGTAGCATACATGAATAGACCTGATTCGCTTGAAACACTAACTCTTCTTGAAGCTACACGTTCCTGGTCATTTTGTGCTCATCGAAAACATAACCAATGGAAACAAATAAATCCTTGTAAGATTTTTCATGTCCTCCCTTCCTTTTCCTTGATCCCTTCTCCTATTGATGCATCCTATGCTTCTTTTTGCTGGAGTGAACTACTTCTATACTTCCCTTTCCGCACACTCCCATTAGACTTAGGCTCCATTGATGAAGCAATCATTTCGCATTGGGAATGAAAAATATATGCGTATGTTCCATGGCATGTTTCATCAAGCCCCTAAAAGCCCCCTTTCCCCTTGCTCTGATGGCATCTCCACTAATGATATGTTGAACCCCCCTGAATCTATAGACATCGATGAATGGCAATAACTTTCTCAACTACACCCTAGAAACAACATGGAAATATATGACATTGACATGCTTGGACATCACGACTTTGACTCTAACCACAATTGGGCCCATACTACGATCCCTCTCCCTTTGCAAGAGACAACCATATGTTTCATAGACTTTAGTCGCTCATCCACCCAAATCCATTCTAGCCTGTCTCCAGTTCCCTGCTCGCTCACCTCACTATCACCCACCCAAAAATTTTCTTTCACCATTGTCCTCACCCACTTTAGGACCACTTCCTCCATTCCTCCACTTAGAATTCTCATCCAAGGCATCATTGGCACGGGGAAGTCTCATTTAATTAATTTCCTAGAATATACATTTCTTGTTGAGTCTCTTCCCAATTCAATTCCATTGCTCCTACTTGCTCCAACAAGTGTTGCAGCGTTTAACATAAAGGCACTTACAATCCATTCTGCCCTTCACATTCCTTTAGTTTCAATGCATCCTCTTGAGGGCCAACCAATTCTGCATCTCCAAGAAAAACTTATTCATGTCAAATACGTTTTAATTGATGAAATGAGCTTTATTGGCCCCAAACTTCTTTCATAGATAGAAAATCGCTTAAGGGAGGTATTTCCTTCGTATCAGAATGTGCCTTTTGTAAATCGATCTATCATACTTGTTGGTGATCTTGGGCAACTACCTCCTGTGAAGGACATCCCCATGTATGTTGGCACATCACGTGGCAATTCCCTGTGGCGCAACTTTGACACAGTCGTCACACTATCTACCATCTTTCGTCAACAAGGGATGAACCCTCTTCAAATTTCATTTCGATAATTGCTCACGAATCTCAGAAACGCAACACCAATATTCGAACACTGGCACCTTCTCATGTCAAGGAAAAATTCCTTTTTGTCAAAGGATGAGCAGAAATAATTTGACAATGAAATCTACCTATATCCAACCAACCTAGTTGTCAAATTGCATAACAAACAAATGCTCAAAATTTTGAACATGCCAATTGCACGCTTCTATGCAAAGAAAAGGAAACACCATCCTACTGGTGCGCATGAAGAAGATGAATAGTTGGATGAAAAAGTTCTTATTTGCAATAAACAACAAGTTTTCCTCGCGTGTAATTTTTGGGTTGAAGTAGGTCTTGTAAACAAAGCACTTGGAAAAGTAATTTCCATTTTCTATGCAGCTGGATCAAAACCCCCTCAATTACCATCCTTTGTTGTTGTTGACTTCTTCCAATACAAAACTCCGCCATGGGACACCTTCAACACATCTTATGTTCCACTTGCCCCAATAACACAAGGGTCTCGTAGGAAACTTCTCCTTCGAATGGAATGGAGTTTTACAATACATAAATCACAAGTAATGACATTACCAAAGGTGACAATGGACATTGGAAACATAGACCGACAAGGCTTAACATTCATTGTTATCTCCAGAGTTTGAACGTCGGCTGATCTTCGCATCTCTCCAGCATTTTCCTTCAGTCTATACTCCTGCATGCCAGGTAATGCTTACATCAAGCGTAGGAAGAAAGAGGAATCCGTATTAGCATCAAAGTCTTTACAACCACCTACATTATGATCGCTATGTTTAGCCCCTTTTGATTCGCTTTCAGTAAGCATACTTTGCATTCAATTTCACAATAATTTCTTTCTTTTACAAGTAGTTGCTGCAAAACCCAGTTAAAATTCCATAAATTTTTCCCTTTCTACAAAATAACATATTGTGTGCATTCTTCTTTAGAAAAAATAAAAAAGACAAAATTTACAAGTTTACATTTTTTTGATTGATATGAGCATACTTTTACAACTCTACTTCAAATCAAATACTTTCAAAAACGCTTGACAATGAAATAGAAACTAAAATATTTGTTCTCACCACAAAAGTTTGCAACAATTTTTCCAAACAACAAAAGGACGCAAAATGAACAAATTTTCCAAACTATTGTGGTAAAAAAGACAACACTCACAACTTGACTTTATTGTTATCATATTGGTGATGGGAACCCCTATTTATTTGCAACTACCTTTTGCATCATTTGTTATTTCACTTTTTCTTATCCTGTCATTCTGTTTTATTTTTCAATCTGACTTGATCTTTTTTACAACTTCTTTTTTACTATTCATTAATTAGAATAAATGAAACAAATAACCCCTGATTCCAACACTTGTATTGTCGTGTGACTTTAGCCCTTTTATATTGAACTAACCCTTTTTGATTTCATTTTAGTAAGCATACTTTTTATTCAAGTTTAAAATAGTTACTTTCTTTTACAGATAGTTGCTGTGAAACTTGGTTAAATTCCAAAAAATTTCCCCTTTCTAAAAAAAAATATAATGTTCGCTTGTGTTTGGGAAAAAAAAAAATGAACAAATTTTACAAGGTTGCATTTCGGTGATTGATATGAACATGGTTTTACAACTCTAATTCAAATCAAATACTTTCAAAACGTTTGACAACAAAAAAAAGAAAAAGAAAAAACCACTCTCAATTATTCGCAAAACTCTTTTCATCCTTAAAGGCGTCTGTTCTGATATGTGATTGCCTTTGACCTCCGATATTGGAGAACCTGCGAGATTAGCATATCGCAATATCAAAGCCCAAACCTTTATCACATATCGGAGAGTGGAGATTTTGAATCATGTCACATAACAAAATTGGTGATAGGGAATCTCTGATTTGCTAAAGCGGAGTCTAATATGCCATGTGGGCTCCTCCAAAATTGCTTATTATAATATGTCGAAAAATCTTAAAAGCGCTATCACTTTTGTGTTTCAGAGTTTAGATATTTTCTTATTATTATAAATAACCAATGTTATATGTATTAGATTTTTACTATCGGAGATTTCTAAAATAATTCCTCCAATGTCATAACTCTATTATAAAAATGTTCCTCCCACCAATAGACTACAACCACTCTATGGCTTTCCTGCCATGTCATTTCGACCAATCACGTGAGGGAAAATATGGTTCCACCAATCAGAAGCCTCCCTTGACTAGGGTTTTGACCATCAAAAGGATAAGGTTATCCCAAAGTTTTCTTTAATTTCATAGCCTCACTCCTATGCACCACAACAAATCCTTCTCTCTGGTTCTTATCATAACTCGGCCAAGGGACCTTGGCTCTGCATCATGCTTTTTCTTAGCCAAAGAGCTCTAGAACCTCCCTGGTTATAAGATTTGTTGTTGTAAAGGGTTCTTCGACCCAGTCTTGCCGACTATGTCTCTATATCAGGAATCTCGTACACTCCCAGATGTGCTTCATGGTTTGATGATGATACCTTTGGTTACTTAGGATGATCTACAACATTATCCCTCTTGAGCTTGGGTGATATGTTCTCTAGTGGATTCAGGGATGGTGAACCTTCCCTTTCAGGCCCTTGAAGGGAATCCTACCCAAGGCAGCATAGGCGCTCTTACGTCACTTACCTACCACAATTTTGGTGTGGACTCCTGAGAGCTTCCTACCTCTCCTGCTACACGCCGACAATGCCAGACCCTATGTTGAGCCTGCAAGCAGCTCCATGGCACTTAACAAAACCTTTCAGTGCCTCAACAACCATTCTAAGACTCCAATAATAGGTATCCAGCCTTCTAAGAAGGCCAGATTCTAGTCCATTTACGCAAAGTTGGCGCCTCATCTGATCCCAAGGGGAAACTCCCCTTAACATTAATCTAATGCTTCCCATGCAACATAACAACTTGTAACTTGGAAAACAAAAGGAATGCAAGCGGATAAATACCCTACTATCCAGCGGGTCTTCCATGTAATATTCATATTAATAAAAGGGTCTCATAACCCACTATCTTTCAAGTTTAATCGAACCTCTCATGGGTCGACCATGACATCTAATGAGTTTTGTCTCTTCCTTAATAAGTTATTAATATTTGTTGTCATGCAGTTTATTATAGCATGTGTTTTGTTATAGAATGCAGTTTGTTATGCCTCTTAAGCATCAAACATTATAAGTTTACCTTTGGAATTCATTACACACATCTTTGCCTTCATCTCTTACACACATAAATATATATATATCCAAACATAATCAACATAATGCAATCCTTCAATCCAAAACCAGTAGTGGAATCAAAGGTTTACTCATCGGAACATTCAAAACGACACAACACAAAAAAAAAAAATGATATGGGTACCTCCGATCTAGAATGGATGCGATAACATAATTAACTCATTTTAATAATTGTATCGGGTCCATAATATCGGAGGTTTTGATATCGGAGATAATCACAACATTCCATAGTTTGAAAACTTGCACTATGATAAAGCTCTGATATGGTGGACGTCAAATTACAATTAAACTTGTTTTAATATCAATATCTCGTCCATCTTGTCGGCCATTTTAGATGATGGCACATAATGAAAGTTCCGATAAATGGGTGCTATCTTATATTAACTCCAATCTTATAATTATACCGGGTTCACAAGTGAATCGAGGATCGGCAATTTGATATCCAAGGTTTCATTCAAAGTCCCAATATCAAGGCAAACGCAAAAATCTTATTAGTCAATGTTAATAAACCATATTAGGTCTGCATATCGGAGATTGGAGAAAATCTGAGGTCAAAGATTATCGTATATCGCAGCACATGCCTTCATTAATATCGACGGGATATGAATCTTGGAGGAAGTGCTCTATCGCAAGTCAGACATCTTGGGGGTTTCAAGTGCTATCATATAACAAAAATACTAAATCATCAACTACACATATATGATATCTTTGTTCGTCTGTATACTTAACACATTTTGATTTAAACACATCAATGGTGATACTAATCTAATCACATAGAATAACATATATGACAAACTTGAATTAAAACAAACTTCAATTAAAATAGTACTTCATCCCAAAAACATAGCATCAACGTAAATATAATAGTACCTCATACACATTCACTCTACTCATAAGTAAAATCGTTGTGGTTCTTCTTTCTATTAAGACTTGCTTACAGCTATAGTAGTAAAAACCAAAATACATCTCGCAAAATTTCAGAACCCCCTTTCTTCATAACAATGAAGGCGATTTAAAGTTTAAAATCAAAACTCAAATATCGAAAAGTCCATAAAATTTTCCATTGGTCCAGACAAAGCACACTTAAAATAAAAATACAAACTAATAGTACAGTCTTGTTACAACAAGTTGATCAAAACTTGGATGAAGACTGCTCTGGCAATCGTTGTTGAAGTTCAAATATATCTGTCATCGCCTTCAATTCAAGTGGATTTTCAGGCCTAATATGCATCCGTGCATTGAATAACGCATCGCTGAGTGTTGGAAGAACCTGACTGGTTGTATTTAGAAGACACCTCAGCGTCAACCATTGCCCATGTTGTTTGACTAGGAAATGCCAATGGCACTCCAAGTCAATTTTTGATAGAGATTTTATCCGCTAAGCCTTCTTCTTTGATAATTCTTGCCAACATTTTGTCAATATTTTAACATTGGGGAACGTATCTTATGGGCACTCCGAGATTAAATTTTCCTGCAAGAGCATATCGTTGATTGATTAAACCATGTTTACAGATATGTCACTGGCACTATAGATTGCCATCACCATGCCTTATCTCCCATTCTTGAAGAAAATCCATTTCTAGGATTCTTCTATTTTGGGCAGATTTTCTAATCAGCCCTTAGATTTGTTCTACTAGTCAATGAAATCGGAGATTTTCTCTTCAACTTCCTTTCTATATGTTCTCAGATCAGACAATTGATTCATAAGTGCATTAGCTAATTGGCACATTTCTTCGATAATGCCCAGGTTTTGGCAAAATAGAACCCGCTGATGAGCAAGTAGGTTATTTAGCTCCCCTACTTCTTTCATGAATTATGTCGTCTCGGGATTAGACTTCAGTTGCTCAATCCTGCACTCTAGCTCTTGTGTATGGTCATCCCAGCTCTTCATGTCAGATTCAACATTGAATCTTCGTCCCATCTAAATTGGTTTGCAATTGTGAAAATTGAGCTTGCCATTGTTGGACGATTCCTTGCTTTTAATTTTCTAAATTTTTTTCAAGGTGCTTTATTCTATCATCTTTCTCCCTTAGAAGTTGTTTCACCTCTATGGATTTTTCAATTGTTGCACTAGCATAGGCTCCTACATATTGTGATAACCTCCCAAGATCTTCAGCAGAGGTCACTTGGGAATCTTTCCATAGTACTTAAAAAGAGGTATTTGCAAGGACCAAATCCTGCCTTTGTTCAGTCCTTATCCTCTTTCTCTACCTGCTGACTACTTCTCTATGTTTCAGACTGTAAAATACGTCTAGAGGAGGAATTTCCTCAATATTTATAACGACCTCAGAGGTCAGAAAAACTTGGATTATTTCCAGATCATCACTATCCATAGTTTCCTTAGAAGGCTCGACAGTGAACGAGCTCTTCTTAGTGATTACATAAGTCTGATCAATTTGTGTCTACGACAAAGTTTGTTGTTTTTTAGGGTCACTCTCTTTAATAAAATATTCCCAAATCCCATCCAGACTTTATTTTGTTGCTACCTTCTTTGCATTTGATTCGCTAGCTGTCAATGTTTCAATTACATGAACTGCATCTTGACTCTAAGATGTGCTCGCTCCTATATCTTGTTCCATGTTTTGGTGATTTACATTCAAAATTTCATTAGGAAAATGAGAAATCCTTTTAACCTTGTATTGATGAAATTGCACTAATTCCTTGGGTTGAGCCGTGTTGTTTCTTCCCTTTCAACCTCTGAATAATTTAACATCGATTGAAAGAAATCAACAAATTTATTAGGCTTGCTTGTAAACTGCTTGATCTTTTCCTGTGTTGTAATATTTTTTGTAGTATCAATTGGATCATACTGTCAATTTGGAATGGTTGGAAAGTTCATCAGTTGGATTTCCTCCATCTCCTTAGTAGTATGTTTTAAATTCTCTAAACAATAGAATCCACAACGATACAGAAAAATAGGCCACATTGTCATTTTTCTTTCTTTCATGACCTTAGGCAGGCCATTTCCCACAGTTTGGTAGGCTATTTCGTAGGCTAGGAGCTTATCGGGGACATACAGGGGCAACACATGAGGTTGTGCAAGGCTGCCAAAAACTTGAACATAGGTAAATGATTCCTCCCCAAACCATCTTCCAACTGATAACAGGTCAATATTGGCTTCAACAGAGATTCTAGGGCACTTCTCATTGAAAACAAATTGGTAAATTGGAAGGGCGACACCATGGCTAATCTTGTAAAAATGGGATCGGTAGTTTGACTCCCATAGAATATTATGTTAAATGTGAATAGGCAAAGGGTCTTCAATAATCCATTTCCATCCCATGGATGGAAATTCTGATGTGAAACAAATACACCCATAATGTAGGAACCCATGTAGAATGGGAGAACAATAGTTTCAGTAAAGTTATGTTTTTTCCTATATTCTAGGATTATGTTGCTTAAGTTGTTGACATAATAGTTCCCCAATCCATTACATAACCATCAGAGGCAGCATCAATTAGGGGTGCCCATTGGTCTGAAAAATTTTGGATATTCTCATAGCCAAACAATCTACACATCATTGCAGTAGCAAAACAATAAGGTGCATTAATAGAGGCTATAGAATACATACCCTTGTCCTCCTGCTTATGCTGCTAGGGTCTCTTCTCCATTCTCGAATGGCCTCAGATGGGTGTTCATTTTCCTACATGAACTTCTCAATGAACTCTTTATTATATTCCTTCTGAGCTGCTAGGAGGTGCTACATTACATACAAGTCTTTTGCAGTGAAAGATCTGATGACCGTTCGTCTCTTAGACATGAAGTTCCTATCTGCGATGTTCATATGATCAATGACCCACCTGATCATATCCATATAAGGCAAGATGCTTAGGCGAGCGCCAATTCTATGGAGAAATGAATCGACCATGTCATTGTATGCAATTTTTGAAACAGGAACTCTATCCTCTATTATGACTATTCTTTCTGTGACTTTTGGCCCTTCAGCTTCAAAAAGCTTATACATGGCCTCCCATCTAGAGACCCTAGCATCAGGGGTGTATGTTGCATCAGAAAATAGCGCAAGAATTTCTGTAACCTCAGGAGGAGGACCAACTGTTGTTGTTGAATGAGAATTTTCCTTCTACGTTTAGGTGATCGAGACATTTCTCGTGAATTCTGTTTATTGGGACTAGCCTGCGAGGAAAAAACACAAGAATGACCAGCACTTACACACAGAAAAATGATCAATTATGCATGAATCCAATACTTTTATGAGCTAAATCTTCAAGAATCCTTAGTATTAATGAAAGCATTTAGAATATCGAAAACCATAAATTCACTGCGTCATTATTGATAGAACATGCATCCAAGTGGCCTTCGACACACATCAGCTTTAACAAACATTTTTATCGGACAAATCACATTGTTGTCCTACCAAAACTTGCGATCTCCTCTGTCTCTGGACCTGGTTAATTTTATCAAAACATCTTTAATATAAAATCGCAGTCGCCCTTCATCGCAGCTTTTCGAATGAAACCTCCGCTTAGATCTGCCGATCTCCGATTGCGATATGTCTTACTATACATGTCAACTTTACCAAAGATTTTTATCGGAAAAATCATATGGATTTCCTAGAAAAACTTGTGATCTCGTCTATCTCCGGACCTGATTTATTTTATCATAACATCTTTAATATAAAATCGCATCCGCCCTTCATCGCATCTTTTGGAATGAAACCTTTGCTTGCATCCGCCGATCTCCGATTTTGATATGCCAATAGCCCTTACTTCCTTTCAACTCTTTGTGACTGTCGTGCTAGCCCCCAAATCAGAGCCCTCTCTATCGGCCATTTCCATTCGGAGGTGTAACCTTCATGGACGACATGTCAATTCGTTGATTGCCAGTCATCGATCACCTTCTGCGTTTGGCCCTTAGTCCTGTAGCTCTTCACATGACCGCAGTCTAGCCCCCGTATCGGAACCCTTCAATCGGAGGTTATCAATCAGAGGTTCCACTTTGATGCATAATACGGCTCAACCTCCGATCTCTGATCTCCCATACGTGACGCCATCGTTGCCCCATATCTACCACCGTCACCTTATGAGTAATGCCACGTGTTATCCCTTTTTGGCCTATTGTGAACCTTGAAACTGCCAAATCCGCTTGCCACGTATCAACAATGTTGGCACGTCGTAATGATGTCAGCCTCCACGTGTCAGTGATCGCAACCAATTATTGGTTGCCACACGTCTCTTAACGCATCCAATCGTTGTTTCCACGTGTCTCTTGTCGGATCCAGTGTTTTGCTACCACGTGTCCCTTTAGACAGAGAAAGAAAATGCTCCATCTTGTTTCGTTTTGCACACAAATCCTTTGTTAATTTGTTATTGCCCATCCTAGCACATTAACACTAGCGGCCCATTCTCGGTGATTTCATCACATATCGCAACTCGCATATCGTCGTTTTTGAAATGTGGTCACTCTTCCTAATATCGCATATTTGTGATGCTTGTCATGTTAAAACCTTTGATATCAAAACCTCCCATACCTAATAAACTCTCTTTTTAACTCAAACACGGATAAACTTATGATTCACGTATCCCATTAACATTGCTTTGCGCGTCTTAGTGCAAATGCTGGTTTATATTATATTCATAAATCAAATAAAATTTGATTACAATGGTGATTCGTAAAAGTTTAATATTTTTAAATATATGGATTTATCATTTTCAGCTATGAAAGGAATTCTTTATTTTTGTTAACACTAAGTATTTTATAATAAATTAAATGGATTCTTGTAATATTAATTATTTTAATTTTTATAATAAATAAAAATATTATTTTAATTTAAGTTAATTTTAAAAAATTATATCTTATTTAATTAGAAATTTATATCCCTGAACTTTAGAAGCATGAGCCATGCGAAAAACTGGTTGTTTGTTAGCGGCAAATGAAATTTGAGGAAGTCATTGTTGGCTGGTGACAAATATGACTATCCTTACATTAAATTTATGGGCACACACTAAAATAATGAGTCCTTCTTGCCTCTTAGACTTTTTATAAAGGACCTACTTTGCAGGGTTATGATTTGGCCACATTATATCGGATAACTTAGATATTAAGATCTTTAAAGTTTTAATAATAATAAATAAAAAACACGTGAACCACATATTTCGTGAAATAAACTAAATGCAATAATTTAATTAAAATTATAAATATATTTTTAATATTAATCTTTCTTGAAAGAGTTTTAAAACCATAATCCAGTATATAAAATTGTATTTAATCTTTATTTTTTTATGACATTTTTGTTAATGTTAGTATTCTTTACTTTTGTTTTATAATGAAAGGAGTATAAAAGATATAATAAATTTATCGATTAGCATATTGATTTTTAGTGGTCTAATAGTCTTTGGAAAATTTTAGGAATTCTTTTGGTTTAATTTTATTAATTTTAAAAATATTATTTAAAAATATATTTGTATATTATAAAACTTGGATAAAGAAAATAGAAATTGATGAAAGATGTAGAAAATTAAGGAAAAAATTTCGGTGTCATTTTTTGTTCTTAACTCGAAGTGTTTGAATTAATACAATGTGCTCATTTTTGTCTTTTTATTTTTTCCAACTACTTTATTTTTATATATAAATTAAATAAATTAGTGGATAAAATAAAACCAGAGATGTTGATAGATATGAGATATAAAATAAAATATTTTTATGCTATAAAATTTGGATTAAAAAAAATGGAAATTGATGAAAAATGTAAAAAATTATTCCATAGAAAAAATCTTAATGTCATTTTCTATTATTAATTCAATTTGCTTGATTCAGTACAATGTGCTTGTCTTTGTCTCTCTACTTTCCTTAACAACTTTATATTTGTATACAAATTAAATAAACTAGTGGATAAAATAAAACAAGAGATAGTGATAGATATAAGATATGTATTGTTGATTGAAGTATCACTAACTCACCTCCTAAATTATCAATTCAATATTATTAATTTTAATATTAGCTACTTCAAAATTTAAATAATTTTAAAGTTTATGTAATGAATGAATAAATGGTGGTGGTGATGGCTCTAAACAAATGCACAAATATAAAACATACAACTATATAAATGAGAATGAATGAATATGTTAGAGAGATATTTGTTAGAGATGAAGCTCTGCAACTAAAACCTAATGGCGATCTTGAGGTAAAACGGCAGGGAGAAACCAAGAAAGGCAATGGCGTAGAAAAAACAGAGAGCAACAGAAAGAGAAAAAAGGGGAAACCAAGAGCAACGGGCATGACGAAAGAGGTCAGGAGGGAAGAGATCCCCTCCTACTGAGACGCGGCGGCAGGAGGAGGACAAAATAGTTAGTAGGCAACAGAGAAGCAGAACGCAGGTCCAGTCCTAGGTGTGACCTCGCAGGTGAGCAGAAGGGGAAAATGTATGCCATGTGCGGAGGAGAAACCAAGGTACATAATACCGCCAAACAAGATGGAAAGGTACAGAAGCTACATGAAGGATCACGCCCTGATCTGTAAGTTTGTCGGAGTTTGGCCATCCGAAAAAGAACTCATTAGATAGATTCAGCAAAAATGGCAGCCCCTAGAGGCTAGGACATATCGAGTTGAAGCTGGGAGTGATAGGCTTCTTTACGGTAATCTTCTCTAACCTGCATGACAAAGAAAGACTGTTTGAGAATGGTCCTTATTTTTATTATAATGTTGGACTATTTATGAGATATTGGGAAGAAAGCTATATCCCCAATAAGGAAAAAAATTTAGCAGCACCGATATGGGTTAAATTATTTGGTTTACCAATGGACTTCTGGGACTTGGAAATTTTGGAAGGGATAGGAAAATCGATAGAGAGTTTTGTGAAAATAGTGGAAACCACAAAAAAAGGAAGGTATACTTCGTATGTTAGGATTTCTGTTTACATGAACATTGCTAACCCGATCCCAGATAAAGTGGAGTTAGAGTATCATGAAAAAGTATGGCAGCAAACCCTGGACTATGAACATATACCATTTAGATGTCGCAGATGCCATGAATATGGACACCTAGTCAAAGAGTGTCCCATAACAATGGAAGAAGATGAGAGGAAAAGTAAGCAGCAGAAGAAAAAACAAACAAATCAGGAAGGATTCTAGGAGGTGAAGAGTAGAAGAAGATCAACAAAAGAAAACTCAAATGAAAGAAAGAAGGAACAACAAACAAACCCAAGAAAATCAAATAGCTTCGAAATCCTACAGGAAGAAGGGGAAGACGAGGATCAAACAATGGAATACCAGGAAGACAAAGAGAAAGACACAAGCTCCAGTAGTGAAAGGACCCACACTAAGAGGAAAGCCCTGAGTGAGCTTCCAGATAAAGGCAAAGAACAAGAAGAACAGACAGAAAACATGGAGACAGAAATGGAGACAAACAGGGGGGAAGATCTAAGTATGGAAGAAGAAGTCCTGAAAAAGCTATTAAATGAATGGAAAAACTTGGATGAGAGATTTATCCTCGAGGACCAGAAAAGACTCTATGCGGAAACATTCCAGCAATATCAAGCCAAACAGGAAAAAGGAAAAACAGTGCCTGAAGAACATCAAGAGAATCAGAAGGACAGTCGACCAGACCACCAAGGACAAGTAAAAGGAGGGAAAAAAAAACGAGGAAGGAAAAATATTAAAGACTCCATACAATTAATGGGGGAAATGTTAGTGAACACAGGGAGAGTGGTTCCGCTTTCGGCGGTGTTCCAAAACCTCAACCAAACCCCCAATGATATTGACATCCTGGAATATAAGAGGTCTCAATAGTAAAGGGAAGCAGAGACATCTAGCAGAACGATTGAGAAAAGACAAACCATAGATTATGCTACTTCAGGAAACTAAAATCTTAGGACAGAAAATGGAGGAAATTCTAAATAAAATAAAACCTAGATATGAAAAAGTAACCATAGATGCTAAAGGAAGCACGAGAGGGATAGCAGTCATCTGGAACCCAGCCGAAGTCATAACAGACTGGTGGATAGGAATTCCCAGAATACTTACAGGGAAGTTTAGACTCATAGGGCAAAGTGAATGGTTTTTAGTTTCAGCAGTTTATGGGCCCCACACCCAAATAGATCAAGGCTTATTCCTCAATCACATGCAAAAGCTTGGGAATTCGCACCAGGAACAGATGTGGATCATTGCAGGAGACTTCAATATGACAACAGCCAAAGAAGAGAGAAAAAGGAGGAGTACAGAGGGAAGACCCAAAGATGGAAAGATTCAGAGATGTACAAATGGAATTAAGACTAGTGGACATTCCAACCATAAATGGTAAATTTACCTGGAATAATAGAAGAGGCGGAAATAAACAAATAGCGTTAAGACTAGATTGTTTTCTAGTCTCTGAACAATTAATCGGAAAGGACATATTCTATGAAGCATCCATCCTCCCATCAATAGGGTCATACCACTGGCCTATTAAATTGGAGATAGCTATGAACACTCAGAAAAAAAAAGGTCATTCCGGTTTGAGGCTTTTTGGCTAAGAGATCCAGAATTCATAGACAAAGTGAAAACAGGGTGGCAGGAATGGCAAGAAGAAACAAAATGCATACATTCCAAATTAGACTCAAAGACCTAAAAGGAAAAATAAAGAAATGGAACAGAGAGGAATTTGGGAATATTCAAATAGAGAAAGAAAAACTACAAAAAAGGATGGAGGGAATCCAACAACAAATTATAGAGGGAGGAAGAAGTGAGGAGCTGGTAGAGGAGGAAGGGAGGGTCATTAACCAAATAGAGGAAAGAAGAAAGCAAGAAGAAATACTGTGGAAACAAAAATCTCGAGTCCAATGGTTGAAAGAAGGGGAGAAAAACTCAAAATTCTTTCACAAAGCAATGTTGAACCATAGACATCATAACATAATCTTTTCACTCAAGAACAGTCAAGGGAACAGGGTACTTCCACAGGAAGAAATGGAGAAGCTACTGGTAGATCACTTCAAAGGGATCCTAACAGAACCTAACATAAACCGGGAGGAGGAAATTACTAATGTGTGTCAACATATTCCGCAAAAAGTAACCAGAGAACAAAATCTGGCTCTACTCAGAGTGATCACGAAAGAAGAAGTGGAGGAAGTAGTAAAAAAAATGGCGAAGAACAAGGCCCCGGGGCCTGATGGATTTACCATAGAATTTTACCAAGCCTCCTGGAGTTTCATGAGCCAGGACCTTGTGGAACTGGTGGAAGAATCAAGATGTACAAAGCGCATGCACCCAGCCCTAAACGCCACCTTCCTGGCTCTGATTCCAAAAATGGAGAAATCAGAAGAACCCCAGGGATTCAGACCAATATCTCTTTGTAACGTAGTATACAAAATTCTGGCTACTATAATGGTAAACAGACTTAAACCAATTTTTCCTGACCTCATAGCTCAGGAGAAAACTGGTTTTGTAAAGGGAAGACAAATAACAAATGGTATTGTCATGGCTCAAGAGGTTATACATTCACTGAAAAACTCTAGAAGCAAAGGCATGTTAATAAAATTGGACCTGGCAAAGGCGTACGATCGCCTTAGTTGGGACTATCTGGGGGGTATACTAAAAGCTCATGGCTTTGACGCGAGATGGGTGAAATGGATTCTGTCAATGGTGAGCACCCCAGTGATGTCAGTTATGCTGAATGGAACCCCTTCAAAAGCTTTTAATCCCACGCGAGGGCTTAGATAGGGAGATCCCCTCTCTGTGTTTCCATTCATTCTAGTAGCGGAAGGACTAGGTAGGCTGGGGAAAGCACGCCTAGCCATTGAGCAAATAAGGGGATTGAGAATTTGGGGTAATGAAACTCCTGTCACACACCAGCAATTTGTAGACGATATAATGATCTACAATCAAGCCACTCTTAAGGAAGCCCAGCAGATCTTAAAAATTCTATCCGAGTTCACAAAAGCCTCAGGGACAGAGATTAACAATGAGAAATCAGAGATATTTTTCTTTAACACCCAGGTAGCATCCCAGAGATTTCTGGCTAGAACAATGGGATTCAAGGTAGGTAACTTCCCAACAAAGTATCTTGGCATAATGCTCAATGAGTATCAGTACAGAGTAGTGAATTGGGAACCTCTCATAGGCAAGATAAGGAAAAAGATAGAAAACTGGACATTTCGGGCTTTGAATACCCCTAGCCAGATAATCCTTCTCAGAGCAGTACTACAATCCATCCCAATATACCAGATGTCTAGCCAAGCTGTTCCTAAATCTATTTGTCAAAAATTAGTAGCCATGTTTAAGAAATTTTTATGGCAAGGAACAAGTACAACAAGAAAATGGGCATTACTCTCTTGGGAATGGCTTAGCAAACCAACAAAAGAGGGAGGCCTAGGTTTGAGGGACCCTTATATACTCAACCAAGTGATGGGCGCGAAACTGTGGTGGAGGTGGACACAGGGTGGACCAGATCTATGGAAGAAAATTTGGGAAAAGAAATATGAGGTAGCAGAGAAACCAGAAGACAGGATGAGAAGCCAAACAGAGGAAAAAGGATCAGCAATATGGAATTTGGCAAGAAACAATAAAGATTTAATAAGGGACTACAGCTTTTGGGAGGTAAGAGAGGGAGAAATAGCCAAATTCTGGGAGGAATCATGGCAACAGCGAGAAAAGCTTCTCCATAAAGAAGCCCTCCAAGAAATCCAGGAATTCACCTCCCGAACAGAGGGGGAAGTGGTCGGCAACTTCTGGAAACCAAGTATAGGGGAATACTAGTGAAATTGGAAGCAAAAGGAGGACTGGGAAGTAGCCCCAGAGACAAAAAGCTAGAGAGAATATAACAAAGAAATGGCATCTCAGAAAATCGCAGTGAAAACAGGGCAGGACATTCTCAGATGGGGAACCCGAATCAAAGACACGTTTTCTATAGCAGAGGGCTATTACTTAAAGGCAAGACATAATCGATAGACAAAATCAAAAAAATGTAAAAGCTTATGGAAAATTAAGACCTGGCCTAAAGTAACCTTTTTCTTATGGATTTTATACCATGGACATGCACTAACCTGGGATCAAATCCGAAAAAAAGGTAGGCAGGGACCCTCATGCTGTGCACTTTGCAATGAATAGGAGGAGACGATGGAGCACCTAAAAAACAGTTGCACCGTCAACAGCAGCCTGTGGAGTAGCCACCAACAATTGTTTGAACATTGTCATAGAAACTACCATAATATAAAAAATACTTTGGAATTCTGGCCAAAAAAACCTTACCAGAACCAGTCTTAAACTGCACGTGGCTGCTGTCAGTAGGGTTTATGCTGTGGAATATTTGGAAGGAAAGAAACAACGTGATCTTTAAAGAAGAAAAGAGAACCCCAGCTGAAATATGGAAACAAACAATCCAGAATATGAGAGAAACAATCTTAACAGAAAGGTGGAAGGATGAAGATTGGAAGACCAACCAAACAGAGGAGAGAATCCTGCAGAGGTTACAATTAACCCAAAGCATGATAGACAGAACCCAAAGTAAAAATCAACACAGAGAGGTTGAAGAGATAACCACTTACAAGCATCCACAGCAAGGCTTTACCAAGCTAAACTTTGATGGAGCAACAAAAGGCAACCCGGGAGATGTAGGAATAGGGGGGCTATTCAGGAACGACGGAGGAAAAACTTTGAGAATTTTTGCGATGGATTGTGGGGAAGCAACGAACAATGAAGCAGAGTTACATGCGTTGAAACAAGAGCTCGAAATAGCCATTCGGGAAAAATATCAAAACCTCCAAATAGAAGGTGATTCAAAACTGGTCATGGACATGATAAAACAACTGCAAAACAAGACACCGGCAGAAAAGATTAGCAGGAGCTGGAGAACAGCCTGGTTAACCAGCGAAATAGGGAAATTAATCAATAGAATTGACTACGCGATCCCCACACATGTAAGGCGAACAGGAAACAAACTGGAAGACCGGTTAGTGAATTGGGGAAGCTGGACCAAGGGAAGGTCAATGGACATCGGAGGAATATAGCTCCCACACCCGGAGGAGGAGTAGTTGCAGAAACTCCTCGACGTCGATAACGGTGGAAATAGCGACCCAGAGAGGAATATTCAGGAAAAGGCAGTAGGTGGAAGACGCGAGGAGAGGACGCAGCTAGGGATGACAGACAGGACACACGTGAGAAAGGAATGAAGGCAGGCAGATGATGGAGCAAGGCAGGGAAGGACCGCATCCCGAGAAATTTGCTGAGGTGCAATCAATAATTAAGATGGGGAAGGGAGGTGGGAAGTCCGGGAAAGGGTCAAGGAAGGGACGGCAAGTGGCAGTAGTAGGACAGAAAGTGTACGGCAAGAGCAGCCAGGAGGAAATAGGAGTTATGACAAGTAAAGGTGGACAAAACGGTCGAGGCATATCCCGAGAAAAGGACTTGGGGAAAAGAGCTGGGAAGGAAAACAGACAGGTGGAGGTCAAGAGGGATAGAAGGATTAAAGTAATCCAAAGAGTGCCTGTGGTGGCATTCGAATTATGCATGCAGCATAGCATGATGTAGGAGGGAATGAAGAAAGGTGGTAGACAGGTGTAATGTCCAGAAAAGCTTCCAGCATAGGAAGGGAAAGGTGGTATGTTGCCTCATTCTCCTGTTCTGTCCTTTTCATGGTAGCAAGTAGTAGGAGTCTCTGTAATTTTCCTGAGGCACCCATGAAGCCGCTTTCAGGAAGTAGGCATAGGAAGTCAGTAGGAAACCTCAGACCTAGGAAGAAGCACCCTTACTAGACTAGAGGCGCAAGCCAAAAAGTCCTAGCTCCAAGGAGATCTGTGGGTCTCCTAGGGTTTTCGAACTTAGGCTCCCTGCGACAAGGAAAAACCGAAATCAGGAATGTAAGTAGGATGGGGAAGGGAGGAACCTTGGTGAGATGAGGTAATCCTGTAAGTAGAAGGTCTCTTGACCCTATCTTTCTGGCCGAAAAGTCTAGAAGGGTAAAGAGTAGGATTTCTATGGTAAATAGGCGTGCAAGCCGTCCCCCCCGGGAGCTGAGGAGAAGAGATAATTTGTCCAGACTATCAGAGTGCCATCAGCAAGGGAAACAAGGGATTCCTGGGGATAACTCGAGAGGAGGAAATGAAAGGGGCCTTACAGGCAGATCTTTGGTGTGTTATGTACCATCTTACCATCTCCAAACCTGGGGAAATCCAAATTCTGGCAAGGAAAGGGGGGTAAGTGATTGGATTAAAACTGAAATTTTAAATAGTGTTACTAATTTCTGGTACTATGTCTTGCTAGGTGAGAGAGATCTAGTAAAGCACATTCTGCATTCAAGCAGGAAGATGGCTCCGTGGAAAGTTAAAAAAGCTCCAAAACAGGAGGCAAGAACCAGTCAAAGTCCAAAAAGAAGAGGAAGGAAATCGAAGGTCGAGCACAAGATGTACATGATAAATGCCTACATGACAGGGAATTCTCCAGAAACTCAAGGGCAAATAAATGGATGGGAAAGATAGCTGAGATAAATTAGCTCGAACCAGGAGGTCCCTAGGGGAGAGTGGGAGGCCATAGTGCCAGACCCAGGGAATACGCGCAGTCGTAACTCACTCTTTAATAAGTCGCT
This sequence comes from Pinus tabuliformis, assembly GCA_031772625.1. Lineage (NCBI taxonomy): Eukaryota > Viridiplantae > Streptophyta > Pinopsida > Pinales > Pinaceae > Pinus > Pinus tabuliformis. The sequence goes on from CM062811.1 coordinate 460,421,612, forward strand.
TCAACATTATTGGATAATGAAGCATGTGGTAGCTAGAGCAATGGAAATGAATCAGGCAATCCATGAGGAAGAAGAGGAGGAAAGAAGACAGAAGGAAGAGCAGCTAAGAAGCGAGATTCAGGAAGAGTTGGAAACAATGAAGTCAGTGCTTATTAAGGAAATAGCGAAGGTACAACTTCAGGCCTCCCGCAACAATCTTATCCTAGGAAGAATGGAACAGATGCTGAGGGAGATGAAATGGGTCATGGACCAGAGGAATGAGATCCCTGGATCAAGTGCTAAGGCGCCTACCCTGATTGTATCCTCAGATGAGGACTGATACAGCAGGTTAAATTTGTTAGTATTGTTAGTGTTTTTTGTTATTAAAAATTGAATTCTGATGTTTCATCATAGTATAAGATTTAGGGTAATGAGTAGAGCTCGTAAGAGAAGACATGTGAGAAATATGGAGATGAACATTTTCAGCTTTTGGTCTGGATTTAATTCGGGCAGGTTAACCACCTGGGACATATGATGGATGGATGTAAATTTTGAATTGGAAATATAGATGGTAGCTCTGCCAAAGTTAACAAAAAAAATGAGAATGAATGAATAAATGATGGTGGTTGTGGTGATCACTCTAAACAAAGGCACAAATATGAAACACAAAACTATATAAATGGGAACAATATGTTGAATAGATCAAGATTGTTAGAAATACATCTCCTACTTACATCAATAATATGTCTTCATATTAAAAAACTAAGAAAAAATAATTCTTATTTACTTTGGAAAGAAACTATTAACTTATATATCATAAACACTTAAAATAAGCACACTAATATGTTTATAAATATAAACATGTAAAACCACTTAAACCGAAAAAATATTACAAATTTTAATTTAATTTCAACAAAATCTTCTGATTAGTAATTTCACATTCAACTTGTACTTAATCTTATAACATATGATGCCAAAAATAATACATATGATGTAGAGCAGATATCCACCTATGATGAATATTTGTGCTACATCGCTAGCTGAGAATGTAGACTTCACTAGAATGAAATGCATAACCTTTGTCAACATGTCCACAACAACCATGATGGAATCATGTTGTCTCGATGTCCTCAACAATACTGTGATAAAGTCCATGTAAATGACTTCCCATTTCCACTCTAGAATTGCAATCGGTTGTAGCAATCCACCTAGATGCTTACACTCTGCTTTCACATGCTGACAATCGAAACACCTAGCCACAAACTCGGTTACATTCCTCTTCAGATTTGGCCAATAATAAAATATCTTCACTGCAGTCAATGTCTTCTGATAACCTGGATGACCTGGATATGGTTTCGCATGAAACTCTCTCAAGATCACCTTCTTGAGCTCATTATTGTCTGACACATATATCCTCTTTCTAATCTAAGCAATCCATTTGTTGTAAGGCAATAGTCCACATCCTATGCACCTGCACCTGTACCTATACTTGTACTACTACCTATACTACTGCTACTACTACCTATACCTATACCCTGTACCTTTACCAATACTTTGCTGCAACTTGTGCATAATCTCCATATATCTGACATCCTGTTGACCTACCTGCAAGATCCTATCATGTAAGTCTGTCCCATAGGATCTCATAGTTGCTAAATGATTTACCTTTATCCACCTATTGAGATCATTTTCCACCTTGTTCTCCTTTCCTTTGATGTACCTGATCTCGAAGTCAAACTCACTGATCGTGGCCAACCATCTAGCCTGTCTGGCATTAAGATTTGCTGGTCAAACAAATACCTCAACCCAATGTGATCACTCATCAGTACAAACCTCCTGCCCAGAAGATAGTGCCTCCACATATTCAATGCATGTATGATCGCTGCTAACTCCAAATCATGTGTCGGGTAGTCTTTCTCGTGCTCATTTAGTTTCCGTGATTCACAGCATACCACCTGTCCATCTTGCATAAGGACTCCACCAAGTCCTCTCTTACAAGCATTTTTGCACACTACAAACTCTTTGTCGGGATCTGCAATCTATAGCATTGGTGCATGTGTCAACAATTGCTTAAGCTACTCAAAACTAGCCTCACACTCCTCTGTCCATTCAAACTTATTACCTTTCCTCTGCAATGATGTGATAGGATAAGAAATATGTGAGAGGTTCCTAATAAACCTCCTATAATAGCCTTCCAACCCCATGAAATATCTCAGCTCATCCACATTCTTAGGAGCTACCCATTCCATGATGGCCCTTATCTTTTCTGGATCTACTGCAATTCCATCCTCGGAAACAACATGTTCTAAGTAGTGTACCTCAGTCTGAAAGAAACTACACTTGCTAATCTTAGCATACAATTGATGCTCTCTCAACAACCTCAACACTATTGCTAAATGTTTGGCATGCTCTTCCTCATTTTTAGAATATAACAATATGTCATCAATGAACACAATAACAAACTTATCCAAATACGGACGCACCACACTATTCATCAAGCATATAAATGTAGCTAGAGAATTAGTTAAGCCAAATGGAACTACAACAAACTCATAATACCCATACCTAGTTTGGAAAGTTGTCTTGTAAATGTCCTCCTATTTGTTGCATCCCTGGTGGTATCCTGACCTCAAGTTGATCTTAGAGAACATTGTTGCTCCCTTCAGCTGTCAATCGAACAAATCATCAATCCTGTATTCAATGCATAATTTGAGAGTACCATATTTATTCTTCACAAACAATATCAATGTGCCCCAAGGTGATACACTTGGCCTAATGTATCCCTTGTCCAACATTTCCTTTAACTACAACTTCAACTCTACCAACTCAGGTGTGCTCATCCTGTAAGGTGCTTTTGATGCTACAGTTGCCCCTGGATCTAACTCAATAGAAACTTCTACCTCCATTTGAGGTGGAAACTCTAAGATTTCCTCATGAAATACATCCTTAAATTGTTGTAGAACTGGGTACCTACTCAAAACATCTACATCCTCAACTTCCTTACCCTTGTTACTAGAAATGTGCACTGCAAATAACATACACCCTTTTCCGTGATTGCACTTTGCTTGCATAGTTGTTACCATCCTAACTGATGTGGCTTTCTTCTTTCCCGGTAAGACTCTTGAGTACCTATTGTCACCAACACACTCAATAGATTTGTTATAACAATCTACCTTGGTTCTATGAAGATACAACCCATAATTTCATGACATCTCCAGAATAGTAAAACAACAGGGAAACAATGATGCTAAAGCAAGTACCTAAACAAGCCCTTAACCAAACCCCTACTGGCCATGACAGGCATTTCATCAAACATATCACAAATATGTAATCTACAAGTATAAACAAAATACTTAAGCATAGGGATCTCATACTTAACTTTGAATCGCTAAGAAAAATTTTTCCCTCTTACCATTTTCTGCATTATCATCTATTAGGTCATAGATACATTGTCCATTCATTTACAAGTAAAGAAATTATGAGATCCATACATAGCCACTATCATAAAACACATATATAACCAACATAATAGCAATATAAATGGCAATTGAATCACATCCATATGATCCACATATAAACCAGTATATATTCATAGAAATACAAGGAGAAATAACATTTCATTAATGATGCAAATTCCAAACCCTGAACGAGACTACCATGTTCCACCCAACCATAGAATGGTTAAGCCAAATCTCTCTTCATCCATTCACCCTTGTGCCATATTACAAGCATGAATGTGGGCCTCAAACCAAAAAAACCAACCAGGGCTTACTGAGGCTAAACCACCTCACCCTCATCAATAGAAACTAGGCTTTACCATAATCCATCATGAATCACTAGGCCAACACAATAAACGTGTCATAACAGGCTTTAGCATGATCTCCACCTGATCACTAGGCCAAACAAGCATGGATGCCACTAGATTTACCCACCTAAACCATGAGGAATTTTCCTGTCTCATAGTCTCTTAGGCTTTACCACAACCCAAACCCAGATCACTAGCCCTAAACCAAGACCCACTCTCCAAGCTTTACCACATATCCTAAACCCGGGATTACTAGACCCAACGGAGAGAAAAACAACTCTTGGATTTACCATATATCTTGTGATTCACATGCAAGGATTCCTAGGCCCATCGAGGCAACATAATCTTGGTTTTACCACAACCCACAGTCTGGCTCGGTAGGCCAGTGACTTTACCATGATCCGCACTCTGGTTCAGGGACCACTAGGCCATGTGCTCTATCATTCGAAGATCCACCTCACTCAGCTTCGTATACTTCTGAAAATCCAGCTCAACCAAAACATGAGAACCCCATAACACCATGGCTATCTAGAAATGGCAAAGGCTACGCTGAAAACACTATTACACCTTGAAAAACCCATGTAATAACAGAAAAAGAATCACATGAAATACCATGCATGCCAAATCTAGCAAGGAAAATACACATGCAAATCGATACCTACAAAGAATACTATTGTATCTTCCTGATCCTGCCTTTCCTGACTTGATCTTTGTTGCCACTTGCCTTCTTTGTCTTTCTTGATTCAATGCCAAAATGCTCCAAGAAAACTCTAAGTGTCCAAGAGTGTGTGAGAGAGGGAGAATAACTGAACTGACAAAAGGTTACCAAATGATCCTCAGAAGCCTTTTTATGAATGAGGCCTCTATTTTCTTCATTTTTCATTATTTTCCTTCATTTTCCTCCTCACATGAAACATGTGACCCTTCACCTCCTTTTTCTCCTAATTTCCATTATTTTCATAAATAAATGTGCCAAAATGCCATTTTGCCTTTCCAAAGCCTTATTCATTTCCTTTGCCAATTTCGTTAGCCATAATAAACTGATGAACACCCACACTAGGATGCCTTGCCCAACATTCAACTTGGAATAAGTTTCCCATCAACCATGGTTATTATTTTTCCTTTATTAATTTTTATTACATGCAATTTTCACCAGGGCTATTATAGAGAGTCTTCAGGCTGATAGTGGAGACCTTTCAGGATTTGGATAATAGTGAGGGCCCTACCTTTGGGAAGAGGTTAGAGATTCTAGAAGTCATGGTCTTGGTTAGATCTTATGACATCATGTTCGAGCTAGAATGTGACGACTTGATCCTGCACATGTTTCAATGCATCTTCAACATTAGGAAACATCTTTCTGACACGGCCATAACACACATGTAGCCCATTTTGTCCTCATGTATGGTAGTCCATGATGCCATTTGCAAGGGGTTGCAGTCTAAATTGTTGGCCATTTGGAGGGAGGAACAAATTGTTTCACCTACTGCTTATGAACTAGCTGAAAGGTTTTTTGAGAAGAACATTGGGCTATTCAAGAGACAATTGACTCAGAAGGAGCTACGGTGGATTTGTGGTGACCAAACATGCAGCAAGAATGAGCTGAGCAGGAAGGATCTTTATTTCATTTTCAATGAACCTTGAGGACTTGACAACTCATGCTTGAGTGGCATCAAGTAGATGACAAGGGTAGAGTAGGAGGAGATTCCTTCCGACTTTTAGGATGAGGATTATTCTTTGGATGAGTCTATGGGGTCATAAAAGGATTCCTATGGGGAGCATGAACAGTCATGTGGAGTTGTTGACAACAGGCCATATTTATATTCCTGTGTGTATGATGAGAAGTCAGTGGATCCTATTGGATACATTCAGGGTGATGATTCACCAGTGATGATTCAACATGGAGAGCACATAGAGGAGCATGAGTCAGGTGAGGAGGATGTTATACACAATATGCATGATGAGCCTTTTTTGGAGAGCTAGTTGGAGGTTCATGGTGATCCCTTGATAGAGGAGGATAAGTAGCCATCTTTTGGATCATCCATTGATGAGGAGTAGAAATATGCACATGCATCTAGCAGAATTGTTTCACTTTCAGTTAATAGCTGTCAGGAGAAGATTGAGAATTTCAGGATGGATCTTATGCTGTTGAAGCAAAATATCTAGATAGTCTGAGGCACCATCTTTCAATAGAACGGTAAAATTGAGGAGCTTATAAGGGTGTGTATCGAGTCGACAGAAAAGTTGTCTAATGTTGAGAGGCAACTCAAGGTCCTAACGAGGCAGTAATAGGAGTACACTGGGGATATTCATAAAAGCCCTCTCCAGGAGTACCTAGACAAGTCTTATAGCATGAACTATCCACTCTTGTCCATTATAAAGAGAGGGGCATGGTTTCTTAGACAAATCTTATTGATTGACAAGGTGGAGTAGCATGAGTTTAGCATGGACCAACATCATCATAGTATACTTGTTCCACAAGTAGGATCCCATACATTCAATCCTCCCCACGGGATGGATTAGCATTCCAACACAACATAAACATAGTGGAATTGAACTTAGTTTATACCAGGGGTTGGACTAGAGAGAGGTGATGAGTTGGTATTCTACTAGTGGAGTATCATCTACGGTCAGAGACAGAACACAACTTGGGCCATGGGGAATGGACGAGGATGATTGGTTATGGTGGGTTTTGGATCCATGTGGATCCATGGATGGTGGATTGAGTTAGCGGTGCTTTTGGGATCCAAGTATTGAGGGACCCATTCATGTTTGGCTAGCTTGGAGGCATGGCGTGGTATAGTGGTTCATTTGGGATCTTGGTATCAGTTTACAAATGCCTCTACATAGGATAGATACGGATTTCTTGAGGGAAAGAAACCTTGGGCAGGAGGATTTTTCATGTCCCCATTTTTATTTTCCTCTATAGTACAACCAATATGGGTTTTTAGGTTATGTGATGGCCAAGCTGCAGGAGCAGGATTACATCATCAGGGTCATGGGGGAGTTTTGAGGAGTTTTTATGGGATCCGATGGAATTCACTTAGCATATTCAATCATCTACACAACTTTCCTTTCGTTCTATTACATTCCAACAACTTTAAAAAAATAACATTATTATGGGGCCTAACCTAATTAATTATGCTCGAGGTAGCATTTTGGGAAGATTATTTGATGGAACACCTTAGTGTAATAGCTCGTTAGAACCGGAATGAGAATATCTATAGGATGGAATATTGAGAAGTGACTTCCAGTAGTCGGAGAGGTATGGTGGGAGATTTACCATTTTCCTTAATTAAAAATGACTTTAATTAGTCATTTAATTAAGGAAAATTAATTAATTGGAGGAAAAGGGCCAAAAGTGACTTACGTGAAATAAAATTAAATTAAAATGTCACTTAAGATAAATTCAATGGAGGGGCTTCTAGGATAATAATAAAATAATAAAATAAGATGCTTCTATAGGCTTGGAGATATATCCATCAAATCTATAAAAGAGGAGGAGGAGGTCATTTGAAGAAATCTTGGATTTGAGCATTTATCTTTGGTGTGGATTGGAGAATTTAGTTCTCTACCATAGTAGCCCTAGAATGGAAACCCTCTGGTGATTCAGTGAGAGTGGCAGAGTACCCAACTCTCTCCTTGGTGAATTCATCCATAATTCACAGGTTGCAGCTTATTGATTTTCAATTTATTTTTGGAGGCTAGTTGCGACATTATTGTAGATGTTTGAGGCCATCAACTCAACCATTTCCAGTTACTTGTATCAGCTCTTTATATATTAATAAAATAAGGTTGAGTTTTTTTGCATGTTTTATCTTGTCTATTTTCAGTTGCAGAATTTAAATATTTCCATATTTGTCGTTAATTTTATGGTTTAATTTGCATAATTTGTTTATTAAGCTGATAGTAAAATTTTCTGAAGTAATTTTTTGGAAATATTATATTTAGAACATCATAGTGGTATGAAAGTTGAGTTGTTGATCATGTTTTTCTAGTTTTCCCAATGAATTGAAGGTTCAATGTGTGCAAATTGTTATTTAAATTGATGGCATAATTTTCAAAAGCAATTTTCAACAAAATTTATATTTGGAACATTACATATATGGAGGATTAATTATGGGGTATGAAGCGTGCCCATGTATCAGAAATATCTAGTTCAGATAAAGAACACCATCCATAGTCAATTGTGGGTGTTTTGTCTTTGGTTCTAGTGGGCCACAACTTTGGGGTGTGGCAAAAAGTTCAAAAAAAGAAAGGAAAGAAGGGGAAGATAAGTGATGTCCACATTACTTGATCAACCCCATTGTATTTTTATTATTTATTCTTTTTCAGAATGTAAGCATATAATAGAAAACCATTTTTTCTTATTCCTTGCCACACAAGGATCTGGGTAGATCATTAATGAATGCATACAACATGTGTGTATATACAAAATGTATTTTCTTTTCTATATGAATGAAAGTATGGGTTTATTTTCACGGGAAAAAAAATGATGTTTAACATCACTATATTTCATAGTAGCATCGAATAATTTGTCATTGAAAAGATGTTGTTATTCATAGGATTAAAAATAATGACCTAATATTGATTCTTTTATGACACACGATATGTTTTTGCATCATGACAATTTAAATAATAATGACCCACAATGTTGTAGAAAGGAAAAACATAGATGATACAAAATAATGTTTTGGATTGAATTGATTGTGCGTTGTTTATACGAATTGAAAAGCAAGCCACCCCTCCTCCCCTCCCTCATCCACCAAGATTTCATTTTCACATGAAGGTTTGGGTTATGTATTCTTGGAGTTGAAAGGGATTGTAGGGGCACTCAATAAGAGAAATCTACGGAAGTTTGAGGGATATGTGTTGTCCATCACTGGATCAAAGATAATATTTTTCTATTTGTTATATTTGGTCCCCTTTTTGTTTAAGATTCAAATTTAAAGCACAATGGAAATTGGATTTCTGGAGATGGGAGATGGGATTTTGGCTTTGAATGGGAAATGGGATTTGACTTCCGAAGATGAAATTTATAAATAGAAAATAAAATAAGTGTAGGTTCTACTTTCTCCTTCCTCTTCATATTCTCCTTCCCATTCCTATCTTTCATGCCACTCTTCTCCATATTGTCCTTTTTCTCCCCCCTCCTCTTTCTCTTCTACTCCCTCTCCATCCTCCTACTCTTCCTCTAATAACTCACCCCTCTTCCTCTTGTTCTTCCCCCTCTCCCCTTCCCATCTTACTCTTCTAATCCACTTTTTATTTGCACCTCCTTTTGCTCTTCTTATCTCTCTCATCCAATCTCTTATTCACCCTTTCCTTCCCCTGCCTTCATTTTCCTCTTTCTCTTATATATCTCATCCATGTCCTTGCTCTTCCTTTTCCTCCCTCTTTCTCTATCCACTCCTCTCCCTCTTCCTATTTTTTCTCCCCCTCCCCCCATAATTCCCTTATTTTTCTTCTCCATCTCCCTTTTTATCCTCTTCCTTTCCTTTTCCTCTATTATGCTCTCTCTCCTAAAATCATGGATGAGTAGCAATGTTGTATATAGTAGAATAAGGTTTCATTTCGGAATTATTTGATTTTTGTAAGTCCAATTTGTGGATATTTATTTTCTTTTCATTACACAATAGGTAAGGAACTAGTTTGAAATTGGGTTATAATAGTAAAGTGAATAGAAGAGAGTCCAATCATGAAGACTAATAACCCATCACCCCAATGGTTTAGCATAATTAATGAATGTATTCATAGTAAAAAATTAACTCTAGTAATCTTGAAAGGCACCCCTACATGGATCATTGACCTCCAATTTAGCCCAGGGTTATTAACATTGGTTGGTACTATAACACCACCTTCGCAAGTCCCCATGATAAATACTCATTAGTGTAAATTTGGCATCTAAATTATGCCTCTTAAAGAAAATATTAAAAGCATATTCTATATCACCCTAAATTAAAGTCGTTATCTATCAAAGTTTAATCTATAATGTTTCATCAAGTTTAATCTATAATGTTTCCTTGATGATAGTCACGAAGCAAGTTGGGTTAGTGTAGAGTTAAGAGTTTACGACAAAAAATAATAATGAAATGCTTAGATTTTCATACACAAGAAATAAATTTAGTGCTAAAATATGTATATTTATATCATATTATCTTTAGAATAATTCATAATTGATTAAATACGCCACTATTTTTTATATATTTTTAATAATTTCACAAAATAACTAAATTATAATTAAATAATATAATTATTTATAATAATAACTCTTATAAATATTATATAATATATAATTTGTATAATTCATTATTGTATATTATATTAATTCATTGCCATATATAATTTGTTAGAATTGTAATTAGTAAGGAGTGGTAGGTGTGGGTTGCAGGGGAGGGCGAGGGGGTTGTTATTTTTTTCCGCAATGGAAAAGTTGAAATATCCTATGCATGGGGCATGGAAAATGGAATGAACAACTAGGCAAAAGAATATACTCTTTTTCATGGTTTAATTTAGGCATGTTTCCATAAATTTAATAACTTGATTATCATAAGAGATTCTAGGAACCTAATATGTCATCTAATTGTTTCCACTTGTCCAGAAGATCTCAAATTGAAAGGAATATTTAATAGAATTAAAACTCTTCTAAATAAGATTCATTGTTCCTCTATGCTTCATGTTCTGCATTGAAACAATGAAAAAGTTGATAGAATGGCTAACAAGGGAATTGAATTAGTCATTAAAACTCTGATGATTAATGGGCAAGAGGGATATTATCCTATCCCATAATTATGTGAATTAAGGACTTAAGAAAATTAATCCACAGAAAGGGTTGGCCAAAAGTGGAAATGTTAATAGCACTGAAGCATGGAAAAGTTAGCAATATCTCCCGTGGGTTAGCATGACAAGGTTGTTGGGACATTACTGGTCTTTCTCCTATGTCAATGAGGAGAGGATGGTGGAACTGACAGTGAATGTTTCTATGGGATTTGAGGCTATTTCATAATTTTGTTGTGTGTGGTGAAGGAGGGCACGAGATCACTCGGATTGTCCATCTAGTTCGTTATGGGTTTCATTATGCTCTAAGGTCAGCTTGCATTAGGATGAGGGTGTAACTTAAAACCCAACTAATGAAACATATAATACAAGTGTGGGAAATGGGTGCTGACAAGGGGAAGAAACCAGGAATGGTAGTTAATGCTTGACTTACATTCATGATTTTAGATGGTAGATAGAGCTTAAGCTATGACAATGATTTAACCAGTGATTGTGTTTAACACTCTTGTAATGACATGTACTAATAAATTAATAATAATAATAATAAAGTAAAGGAAATAATTTTAATTTATAAATAATAAAGAAAAGATAATAATAGTAAATAAATAAAATAATAAATAATAAACTGAATTTTTAAATAAATATATAAAAATAAACTATAAGAATAAGTAAAGTTAACAAAATGTAAAAATCAATAAAACAAGTAAGAGTTAAATTAAGAAAAATGTTAAGGAAAACTTAGACAAAAAAAGAACATAAGTTATGATGACACATGGATCTTGTGCATGAGAATCTTGTTTCTAATCCCCTTTCCATTTTTGGAACAAATTGTTCTATTTAATGGGTGAAAAGGGAGATGAGAAGCATTTAATATTTTGGGAGGAGAATGTTGCAAGACAAAGAATTCACTGGAAATAGTAGTTGATTGAGGGCTTGTGTGTGGCCAACTGTAGAAATATTTTGTGCAACTAAGACTATGGTTGGGTGGAGAGTCATCCCCAAAACTCTGTTACGGCCAATGGGATTCAAATTGCCCCATGGTTCCGAAATAACTAGTAAGATATATTGTCACTTGACAGGAAAGTCTTCTTCGATCATGTTTTTGTAAATTATATCTAATCGATTGAATTTTTTGTGTTGACTATCAATAGCATAGATTTACATAACTAGTTGTATGTTTTGAATTATGGGTCGTTACAACTCTCTTTAGTATGAATTTAGTATGAATGTTAATGATCATTCAGGGTACCATCACTACAGGTATGTGAATGAGGGCTTTACCCTTCCTTTAAAATCAATTCTTTTCATAACCTATGTTGGGAAGCTTCCATTCAAAGAATCTATTTTTGAAAGGAAAGTTATGCCTTTTGGTAATTTCATATATAAGTAGATGATTCCTATGCTAAGCTTTGGAGGTGGGGGACCATACTTCAAATTGCATGTAGAATATATAACTTAGAATCTTATGTTCCTTAGTGAGTCCCCTAAAATATTTTTTTGACATGGGGAATGACATGGAATTAGGTAATTGATGACCAATGAATAAGGTAGTTAGGGCACAACTTTGGGACAATTGAAGGAGAAACTATGACATTTGTAAATTAACATCCTTGAATTACAAATTATGTATAATTATATGGTTTCAAGCTTCACAATAGCAATGAAGATGAAAATTGACCACATGACACTAACCCAATGAACTGAGGATGAGATTGCCAATCTATGCCAGAAAATCGATTCCATTCAAATGACTTTGAGTCAGAGGTAGCTTGGTTCCCATTCCATTGGAAATTCATTAGGTCACTCAATGTTAGACATTCCTTATCTTAATGTATGAGCCCTTGCTCATGATAGTGAGAGAGTTCATGGAGGTCCTGACCCCTGTTTTTCTAAGACATAATATGTTTACAAAATATTGCTAACTTCTAAGCATTTTTTGGCAAGTTTATACTATTAGATACTATAGTGATGCAACCTATATAGACTGGCTCTTTTTTTAATTTAGGTAGATAGAAAGAATTGTTTATAATAGCTTGATCTATCTAATTTGGTAAACTTTGATCTAAGGTTGCACCTATATTTTAATATGAATGCAATTTCTTGTTATGGTTCAAAAAAATAAACATTTAGTAATTAGTAACATTGTGTATTAATAACATATAGTGAGATGTATTATCAATCCTTATAGTTGTTAAAATAAAAAATCCATATGCAAGGAATGCATGTTACTTATTTAACAATCAAGTTGGTCACAAGCATCTTGGTAGTTTGGAAAAAAGTAAAGTCTACTTACATATCAAATGGTCTTGTGTCTAAGACAGTGAAATGGGGGAGAAGAAGAGGTGAAGGAATTGCAGGAAAGCCCTCTTTGGACCATCCATATTGGATGTTTCCCTTAGTGAGCTCATTGGGTAGATGTAGAGGCCAAGAAATGGTGAATTTAAGTAGGGAGATATGGATAATAAGCTCACTTATGGTTATATCAATTGAATAATAAAAGTGACCAACAAGCTATAATTCCTTTATACACATAAAAAAATGACAAACAATCTATTGTGGCTCTCTAGGGCTTAAAACAACTTGCTAGGTGATTTTTTTAATGAAAGGGTGTGTTAAAATTGAGTCAAATTATCCTCTAACACCTATAATCATGTCATTTAAGTTGGAAAGAATTTATGGATAGCCACTTAAAAGAGGAGAACAACAATCTATTTGTGCTCCAATGAGTTGGAAAATGAACCTAGAATTGTTTAGAAAGTTAAGAAAAATAAAAGGAAATTGAGGGATAAAACTTGGATTTAGAAATTCAAAATTAGCCAACTAAAAGATTTCTACAACCATAATGAAACATGTACAAGGTATGGAAATATACTCATAAAATAAAATTAATGGCATATATATATATATATATATATATATATATATCCTCTTGAAAGTGAAAAATATACCATAAATTAATATTCGACTAGCATTGGGAACAACCATCATTGGGTGTTATTCCACAAATGTGGTTGAATTAGCATCATTATTCAAGGAACATCATACCACCTAAAATGACCTACTGGTAACCTGTAAGGGAGTATAGTTGTAGTCTTGTTAGATGCATTTAGGACTTGGGTCATTAACATGTTCCCTTACATTTGACAAAGATGAACTCTTTGTCAATCAGAAGCAGTTTTAGGTTTTACTTTAGGACCAAAAGGTGATTTTAGACAATACAATATTTACAAGACAACCAACACTCATTGTTGAGGCTACCTTCGATAGGGTCATGTGCTCTATAGCCCAGAGGGTTAGCTCAAGTGGTCGAGTTCCCATCGCTAAAGCATCTCGCTAATGGGAGGTCACAGGGTCAATTCTCGTCAACACCCTCAGGGTTAGGCTATGCTAATAAGTCAACGAGATGTGATTCCTTCAAGTGGATTCGCCTCCTCGGGAAAAAAGGGTCATGTGCTCTATAGTAGCATCTAACCTTAGTCCTATACATAAGACCAAATTGCTAGCAATTACAATTTAACCTTTTTCCCAAGATAAATACTTATTGATGTTAAAGTGAATCTTATTTCTATCACATTATTAGAAAAGGATTATTATTTTATGAATTAAGTGAATTAATTTAAAAAAAACTATTACTAATGTACTTGGAAATTGATGAAATTATATAGATTTTCAATTGTCGTTGGATTTATTGAGATTTAAGTTGTTATTAGATTACTCAATTTTAATGTTATATCCATTTAGATTTGGTAATAATCATTTTACTAATTTAATTGCAAGTTAAACATGTATTAAGGAAAATTTTAGTGGTTAGATTTCATCTATGATCTAATTTTTCCATGTTTTTTCTTAAATAGCAATTTCCAAAAAAAAAAATTGATTTACCAAATTTCTATAGGATAAATGCATTTTCTTCTAAAAACCATCTAATTGTTTAGAGATTATATAAAATACTTATAATTTTAATTTTAAATTACAGTTACCCAAATATTTTATGATTAATGTTTTAAAAATAGATAACCTTGTGTTTTAAAAATAGATAACCTTAGACAAGATTTGTATATTTAAATAAACATGAACTCTTGTTTTTATTTATTTATCTATTTACTTATGCTTATACTTTATGTATTATGTATATCTTGAGTGAGTATAATGATTAAGGATACATGTGTCCTTTGTAAGAGGTCACAAGTTGAAATCTAGAAGGCATTATATGTATACCTCCATAAACTTTAGTAGCCAATTTAACAAAGTTAGATTTTGATTATTTTTATAAATAATTGGTTGAGAGGTAGGAATAGAGTCATCCTCACCTAGGTCCAATTTTGGCAAGTGACATGATGGATGTTTACAACATCGACAATATAAATGGAATATACAAAATAAATAATATTTAATATTTATGTCGTAAGGTGTTCCCTCTAGGAAGAACTCCCCTCCCATGCCACTTGCGTCTTTGTGTGTCAATGATTTTTGGTGTTAGACAATTGAAATAGCTTAGGCCATTGGATTGATTTGACCGGTATTAATTAGTTATGAAATCCTTCCTTACACAACCTGTCGCAAACGACTCTAAAAATGAGCAACAGGGGTAATTAAATGCGAGATTCAGGTTGGGGGTTCTCAAGTTCTCTGGTAATTGCTTTTTAACACACTTTAATTAACTTGCAGGCAAAGCAATGGCCATTTCTCTGCAACCTGTGAAGGTTGTACAAGAAAAAACTAAAATTGCTACTAAGCCGAGGAGGGTAGTTGTGACTGGAATGGGAGTGGTCACTTCCCTTGGTCATGATCCAGATACTTTCTATGGGAATCTTCTTCAGGGACAGAGTGGTATTAGTGAAATTGAGAGCTTTGATTGCTCAAACTTTCCAACTGTAATTGTTTCTACATTTTTCTTCTTCTCATGTGCTTCTTATAGACTAAGTTATGCTGCTAATAAACCGAGTGACGTTGAGCCATGATAGTTTTATATAACCTATATGCCCCATGCTGGAAACTAGCTAGAGATATACGATAGTTCAGTGGGTGATCAGTCAAATGAAAATGATCATAGTATTTCATAGGAAACAAGATCACTAGTTCAAACTAATTGAATTTATGAAACTGGGTTGTCATTAAATGTAGTATCAAATCTAGATTTACTTTTCCAACTTTAGGTTGCAAGAAAAAGGAGTATTAAATCTAGATCCACTTGATATGGAAAGAAGACATGTCCAAACTAGTTGCAGGAGTTTGTTGAAATTTAATATCATTTTTCCAGGTATATGGCCTATGATATTGATTGGAATATATCAGTTTTGTTCTTTGGAGAATATTTGGTGAAATAAAGTCATTTTCAACAAATGGTTGGGTTGCACCAAAATTTTCAAGATGCATGGATAAATTCATGCTTTACTTGCTCATAGCTGGAAAAAAGGTAGTAGAAGATGGTGGAATGAATGAAGATGTCCTCAAAGAATTAGACAAAGAAAAGTGTGGGGTCGTAATTGGTTTTGCATTAGGTGGAATGAAGGTAATCTTACAATGTTGTTATTTTGGAAGGCAATAATGTTGGAAAACATAAAAGAAGACACATACTGCTTTGATGTTCTATAAAGTTGTAATTTGTAAGCTAGATAGATTTTGGATAGTTAAAGGTACATTCAGGTCCACAATCATGGCATAGACTATCTTGGTGCAGGTTACGTGTACTTATACTCTAGCTGCTTGTCTGTCAATATTGCATCAGGTTTTCAATGATGCAGTAGAAGCATTGAGGATTTCCTACAGGAAAATGAACCCATTATGTGTACCATTTGCAACAACAAATATGGGATCAACAATGATGGCCATGGATTTGGTTTGTCAAAAACTCTAGATACCTTTTCAATAATGTTTGGAATTGGATAAAGTTGATACACACTTATTATTTGCATGTTGAATGCCCCTATTGCAGTGATGGATGGGTCCAAACTATTCCATATCCACTACTTGTGCTACAAGCAATTTTTGCATCATAAGTGCTGCAAATCATATTTTGTGGGGTGAAGCTGTAAGTTGTTTGACCTTTTCAATTCACTGCATTTGTTTTTGCAAAAAATATATTAATTTCCTTGCATGGGATCATTCCATGCATAGGATGTCATGCTCTCTGGTGGCTCTGATGCTGCAATTATTCTAATTGGTAAGTTCAGCTGGGATTTATTATCAAACCCACTATTGTCCTTTTTTCTTAAATAGTTCATGTTTATGTGGTTACCTATTCTTTGGCACATATTGTTTGAGAATTAAGCTTATTCTATCCAACTATGAGTGATTAAGTCTTGAGTGTTTTTTTAAGCATTTGCTTCCAATAAAGATCATATAATGTCTGATACCATGCTCAATAGGAAAGTGTCTCTCCATGTGTTTGAATTACCTTATGGTATATAATGAAAAAGCTCAGGATTTGTGTTATTCGTTTTGCAATATATACCAGCTATTTGTGATGCATTTTAGCATGCATAATTGTCACTTTCCAATATGTACTTTAAATGCACTTAATTGGTGTCTAATTTCTTTTGAATGGAAAGTGTTGTTTGATCTTGAAGTGGAGCTCATATGTGATTGTTACAAGTGTGGGAGGATTTATAGCTTGCAGAGCATTATCACAAAGAAATGAAGATCCTACAAAAGCATCTCATCCCTGGGATGTGGTATTGTTATTTTCTTGTTGCTTCTTTATTCTATATTTT
Organism: Pinus tabuliformis; assembly: GCA_031772625.1. NCBI lineage: Eukaryota > Viridiplantae > Streptophyta > Pinopsida > Pinales > Pinaceae > Pinus > Pinus tabuliformis. Next base: position 460,438,883 of record CM062811.1, read on the forward strand.
GTAACTTGTGAATCGATTATTATAATATATATTGTCTTGTTTTTTGTCCCATGGATATTTATTGTCTTGTTATTCTATCAATTTAAACTTTAAATACAGTTTCCAAGTTATTGATATATCATATAATATTTTACCTTACAGGATCGTGATGGATTTGTTATGGGAGAGGGAGCAAGAGTTCTTCTTCTGGAAGAATTAGAACATGCAAAGGTACAACATTTTGTCAGAGAGGACATTGAACAAGTAATCTAGCTTGTGTTTTGAGAATTAACCAATTTGTATTTTAATATTAGCATTATATAATTTGGATTTTGCACTTTTGATGATTTTACCAGAAAAGGGGAGCAAAGATCTATGCAGAGTTTCTTGGAGGAAGTTCTACTTCTGATGCATATCATATGACAAATCCTCATCCAGAAGGTATAGGATGTCAAACACTTATTTCAATGTTCGTAAGACTCTTGTTAAACTACATTCTTATTGACCTAATGGGATATTTTTAGGTACTGGAGTTCTTTTATGCATGGAAAATGCTTTACGTCAAGCCAGGGTAAGAAGAGAAAATGTTGATTATGTCAATTCTCACGCAACATCAACTAAAGCTGGTGATTTGAAAGAGTACCAAGCCTTGATTCATTGTTTTGGATAGAATCCTAAGGTACTTATCTTATTTTTGTTAAGTGTGCACTCCTTTGACTTTGTTGCCCATGTGTTCACTGTTTAACAGGCATTTTAACTCAACTTTTATATATTCCAATGAGGTAGGATGTTTGTTTTTTCAACTCAAGCTGAATTCTACAAAATCAATTATTGGGCACTTGCTGGGGGCATCTGGTGTTGTAGAAGTTGTAGCAAATTTCCATGTAAATGAGCCTTCCTTCAGCCATTTATATCTGGTGCAATAAATTCAAGGATAAGATAGTCGTGTCTGGATAAATTTCTTCAATGCAACATTTAATTTAATGGGTATAATCTTCAAAGCAGAGTGGAAAGACAACCAATAACCACTCTAAGGAAAATCTGCTTGTATCAAGGGATATTTGTTCTCCATGGAAAATCAATGTCAATAGACTACAGGCCATCATACGCATAGTATACCCCATACTATCTCATAGAGTCTGCTATGTTTGGATCCACCACTTATAATCTGTAGTGCCATTATTGTTCATTGTTAGTGCATAAAGCTGGTTGTTGGCTGGATTCATGGGCCTAAATCCTCATTTTGATATGCATGTCTGAATTTAATATGAGGAAAACAAAAGTTCTCTTCTATCAAACAAAGAGGTGAATTTATAATCTTTTTCTAAAGAGATTCTATGTTAGACAATGTTTGTGATTATTACGACCTTTTTCTCTTGTTTTTTTTGGGAGCTGGTTGCTTGGGTTGGGGGACATGTGTATGATTACTATGATCTCTTTCTCTTTAATTTTTTTATTTTATGTTTCTTTTTGGCAGGTAAATTTCTTTTGCAGCCTTTTTTAAGAAAACCAAAACAGAAGTCAAAGGAGCATATCTTGAGTGGTTTGGTGAACAATTTGTTTCCCCAGCTGTGTGAGTTTAAGTCTCCGGAGACATGTTGTAACCGACCTGTTTGTGGAATTTATGAATAGTTGTATCTGGTGTAATAGTGGAAGCCAATCTTTTGAATTTTACTGATTCTCCAGAGATTCTCATCATTGTTAAGAAAAATAAAAAGAAAACTAAAACAGGAAAATAATTTATTATATTAGAAGGTTGTAGCTAGTGCTAACAACATTATACAAAAAGATAGATTATGAGTTTTAGAGCCCAAAATTGAACAACTCTCTAATATTACATGACAAAACTTGTAACAGAGTACAAAATAGACATTGCAGATTTTCCTGCAAGTGGTCTTTCTGACAAAAACATCTAAGATCCTCACGATTCTAAAAACATTTTGGTTAGCAAAATACATGAAGACTATTTTGCTTCTTCCTAACCAACATCTGCAAGAGGAGAATGCTTTACTACTTGATATATGTTAGTTCTTTTAGCTGGTGAACCATCTCTTCTACATTGAAGTCAGCTCAAGCATAATTAACTGAGACTTTTTTGTTTGATGCTGAGGAGAGGGAGTCCTTTCAAAGATGAGTGCCAAATTCTGCAACATACTGTATTAGACTTCCAAATTGTCAAGCCTCTATTTTTGTTGAATTAGAAAATTCACTATAGATGCATGTTGAGAGAAAAAGAGAACAATGAAGTCCTATTAGACTAAATATATTCCTTGTGTCTCCTTAGAGTCCTATTGAATTCCAATACCTCTCTATTTTCCATGTCTGTGCTCAGAGCCCCAAACTCTGCCAACCAAACCATGCTGAAAAAGACAATTCCAGAATGAGAGCCACGGTTCAAGAGAAATAAGGAGAAGGCTACAGACACCTTGTGCATCCTCAATAGAGGACAGAAACCAGGACAAGAGACACACAAGAAAGGGAAAGCCCTGGAGAAACAAAGTTGAGAGACCACTCTCTTCCAAATCCCTTACAAACTGCCTTCACTAGAACCAGAGAACCAAACCCAAAATGTTGAAGCCAAAGCGATCACCTTTACTACAATCCTTTGCAATATTCTCGAAATTGAAATAAAATAACCAGGGCCCTAAACAAATTACAGAGAAATTGGTTACCAGGGGACCTGATGCTTGAAGGTCTCAACCGTATATGTTCCCAATTCCTTTTCTTCCATATCCCATTATCCCACAACCGACAAATTTTCATACTAAATCATTCAGTAAACAAGGTTGTTGTTAAGTCTTGCATGTGACAGAGGCTCTCATCCAAATCTAATGGAGTTGGTATGTTTGATACTGAATCATGAGGGTAGTAAATGCAGATTGATGTGTGAATTTAATCCAATACCTTAGTGGGTGTTGCATGGTGAGTGCACCCAATTTTTTTCAAACCCACCTTTGGTTAGTTTGGTGGCCTCCTTGACCTAAATATTAGCCTCTACATTGAGCTCTCGCTTCACATGGTAGAATGAGATTTTTCTTAATGTGCTTGCCTCCTTTTTAGTTCAAGGCTTTCAAGCTATGATTATAGCAAGCTTGTTATCCACTGGTGACATTTTCTGAAGCATTGCTCTAATGATCACTGAGGAATCACCTAAGACAATCAATGATCTTACCTTAGCTTCCTTTGCTAAATGGAGACCCCTTAGAAGGGCATATGCTGCTGCCAAATTGTTTGGTGCTACCCCAAGGCACCAAGCATATGATGCTACTTTTTCCCTCTGGGATCATAGAGTATCCCCTTGCACCTACCACCCCTTTTATTTTTAATGGACATGGGGTGGGCTTTGATCCACTTATGTGAGCATGGGTCATGACTTGTGTGACTATTGTGCTTAACTATGATAATCCTATTGGAATGTTTGAAGTCTACTACAATAGAATATAAGTTTGTAGGATGCATGTAGCTATTGCAAGTACAAACTATTTTTCTATATGATACTTGGGTGGAAAGGAGAATTCTTGAAAGTTGGCCTTTTGAATTTATAGGTTGTTCATCTAAAATGTATAAGTCATTCTAGTAAAATGTTGGAACGGATGTCAAAGAAACTCCTATCTATTTCTCATAAATATAAAAAATAAGTTACTTCTTCGTTCCATTTGATTTTCCAGATTCAAATGGTATTTTGTATCCATGATTGTTACATAAATTGCATAAGTGTAAACTTGAAACCATTTATTTCTAAGTTCCAATATATTGGTCAACTTTACACCTAGTTTGTTCTTGACGGCATGATTAACATATGCCCGTATGTTTGTGTATGATAATTATTCTACCAAAATGGATTTTGCAGGCCATTCACATAGGATGGGTTCATCCTACTATCAACCTAGAAAATCCAAAAAAATATGTGGTAAGTAGACTTCAAACTTTCTTTGTTTTGTTGTATGTGGAATTTCAACATATAGAAAATACTTAAGTATAAACTAATTCAAAGTTCTCTTTAGTTTCTGGTTCTTCCTTCATAGCATGGATACATTTGTACAACCTGACTGATTTCGAAAAATTGTTTGCCAGTATATGAAATTCATTGTTGGACCAAAAAAGGAGAGATTAGACATTAAAGTTGCTTTATCCAATTCTTTTGGATTTGGAGGTCACAATTCCTCTCTCATTTTTGCTCCTTATGAAGAATGTAATGAAAACTAACCTTTTCCTTGATAATTTTATCATGTTATATGCTCAAGGTTGGAAGTGGTTTGGCCTTCAACTTGGATTTTACTGAAATGTCCAATGGGATATCTATGAAATCATTATTGCTATTTCATGGTGAATCCATTTTTTGCATTTACAAGGCATTTGTATATCTGTTTGAAGAATTTCACACTTAAAACTAATGCGTATATGTCAAATCACAAGAGCATCACAGATATAAGCAAAGCAATTGAAATGACTTCGCTTAAAAATTTCAACTTTTAGATTTCTAGGATTAGTAGCTTGTTGTAATGAATTTTCCGGATATATCCCATCCATGTTGACTTGAAGATCGACGTTTCGAACATGTAAGTAAAGGTTCATATCAGGATAAAAATCTGTGATGAAAACTAATCTGCCTAGGGATAAATAGAGAAATGGTGATAGGGTAAAAAAACCAACAAAGAGAATGTTCAAATAATTTAAGAATTTAGCTGACAGAGAGAATGTTTATAATTATTATTAAAAAATGTAATAAATTAACTTAAATTTTTTATAAAGATTCATGAATGTGGATTAATATGATATGATATAATGTTAAATAATTAGGGTATTTTTAAATTTCAAGAATTTTTTAGGGTGCCTATTTTTAAATAATATCAAATAATTAGTTTATTTAATTTAATGTACTAATTTTTAAATTTCAAGAATTTTTTAGGGTATCTATTTTTAATAATATGAAACAATATCAAATAATTAGTTTATTTAATTTCAAGAACGTTTAATGTCCTTATTTTCAATATTGTTAATTTTTAATCTTATTTTCAATATTTTTAATTTTAATCTTATAAAGAACTATAATAAATTCAAAGAGGGATTATGTTTAAAAAAAAAGGAAATAGGATGGGAAATATTTAAGGGGTATGAGGGTTTCAAGAGTTGGATTTTAATGTAGGGATCCAATTTTTGCTTATGACCCATCCTTCATCCCTGTTAAGGTTTTTAGGATGTTTGTTTATTTCAATAGCTTCTCTAAATTTTTTGTGAAAATAGTGGTTCACTTTAGCTAGAATGCAGGTTTTCTCAATACAAATATGATGTTTTGTTTTATTGGAATGTTCTGCAAGGGTTGAATTTTTTGTTCAGTTATGTTTTATGTCAGTAGAGTGTTCCAGAATGCGGGTGTTGATGGATCAACCAGTCTCACCAACATATGGAATCCCATGTGAACAAGGAATTAGATAAACTCCTTTTTGGTTTTTAGGGTCAATGGGATCTTTAACAGAATGAAAATACGCCTTGTGTTATAAAGGGAAATACTAAATTATTGTTGTTAGATGTTGGTAGATCACTTCTCTCAACAACAGTATACTTGCAAATGATTTTCCCCTTGCCTTTGTTTGCTAGACATAAAATATATAATCTTATTATTACTTCATACCACAAATTGACTGAGCAATATGAAAATCCCACAAGATGATAAATCAAGCTACATTTGCTGAGAGTGCAATGGCTCATCACTTTGAATACGATGACTGAAGTTGTGCTTGAAGAAATATTTTTCCAAACATTACTTGATATTAAACAGTGAAACACTATCGACAAAGAAGAAGAGTGGTTGTACTCTTGGTTGAATGATTTGATTTCGGAGGAAGAAATTTTGCTAGCACAAAGCATCGTGATAATAATGATGACAACAACTCTGGTGATAACGTGTAATGATAAGATTACCTAGATAAACCTGTGGTTGGAACAATCACCACACATTTTCCAACTACATAAAATGAATTGTGTGACCTTCAAATTTCCAAGCAAGTTAGTTTGTTTTGTGGCTTTATTTAGAGTTTGATTGAGATTTTAGATCAACAAGGTTGGAAACAAATTTTGAGTCTAATGTACTTTATAACTAAATGTTGTTTCATGGTACAATTATGTCAGCACTTCAAATGCATTGTGTTTGGAGTGTACAAAAGGCCTCTGATCAGTCTTAGTATTTGCATGGCATTGATTGGATATACATTCAAGAAAACATTTTCATCAATGTGCATGCATATGATGGCCATTTTAAGGTGTTTGTGAACTCCTGTGCAAAATAAAAAAAATGTATCTCATTGATAAGATATGCATTCTCACATTCTCAGTAGTGATTTGTAGAGTGTGAAGTGACCAATAGAGAAATTGCAAGCTGATCTGACAAAGTTTAACTTTTAAGCTGTGTGGAAAAGTCTCGTGAGATCTGTGAGGGAATTTTTTGTGGAACTCCTTGCTGTGAAGTTAATAATATTATATTAATATGAACAAAACAAGTGCAAACAAGGAGGCATTGCCTCATAAGTTGCAAGAAATTGTAGCTATACTCTGGAAATAAAACCAATTGTACATAGGAAAAGTACCTTTTTCACAGAGCAATAAAGACAACTAGAGGTGTTACTTTAGCCTCAGAGGCTAAAGATGATATACTGCCTGTAGTTACCCAGTTCTTTTTTGTTTGTTTCCTTTGGAGAATTTGGCATGTGGTTTAGCTTCCTGACTTGATTTTTAACACTCATAAATGGGCCTTGTGTTCTTCCTTGTCCTTGACATGTTATAATATTCCTAGATGTCAACCAAGAACACAACTATAATTTTTTTCCAAGATATGACTTGAAGAGATTATGTTATCAATCTCATTAAAGTAGTTGGAGCATGGGTTTGGACAAGTGCATTACCAAAATTTATAATGTCTATCCCAATTCGTGAAAGCTATTTTTTATGCATCTTTCTTTGAAATCCCAAGCTGGTCCTTTTTAAATCCTTCCTGGAAAGGACAATTGCATCTTTCATAGACCAACTTATCTTTGATGGTGACCTTTTTCAAGGATTTGTAGTCCACTCACATCCTTATGAAACAATCAGTTTTGGTTCAGCCAACAATCAGAGTTGGCCACAGGAGCAGATAGGGGTTGGTCTCTTCCAATTTTTTTTCTATATTTTTTATTTTTGTATGGAGTATGGACAAGTTTATAAGGTATCTGATGAGTAGTTTGAGTGCCTAGGTCAAAATACGGTCTTAGATATGGTCGTTGCATGATTGATACATAGAGGGGACATCTAAAGAACATAATTGTGTCAATATTGTGTGCTTTTTCAATTTGATGACTCCCTTTCATTTTTTTTTACTTTGTGTGGTTCACCACTGGAGATTGGTACTAACTACATCCACGAAAAACCCACTCATGTCTAGGTGAGCTGGTTATCTTTCATGTAGAAAGGACTCCCAAAGAGCAAGCATGTCAATGTCGGTGGGACTGGAACCCAGGTGGGAGGATAATAGCAGCTCCTCCCTACCACTCGAGCTACACCCACTTGATGACTCCCTTTCATATTAATAAGGAGCCATATTAATTTGTGCTTAGTGCAAAGTTCATATTGTAATAGTATGTAAACATTGATGTAAAGGTCTAATGGGGAGATATATGTTCAAGATAGAATAAAAAGCAGGCAAAGGATATGTGAGTTTTATGTTCCAATTAGATAGATTAGGCATGTGAATGGTTAAAATGTAGAGCCATCATCAAATGTTAACTTTATATTATACTTTGTATAAGCTTGGACTTATTTTTATTAATATTCTCACTCTTGTTTTGCCTCATATCATGTTTGATATTGTGCTTTAATTTTGTCAATGACATACTTTAATATAACATGGTATTAGAGTTAGTTGTGGCATTATCGAGGGAATATTTACTCTAAGAAAAGAATGAGAGCCCAGGTATTGAATGCTTATTTTTATTTTCCAGATTTGCTGAGGTAATCTGTACAATAGTTCTCTGGACAATGTTTCTTTACGTGAGTATGTTGGAGATTTTAGTTCTATTATTGGAAGGTTTGTTGGCATTTTTTATTTTGTTGCTAGAGCTTCGTTTATGCAACAACAACAAAATTGTGTTAGTGTTGCAGAGAACTAAAAAGAGAAGAAGAAAGACAGATAATTGAGGAGGTAATTATAGTCACATGTGAAACTTGTATGAGTCATAGAAAGTGAGGATGGTATTTTTACAATCAAGTTGAGTGTTCAATCTTCTCAAGTTTGAATTGTATGATGTTGTCTTGAAACAATTTGAAGACATCATAAGACAAATTACAAAGTTGTACAATAGAATGAAATATGAGGTGGGACAACAAGCAGTAGAGTGAGGATAAACATGGAAGGATGTAGTAGATTGTGCCAGCAGAGTGGGATTGCCAGATAAAGGGAAATGCTAGAGGCAAAGCATGGCATAACCCAAAAATGAGGGACAAAACAAGAAGAGTAGATGTTGGAAGGGTAAAATCTGCATTTTTATGTAGTAAACATAGAGGAACAGAGGTTATGGGAAACACATTAGTGAACAAGGAATGTTCAGTAGCATGAGTACATGCAAAGCTTGGTTGTTTGTGATTCAAAGAGGAACACGGGTGACACAAATGTGGGAGAGGAAAAGACATTCATGAGAGCAAGGATAAACATTTTTTTTGTAGGGTTTATAGTTAAAAAAAACTTAATCATTGTGTAATATAACTTCAACTCTACCCACTTTGGTTCAAGGGTTGGTCATATTGTGAAGGGTGCTAGAGTAGTTTTAGCTGTAGAAGGGAATCATTTTAAAAGCTCAAAACAATTTATTTGTAACCATGATAATGCATTTAACCTTTTACACTATCAATTGGATAATGTTTTTAACTTTGTGAACTATTAGTGAGATAATATACTCAATTGTGTAAACTAAGAATCAGATAATTATTTTAACCTTTTTGGAAAAGAAGGAATTTGTGCAATTGGAATACATTTGGATGGGCCACATTGGATGGTCATGTGGGGTGCTTATATCGTAAACTATCAATTTTTTTACTAATGCAAGGGTACTCAGGGGGATGTGGTGTGTTTCATGTTGTGATGCGTCTTAATTTTCATGATTGTTGTTATGTGTGATTTAAGGGATAACACCATTATATATTGTTCTTTTGTTAGTTTCAAAATACCATACCTGACATTTAGGTCAGGGTTTTGGTTGTGACATCATGGTTGAAGTCAAAGGTGTGCATGATCCCATACATGGATTGGATATTGTAAATAGCTTTTAGCTTTTCTTCTTTTAAAATTTTCCTTATATGCCAATTTTGTTTCCTATGTAATATTATACATACATGTAATGTATAACAGAGTTTGTTATTGTTAGGGGTAATAAACACTTGTATTTATTGTAATTGTGTGATTATATATATATATATATATATATATATATATATATATATATATATATATATATATATATATATATATATATATATATATATATATATGTATGTATGTATGTATATAAGTGTTTATTGTAATTGTGTGATTATATATATATATATATATAATTCAAATTCAAATTCAATAATGAAAGCATAAATATAGTGATCCATACGTAATTGAATTAAATAATGAAATACATTGATCCATATTTATGTGCATCCATATGAATCCAAACCATTTATACACAAATAAGCAAAAATTACCATTTATATAGCATGTAAGGGTGCACATAACCAAAATAGCATTGAGTGCAATCCATCTCTAAAATGAAAATACATCAACAAATAGGTTCTAAATGGCCTCTTGCACCCAAAAAAATTCATGCTACAACAAATACCTACATATCATCAAAATCATTACCTATATTGGGATCTTCGTCATCAATGTCACCCTCTAAGCATTAAAATAAGATAGGAAAAATGTAGCATGTCAAGTCAAGATTTTGTTTGAGTGATATGTACATTTTTAGTAGGGTCATGATAGAGGAGTTCAACAACCAATGCCACTAACATCAAGGTACATAGAGGGCTTGGTGCTCTTGATTAAATACTAGTTCCATACCCTTGTACATGACAAAATCCAATGGAAATGTTGCAATCCCCCCGTATCCTGAAATCCTGAAAAACTATTAAGTCTGTTGAATTTTGAGTGAGATCTAAAATTCTACTTTCTCAATATGAAATCCAATGAGGTCAGAACCACTCTCAAACATCCTGAGTCATTTCATGGTAATGTTAAAAATTTAAGTAAAAGGATGAAAATGAAAGATAAAGGAGAATGTCACTTTTATTTTAATAAATTAACATTACCATGAATTACATAACAATAATAGGGCCATAGGCTTGAATATTAGGCTTCCCCATAAAAACGTACTTGAAACTCAAAGGGGGTGCTTCCAGGCGTCCGCCTTTTGAGGGGGTGCCCCCAGAAGCACCCCTTTTGGAGAGATGTGTCCCCTGCAGTGGAGAAACGTTTCCACCTATGTCTTCCCAAAAGGGGGACGTGGGGAAATGTTTCCACAGGCGTCCCTCCATCCTGGGTGCATGGGAAGTGTGGGGTGCGTGCACCCCCTAGGGGATGCATCCCCATGGAACACTGGTTTTTAGATTTTAGGGTTTTGGACAAATAAGATCTTTTGATCTCTTTATAATAGAGGTGAATCTCAATGTAATAACACACTTAATTATTCATAATATCAACAAATGTTATTGTGTAATTATTTCTCATCTTCTTTGTAGTGTAACCCTATCTAGGGTTTCTAGTTTTTGTAACATGGTATAATAGCAATACGAAACTTGTCATATGATTTGATGGGAACTTGTTAGTTCTATTACTAGTCAATAGGCAAGTTGATAGAAGAAAGGGAGTGTCACGTTGTCCTTGAGAGATTCTTAGCTACAAAGGAGTGAGTTGTCATACCTGTTAGTTGGGAAAAAGTCACCACTATGGCCACCATATCCAATAGAGAGTTATAATTGTAAGAAAATAGGAGCCATTGTGAAGAGATTAATGAATTTTTCCTTTCCTTGCCTCCCTCGCCTAGTCATCATTCAAGCTAGGTCATCATTGCCTTATCCACCATTGGAAGGAGCCACATTATTATTTCCCATTTTTTTAGTAGAAAAGAGAAAATATGTTACTTTTGATTCATGGATGGGTCATTGTCATTGTTCTTTGCATATGATCTAGCCATTGATTGAATTTCCACGAATCATGTAGCCACCATTTCCGATGTAAGAGAATCACCACATTATTCATCGTGAAGGACCCAACTCTCACATGTCAAGGGAAAGGGTTTTTTTGTAGTCATTGTGATTATTTGTATGGTTTATTCTTGTGAGTATTTGAAAGGAGCTTTAATCAAAATGAATCTTGATGAAAGGGGCTTATTAAAGGCCTACTTTTTATGGTTTAAATCCTAGCCATTCTAAACATGCATTTGGAGGTAGACCATAATGATTTTGTTAAGGTATTCTTCTTTTGATTCCATTTTAATGGTTGATCATGATAAGGATGAACTACACATGGCATTGAGAATGAACTTGTAGCATTTTTTTCACAATATTTGGTCTTTTAAAGGTGGGAGCGAAGGTTCTTTCTTAAGTATCTTTGTTATCTTTTGGGTGGATTATGGTATTGATAAACTTTGAAGCCAAAGACCCATTTTATTTTGCAAGTATTGGCATCACAAGGTATACATGTTGCACAAGTTTTTGGAATGCAAAACTTCACCATTGCACCTTTCAAACTATAGTTGCTTCAACCAACAACCTTCATCAATGCCACTCTTCCTTATGCTACCGCCTTACGACATTCCCTTTGCAACATGAGGTGCAATTGCTAGTTTAATTCATTTAAATGTTACTTTAGGATATATTGAATGGATTCATGTAATGTTGATCAACATCAACATCATCATCATCATTATCATTATCATTATAAACATAATAAATAAAATAATATTGTATTTTATTTTATTTTCAAAAAAAATAATTTATTTGTTAATTTAATTTTATAAATTAAATCCACAAACTATGATAATAATATTAATAATAATAATTAGATGTAGTCTAACTTAGAGATGAAATGACATTTTTTTTTTCTAGTTAATTTTAACCAAAATTGGAGATTTTTAAAAACTTGAGTTTATGTTGTTTAATCTGTAGAATATGCCTCATAAATTTTTTAGGGCGTTGAATCCATTTATGCATTCAAAAATGCATTTCAAATAACAAAAAATCACATTCTTTTTTGAAAATATTTTATCAATTCTAATTAAAAACACTATTTCAACTATAAATCAAACTAAACCTAATTATTATTATTATTAAAATACACACTATATTTAATATTTTAAATAATTCATTACATCATATTTTATATTATATTCCCATATCATATAAAATTTGATTAGAATCGTGATTCGTAAAAGTTTAATATTTTTAAATATATGGATTTATCATTTTTAGATATGAAATAAATTTTTTATTTTTGTTAATACTAAATATTTTATGATAGATTAAATGGATTCGTGTAATATTAATTATTATTATCATTATAATAAATAAAAATAATTTAATTTAATTTTAAAAAATTATATTATATTTTTAATTTAATTTTATAAATGGGAAGTTTATGTACCTGAACTTTAAGATTATGAGCCATGAAAAGAATTGGTTGCTTGTTAGCGACAAATGATGTAGAGGAATTTAATTTTATAAATGGAAAGTTTATATCATTACAATCGTAATAAATAAATAGAAATAATATTAATTTAATTTTTAATTTTATAAATTGGAAATTTATATCACTGAACTTTAAGAGCATGAGCCATGCGAAGAACTTCTGGTTTGTTAGCGGCGAATCACATTTGAGGAAGTCATTGTTGGCTAGTGACAAATATAACAATCCTTACATTAAATTTATGGGTACACACTTATAAAGTAAAACAATGAACCCCTCATGCCTCTTAGATTTTTTATAATGGACCTACTTTGGAGGGTTATGATTTGGCCACATATATATGTTGGAATATCAGATAACTTAGTTATTAAGATCTTTAAAGTTTTAATAATAATAAATAAAAAACATGTGAACCACATATTTCTTGAAATAAACTAAATGCAATAATTTAATTAAAATTATAAGTATATTGCTAATATTAATATTTCTTTAAAGGGTTTTAAAAGCTATAATCCAGTATATAAAATTGTATTTAATCTTTCTAATAAAAAAATATATAAAACTTTGGTTTTCCAAAATAATATTAATTTTTTTTATGGTATTTTCGTCAATGTTAATATTTTTCAGTTTGTTTTATAATTATAATAATTATTATTATTATTAATATTTAATTTTAAAGTCACAAAGTTAGATACTAAATTGGTGTATGAGATTCATTGTTTGTGGGACAAGGGACCCACCTTGGTGTAATGATTTGACTACTAAGTTTATGAAGACATACATACTCTACTCCTATGGTTTTTAAGGTGTGATCTCTTAAGAGGAAACATATGCATGCTCTTAACCATTCGGCCCAAAAGAATATAAAAATAATAATAAATTTCTAGATTAGCATATTGATTCTTAGTTATTTAATCATCTCCAAAAAAAATTAAGAATCTATTTTTTATTATTATTAATTTTAAAAATATTATCTATAAATATATTTTTATACTATGAAATTTGGACAAAGAAAATGGAAATTGATGAAAGATGTAGAAAATTACTCTAAGGAAAAAACCTTAGTGTCATTTTCTATTATTAACTCAATCAGCTAGAAAAAATAGAATGTGCTCATCTTTGCCTCTCAATTTTTGTCAACCACTTTATCTTTATATACAAATTAAATAAATTAATGGATAAAATAGAACCAGAGATGGTGATGGATCTGAGATATAAAATAAAATATTTTTTATGCTATTAACTCAATATGATTGAATCAGGGCCATGTGCTTGTCTTTGTCTCTCTACTTTCCTTAACAACTTTATCTTGGTATACAAATTAAATAAATTAGTGGATAAAATAAAGCAAGAGATAGTGACGGATATAAGATATGTATTGTTGATTGAAGTATCACTAACTCACCTCCTATATTATCAATTCAATATTATTAATTCTAATATTAGCTACTTCAAAATTTAAATAATTGTAAAATTCATGTAATGAATGAATAAATGGTGGTGGTGACGACTCTGAACAAAAGCACAAATATAAAACATACAACTATATAAATGAAAATGAATGAATAAATGATGGCAACTATGGTGATCACTCTAAACAAAGGCACAAATATAAAACATACAACTATATAAATGAAAATGAATGAATAAATGATGGCAACGATGGTAATCACTCTAAACAAAGGCACAAATATGAAACACACAACTATATAAATAGGAACAACATATTGCATAGATCAAAATGGTTGAAATACATCTCTTACTTACATCAATAATATATCTTAATATTAAAAGACTTAGATAAAACTTTCCCATTTACTTTGGAAAAAAACTATTAACTTATATATCATAAATACTTAACTAAAAATAATTATAAATTTTAATTTAATTTCAACATAATCATATGTTTAATAATTTTACATTCAACTTTTACTTAATCTTATAAATTTTAATTTAATTTCAAGATTAATAATTTCACATTCAACTTCAAACTATTTATCAATTCCTGTCAACCTTCCTCCACTTATTTTGAAAATATATATTATTTATTTAATAATTACGCCGTAAGGTCTTTCCTTCTGAAATCCATCCCCCTTTTTGCCTACCTATCATCCTTGAACACCGTATGTTAATAATATTATATCTTTTAATTATCTTTAATTTATGACCTCTATATATATAATAGTTATCTAACTACAACGACATAACTTCTAGAAACATGGAGTCCTTCCAAATTCTTCTCCGACTTTTAGAATATTTAAAAAGCGCCCATCCATATCCTCCAAAATAAGAGTTAGTGATGTAATTTTCCGCAAATTTATTATTAAGAATCTCATTCGATGTGACATTCTAGCCTTCCTCGACACGCCAAGTTAGACTGATTGTGAAATAATCGTCTTATATAAATTTTAAAAAAATATGGTTTCCCTTATTTCGTTCATATATAATAAAAAATAATAAAAATTGTTGCTTTATATGTAATAGATTTTAAAATATATTTTAAAGTTTTTTTTTTAACCCATAGTAATTTGGCAGCTCGTGTAGAATAGGTTAAGCTACTCATACATTTTTAGTGGTTTATGGTTTGTTCTTTTCTCGGCTGTAAATTAATTTATCACCAATTGAGCTGTCATATGGAACAAATAGATTTTAAAATTTTAATTATAAAATTTATATAATATATTATAATAATAATAATAATAATAATATAATTTTAAATTCACAATCAAATTATACTCAAAATTGAATTGATGTACAAGATCCATAATAAAAAGATTCTCTTTACACAAGAAATTAAAATATATAAAGATATATATACTCAACTTCTAAATTTGAATTTATAAATGAAAACAATTTTTTTTAAACACTAAATTCCTTAAACTATTAAATTATATATTTTATAAACCTTTTAAAAAATTATAAATATATAACAATTAATATGTTTTTAACTAACCTATATATATATATAACATTGACCTACAAACACAATGTAATATTTTTTCTTAGGTGAAATTTAACATATGGTTGTATACAAAGACAATGTAATATTTTTTCTTACCGGAAATCTAACATATGGTTGTATTCTAATTGTTTTATGTTTTGGTTTTTTTGGGTTAGATTTATACAAATTTTTAATTTATAGGTGATCTCTGATGAAAAGAGCCTAGAGAAAGAGAAAGCTCATCTCCTTAATGTTTTTACTAATAATGGTTATAGTAGGCACCTCGGTTAGAAAGCTTTCCTCAAAGCCAACAAGTATTCAGTGGTTGAGAGAGACCCTAAAAAGTGAGTCTCAGGGGTTCATCTCTCTTGGCGAGTCTCAAGGGTTCATCTTTCTTACATCCAGGGGACACTGATAAGATTGGTAGAATTCTTAGGAAGCATAATGTTCCCTCCACCTTTAGACCCCTTAACACCATCCGTAGCTCCCATAGATCCGTTAAAGACCAGGTTGACCCCAAGGACATGAAAGGTGGCTATGTTATTCCATGTTCATGTGGGGACCCCATATGTTGGTGAGACAGGTCGCTCTATTAATCAAAGGATTAATGAGCACTCAGCTGACATAAAACATAGGAGAACCCGATCTTCCACCCTAGCTAAACATGCGAAGAAGACAAATCACCATGTATGCATTGAGGAGACCCATGTTATTGCCAAGGTGGCGCATTTCCATCACAGAAAATTTAGGGAAGCCATAGAAATCGAAAAAAGGCCAAGAAACCTCAATAGAGATAACGGCTCGAAAATTAGAAGTTGTTGGATCCCTGTCCTCTTCCCCTTGTCCCTTGCCCAATTTCCTTGTCTTTCCCCTCCTTGCCTTGTTTGATCATTGTCCTTTTTTCCTTCTCCTCTCTCTATTTTCCTTCACTCCCTCCATATATATATATATATATTTATTTATTTTTTAATAGGTTAAGGTTCTGTGAGTTTATTCTTACAAGAAACTAATTTGTATAATAACTAATTAACTATTTATTCGGAAAGTATATATTTACATTTTATTCCATATTATATTAATGATTTTAGGTTTTGATTTAGTTATATATATATCCTTGATTTTGGTTTTTATAGGTCTATTTCTTACAATTTCTGTCTATGATATTATTAATAAAAGAAACTATCTTCCATAATAACTTATTAACTATTTATTTATATATTTACACTAAATTCAGAATGCATATATTTACATATTATTGATGTAATGTGTTTTTGATTAGTATTCCATATTAGCTATTTTTAGGCTATTAATGAGTGATGTTTGGTGGTGTTAAAAAAAAAAAAAAAACCCTCCATGTTAATTTACTAACCTTTTATTTATTTAATTATAATAGTAACAACTATTTTACAAACTTTACTTTTATTCAAATGTTGGTAATGAATATAACAATAACATTAATAACTTTTGCTGACCAGTCAAATTTAGCCGGCCGTTTCTATGTGAAATTGCCCGGTCCAATATAGTTGTTTCCTAGTCAAATATAGCCTTTGGAAGATCTGCTCTCCCTATTTAACCTGTAGCCATGATCTGGTTCTTCAACTTGTCCTGACGATGAACCACACTCGTTCCACAAAAATATTACAATGTGATTTCCGCCGAAATATTTCTCATTAAACATCTAACCTTCCACATATATATATATATATATATATATATATATATATATATAATATTCACATACAAAAACAATATAATATTTTTTTGTTTCTTGCTTATGTGAAATTTAATATATGGTTGCATTCTAATTGTTTTATGTTTTGGTTTTTTCTAGAAAGATTTATACAATTTTTTTTAGGGGATTTTAATTTTCCATTACAATTTTTTAGGAGATTTTAATTTTTAATTATTTAAATTGCATTTATTAATGTTTCGGTTTTTTTTGCTTTGTTGTTAGGAAACAATAGAATTTTAGTGAGAATCTGCATTTTCTATTTAAATGTGTTTTTTAATGCATGAATACATTTAACTCCATGAAAAACCTTTAAAACTCTTAAATTGTATAGATTACAAGCTCAAATTAGATTTAGGGCAAAATCCAAAGTAAATGTGGACAGAAAAAATCAAAAACATCTATTAGTTACGCTATGTTCTTTTGAATATATAAATGACAAATTATGAAGACTATACAACTCAAAACTTCAATTCCAAAAAATCCTTGTAAAATTTTGAAAAGAAAAAATCAAAAAATTAGATATTATAATAATGGTTAAGCACTTTCCACAATAACATTAAAGTGCATATATACTATTAAATTTTATATTAATATAAAATGTATGTGCATATCCATATGCTCTTGTCAATAAAATCTGACGATATATGTACACCCCACCTTAACATTAAATGCCAACCTACAACTCCGATATACAAATTTTCCCAAACACTGTCTGTATGGTCAATGAAGAGCCACGTGGCATCTCCTTTTTGGAAGGGACCACAACTACACATATCGTCTACGTATATATATCCTACAAGAGAACCATCTCACCGTCTCCCGTTCTCCTGTTTTGAAGGTTAGATGTGGCGCTCCCCCAACTACTCGTCCATGTCATTCATCCCCTTTTCGTTTCAAATAAATTAGAGCCACCAGGGAGATTCTCAACTGTCAACTCTGCCTTGGAGCTTGCACTCTGTTCTCCCATGGCGATCGTGAAGACTGCACCCATCTGCCCAGGCCACCATGACTGGAACCGATTGCCCAAGGAGATCAAGTCAGACACCTTCAGATCTTCATCACAGATGGCCAAGATGGTCTGTGTCACAAATGGGACTTCCTTTCTTGGTCTCTGGATTGTCAGACAGTTGCTGCTCAGAGGATACATGGTTCGGGTCACTGTCCATAATACAGGTATCAGTAGCCTTAAATTTTTGGTCCAGCAGAGAAAATCTCACTTTCAGTACGTGGCTATAGCATAATTTTTTTGAGAAGTTACAGAGATGTGAAGGCTTTTGCCTATGAATTCCAGTAGATTCAGATCTGGGTTTTTGTAAGGTTTAGTATATGGGGTGCCTTTAAAACTCAGTGAATAGGTAGAAATATTGCTGTGTTCAGTGATTTGTTGGCTCATTAGTTTTGCTATGTGACAGGGGAATTGCAGAGGGTGGGAGAGATGGAGGAGTTTGCTTTGTACTCAGCCAACAATAAACTCACTGGTGTGGTGGCAAATGTGGTCTCTGATTCTACTGCTGCTCTTTGTGAAGCTTTTGATGGGTGTTATGGGGTGTTTCATACATCTTCCTTCATTGATCCACATGGTCTATCTGGATACACAGTGAGCTCATTGAACTTGATATTATTCAATTTTTAAATATTTTCAAGAATTTGAAGTACCTTAGTTCTCTGAATACTTGATGTGTTGATTGAACAGGAGCATATGGTGAATTTAGAAGTTAAAGGGGCAGAAAAAACAGTGGAAGCATGCTGCATGTCCTCCTCTGTGAGGAGGTGTGTGTTCACATCTTCATTGACTGCCTGTGTTTGGCAACGTTATGGATTCAGTGAGGATCGTGATTTTGTTGTGGATGAAAAATGCTGGAGTGATCAGCACCTTTGCAGGGAAAAGAAGGTAAGTTATGTCATGAAATGTATACCTTCATAATTTATCAAATTATATGTTAATAAATTTTTTAATATGATCTGGTTTTTGAATAGCTATTTGATTACTAAAGTTTATGATCTGGTTTTTGCATAGCTATTTGATTATTAAAGTTTATAGAAAAAGTTTATGAGTTGTGCATAATAAAACTTGCTTTTTGTATAGTTATTTGACTACTAAAATCTACTACTTTATATTAATAAATTTAAATTTATCAATAATATCTGGTTTTTAGATAGTTATTTGATTACTAAAGTTTATAGAAAAAGTTTATGAGTTGTGCATAATAAAACTTGCTTTCTGTCGTTTGGCTACTAAAATCTACTACTTTATATTAATAAATTTAAATTTATCAATAAGATCTGGTTTTTGCATAACTATTTGATTACTAAAATTTATAAAAAAAATTTATGGGTTGTGCATAATAGAACTTGCTTTCTGTATAGTTATTTAACTATTAAAATCTATAGAAATAAAAAAAATTATACAAAAATATTTCACAGTAAGTTCTATATAGAAACCTGCCCTATACAGAGATTTGATAGGACCTACTCTGTGCTTAGTTAAACACATATGGTTCTAAATTGATCAATAGGACTTGTATAGAAACATGCCCTCTATACAGAGATTTGATAAGACCTACTCTGTGCTTAGTTAAACACATTTATATGGTTTTATTTTTAAATTGATCAATAGGATTTGTATAAAAACTTGTTCACTATACAGAGATTTGATAGGACTTGCTTTGTGTTTGTTGATTTAACTATTAAAGTCTATAAAAATATATGATTTTGTCTAAATTGTATAAAAATGTTTAATTAATCAGCATGATTTTAAATTAATCAATAAGATTGGCTATCTAACATAGATTTGGTTACTAAAATCTACAAAGATAGAAGAGAGTTTAGGAAAATCTGCACAAATTATACAAAAAATACTTAATTATCTAACATATTAAGAAGAGTCTTTTTAGTAAATTTGTCGACCCCTCCTCTTTCGAACCAGCTAATGTGGTTCATCATCAAGTATGGTTCATCATCAAAATAATTAATTGAGATAATTAGTTTTCACCAGATTTCAATCTGATTGAATTGCAGATAATTAATTGAGATAATTAGTTTTCATGAGATTTATTGATTGAACTGCAGCTCTGGCTTGCCCTGTCAAAGACCATGTCCGAGAAAGCTGCCTGGAGAGTTGCAGAAGAAAGGGGAGGCGTGAATTTGGTGACCCTTTGTCCTGCCCTATTAACGGGGCCTGCGTTTTCTGCATCTTGCGCCTCATCCGCTGTTGCCTATCTCAAAGGTATACCAGATACTGCACATCACAACAACAAAAAGCTGTACGCCTTCAATTTTTTTGTTTTTGTTGTGGGACTTCAAGAATTGAATAAGAATCTCTGGCTTTCATGGGGATTTTGTTGCAGGTGCCAGAGAGATGTACGAGAGGAATCTGCTGGCGACAGTGGACGTAAGGAGGGCAGCAGAGGCTCACGTCTGTGTGTATGAAGAGATGGAGATTGGGGGCAGTGGAAGATATATTTGCTTTGATAAGGTCATAACCAGGCCTGAGGATGCCAGAGATTTGGAGAAGAAACTCAATATGGGATTGGGTTTTTCTGCAGATGAGAATTCTGAAGAGAACAGATCGTCTCAGTATCATATCGGATCTCATCGGATTTTCAATGCCAAGTTGAGGCGAATCCTGGATCTGTCGGCTTCTGGCCGGTCCTGCAGACGTGAGAGTGAGTGAGGAAAGTCTGAAAAGTAGGCTAAATTCTAATTGGCCATGTTCTCTGAGAAATCAATATGTTCCCATCCAGCACATGCATGGCTTGAATGAGGATGTACAGAAAATACTTTAAATAGTTGTCATGTCAGAGAGTACAGAAGTCATGATATGAGATTTTGGTTTTGTTTTACAGTGCAAATCCTTATGGAGATGTGATGCAAATCATGGGCTTTCAGAATGAAAAGAGAAATGGGATGTTTTGAGGGTATTTTAAATTAGCAGTAAACTGTCATATGTTTTGGTATTTTTTTTGGTTTAAATTTTGTAATTTTAAATATATAAATAAACTTAACATAGATATAATTTTAATTTTTTAATTTTAATAAAAAATTATTCAATTTATTTTTAAATAAATATATAATTTTTATAAATTTATTTTATTAAAAATATTTTAAATTATAAATTATATATATAATTTTAATTTTAATATAATTTTTTTAAAGTTTGATAGGGTTATGTTTTTATCATGTCGAATTTTTCATTTAGATTGGGGATATCGCAAGATTTAAACTTAAATTTCAGTTTTGGTTAAACTTCATTTTTACATTGCCAATTGAACTACCTCAAACAGACATAATTTATATACTTTTAATTTTAATATAATTTATTAAAAAATTAATCATATATTTATATAAAAAAAGATATATATGTGTTTTTCTTAATTGAAAATTTTTAAATAACCATTAGATTTAAAGAACAATAACTATTCAAAAGTGCAAAGCTTTTTTGGAAATGTATTGCAAATTATCAACCTTTATAATGGAAAAAAAAAAAAGAATGAGGTGCCTTACAATGTTTCAATTTGTATTTTTTAATGAAATTTTTAATTTATATTTTTTATTAAATTTTAATATAATTTATTAAAAAACATTTTACATTTTTTTTTTAAAGTATATATGTTATTTTAAGACTAGTTTATGATTTAGAGATTTTAACAAGACATTACAATAATAACTGCTCAAAAGTGTAAATTCTTATAGATGTGTTGTAAATTATAAAATTTTATATTGAAAAAAAATAATGAAGTGCTTTCAAAGTGTTTTAAATTTGGTGTAGTTTAATTATTATATATTTTGGTATTTTTTTTATAGAAAAAATGGAATTTTTTATTAAGATAATAAAAAGTTACATAGTATATGTATTTAAGCATTCAGTTAACTGTATGACTTTGTTCGAATTATAGAGTTGTTCTGAAATGGTAAGTTTGGGTATCTTCTACCTCTACCATCTCATTTTTGCTAATCAAGATCGCTGAAAACTTTATCCCGGGCCTCCTCAATGAGGAAAACCACCCAAATAGGATATTGATCAGCTTCCAATAACTATACTCCAAAAAGAGCATAAGCAAAAATTGATAGTTGATAAAAATAGCACCAAAAGATATATCCTAGGCCATTCTTGGCCCCCCTCATTGAGGAAAACAACCCAAACACGAATGAGTTCAGCTCACAGTTTAAACCAAGTTGATGTTGATGTTTACTAGTAACAATTTTACATAAGAAAAAATAGTGTTTACTGCTTTTAATATAGATTGTTGATAACAAGAAATAAAATAACTGACAGAAGAAAGTATCATATGCCAAAACCAAGTCTCTGTGGCAAGATTATCAAAATGGTGGTTGATCTGACACATGGATCTCATCCCGGTCTGCTTCCTCTATCCTCCAACTATCCATATCTTGTTGTAGACCCGCTTTACAAAGTTGGTATGTTGTGTTATTACGTTCCCCTCTTTTGGATGTGTATGGCTCCCGACCTCCACTGCTACTGGTTCTGGTTCTGGCCTTGACTCCTTTTGCTGCTGAATTGGCTGAATTGTTGGATGACCTTCTTCCTGCACTTCCATATTCTCCATTGAATCCTCATGTGGCTTATCTATATCCATCTGATCGTCCTTCAAGCCCTTATTCGACTTTCCTTCCTTGGTCTCCTCCTCTGTTGTTTTCCCTCCCTTTGCCTTTTTTTCCTTTTTGTGTTCGTAATCTAAAATTTGGGCATACTTGAATTCCTTGTATTGTAGATTGATTTTCTCTACCGAGCCTGTACGAGGGTTTAAGCATACCAATATTTGGGCCATCCCCTAATCTCTTGTTTGTATAAAAGACATGTCTACTTCCATGAATTTTCCTAGGTGGTTGCTGATGGCCTTGAATACTGATTCTAGCCAGAGAAACAGTGGTAGTCCAGGCATGTGTACCCATACAGGTAAATCGTCTACCCTTTCCCTCTGTGCATCAAACATGGGGTTCCATTTCTTAAAAAAGATCGGTTGCCTCCCGAAACACCAATTCCTTGCCATGACCCATTCCACTACTTCTCTCTTCCCAAACATGACCATGAACCATCTTTTCGCCAGAGTTGTGACCACAAAAGTTGTGTCTGGCACTTCTTGCAAATTTTTTTAGGTCCATTCTTGAATACAGTTTGCGGAGTATTTCTTACCTCCAGCCCTTCACACTAGGGTTAGTTCTGCAGCCTCCATGGCCTTGTCTATTTAAATATCCATTCCCAAGACCAAATTTGCTACAGTTTCACTTTTCTTAATTATTTTATGTTTTTTCCTCTTCTCCCCCGACTATCGTTGGCGAAACCCTTCCTCCATGTTCTGTGTGTTTTCTTCCACATAGGTTGTTGCTTCCGGGAGTGTTCCAGCTCGCCCCTCTTTCCTGAATATGATGAGTCCTTCGAAAATCCCTTCACCTTCTTGGTTTAACTCTTCCACTCTTGTAATCAGAACCTTGTCAACCAACTACCCTTCCCTTTCGCTTGCAATTCCTTTCCTGGCCTCTACCAACTTAGTTCCTCCTCTCTTGCCATCCTCCTTCAGACTTTCTCCAGCCGCCTTCCAGCCCTCTGACGGGCCCTCTGCCATCTCTAGCAAACCAACAATCCCCGCCCCTGTAAATGGGTTTTGTTGTAATATCCCTCCCCTTAATAATAAATAATAAATAATAAAAATAATAAATAATTCAACTTAACTTCGGGACGAAGTTCCTTAAAGTGGGAGAGTATGTAATATCCCTCCCCTTAATAATAAATAATAATAATAAATAAATCACTTAATAATAAATAAAAAAATAATAAAGATAATAAATCATAAATGTTAAATAATAAATGATATTAAAAATATATACAAGAAAATAAATAAAAATAATAAAAATAAAAATAGTAATAACCATACTAAAACTCTAAATAAGAATAAATAGAAATAAAACAAGAAAACTATCAAAAAGAAGGAAATAAAACAAGAAAGCTAAAAATCAAAAGAAAAGTAAAGAAATAAAACAAGAAAGCTAAAAATCAAAAGAAAGTTGCATGTAGACACATGGAGTGTGTGCATGTGGTTCCCTTTCCAATGTTGTTCTATTTAATAGATGGTGAGGAAGATGAGAGGCAGACTGGCATTCCATCTTTCCAAGATTCTATCTTTCATTCTCTTGGGAGAATGGTATTCTAAGACATAGCAGTCACTGGCAGTAGTACGTTGATTGAGGGCTCGGGGGTGGCCAGTTGTAGCAAATCCTTGCACAATTGAGCCTACGGTTGGGTGGAGAGTCGTCCCCAAAACCTGGTTGCGGTAAGCCTACTTCTACCACATGTAAGCACAAGTAAGCACTATTCATAGTTTGAATTTAGTTAATTAATTACATGATTGTTTGGCTAGGTAAGTGCCACTTTGATTTAAATTTAATGTTAATAAGTTAATTAGATATTTATTTTGGGCTGTTACATTTGTTGCAGAGCCTTATTACGTCCATTTTTGTGAGGGCTTCTATTTACATGGGTATGTAATAGTGTCAACCCAATTTCCTCTTTTCTGAGCCCTAACGCCACCTCCTGGCAGGTGCTTCGGCCTTCTTGGCTTTTAAACCCACAGCTCATTACAATATCCTCTAACCGGCCTGAGTAAAAATGACCAAGAGGATGAGAGGGGTCATGACTTACTTGAAAACCTTCACTATCCGCTACTCTGTAGCTCCGACAAGGACGACCTCTCTTGCAGTTGTTTCCCTTCCCAGCTTTCCAGACACGACAACCCTAGACTTTCCTCCAGGAGTCCTAGGGTTTTGCTTTGCTTCCAACCCGCTTCCGAACCTCCTTTCTTCCTCCCTGAATGTCCAGCTGGACGAATATACCTCTTTATATTTTGGTCCTTAAACACCAGACCCCAGAGCGACAATATGTCCCCAAGTTCGAGGTCCAGATAAACCGCATCGCTCTGTTTGACCATCTTCTGCCTCCCTGTTCCTTGTTAACTGCTTAGTGAGGAAAACGACCCTCTCTAGTCCAACTTCAGGTGTGTGATGTGGATAGAGGATGACAACGCATCTCTTAGTAACCCTGAACTTCGTTCCACCGATTGTCATTCTCTGCCTTAGTTCATGGGTTTATGGTGATTCCTACACTCAATATCGTTCATGTTTATCGTCTTCCACCTGTCTGACTTTGTCCTCCTGTGCCTGACAACCTCGAGCCTGCCAACGCCATCTGGTCACTTCCCATACCACCTCCTTGTTAACGTCTCGACCCTGCAGACCTCCCACCTACCGTCAGATCCCACAGTTTCCTCTTCTCCCCCGCCTGTCGCTGGTGAAACCCTTCCTCTCTATTCTGTGTGTTTTCTTCCACAATGGCTATTGCTTTTGGGAGCGTTCCATCTCGCCCCTCTTTCCTAAATATGATGAGTCCTTCGAAAATCCCTTCACCTTCTTGGTTTAACTCTTCCACTCCTGTAATCAGAACCTTGTCAACCAACTTCCCTTCCCTTTCGCTTGCAATTCCTTTCCTGGCCTCCACCAACTTAGTTCCTCCTCTCTTCCCATCCTCCTTCAGACTTTCTCCAGCCGCCTTCCAGCCCTCTGACGGGCCCTCTGCTATCTCTAGCAAGCCAGAAATCCTCGCCCTTGTGACAGTGGACGTAAGGAGGGAAGCAGAGGCTCATGTTTGTGTGTATGAAGAGATGGAGATTGGGGGCAGTGGAAGATATATTTTCTTTGATAAGGTCATAACCAGGCCTGAGGATGCCAGAGATTTGGAGAAGAAACTCAATATGGGATTGGGTTTTTCTGTAGATGAGAATTCTGAAGAGAACATATTGTCTCAGTATCATATCGGATCCCATCGGATTTTCAATGCCAAGTTGAGGCGAATCCTGGATCTGTCGGCTTCTAGCCGGTCTTGCAAATGTGAGAGTGAGTGAGGAAAGTCTAAAAGGTAGGCTAAAATCTAATTGGGCATGTTCTCTGAGAAATCAATATGTTCCCATCCAGCACATGCATGGCTTGAATGAGGATGTATAGAAAATACTTTAAATAGTTCTCATGCCAGAGAGTACAGAAGTCATGATATGAGATTTTGGTTTTGTTTTACAATGCAAATCCTTACGGAGAATGCAAATCATGGACTTTCAGAACGAAAAGAGAAATGGGGTGTTTTGAGGGTGAATTAAATTAGAGTAAAATGTTATATGTTTTGGTATTGTTTTGTCTAAATTTGGTGATATAATTTGTAGTTTTAAATATATAAATAAATTTAACATATATATAACTTTAATTTCGTAATTTTAATAACTTTTTTATTTAATTTATGTTTAAATAAATATATAATTTTTATAAATTTATTTTATTAAAAATATTTTAAATTTTAAATTATATATATATTTTTAATTTTAATATATATATATATATATAGAAATTGATAAGATTACATTTTTATCATGTCTAATTTCTTACTTAGATTGGAGATATTACAAGATTTAAACTTAAATTTCAGTTTTGACTAAACTTCATTTCTACATTACTAATTTAGCTACTTTAAACCAACATAATTTATATAATTTTAATTTTAATATAATTTATTAAAAAATTAATCATATGTTTATATAAAAAATGGTATATATGTGTTTTTCTTAATTGAAATTTTTTAAATAACTATTAGATTTAAAGACATTACAACAATAACTATTCAAAAGTGCAAAGCCTTTTTGGAAATGTATTGCAAATTATGAACTTTTATAATGGGAAAAAAGGATGAGGTGCCTTAAAAGGTTTCAATTTGTATTTTTTAATGAAACTTTTAATTTATATTTCTTGATTAAATTTTAATATAATTTATTAAAAAACATTTTACATTTTTATGTTAAAAAGTATATATGTGTTTTTTAAGACTAGTTTATGATTTAGAGATTTTAACCAGACGTTGCAATAATAACTACTCAAAAGTGTAAATCCTTATAGATGTGTTGTAAATTATAAACTTCTATATTAAAAAATAATAATAAAGTGTTTTCAAAGTGTTTTAAAATTGGTGTAGTTTAATTATTATATATTTTGGTTGTTTTTTTTTTTTTTTTGGGAGAAAAATGGAACTTTTTATTAAGATAATAAAAAGTTACATAGTATATGTATTTAAGCATTCAGTTAATTGTATGACTTTGTTCAAATCATAGAGTTGTTATGAAATAGTAAGTTTGGGTATCTTCTAACTCTACCATCTCATTTTGCTAATCAATATCACTGGAAATTTTATCCCGGGCCTCCTCAATGAGGAAAACCACCCAAATAGGATATTGATTAGCTTCTAATAACTATACTCCAAGAAGAGCATAAGCAAAAACTGATAACTGATAAAAATAACACCAAAAGATATGTCTCGAGCCATTCCCGGGCCTCCTCATTGAGGAAAACAACCCAAACAGGAATGAGCTCAGCTAACAGTTTAAACCAAGTCGATGTTGATGTTTACTAGTAACAGTTTTATATAAGAAAAAATAGTGTTTGCTGCTTTTAATATAGATTGTTGATAACAAGAAACAAAATAACTAACAAAAGAAAGTATCATATGCCGAAACCAAGTATGTGTGGCAAGCATGTCAAAATGGTGGCTGATCTGACCCATGGATCTCATCCCGGTTTGCTTCCTCTCTCCTCCAACTGTCCATATCTTGTTGTAGACACGCTTTAGAAAGTTGGTATGCTTTGTTATTATGTTCCCCTCTTTTGGATGAGTATGGCTTCCGACCTCCACTGCTATCAGTTCTGGTTCCGGCCTTGACTCCTTCTGCTACTGAATTAACTGAATTGTTGGATGACCTTCTTCCTGGACTTCCATATTCTCCACTGAATCCTCTTGCGGCTTATCTATATCCATCTGATTGTCCTTCGAGCCTTATTCGACTTTCCTTCGTTGGTCTCCGCCTCTGTTGTTTTCCCTCCCTCTGTCTTCCTCTTCTTTCTATGTTCGTAATCTAAAATTTGGGCATACTTGAATTCCTTTTATTGTAGATTAATTTCCTCCGCCAAGCATGTATGAGGGTTTAAGCATACCAATATTCGGGCCATCCCCTGATCTCTTGTTTGTATAAAAGACATGTCTGCTTCCATGAATTTTCCCAGGTGGTTGTTGATGGCCTTGAATACTGATTCTACCCAGAGAAATGGTGGTAGTCCGGGCATGTGTACCCATACAGGTAACTCGTCCACCCTTTCCCTCTGTGCATCAAACATGGGGTTCCATTTCTTAAAAAAAATCGGGTGCCTCCCGAAACACCAATTCCTCGCCATGACCCATTCCACTAATTCTCTCTTCCCAAACTTGACCATGAACCATCCTTTCGCCAGTGTTGTGACCACAAAAGTTGTGTCTGGCGCTTCCTGCCAATTTTTTGAGGTCCATTCTTGAATATAGTTTGTGGAGTATTTCTTACCTCTAGCCCTTCCTACCAGGGTTAGTTCTGTAACCTCCATGGCCTCGTCTATTTGAACATCCATTCCCAAGACCAAATTTGCTACAGTTTCACTTTTCTTAATTATTTTATGTTTTTTCCTCTTCTCCCCCGCTTGTCGCTGGCGAAACCCTTCCTCCCTATTCTATGTGTTTTCTTCCACATTGGTTGTTGCTTCCAAGAGCATTCTAGCTCACCCCTCTTTCCTAAATATGATGAGTCCTTTGAAAATCCCTTCGCCTTCTTGGTTTAACTCTTCTGCTCCTGTAATCAGAACCTTGTCAACCAACTTCCCTCCCCTTCCGCTTGAAATTCCTTTCCTGACCTCTACCAACTTAGTTCCTCCTCTCTTCCCGTCCTCCTTTAGACTTTCTCGAGCCGCCTTCCAACCCTCTGACGGGCCCTCTGCTATCTCTAGCAAGCTAGCAATCCCCGCCCCTGTAAATGGGTTTTGTTGCAGAGCCTTATTACGTCCATTTTTGTGAGGGCTTCTGTCTGCATGGGTATGTGACAGTCTCAACCCAATTTCCTCTTTTCTGGGCCCTAACCCCACCGCCTGGCAGGTGCTTCAGCCTTCTTGGCTTTTAAACCCACGACTCATTACAATATCCTCTAACCCGCCTGAGTAAAAATGACCGAGAGGATGAGAGGGGTCATGACTTATTTGAAAACCTTTGCTATCTGCTACTCCATGCTCCGACAGGGACGGCCTCTCTTGCAGCTGTTGCCCTTCCCAGCTTTCCAGACATGACAACCCTAGACTTTCCTCTAGGAGTCCTAGGGTTTTGCTTTGCTTCCAACCTGCTTTAGAACCTCCTTTCTTCCTCCTTGAACGTCTAGCTGGACGAATATACCTCTCTATATTTTGGTTCGTTACCTCCAGACCCCAAACCGACAGTATGTCCCCAGGTTCAGGGTCCAGATAACCACATCGCGTTGTTTGACCATCTTCTGCCTTCCTGTTCCTTGTTAACTGCTTAACGAGGAAAACGACCCTCTCTGGTCTAACTTTAGGTGCATGATGTGGATAGAGGATGACAACGCATCTCTGATTAACCCTGAACTCCGTTTCGCTGATTGCCATTCTCTGCCTTAGTTCATGGGCTTATGGTGATTCCTAAACTCAATATCGTTCATGCTTATCGCCTTCCACCTGTCCGCCTCTGTCCTCCCGTGCCTGACGACCTCGAGCCTGCCGACACCATCTGGTCGCTTCCCATACCATCTCCCTGTCAACGTCTCGGCGCTGCAGGCCTCCCGCCTACTGTTAGATCCCACAATTTCGAAACCCTAGTTCCATCGCCTCTCTAGCTCGAGATACTCTCACATTACAAATCTTCATATTTTGGTATTTTTTATTTAAATGATTTCAAACATTTAAATTTTTTTCTCACACATATAAATTATATAATTCAAATTAATAATTTCAACAAATTATTATCTAATTTATATTTAAATAAATATTTTTTATTTTATTTTATTTAAATAATTTGATAAAACATAAAAATTTAAGTTTATAAACAAATTTCTATGTGTTAAAAGATTGGCTACTATAGTTTTGGTTTTCCCATCTCCACAACTTTATTTTCTTCCTTTCAAATATATGTTATTTTTTATTAGTTTTTTATTAGGAAAGGAAATTTAGAAAAACTCAAAAATATTATAGCAATGATTCATTATAAGTTCATCATATTATTTGTAGGAGTTGAAAATGCGTGGATGATAATAGTCATTTTTATAATTATCTATTATAAATCTAATTGACAAAATCTTTCTCTTATTCTTATAAAAACAATTTAATTAGATAGAATCTTCTCTAACAAAAACCTACAAACTCTAAATAAATTTAAAAACTCAACTTAAAATTATATTTTCAATTTGTCAAGTCTTATTGGCACAACCCATTGAAGATGGGTCTCCTCAACAAGGCGACCCAGGATAAAACTTCACAAGAGGTGGTGGTGCCTTGTGCTAAGGGGAAGAAACATGCTAAAAATCCAATAATGTCACCCAGATTTATTATCATCCCCGGTGACTTTGACACCTTAAATGCCTTTGAATCAAAATTTCTCGGATCACAAATCAATCCTGAAAAATTACAAACAACTTAACAAATAATATATATAATCCAACCTACTAACCAACCTTAATCGTATATCTATACGAAGAGGACTAAATTATGCAACCAGCAGGTAATTGAGGCATGATTTCCTGAAGTTGGCCAGTTTGCTGACATGATGGACTTTGCAGCGTAATAACATTATAAAATATTAATGCTAATCATTTATTTGTATGTTAGTTATAAATTGACACAAGATCTACTCCAGAAGAATCCCTTAATTTTAGGGAATCAATTTCTCGTGGGCCAGTAATTTAGGCTCATGACATTGGACACGAGAACTTCGCCAAATCGATTCAAAGTATATTTGTTTGACCTTCTAAATTAGACAAATGCTAAGATTTAGGAAATAATGGTTATACTCATCAAAATTGTTGTTTTTTTCTCTTGAACAATGAAATTATAATGTGCCTTTGAGTTTTAAATTTATTAAGAAATATTAAAATTATATTGTTGATTAATATATTATAAAGTTTGTTGATTTTATATTTATATGTAGATTATATAAGTTTTGGTTAGATTTTTAAAGAAATATTTTTATATTTTATATAAGGAATATATATGTTTTGATTATTGAAAAAAAGAATTAAAAAAAGAATAGAAAACAATATATAAATACATTTATTGTGAATTGAATCTATTAAATTTAAATAGATATGTTTAAAGTTATATTTAATTAATTTATTAATCTATATAAAATAAAGATAAATTAAATGGAATAAGTTATTATTGGTAAACTAATTATTTTCTCTTCTGAATTTTCCACTAAATTTAATAAGCTTTTTATTTAAATATATACTTTTACTTAATTGAGAGGAACTTTACATTTAAGAATTTTGGAAGGAACTTTACATTTAAGAACTTTGGAATGATTGAAATTTTAAGAAAATCAATAAATCAAAGTAAATTTTTATCTTTTTTTTTCTTTCTTTCTTTCTTTCCGTTTATGAAAATGGAAGGATGAGATTTGATTAAAGATGGGACAACATGATTAACATGCTTAAGAGACAAGATAAAGTGACAAGCTTACACAAGGTGCATATAGTATGAGAAAGATTGCCACAGCATTCATGGAAACCCACAAGACTAGAATTAGTGATTGATGGGAAAAAACCTCCATATTTTACCAAATAATTGTAAGTTGGTTAAGATAGACATTCACTTAATCTTAAAAAAAGAAATTAAAAAAAAATTTAAATTTATCTATTTTCAAATCATTTCCAAAATAAATATCCACATTTAAATAATAATAAATCCTAAATCATGTTTTTAATAATTATTAAAATCTCATAATTTTTAGATAAACTATGAATATAAATCTGATGTTTTTTATTTAAGAATACCAAAATAGGTAAAATTTGATTTTTATGCTATATTAATAGTAATCTATGAAAGGTTGACTCTGAAATTAATATTTTCTTAACAATAATAACGTTGTTATAT
Source organism: Pinus tabuliformis (assembly GCA_031772625.1). NCBI lineage: Eukaryota > Viridiplantae > Streptophyta > Pinopsida > Pinales > Pinaceae > Pinus > Pinus tabuliformis. The sequence goes on from CM062811.1 coordinate 460,471,226, forward strand.
TAATTTCGCCACATATAAATAGAACCAAATAATTATTACTCATTAATTTAACACCTCCATGTATTAATGGTCCCAACATCTCCATTCAAAGTAACGAGAATATGACAAAGTGACACTAACATTTTTTCATTTAGCTTTGATCAATTACTTTCCATTTGAAACTTTTCTTATTTATCTTTGTGATTTATATCTTGACCAGTTTATCAATATAATAAAAGGAGATGGTGGGCAATGAGAAGGAAGTTTAAGGAAAATGGTTTTTAAGAGTGAAAAAATATTTTTGGAAAATATTTTTTTATAATTTTAATTATAAAAATAAAAATGTATTTTTGGATTTTAATTAATATATATATATATATATATATATAATTTAATATATAAAAAAATATATAATATTTATATTTATAAATAATTTAATATAATATTTATTTAAAAAATAATAAATAAAAATTGATTTTTCTTTTATAATATTTTTGTTTATATAAAAAAATTAAAATTAAATCAATAACATAAAAAAAAATTACAATTATTTTAGTGGTCAAATTTATAAATATCAAAATATTTTGATTTTTCCTTAATAAATTTAAAATCTATATAAATCTACATTAAATTAAATTTTATTTTATTTACGTTACTAATAATCATTATTTATATCACTTTAATAGTTAAATAAAATTATTGAACTTAAAATGTTATGCACAAATAAAATTATAGAAAACTCAAGATTCACATTCCAACCCAAACATCTTGGAAAAAGTAATGAAAACCATTCAATTCAAAATATCATTATTAATATTATCCAATTTATATCTTGGAAAAGTAATGAAAACTATTCAATTCAAAATATTTTATTATTATTATCCAATTTTAAGGTCACAGACAGACACCAAATTGGTGTATGAGACTTTCTTGTTTGTGGGACAAGGGACCCACCTCCACACCAAATTGGTTTATGAGACCCCCTTGTTTGTGGGACAAGAGACCCACCTCCACACCAAATTGGTGTATGAGACCCCCTTGTTTGTGGGACAAGGAACCCACCTCCGCGCAACGATTTGACTGCTAAGTCTACAAAGACATACATACTCTACCCCCCTCTAGTTTGAACTTGTGACCTCTTAGGAAGAAACACATGCTCTTAACCATTAGGTCCACTCAAGCTATGTCTATTTCATTAAAATGGGTAGTGGAAGAGCACACATGTAAAGTTGGAATGGGTTGTAGCAATATCTCTAGTATGTTTCAGTTTTGGCATGATGGAAGAGCAGACATGTGGAATTTGGGTTATAACATTTTTAGTTTTGGCATAATGGGGGATTTTAAACAAAGGTATTTTGGTATATGATTCTTTTGACATGAGGGCTAATAAGGTATAGAGATGAAAAGGCCAAGTTGATGTGGAAATAATTATTAAAGAAAATTTTAATTAGTTAAAAAATAATTAATAATAAATTAATTTTAAGTTGATTATTAAGTATTTATAAAATTTATGGAATTGTATATAAAATGTTTCTTAAAATTATATTTTAATTATAAAATATGTAAATTTTTATTTCATTTTAATGTAGAAAGATGAATGAGATATAAATAAAGTGGAAATTATTATAATTTTTAATGAAGTGAAGTTTAAAAGAAACTTAATAGAAAGAGATTGTTATTTAGCTAGATTAAAGGTAAGCTTTGATATATAGAGGTTGGAAAAGGTCCAAATGCATCACATCAACATTTAGGGAATTGATTCTTTACACAAATTAATAAGTGTATGTTTTCATTTTTGTAATTGAGTATTTTTTTTAATAAAAAATAATTTAAAAGGTTAAATTTCATTCATGCGTTAATTTTTATGTTTTTTTTTTTTTTAGAAAAAAGAGATTTACCAAATTCTTATTTTTTCTAAAAATGTTTTACTAGAACTTTGTAAGATAAAAATATTTTACTTTAAAAATAGCCAAAATTTTATAAAAACTAGATAAAATATTTCAAAATTTGAATATATTTTAAAAAATATTGCCAAACATTTTAAAGTTTGCATATTAAAGACCAACAAGATTCACCAAAGTTTCCATACATTAAGATAAATGTTCTTCCTTAAAATTTTAGCTCAAATATACCAAGATATTATTAAATACTATGTAACAATATACTATTTTATACTTATTGAATTAATTTATAATTAAAAAATTAGGATAACTTTTGTTAGGTGAACTTGGTGAAAGTGTCAAAGTTGTTATGTCCACAATGGTGGCTTTAGGCACATGGTTTGGTGATGCATGGTATTAGATCCCATGGATTACATGTGATGAAGCCTTTAAAAGGTTTGTGGATTCTCCATTGTAATGTGTCTAAGTTTAGTTGAGGTCTCACTTGGCCAAACTAGGATGATGGTGAGCTTTGCAATTTTTAAGCCACAATATAATAATAGATCTATTATTGGCTAGCTTTTACCCAATTGTGGTTTTCTAGGGTAAGTCACGGTGTGCATGGTTTATGTGTATTGTTGCTATGCATTATTTTTGTCATTAGTTCTCTCATATTATTGTTATATCGCATAGGTTTACACCAAGACTTTACAAGTTGTGCACACATATTTCTCTCATATTATTTTTATATCTAACAAGTTGTATCCAAGGGAAAAAAAAAAACTTTGGAGATGAAAATTTTTAATTACATGTATATGGACATAGACTATAAGACTTGGTTAGGCATGTGTACACAACTAGTAAAGTCTTGGAGTAAACTTATGTGATAGGAGAGGAAAACGGGGGAAATGTTAAGGTAAACTTGACTTGGTGAAAGAGTCAAAGTTGTTAGGTCCAAGGCACATGATTTTGGTGGCCCCTCGTATTAGATCCCATGGATTACATGTAATGAATCCTTCAAAAGGCTTGGGGATTCTCAATTATAATGTGCCTGAGTTGAGCGAACGACTCACCTGGTTAGACGAGATGTTAGTCTTTGTTACTTTTAAGTCAAGCCATTGTTATAGAATCATTCAGTACTCCTACAGACTTGATGCTCTTTTATGGCCCTTGGCAGTCCCTTTTCCCATTGCACCTATTAGAGAGCTTTTCTTCATGGATTAGGTTGGACAGATCCAAAGGAAGGCTTCATTGTTTCCTTTGGCCTAGCTCAGGTTGTATTTATCCTGTAATTACTACTGTTAATCAATAAATAAGCTCATGTCTTGTTCCCAATATATGTTGTCATCTTATGAATGATAGTCTGAATGTTTATATATGATGATCTAACATATTCTTATGTATGCTTGTTGAATTTTCTATAATGTATATTCCTTTGCGATTGATTTGCAGGTTTGCACATCTTGGAGGAAGTAGAGGGTTTGGACCCTATGGGAACATCTTCAAACATAGGACCCTCAGGTATGTCTCCAAATCCACATCTTCAAACATAGGACCCTCGAGTATGTCTCCAAATCCAACTTTGATAATTCAAATGTTTGGCATGCTTGATTAAGTATTCTTTATTGATTATTTTATCTTTCTCTATTGAGGCTTTCAACTCTTGCCTTAGGGAACTTTTTCTACCGAAAGAATTGGCGACTCTACTACAGAATACAATCAAGAATTTCCTAGAAGGGTTTTTTTTCTTTGATCTGGGTTTAGTTTGATTTTTTTAGTTTTTTTCCAGCCTTATTCAGTCTTAAGTGATTTGGTCATTCGGCCTTATCATTCAAATTTGGTCTTTCCTTTCATTTTTTCCTTAATTTTCTATTTATATGCACTTTTTCTTATAGAAAATCGCGTATATACGTAGTTTCTTCCAAAGAAACTTGCGTATACGCATGTTTCTTCACATAAAGTCACGTATATACGCTGAACTATATCTAAACAATTGCGTACATATTTGAAAAATGAAAAAATTTCATTTCTGGCTTTTTCTGGGGTCTTGACCAAGTTTGTTTATTCTTTCTTGATGCTTGTGAAGTTTGTAATTACCCTGATGATAGTTGTTGTTGCTGTCTTTCATCTTGTTGGAGAAATTCCTATGTCAACCTAGGGTTTGCAGTTTTTGAAGCTTTTTGTGTTTGAGGTTGGGTTCCAGATCTTCTTTGTGAGGTATCTAGTTGTTTTGTGGCTCTGGAACAAATCTTGTTGCTCTTAAACTTGTTGATAACCCAGTCTTTGATTTGCTTCTTTTGTGACCTAAAAGTTGGCTTTTTTTTGCTTTATTTTTCTTGTTTTTGAAAGGGGTTTGTGATTCTTGGATGAATGAGAGATTTCAATTCTCTGGAGTCTTTCTGATTTTTAGAGTGTTTTATATCTTTCTGGCCAAAATTTTGAAGTGATTAAGTCTCTCATTTGCATTAGTCTTATAATCTTTGTGATTTTTTGTGACTAGGTGGATTTGAGTCTTTATCATGCCTTTGGTCTTAATATTTTTTATTGTCTTCCCTTTCTGAACTTTTTAGTTCTTTAAATATTTAAAAGAAAAAGAAAAAATATTCTTTGATTGTTTATTTTCTTTCGTTTTTTGGTTTTGTAGTCTTTCTGGTTTTTGTCAAATGTGTAAATTCTTGTTATAAGGTTAGAAGTCTTTTTGCTTTGAAGGGTGATCTTTCTTTTGGGATTTTCTTTTCTTTGCTTGTTGAATTGGCCTTTACCTTTTTGATCACATTTGTTTACCTTTAAGTATTTCTTTGAATCCTTCATTGACATTCTAGTGTGCATTAGGTTAGATGCATTTTAGACATCATTTAGTCCTTTTTGTTAGGTTTTGAATGTGTGAGTGCTAAATTGAAAAAGAAAAAGAGTTTCTTTTGCTTTCTTAGGTTTCTCGTAGAACCCTTGTAGAAATATGTTTCATTGAAGAAAAATAAGTGTTGCATTCTCACGTAGCCGGGGTTTTCTATTGATTAATTTTATGTCAGAACATCATCAGTTGCACTCACGTTTCCCTTATCTTAAATAATAACCAACTAAAATGAGTGCTTAAAATTAAAATGAGCTAGAATTTTTCCCTTTTTCATAGAAACTTCAACTAATTTAGGGTATTTAGGGCCTTGTAATAGGTGTGTGGAGAGTAAACTCTCAAAGACCACTTAGCTTGAAAGTATAGAAGTTTATTAATGAGTGGAAATCCAGTGTCGTTAAGCTGTCCGGGAAAGCTCCTCTAACACGAGAGTCAAGAACGAGGATGTGTGAAGATAAGGAAAGATAGATACCCCCTCTTCTACTTGTTGGTTTGCGCACCCACGATTGTTTCACCTGGCTTCTAATCACGAGATGGTGACCTTAGTTTCCTTCCCTAAGGACCACACAGGTGACTGTAGAGGGGGGGGGATGCCCATGGTACCTAAGAAAAAAACTGTCTCACTTTCATAGTACTTAAGGAGGGTGCCCTTACGAAGCTTGGGTACTTGCACTCACAAAGGCTATGTTTTGGAGGTTAGCGTAGCTGATTATGATGGCTTCGTTGGTAGGATTTGGAACTCATCATCCCAAACTACCTTTAGGAGGTCCTTTTCTTCACTTTCTTGTATTTTGGTGTCCAGACATAATCACCCAGAGTGGAAATACTTGGAAATTATTTCCTCCGTTTTATCTTTAGGACTTTTTTAGAGAGTGCTCTGCGCTCCTAGCTTTCCTTAGGTGATTTGAGTCTTTAATTTTTGTTTATATATAAAGGTCGATGATCGACCAGTTCATCAGTTTAGAAGGCTTCATGGGCTTTCACTTGCAAGTGTCGAGCCTTCACTAAGAAGGCATATGAATAATTATACTTGTTCTTTTGAACTAGTACAAGCTAATGCAACGAAGAAAATTCCTTCATCGAGGGATGTTATTTCACATGGTGAACCTAGTCTAGTCCATAATCTAGGCAGAAACGCTCTGGTTCTCACTAGAGTACTCTTCCAATTGGAAGACGAAGTAGAAATTGAAGACGTTTTTTATTCCCTTATAACTCCTACGAAAACTCTTCCTTGTCACCTTCCTTACATTTTATCATACGTGGGTACTAAAACTCATAGGACGACTAGCCCTGTTCATTATCCTTCTTTCTTCTTAATGGCTAATGTTAGTGGCACAAGTATGGTTGCCGATACAGCTAGTGTACATACTCCTCCTTCAACTATAGGAGGAGGTACTATTGCTATCTCTACTATTACACCTAGTACAATATCTGTTGGCTCTACCTCCATCCCGGGTTCAAGTGGGGGCAACCAACCTTTTGCTCCTTTCACTTGTGTTTATCCTTTTGGAATGCCATCCAGTGGGATTCCCTCAGTCTCATCAACCTTACCTGTTGTTGCTTCTGTATCTATGACTTTTATGGCTAGTGGTTCAACATATTTACGAGTTTTACATTTGGAAGTGGGCATGTTCCTCCTTCTAATCCATCGTTGAATGTACGATCAATGCCTTTCTCTATTTATGATAAAAACATTAATCCTTTTCAAAGGAGCGAGGGCTAGGTATACCCTTGTATTAGTGGTTTTGGGTATGGGAATATCTCTCATTTATTTTGTCACTAGGGGAGTATTCCCTTCCCTACTGCTAGTACTTCATAGGTTTTTCCTCCTTTGGATAGTGCTTGTAGCCCTTACCAAGGGCTCTCTCCTTCATATAATGTTTCGCCGGGAGAAAATTTTCCTATGACTAGTAATATTGTAGTAGGTGGTGGATACCCTCTGTATACCCCTGGGCTAAAATGTTTTCCTTATAGTTTAGTTACTTCAACAAGTAATACTTGAAAACTTGGCACCTCTCAAAATCTAGTATACTCTTTTTCAAATGTTGGGAATTAAACTCTTGAAGCATGGAATTCTGCAGTGTCTCCGCGCTTATTGTTCTTGGAAACTCTTAATTTTCCTAATATTTCAAAATTGACTAATGATCTAATATGTTACAACCTGACTTGGCCTCCTGTCTCTACCAAACTTCTGTCTGATATACCAAAATTTGAAGGCAAGTTTGGTGAGGATCCTGCTGACCACGTAACCACTTTCCACTTATGGTGCTCATCAAACTCCTTAATTGATGACTCAATTAGGTTAAGATTTTTTCAACGCACTTGAACTGGAAATGTAGAGAAATGGTATATAGAAATAAAGGGTGGGTCGTTTTATATGTTTGGTGAGTTCGCTACAAAGTTTCTCAACCATTTTCAGTTGCATGTCCATTATGATGCCGAAACTGAACTTCTCACCAATTTGGAGCAAGACAAGGCCACCCATATTTCTGACCACATTTGATCCAGGTGTATATTGGTGGCCACCTGCCAAGTCCACCTGGACCCCCACCATTGTTTCTCTCAGCATTTTCAGTTTCCTTAATTGTAGCACAACTTACTATTTTTAGCAGTTTTTCGGGTCCTGAACTTCCAGAGTCATTTTGAGGCCCTAAATGACGTTTTTTGGGAAATATGGGGGTAACATGGGTCCATGGACTAATGTTTCCCTTCCCAAAGTGGTAGTGCTTGAATAGATCTTTCTAACGAGCTATTGTACGCATCAAACGGAGATCGTATGCCAAAGTTATGACCCCAGGAAATTGATGTACCAATTTACCCAAACGGGGCCCACAGTTTGGCGTTTCATCTTCTAGGGTTAGGTTTTGGAATGTTAAGGGTTTTCTATTGTTTCTCAACAGTAAATAGGCCTTCGAGCCTCATTGTAACACATTTTAGAGGCATGTAGCCACCACATATCTCTTCTCAGAGATAAGCTACCATCGCCCTAGCTGGTTTATTTCCATTACTGTTTGTAAGCATATTTCAGTATTTTACATTAATGAAATGAAGTATTATTTGTTGGAAATAATACTGAGAGGGGGGGTGAATCAGTATTATCTAGCAATTTAACAAATCTTCCTTATTTGATCTTTTGAATTATTCTTGCATATCAGTACCATAAAATAATGAGCATGAACAAAGAAAATAGACAGTCACACCAAAGAACACAAGATGTAAGGTGGAAACCCAATGTGGGAGAAAACCACCTGCTGCAATATGTCTCTATCTTCTTTCAATTTAGAAATTCTTTTACAATGATTTTGTACTGGTGCAGTCCTTTACCAGTACGCAGGCTGCAACTTGCAGAGAGCTACAACTCTCTCTCGTTCTCCAGTCTCTCCTGGAAGGGAGCTACAACCCCCTACTTCTTTTCATGAAGAATCAAATGATCAACAAGTATACAACAGTTACAGTCCACTACAGTTATCAGATCAGTAATCACAGAACTAACCCAGAACACCTTATGAACAGAAAAATACAGTCAACAGATCATCTTAAGACAGGGACGCAATTTTTCTTTCTGTGGCCTGCGACTGGACGCAGTTTTACCTTCTGCTGCTCTGCGTACCGACGCACTGTTCCTTTAAACTGCTCTGCGTACCGGCGCACCCAACAATACTATCGCGCCGCGTCTTTTGCTTCAGAGACGCACCCAATAATACTATCGCGCCGCGTCTTTCGCTTCAGAGACGCACCTGAGCCCTTGCTGTACTGCGTCTCGGCGCACTTGCACTTCACTGAACCTGCGTCCCTTCAGATATAAAAGATATGAAGACTTCAGAACTAGCCCAAACAGTCAGATCTGCAGATCTGATCATGTGCCATAGAGATCATAGTCCATTAGAAGATTCGCCCTCATAGATCTGGACTAGATCACACCAAAAGATATTCAACCAAAGATGATGATGAATCCAAATGAACTTCTTTGCTTTATATAGGCAATCTCCTCCCCAAAACATGGAACAATACCACGAGCCGACACCATAGAAACACAAAACCGTCGGCTAGATACCACACAAGAAACCCCCTCGTGCTTTTCTCTGTCTTGAAATGTGTGCACTGGGTGGACGCACCCCCTGAACGGCTGGCCTGTGTCCCTGGACGCGGGTTCTGCATGGTATACCTGCGGGGACGCACTTTCTGAACAGATTTCTTGCGTCCTTCTTAAAAATAGAGAGCTGATCATCAAGAATAGTGATCTACCACCTGAATGGGTTGCCATCAAGGACAACACCTGAATCATAATGCCAACAATCTCCCCCTTTGGACTTGATGGCAACTTCATGATCTTCAGCTTCATTCTCCCCCTTTGACATCAAGGGCAAAGGGTATGCTCCCCCTACGCTCATGCTCCTCCAGATCTGTAAATAACCAGAAATCCACCATGAAAGAGATAGAGACATATTGCAGCTATTTCGAAGATCTCCTTCTTCATAATGCCAACAATGCATTATGTGCTCCCCCTGAGCCTGTACCACCAATAAGAAGAGGTTCAACAAGATGATGCATCAACAACCCCCAGTTTTTGCCTGAGGTATTCAAAAGTGTCCCTGGGCAACGGTTTGGTGAAAATATCAGCAACTTGTTCCTTAGAAGGAACATACTCCAACTTGACCTTATGTTCAAGTACTTGTTCCCGGAGAAAATGGTACTTGATTGGTATGTGCTTGGTTTTTGAATGCATAATCGGATTCTTTGAGATGCTGATTGCACTTGTGTTGTCACATAAGATAGGGATTGGAGGTGTACAAGTGATTTGATAATCCTGCAAGGTCTGCATCATCCAAAGGAGTTGGGTGCAACAAGATGCAGCAGCAACATATTCCGCTTCAGCTGTAGACAAGGCAATTGAACTCTGTTTCTTGCTGAACCAAGATACCAGTCTGGAACCCATAAAGAACGCACCACCACTTGTGCTTTTCCTGTCATCCACGCTTCCGGCCCAATCTGCATCTGTATAAGCATGAAGAGTGAGATCTGTACCTCTAGGATACCATAAGCCATAATTTTGAGTCCCTTGAAGATATTTGAAAATTCTCTTCACTGCCTGAAGATGAGTCTCCTTCGGATTTGCCTGAAATCTTCCAACTATTCCAACTGCATGCATGATGTCTGGTCGGGTACCTGTCAAATATAGTAAACTTCCAATCATAGATCTGTAGGTTGGTTGATGTACTGCTGCAGATTCATCATTTGCACTGAGACTACATCCTGTGACCATGGGTGTACATACTGGTTTTGCATCTTCCATGCCATATTTCTTCAAAATCTGCTTGAGATACTTGGTTTGAGATAAAAGGATTCCTCCTTCCTTTTGTTGGATTTGCAAACCAAGGAAGTATGTCAGTTCTCCTAGTAAGGACATTTCAAATTCTTTCTGCATGACCGAGGCAAAGCTTTGACTCATAGCTTCTTCATTGCTGCCAAAAATAATGTCATCTACATACACAACAAGTATTAGCAATTTGTCATTTTCAACTTTTATATACAGATTGCTATCTGCTGAACCTTTTGAAAAACCTTGTTGATGAAGATATTTGTCCAACCGGTAGTACCAAGCCCTTGGGGCTTGTTTGAGACCATAGAGAGCCTTTTTCAATCGGCATACAAGATTTGGATCATTTCCAAGAATGAACCCATCTGGCTGTTCAATGTACACTTCTTCTTCCAAGTCTCCATTCAGAAAGGCTGATTTTACGTCCATTTGAAATACTTTGAAGTTCTGAAAACTTGAGAGAGCAAGGAACATTCGGATGGCCTCAAGTCTTGCAACAGGAGCAAAAGTTTCTTCAAAGTCTATTCCTTCTTGCTGCGCATACCCTTTACAAACAAGTCTGGCTTTGTTTCTAATTACTTCTCCATTTTCATTCAATTTATTTTTGAAGACCCATTTAGTTCCGATAACATTCTTATCCTTTGGTCTAGGAACCAGCTCCCAAGTGTTGTTCTTTTCGATTTGCTCAAGTTCTTCATCCATTGCTTTCACCCAACATTCATCTTTGCATGCCTCTTTCACATTTTGTGGTTTAGTAGAGGAGAGTAATGCCAAATAGCTTGAAGCTTCTGCAACAGTTCTTCTAGTTTGTATACCTGCTTCTTTCTGTCCCATGATCTGAGATTCTGGATGGTTCTTCTGAACATATCTGGATGGAGTCTTTTCTTCTATTCTTGTTCGTTCTTCTGCGTCTTCATGAGGTTCTTCTTGAGATTCTTCTTGAGGTTCTTCTTCTTCATCATTCTGTTTTTGAGGGTAGCTTTCATCTTCTTCGATGTCTTCACGATGTATTTGCCTAGGAATGTATCCCTTCTCATCAACCACTACATCAATGCTGTCAACAATTCTGCCAAGTCTTTTATTGTAGCATTTGTATGCTTTGCTATGTGGAGAATAGCCAAGAAGAATGCCTTCATCTGCTCTAGGATCAAGTTTGTCGAGCTGCTCTTCAGTATTCTTGATATAGCATTTGCTCCCAAAGATTTTGAAGTGCTTTACCGAAGGAGTTTTACCACTCCAGAGCTCATGAGGAGTTTGAGTGCTGTTCACCCGGACATTTGTCTTGTTGAGAATAATAACCGCAGCATGTGCAGCTTCACCCCAGAAAGTTGCGGGAGTTCCTGATTCATCAAGCATAGCACGAGCCATTTGTTGGATTGTTCTGTTCATTCTTTCAACAACTCCATTTTGCTGAGGAGTTCTAGCCGTAGAGAATTCTCTCCTTATTCCATGTTCATCACAGAAATCGAAAAATTCATTTGAAGTAAATTCCCCACCTCTGTCGGATCTGAGGCACTTAATTTTGTGACCTGATTCATTTTCAACCAAGGCTTTGAAGGATTTGAATTTTTCGAATGCTTCATCTTTGTGCTTCATAAGTCCTAACCAAACAAACCTGGAGAAATCGTCAATAAATAATATCAAGTATTCCTCTCCTCTAGGTGTTCTTTTCCTGAATGGTCCACATACATCTGTATGTACTAGCTCAAGAGGCATGCTAGCTGATCCTTCTTTCTCTGGAAAGTTAGTCCTGGTTTGTTTTCCAAACTGACATGATCTGCATATGGTGTTGTCAGGAATTTTGATATCTGGAAGATCACGAACTTCCTGATATTTGCATGCTTTCCTTATTTGTGAGAAGCTTAGATGTCCCAATCTTCAATGCCATAACCAGTGCTCTTCATCCTTGCTTAGATAGCATTGTTGTTGTCCTTCTTCAAATATGTATAGATTATTTGGAGTTCTTTTCCCTTTGAGAACTGTTTTTCCTGTATCAAGATCACGAACAAGACATCCATTTGATCTGAATATAACCTCGGTTCTTTGATCACACATCTGGCTGACACTTAGTAGATTATGCTTCAATCCATCAACAAACAAAACATTTCCAGCCTTAACATCTTCTTTTAAAGGAGCAATACCTTTTCCTTTTATAGTTGCAGGAGTATCATTTCCAAAAGAGACTTTCTTTCCCTTTTCTAAAATAGAATAAGGCTCAAGTTTTTCTTTATCACCTGTCATATGCTTCGAACATCCACTGTCAATGTACCATAGATTTTCCTGTCCTTCTGCATAAAACGCTATCCCACATCTTTCTGTTTGAGGTTCCTTTATTCTCCATGTTTTGGTTCCTGAGGCTTGTTCCTTTTTCCGCTCTTGTTCCTTTCTTTCCTGAAACCTGCTTCTGCATTCAAAGTCTTCATGACCAAAATTATTGCAAATAGAACATTCAACTTCATTTTCAAGAGCCGAAAAGCTGTTATAGGTCTTTTTTGTAATCCCTGTCATACTTCTTTGTTTTTGAGCTTCCCTAGTCATGATTGTTTTATACGCAACACATTGAGCTGCTTTGTGACCAAAGTTATGGCAAGAAAAGCATTGTCCATTGAAGAAGCTTCTGCGGTTATTGAATCTACCAGCCAACTGATTGTAATTTCTATTTTCATCTATTCTTGAACCAAACTGGGAAGATTTTACCTGTGGCTGGTTGTGGCTTTTGTTCACCCTTAAGCTGGATTGCCCCTGATAGTTTCTGTTTGAAGTTTGTCCCTGCTTTACCTGATGATCTTCATTGTGCTTTTGCTCATTTCTTCTTGCTGCATCAAGATAACTTTTTGAAGTGGATGCTTGAGAAGTTTCTCCATTATAGCCCAGACCTGTCTTATTTAGTGGAGACCGCTGCACACTGATAATCTCATCCAAAGTTTCAGATCCTTTGACAAACTTGAGATTAATAGCTTTTGTTTTCTCAATTTCTTTTCTAAGACCAACAATTTCACCTTCTAATTTTTCAAGATGTTTTTCCTTTTCATCAATTTGAAATTGTAGAGTATCAATGATCATGTTCTTTTCTTCTATACATCTCTTGAGCCTAGTAATTTCATCATAAAGGTTATCCACATCTACAGCATCCTCATAATCATCATCTTCAAATGCCATTAACAACCTATATTTATTACCTTGTTCATCTTCATCACTGTTTGATAAGCCATCACTATCTTCATGGGTGTAATAGCTTTTCTTATTTGCACTTTGTTTCTTGTTCCATCTAGCTGGTTCCTTTCCTTTATCCTTATAAGGACATTTTGCAGCATAATGACCTACTCTCCCACAAGCAAAGCATTTGAAGGTAGCTTACCTCTGAACCTTCCAGAACCCCTTTGAAGATTTCTGACAAAATTTGATTCTTCTTCCTCTTCTTCTGGAACATGGCTTGCTTCATAGTGATCTTCTTTGCCTGATGCCTTAAAAGCAGCCTCCCTTCTGTCTGATGGACCTCCCTTTCTCATTTCATAAGCAGTTAGAATTCCATGTAGCTGAGACATAGTGAGAACACGGAGATTTTCTTTTTCTTCTATTGCAGATACTTTAGATTCAAACTTGGGGGATAATGATCTTAGAATCTTTTGAACTACTATAGACTCTTTTACTTCTTCACCCAAATTTTTCATACAATTAACAATCTCATCTACCCGAAGAAAATAATTAGCTACACTTTCATCATTATACATCTTGAGAGTCTCATATTGAATCCTGAGAGTTTGAAGTTTAGCTTGTTTTACCTGTTCATCTCCTTCATAGCTCGTGATCATTTTGTCCCATATTTCTTTTGCTGATTTGAAGTGCATTACCTTCATGAATTCTGTTTGGGATATACTTCCTAATAGAGTACTGACTACTTTTGCATTTGTTTCATACTTCTTTTTCTCAGCTGGATCTGTAGGAGTGGCTGAAGGAAAAGCATAGCCTGTTTCTACAATGTCCCAAACTTCTGTACCAAGAGATTGAAGATATGCAGTAACTCTTACCTTCCAATAATTGAAGTTTGTCCCATCAAAAACCGGTGGCCTGATTGATGCTTCTCTCTCATAGTTGCTCATGATGAACGATCTACCTTCAAGCGATCAAGCTTTTCTGAAGGACCTGCTCTGATACCAATTGTTGGAAATAATACTGAGAGGGGGGGTGAATCAGTATTATCTAGCAATTTAACAAATCTTCCTTATTTGATCTTTTGAATTATTCTTGCATATCAGTACCATAAAATAATGAGCATGAACAAAGAAAATAGACAGTCACACCAAAGAACACAAGATGTAAGGTGGAAACCCAATGTGGGAGAAAACCACCTGCTGCAATATGTCTCTATCTTCTTTCAATTTAGAAATTCTTTTACAATGATTTTGTACTGGTGCAGTCCTTTACCAGTACGCAGGCTGCAACCTGCAGAGAGCTACAACTCTCTCTCGTTCTCCAGTCTCTCCTGGAAGGGAGCTACAACCCCCTACTTCTTTTCATGAAGAATCAAATGATCAACAAGTATACAACAGTTACAGTCCACTACAGTTATCAGATCAGTAATCACAGAACTAACCCAGAACACCTTATGAACAGAAAAATACAGTCAACAGATCATCTTAAGACAGGGACGCAATTTTTCTTTCTGTGGCCTGCGACTGGACGCAGTTTTACCTTCTGCTGCTCTGCGTACCGACGCACTATTCCTTTAAACTGCTCTGCGTACCGGCGCACCCAACAATACTATCGCGCCGCGTCTTTTGCTTCAGAGACGCACCCAATAATACTATCGCGCCGCGTCTTTCGCTTCAGAGACGCACCTGAGCCCTTGCTGTACTGCGTCTCGGCGCACTTGCACTTCACTGAACCTGCGTCCCTTCAGATATAAAAGATATGAAGACTTCAGAACTAGCCCAAACAGTCAGATCTGCAGATCTGATCATGCGCCATAGAGATCATAGTCCATTAGAAGATTCGCCCTCATAGATATGGACTAGATCACACCAAAAGATATTCAACCAAAGATGATGATGAATCCAAATGAACTCCTTTGCTTTATATAGGCAAGCTCCTCCCCAAAACATGGAACAATACCACGAGCCGACACCATAGAAACACAAAACCGTCGGCTAGATACCACACAAGAAACCCCCTCGTGCTTTTCTCTGTCTTGAAATGTGTGCACTGGGTGGACGCACCCCCTGAACGGCTGGCCTGCGTCCCTGGACGCGGGTTCTGCATGGTATACCTGCGGGGACGCACTTTCTGAACAGATTTCCTGCGTCCTTCTTAAAAATAGAGAGCTGATCATCAAGAATAGTGATCTACCACCTGAATGGGTTGCCATCAAGGACAACACCTGAATCATAATGCCAACATTATTTCCACTGCATATATGTGTTTATGGTTATCTATGTAATTTGTTGTGTTCTTGTTTAAGTTCGGATCAGTGGTATTAGAGTGGTCTACTTTTTCTTTGTTTTTCTTTTCATGTCCCTAATGAGGTCGGGATATAAGGAATTAGGGCTTGAACTGGTCGAACCTTTGCAAGAATAGCTTCACAAATCCTGACGGCCTCCCATGGCGGATGAGAAGAAAGACGAGGGGGCAGGAGATCCTATCAAAATCTTGCTCGAAGAAGCCCTTGAGTGACAACGGAACACGATGATGGACAGCTTTGCCTAGATCCTTCAGCGGCTACCCAAAAGCGACGCATCGGCTTCTAGTAGCTACTCTGGAAATACCACGCCCTTTAAGGTACAAGTTAATTTTGAAATCCCCATATTTGAGGGTCAGATAGACACAGATGCCGTAGATAAATGGTTAAATCTACTAGAAGGTTATTTTTATGTTCATGAATTTTCGAGTCGGGAAAAGATTGTTTTCGCTCTTCTCAAAGCAGCCCCCCACGTTAAGGATTGGTGGGAAACCTACTGGGAGCAGAAGGATGAAAATACCGGCTCACTATTTTCAGCCACACCCACCTGGAATTCATTCCGGGATGCCATCAAGGAGTAGTACTACCCTGTTGGAAGCTATGAGGATGAATACATAAAGTGGATCACGCTGCGGCAGGGAAGGGACCAAGACGTACCGGAGTTCACCAATCTTTTCCATACCCTTCGCACAAAGTTGGGTATCAAGGATTTGGAACAACATTTGTTACTCAAATACTGCGGCTGCCTGCACAAGTACATCCAGGAAGAAATAGAATTCCTGAACATCTCCTCGCTTGGCACAACATACCGATATGCCGTCAAGGTCGAGTAAAAGTTTAAACAAAAGAAGAATGACTTTGGATTTGCGAATCCGAAGCAAGGGAAAGGTGCCCCTAAACCGCAGAAAAAAGGACAAAGCCAAGGCGGGGCAGGCCAAGACAACCCGCCAAAGCTACAAGTAAAGAACAGCGCCGCGAAGCCGAAAAAGGACACGGGAAAATGGTGTGAGTTCCATAAGAGCTCCAATCACAACACAAGTGAGTGTCGGGCCAAGCAGTCACTGGTGGCTGAGCTAAAGGTTTCAGAATTAGATGCATGTTTCGACTCTCAGTCAGAACCCGACAAGGGAAATCACAAAGGGAAGCAGATCATTGATGCGGATCCCAACGCCACTGTTGCTACCGCCAAGATCCAGAAAAATTAACCTGAAGATCCAGAGGAGGAGGAGCGTCTCTTCCACTCCCAGATGTGGATAAAGTGCTCCCCGCTACAGTTCATTGTTGATAGCGGAGCCAAAAGAACCTCATTTCGGCAGAGGTTGTGAAGTGGTTGGGCTTACCGACCATAGCACATCCACAACCGTACACCATCGGGTGGCTTCACTAAGGACGGGATCTTCGCGTGAGCCAGCAGTGTCGCCTTCCATACAACATCAAGCCCTTCACGGATGAGGTATTGTGTGACATTGCTCCCCTTGAAGTTTTTGAGGTATTATTAGGACAACCATACTTGTGGAAGTGACATGATGTTTATGAATCAAGGCCCCGTGCTGTTATTATTACATTGGGAAATAAGTTGTACAAGATACCAGAGGTAGCATCGCCTACCGCCATCTCTTTGATTACTGCAAAACAATGAAGTAAGCTCATTTCCAAAACCGGGAAATTTGTTTTCCTGATGATACGTCCTCAAGGAAAGAAGAAGACGGTGGCCATGACCTCCAGACATGGCCCCTCCGCATGACAACTACAGATGGACAAGGTCGTGGATGAGTACGAGGACATCTTCACCTCCCCCGCAGGGGTTCCACTGCACTGTCAGGTCAAGCACTCCATTGATCTGACCCCAAGTGCGCCGCTACCCAATGGACCAATTTATCGGCACTCCATTCTAGAGAATGTTGAAATCAAGAGGTAGATTCAAGAGCTATTGCAAAAAGGTCACATCCATTCGAGTTCATTGCCTTGTGGGGGCCCGATCGTGTTGGTACAGAAGAAGTATGGGACTTGGAGACTCTGTATTGACTATTGGGTGTTGAACAAGATTACTGTCCGTAATAGGTACCCGATCCTGCAGATTAATGACCTCCTGGACCAACTAAAGGGGGAAAAATATTTCAGCAAGATCGATTTGAAGTCAGGATATCACCAGGTACCAATCGAACCCTCTGATGTGTGGAAGATTTCCTTCAAAGCCAAGGAGGGCCTTTTCGAATGGTTGGTTATGCCTTTCGGATTGACGAATGCTCCTACAACCTTCATGAGGCTAATGGCTGACATCTTGCGGCCATCCACCAACTCATTTGTAGTGGTATACTTGGATGACATTTTGATCTTCATCCAGAGTTGGGAAGAGCACCTCCACCACATCTGACAGGTTCTCCAAACATTGCGGTAACACAAGCTATGTGCCAATTTGGAGAAATGCACTTTTGGCATGACCCAGGTTCAGTATCTAGGATACATTATTGATGAACAGGGGGTGCATGTGGATCTAGCCAAGATCCAAGTCATTCGGGATTGGCCATCTCCAACCACTCTAACAGAGCTCTGCAGCTTTCTAGGTCTTGCCAACTTCTACTGTAGGTTCGTGTTGGGGTTTTCTCATATCACTTGGCCCTTGAGTCAAGTCACCAAGGGAGGAGCGAAAGCAAAATTGTTTTGGTCTAAATCTCAACAGAAGGCATTCATAGAGTTGAAAGATCGCCTCTGCACGACACCAGTGCTCATGTTACCAGATTTACAACAACCATTTGAGGTCGAGATAGATGCATCTAACTATGCTATTGGGGTAGTCCTTACTCAACACGGGCATCCAATGGCATATCACAGTGAAAACCTTTCAGACACAGTCTAGAAGTATCCCACTTATGATAAAGAGATGTATTCCATTGTGCAGGCCTGCCGACAATGGAAGCATTACATTTTGGGGAAGGAAACAATCATCCACACAGATCACCGACCCCTGCAGTTCATACAGACCCAAGGGAAATTGCAGAATGATCGCCATCAGAAGTGGTCTACACACCTGCAACAGTTCCATTTGAATATCAAGTATAAGAAGGGCAACACCAATAATGTTGCAGATTGCCTCAGTCGACCACCGATCATGGCGTTAACCACCATGCTCAACTCTTGTGGGCACGAGACTTCTGATTGGCCACATCTCTACAAAAGCGACCCAGAATTTGGCCACACATACCAGACACTCTTAGAGGGTCGGCATATTCCAGATTTCACCTCTAGGATGCCCTATTATGCCACCCGGGTCACCTTTGTGTTCCTTCAAGCGAGCGTGCCAAGATGATTTGGGAAGCACACTACAGTCGGGCTGCTGGGCATTTTGGGGTTGAGAAAATGGTGGCATTACTGCAAAAGTATTTCTATTGGCCGAATCTTCGACAGGATGTCAGGAACTACATCAGATCATGTACTGCCTGTGCCATTGCCAAACCGACCATCAAGAAGCAAGGCCTCTATACCCCATTGCCTACCCTTATTCGACCTTGGGAATCCATCTCCATGGATTACATGTCAAGCCTTCCTTCCACTAAGCATGGAAATGACTGTGTTTTTGTGGTCATCGACAGGTTCTTGAAGATGGCCATTATGGCGGCTTGCAAGAAGAATATCACAGCAGAGGCCACTGCTAAACTCTTCTTTGAACGAGTGTGGGTGCACTTTGGGATCCCACAGTTTATCATCTCAGATCGGGACAGTCGGTTCCTCAGTACATTTTGGTCCAGTCTCTGGTCAATGCTGGACACCAAACTCACTAAGTCCACAGCCTTCCATCCTCAAACTGATGGCCAGACAGAGGTTGTCAATAGGATGATTGTACACATTCTGCGCATGTACAACTCAAAGAATCCACGCACATGGGACAAGAGCCTCCCCTATGTTCAGCACAACTACAAATGAGCTCTTCACAACTCGACTGGCCATAGCCCTTTTCAGGTGGGCTTGGGATTCTAGCCACTATGCCCCATTGATGTGGCCATGCCACTTGCAACTACTCACACAGATTCTGCTCATGTCCAGTCTGAAATAGACAAGGCAACCAGCTTCATTGAGCACATCCAACATATTCGCCAGCAGGTCCATGACATTCTGGAGAAATCAAATGCCAAGTACAAGCAATGACATGATCAACATCGGGTGCCACACATGTTTCAGGTGGGCGACAAAGTCTGGTTGCAGTTTGCAAAAGGAATGCCTTACAAGAGCTTATCGGAAACTGAGACCAATCTGCTATGGTCCTTACACCATTACTAAGGCTATGGGAGACAATGCATTTGAGCTCAACATTCCTCCATTCCTTGGCCTGCACCCAGTGTTCAATGTGGATCACCTTTGGCCATACTTTCCACCATTGCTAGACACATCCAACATTGCAGAATAGCTCACACCCACAGAATTAAATCTAGATGCATGGAACAAGATGCAACTGATCGGATCATGGATACACAGATCAAGAACACTCGTCAACAAAATATCCAACTGTATAGAGTTGTCAAAGCAGGCCAACTCCTTCACCAGGGCAAGTGGCTCACCAGGGACCAAGTTCAGCAAAAGTTTCCTTATGGAGGAACTCAACGCAATGGGGACCATTGCTTCCTAAGGGGGGAGGAATGATCCAGGTGGATATTGGTGGCCACCTGCCAAGTCCACCTGGACCCCCACCATTGTTTCTCTTAGCATTTTCAGTTTCCTTAATTGTAGCACAACTTACTATTTTTAGCAGTTTTTCAGGTCCTGAACTTCCGAAGCCATTTTGAGGCCCTAAACAATGTTTTTTGGGAAATTTGGGGGCAACATGTGTCCATGGATTGATGTTTCCCTTCTCAAAGTGGTAGTGCTCGGATAGATCTTTTTAACAAGCTATTGTACGCGTCAAACAGAGATCGTATGCCAAATTTACGACCCCAGGAAGTTGATGTACCAATTTACCCAAACGAGGCCACAGTTTGGCGTTTCATGTTCTAGGGTTAGGTTTTGGAATGTTAATGGATTTCCATTGTTTCTCAACAATAAATAGGCCTTCGAGCCTCATTGCAACACAGTTTAGAGGCATGTAGCCACCGCACATCTCTTCTCAGAGATAAGCTACCATCGCCCTAGCTGGTTTATTTCCATTATTGTTTGTAAGCATATTTCAGTATTTTACATTAATGAAATGAAGTATTATTTCCACTGCATATATATGTTTATGGTTATCTCTGTAATTTTTTGCGTTCATGTTTAAGTCCGGATCAACATTAAAGAGTGGCACATAAGGAAGAGATTGATCAAGGCTTATATTCTTGATGAATTTCTCCTTGAATGGTTTTTGAAATCATTATAGCTGGAGATATCTGAGGATATGTCACTTTCAGGAGTATTCACAAAAGAACATGTTATCTTTAGAGCCCAACAATTAGAAATTATTTATTCCTAGTATGGAGTCCTCTATAAGATATTTGGAGCTTCAAGAATATAATAAGAAACTCTGGCTCTAGGGATTTTGTTTTAGGTTCCAGAGAGATGTACGAGAGGAATCTGCTGGTGACAGTGGATGTAAGGAGGGCAGTAGAGGCTCACGTATGTGTGTATGAAAAGATGGAGATTAGGGGCAGAGGAAGATATATTTTCTTTGATAAGGTCATAACCATGCCTAAGGATGCCAAAGATTTGGAGAAGAAGCTCAATATGGGATTGGGTTTTTCTGCAGATGAAAATTATGAAGAGTACAGATTGTCTCAGTATCATATCGGATCTCATCGAATTTTCAATGCCAAGTTGAGGCGAATCATGGTTCGGTTGGCTTCTGGCCGACATGAGAGTGAGTGAGGAAAGTTTGAAAAGTAGGCTAAAATCTAATTGGCCATGTTCTCTGAGAAATCAATATGTTCCCATCTAGCACATGCATGGCTTGAAAGAGGATGTACAAAAAATACTTTAAATGGTTCTCATGTCAGAGAGTACAGAAGTCATGATATGAGATTTTGATTTTGTTTTACAGTGCAAATCCTTATGGAGATGTGATGCAAGTCATTAACTTTTAGAATGAAAAGATAAATGGGGTGTTTTAAATTTGGAGTTGACTGTTATATGTTTTGGTATTTTTTTTAAATTTAACATATTTAGATATAATTTTAATTTACAATTTTAATACATATTTAGATATAATTTTTTTTGTAAGTTTGGTAGGATTAATTTTTTATTATGTTCAATATATCATCTCGATCAGGGTGGGAATTGAACCAGTGTCCAATATATCACCTCGATCTGGGTGGGGAATTGAACCAGTAACTTCACATCAAGAAGTGCCTTAAGAAAATACCTAATCACGATCTATCCAAAACCGTGTGAACATATCTCGATATACTTTTAATTTACAATTTTAACCATTATTTTTATTTAATTTATGTTTAAATAAATATAAAAATATAAAAATTTTATTTTATTAAAAATATATTTTAAGTTATAAAGTTTTAGCAAAACTCTCTGTACATATATAATTAATTTTAATATAATTTATTAAAAAATATTTTATATTTTTATATAAAAAAAAGGAGTATATATGTGTTTTTCTTTAGATTAGCTTATGATTGAGAAATTTTAAATAACCATTAGGTTCAAAGACATTACACGAATACCTACTCAAAAGTGCAAAGCTTTATAGAGATGTATTGTAAATTATGAAGTTTTATAATGTAAAAAAAAAAAGGTGGGGTGCCTTTAAGTGTTTTAATTGGTATTTTTCAATTAAATTTTAATATAATTTATTAATATGCTTTTTTTTTTTTTAAAGAATAGCTTATGATTTAGAGATTTTAATAAGACATTACCATAATAATTACTCAATGTGTAAAGCCTTTTAGATGTGTCGTAAATTATAAATTTTTATAATGAAACAAAAAAAATAGTAAAGTGTTTTAAATTTGGTGTAGGTTTAATTATTATATGTTTTGGTATTTTTCATTTAAATGATTTTAATAATTTATAAAAAAATTCATATATATAAATTAAATAATTTAAATTGATAATTTTAATAAATTTTTATTTTAGTAAATATAAAAAAATTATTTTATTTATTTTGAATATTTTTTATTTATTAAAAATAAATTGATAAAAAATATCTTTGAAGTTTATAAACAAATTTTCATGCATTAAGAGATTGTCTACCAGAGTTTCGGTTTTCCTCATATCTTCACAACTTTTTTTTCCAAATATATGATTTTTTTGGATTAGTTTTTTATTAAGAAAAAAAAAAAAACTCAAAAACATTATAATAATGATTTATTATAAATTTATCATATTATTTGTTGGAGTTGAAAATAAGTGTAAAAGATAACAATTATTCTTTCAATTAGCTATTATAAATTTAATCCACAAAATATAATTTATCTTACTCTTGTAAAAACAATTTAATTAGATAGAATCTTTTCTAAAGAATCTACAAACTCTAAATAAATTTAAAAACTCAACTTAAATTTATATCTACAATTTGTCAAGTCTTACTAGCACGATTGGTTGAGAATGTGCCTTCTCAGCAAAGTGACCCAGGATCAAACTTCACAAGGGGTGGTTGTGTCTTGTGCTAAGGGGAGGAGGCATGCTAAAAATTCCAATGGTGTGACTCAGGTCGAGTGCTATCCCTAAATGACTTTCACTACTTAAAAGCAATGGTGTGACTCAGGTCGAGTGCTATCCCTAAATGACTTTCACTACTTAAATGCTTTTAAGGTCACATGCAACTTAACAAATTATATATATATATATTCAATTTTTGTATAAATGAGTAACTTTCACTGCTTAAATACCTTTAGTCACAAAAGACTTAATAAATTAATTATATATATATATATATATATATATATATATTAAATATTAAATTTTTGTATAAATGAATATATATTCAATTCTCGTATAAATGATTCGGCTTGCTAACTCAAATTAAGTATAATCCCTAAATGACTTTGACTGCTTAAATATTTTTAAAATCACAAACAGCTTAACAAATTATATATATATTCCATTTTTGTATAAATAATCCCACTGATAACCTTAATCATACATTTATACCAAAAGGACTAAATTATGCAACCAGCGGGGGATTGAGGCATGATAAGTTGACCAGTTTGCTGACGTAATAGACTTTGCAGCCTTAAACATTATAAAATATTAATGCTAATAATTTATTTGTACGTTAGTTATAAATTGATGCAAGATTTACTCCAGAAGAATTCCTTAATTTCAGGGAATCAATTTCCGTAATTTAGGCTCATGACATTGGACACGAGAACTTCGCCCAATCGATTCAAAGTATACTTGTTTGACCTTCTAACTTAGATGGGATTAAGACAAAATTAGTTATATTAAACAAATTTGTTTTTCTCTTGAACAATGAAATTATCATGTAGCTTTGAATCTTAAATTTATTAAGAAATATTAAAATTATATGGTTGATTAATATATTATAAAGTTTGTTGATTTCATTTGGTTTTTTTCCTTTTTAAATAATTTTATATTTATACGTAGATTAGGTAAGTTTTAGTTAGATTTTTAAAGAAACAGTTTTATATTTTATATAAGGAATACATATGTTTTGATTATTGAAAAAATAAAGAAAGAGAGAAAACAATATATAGATATATTTATTGTGAATTGAATATATTAAATTTAAATAAATCTGTTTAAAGTTATATTTAATTAATTTATTAAATTAGGTAAAATAAATATAAATTAAATGGAATAAGTTATTATTGATAAACTAATTGTTTTCTTTTTTAAATTTTCCACTATATTTAATAAATTTTTTGTTTAAATGTATACTTTTATTTAATGGAGAGGAACTTTATATTTAAGAATTTTGGAATGATTGAAATTTTAAGAAAATCAATAAATCAAAGTAAATTTTTTTCTTTTGTTCTTTTCTGTTTATGAAAATGGAAGGATGAGACTTGCTTAAAGATAGGATAACATGATTAACATGCTTAAAAGACATCTATTAGAGGATACTGTGACAAGCTTACACAAGGTGCATATATGGAAGGATGAGACTTGCTTAAAGATAGGATAACATGATTAACATGCTTAAAAGACATCTATTAGAGGATAGTGTGACAAGCTTACACAAGGTGTATATAGTATGAGGAGGATTGCGACAACATTCATGGAAACCCACAAGATTAGAATTAGTGATTAATGAAGAAAAAACCTCCATACTTTACCAAATAATTATAAGTTGGTTAAGATAAACATTCACTTAATCTTAAACATAAAAATAAAAACAAAAATTAAATTTATCTATTTATCAACTCATTTCTAAAATAAATATCTATGTTTAAATAATAAAAATAAAAATAATAATAAAAAATCCTAGATCATATTTTTAATAATTATTAAAATCTCATAATCTTTAAATAAACTATAAATATAAATCAGTAAATTTGATGTTTTTTATTTAAGAGTACCAAAAATAGGCAGAGTTGGTTTCCCTTATTTTTGCTTCCCTTATTTAGGCATATTGATAGTAAGCTATAAAATATTGACTCTAAAATTCATATTTTCTTAACTATAATGATGTTGCTATATTAGTTTTGCCCATGTATAAATAGACCTAAGTAATTATGATTCATGTATTAATGGTCCAGACATCTCCATTCAAAGTAACAGGAATATGACAAGGTGACACTCACATTACTTTCAATGTGAAACTAGTCTTATTAGTCCCTGCCATCTGGCAATGGCCAGGGACTATAGGAATCAGTTTGGTTTGATTTAACATTAATTCGAAGTATTTTTTCGCCGAATGCTTTGGTTAGATCAAAGTTTTAGAACGCTATGTGCCCTCCGTCCCAGGATGACCAAGGTACTCTGGATTGTCATCTTATTTGGCCTCTTCCCGAGGCGGGAGAGGCCAGAGCATATGTTGTCTTCATTTTTCGGGTTTATTACTCGTGACCGTCAGAGCGATTTCATATGATTTCATATATTAATGTTAAGATTACTTAACATTAGTTTGGATGGAGTTTGGATGGATTATGTGCAACTGCGGAAAAGGTTTGGCATATTCGCAGGAACTGTTCAGGTTTGTTTGGCATATTCGCAGGCGGCACGTGTTCAGCATGCAGGCTGCATGCACTGCAGCTGTTGCATTAAGCCAAATTACATATGCTTCCACTGGTGCTATCTTAGCTGCCTTAAGAATCCATGTTATCATACTCCCTGTTCCATTTGGTCAGGAAAGCCTCTTCGCTACTGGTTTTGGATTGCTCCAAGGCAGACCGTTCCTAGAACCTCTAATGCTCTCTGCAACAGCTATGTTTCTGCGGTGAGATACAATGAACAAAGTGAGATAAATAGTTTTTAAAACCTGTATATTTACATTTTCCCATTATTTTTCTAGAGCTTTAATTTGCAGCGAACTTATTTCTTCCATGGTTCAGTCCCTTTAACGTGCATATTTTCCACGATGATAGGTATAGATTGGTAAGCAGTAAGGGGAAAATCTATTTCCAAAAAAAATATATATGGATGGGTGAAATTACACAAACTTACAGTGTGCAATCTGCGTTGTCCAATCTGATGATGCTCTAGAACCTCTAATGCTCTCTGCAACAGCTATGTTTCTGCGGTGAGATACAATGAACAAAGTGAGATAAATAGTTTTTAAAACCTGTATATTTACATTTTCCCATTATTTTTCTAGAGCTTTAATTTGCAGCGAACTTATTTCTTCCATGGTTCAGTCCCTTTAACGTGCATATTTTCCACGATGATAGGTATAGATTGGTAAGCAGTAAGGGGAAAATCTATTTCCAAAAAAAATATATATGGATGGGTGAAATTACACAAACTTACAGTGTGCAATCTGCGTTGTCCAATCTGATGATGCTCGAACTTCTGGGATATCGTTGGCACAGGGGGAAGTTCTTTTCACCTGAACTGACTGAATTCAAGGCTTCATCTAGGTCGATTGAGAAAGTTCAGCAGGTTAGAAAGAATCCGTTCCATGGCGGTTTTCTTCAACTAGTGCCCCTTCTCTTGCGCGCCGTGCTCGGCTTGAAGAAGCTTAACAAGAGCTTGACGAGGGCTTGCCGAAAGAATGGCTGCTATGGGAACTCCGGCCAAGTAGATCAGTGAAAGGTTTTCCCTTCTCTTTCACGACCAAGAAGTTTGAGTCACCGCTCCTTCTTTATGGAAACGGGATTCCTATTCCGTAGTTGCGCCCTACTCTGCAAAGACGTCAGCTCGTACTCGAGCCCATACGAGATATGCTTGTCTTACTCAACCGAGTCACTTATTCGTATTCTTTCTCTCATCCCAGTTGCCAGATCGGGGTCTTCCATCCTTCATCTAATAACCTTATTCTTATATCGTATGAGGGTAACTTAGCAAGGACTCTTATGAGCGAATGCAGAAGGAGGAATAAGGCATACTACTATCAGACTGAAAGCTAAGCACTTATAGTTGTCAGTAGTCCGTACGGAAAGAAAGATTCACCCACGCGTCGTCGGTGCTTATTACTTTGCCTTCTTCCATAGCTTGTAATAACTGTGACTTATTTCATTTTAGCTGCCCAGAAATCTACTTAATCGACCTTGAACTAAACCGGTTACAATTTCGTTAGCAAAATAATAGAAATTGAGAAAATTTAGTAAATTTTTTTTTAAAGGTAAGTTATATCATTATCGAATCTCGAGATTTCTCTACCAGTTATGGCAGCCTGCCTCTCTGTAACAGGTGATCAGTCATGGCAGCCTGCCTCTCTGTAACAGGTGATGGAAAGCAGCCTTCTCAATGTTCAGGCATGTGTCTCTTGCATGCACATGGACCCGCTGAGAATGAAATAACACACACTCAAAAACATTTCTCTTTGAAAAAAATAATAGAGTTTCTTTGACAGTTCTCTAAAGAAGGTGAAACAAAGAATTTCATGGACGGAACTCAGCTTATCCTTCTCTCTTGAGCAAGAGGCATAATTTTTGGGGGCCGGTTTATTTTATTTTATTATGCTATTCAAACTATCGAAGATTATGCTGTAATGCATGCAGGCTGGGGGGTCTTAGAAAGGTGGCCACAGTTGGTCTTTTTGTTCCATCAGTTGAACTATGCAAGATTATGCAAAACAGGTGTAACACATGCAGGGAGGGTCTTAGGAATGATGGCCACGGTCCTTTTGTTCCATTAGGACACCCGTATTTTTAAATTATAATTTTAAAAGAGTCTTATAATATTTTATTAATATATCTTGGCATTGATTTCAGTTTTCACGAACGCCACACGTGACAGATCTATTATGCAAGAGCCACTAATCTTGTTCACAGTGCATAATCACGGGGAAGATAATTCGATAAACTTGGGGTTTTTAAGAAAACCTCTTTCGTGTTAGTTTATTGTCTGTAAACAGGCCTACCCTCTTAGTTGATTTTAATAATTAATTTAAGTTTGATTTTTATGTTGCAACAAGCATCACTTATACCTGGATTTTTACTGTCTGCATAAAGTAAAAGTGAAGTACTCTCTTTAACATCTTTTTCCATTTCTCTCCAATATTGTAGTTAATATTGCAGTTGATGCTCCCCATACGCTGCTCTCTATTAACACCTTGCAAATAATATCAACGCAGGACAAATGCCATGTATCCACTACTCTCTATTAACGCTATGCTCTTTATTAACGCACGACAAATTCCATGTATCCACCAGCGTACCACTGAAAACAGCTATCATTGTTTACTTCACGAATAATGAAGATATGCAACTATTGGTCACAAAGATCAAATATGCAACTGCTCTTCACTGAAATAGTGTTGGTGTTGATTTAGGGTTTTGAGGAGCCTAAGCCAGATTCATATGTTAATCAACCCATTAAGCCATAATATACCAACAGTTGAGCCACAATATACTATCGCAATTATGCCCTGATATACCAACGGGCATACATACGTTAAGAAATTTGTCTTCCAGCAATGACACATGTTGAAATAATAAATGTTGTGCCATATAAACTATATCCAATACTGACAAAGCAGCATTCCATATAGTATTAGTAAATTGATAAATGTTTTCCATACATTAACAGTAAATTGATATATGCATTCCAAGGCAGCAAATTGATATATGTGTTCCATATCAGTAAATCGATATATGCGTTATGCAACTTTCTTTCCTTCTTGCGTTAAGCATTCTCGACATATTTGTTCCAAAGCAACATTATTGGGTTATGAAACATTCTTGCATTGACTATCGTCCTCATTCTTGATGTCGTTCCATAGTGTTAGTTTCACATTGTTCCATATAACATATTGATTGCAGCACTTGTCAACCATATTGCATATTGTTCTAATACGTACCAACAATGTTCTAATATGTAAGCACAGAGATAGCTCTCCTTTAAAAAAACGTTATGCCATAAAATTTGTTCTACGCTCTCCATAAAAATGCTATACGATAAAGAACGACTAAATGCAACGTAATGAATGCTTTATTGAGCCAAGGTTTTTGTATTGAGCCAATTGCATAATGATTTGGAACATTGTATGGGTACCGAAGAACCTAGTATTGGTTACTATCACCGCCATATAGGACTTCTCTATTCACTGGATTGTTACGAGGGTGAAGCTGAGGAGTTCTGCTTTTCATGCGATAGCATATTTCTATACCAGATTCTTGAAAGCACAGGTCTGGCCATTTTGTTAAACTCACTAATCTTGATCCCATAAAGAGCACATGATTAACTAAATCGATACCTAAGGTAGCTTAATGGCAAACAAGCAACCGACCGAAGTAGGGCAGTGCCTAACCAGCCATACATAGGGTATTCAATGCGCCGGGAGATGCACGGGACATAGCCTGCTAACACGCGAATTGCCCTTTCTTATTTAGTGGCGAGTTTCCGAATTCGCGTGTTAGCGGGTTATCTCCCGTGCATCTCCCGGCGCATTGAATACCCTATGTATGGCTGGTTAGGCGCTTCCCCGAAGTAGATCCCGGGTTTTCTTGATAAAGTCAAACGAAAAAGGATTCCCAAGGTTTGCTCCAGCTAGCTATGCTTTTAGTTATTCACCACCACCTAGTCTTGAAGCTGCCCTTGGCTATGCTACTGTTTATGCTTATATGCTATGGCTTATTCAATGCTCAAACCCCCTTCCAATCGAGGCAGGGACTAGCTGCGATGCAGCCTTCCTTGTTTATCTTTGTGATTTATATTTTGACTAGTTTATTAATATAATAAAGGGCGATGGTGGGAAATGAGAAAAGGAAGTTTAAGGAAAAAGGTTTTTAAGAGTGAATAATTATTTTTGGAATATTTTTTTATAATTTTAATTATATAAATAAAAATATATTTGTGAATTTTAATTAAAATAATAATTATATATACTTTATAATTTAATATATGGAAAAATGTATAATATTTATATTTATGAATAATTTAACATAAGTTAACCCAATATAATATTTATTTAAAACTAATAAATAAAAATTAATTTTTTCCTTATATAAAAAAAATTAAAATTAAACCAATAACATAAAAAGATCACAATTATTTTAATTCTCAAATTTATAAATATCAAAATATGTTGGGTTTTTCTTTTATACATTTAAAATCTATGTAAATCTACATTAAATTCTGTTTTATTTTATTTACGTTATTAATAATTATTATTTATATCATTTTAATAGTTAAATAAAAATATTGAACTGAATTAAATTTTATTTTATTTTATTTACGTTACTAATAATTATTATTTATATCATTTTAATAGTTAAATAAAATTATTGAACTAAAATGTTATGTACAAATAAAATTATATTGGTTTTAAGATTCACATTCAAATATAAAAGATAATGAAAATCATTTAATTCAAAATGCTATTTCATTAAAGTGTATAGTGGAAGCCACACAAATAAAATTATAGAAAATTCATGATTCACATTCTAACCCAAATATTTTGGAAAAGGTAATGAAAACCATTCAGTTCAAAATATTATTATTATTATTATTATCCAATTTTAAGGTCACGAATAAGCTAGACATCAAATTGGTGTATGAGACCCTCTTGTTTGTGGGACAAGGGACCCACCTCCCCATCAAATTTGTGTGTGAGACCCCCTTATTTGTGGGACAAGGGACCCACCTCCATGCAGCTATTTGAATACTAAGTCTACAAAGGCATACTTAGGAGGAAACACATGCTATTAACCATTAGGCCCACTCAAGTTGTATTTATTTCATTAAAATGCGTAGTGGAAGAGCACACATGTAAGGTTGGGATGGGTTGTAGCATTATCTCTAGTGTGTTTTAATTTTGGCATGATGGAAGAGCAAACATGTGGAATTGGTTCGGGTTATAGTATTTTTAGTTTTGGCATAATGAGAGATTTTAAGCAAGGGTATTTTGGTATATGATTCTTTTGACATGAGGGCTAATAAGGTATAGAGATGACACGACAAAGTTTATTGATGTGGAAGTAATCATTAAGGAAAATTTCAATTAATTAAAAAAATAATTGATAATAAAATAATTTTAAGTTGATTATTAAGAATTTATAAAATTTATGAAATTATATATAAAATGTTTCGTAAAATTTTATTTAAATTTATAAAATTAAATTTTTATTTCATTTTAACGTAGAAAGATGAGTGAGAAATAAATAAAGTGTAAATTATTATAATTTCTAATGAAGTGAAGTTTAAAAGCATCTTAATAGAAAGAGATTGTTATTTAGCTAGATTAAAGGTAAGCTTTGATACATAGAGGTTGGAAAAGATCCAAAGGCATCACATCAACATTTAGGGAAGTGATTCTTTACACAAAATTCATCACATCAACATTTAGGGAATTGATTCTTTACACAAATAAATAAGTATATGTTTTCATTTTTGTAATTGGACAATTTTTTTTTAATAAAAATTAATTTAAAAGGTTAAATTTCATTCGTGTGTTAATTTTTATGTTTAAAAAAAAAAGAGATTTATCAAATTCTTATTTTTTCTAAAAATGTTTTATTAGAATTTTGTAAGATAAAATTATTTTACTTTAAAAATACCCAAAATTTTATAAAAATTGGATAAAATCTTTCAAAATTTGAATATATTTTAAAAAATATTGCCAAATAAGCTTACATATTAAAGACCAACAAGATTCACCAAAGTTTCCACACATTAAAATAAATGTTCATCCTTAAAATTTTGGCTAAAATATACCGAGATATTATTAAATATTATGTAACAATATACTATTTTATACTTATTGAATTAATTTATAATTAAAAAATTAGGATAACTTTTGTTAGGTAAACTTGACTTGGTGAAAGTGTCAAAGTTGTTATGTCCACAATGGTGGATTTAGGCACATGGTTTTGGTGTTGCATGGTATTAGATCCCATGGATTACATGTGATGAAGCCTTTAAAAGGTTTGGGAATTCTCCATTGTAATGTGTCTGAGTTTAGTTGAGGCCTAACTTGGCCAAACTAGGATGATGGCAAGAGCTTGGCTATTTTTAAGCCATAATATAATAATAGATCTATTATTGGCTAGTTTTTACCTAATTGGGGTTTTCTGGAGTAAGTCATGGTGTGCATGGTTTATGTGTATCGTTGCAATGTATTATTTTTGCTATTATTCCTCTCATATTATTATTATATCACATAGGCTTACACCAAGACTTTACTAGTTGTGCACACATATTTCTCTCATATTATTTTTATATCTAACAAGTTGTATCAGAGACAAGGGAAAAAAAAAAATGGAGATGAAAAATTTTAATTACATGTATATAGACATAGACTATAAGACTTGGTTAAGCATGTGTACACAACTAGTAAAGTCTTGGAGTAAACTTATGTGATAGGAGAGGAAAAGGGGGGAATGTTAAGGTAAACGTGACTCAGTGAAAGAGTCAAAGTTGTTGGGCCTAAGGCACATGATTTTGGTGGCCCCTGGTATTAGATCCCATGGACTACATGTGATGAATCCTTTAAAAGGCTTGGGGATTCTCAATTATAATGTTCCTGAGTTGAGCGAAGGGCTCACCTAGTTAGACAGGATGTTAGTCTTTGTTACTTTTAAGTCAAGTCATTTTTATAGGATCATTCAACACTCTTACAGACTTGATACTCTTTTATGGCCTTGGGCAGTCCTTTTCCCATGCAGACTTGACTAGATTCTAAAAAACAATGTTTCAAAATCCATGATCGAATCTGCCCATAAAAAACGCGTACATAGGTGGGTCCCATAACACTATACCCATGTATACATTTTTAAATATGAAAACATAAAATAAAATGCTATTTTTTGGGCGAGGTTTACGGGTTTTACTGAGAGCCCACCTACAAGAACATGTAGCCTAACTGAAATAACCAATTTGAGGTGGTATATATACACCCCTTAGGTAGGCCCAATTAACATGAGTAGAAGGATATCGACATTATACTAAATTTATCCTAGATCAAGTCTGCTTTTCCCATGCCTCCTACACTCCCAGTCTCTAGGAAACCCTAGTTTCCTTT
Source organism: Pinus tabuliformis (assembly GCA_031772625.1). Taxonomy (NCBI): domain Eukaryota; kingdom Viridiplantae; phylum Streptophyta; class Pinopsida; order Pinales; family Pinaceae; genus Pinus; species Pinus tabuliformis. The sequence goes on from CM062811.1 coordinate 460,504,211, forward strand.
GCAGAGATGATCAACATCCTTGTCTAGCATCTTCTTACATCTTTAGAGAGGTTGTCTTCATGGATCAGGCTGGACGGATCAAGAGGAAGGCTTCATCGGTTCCTTTGGCCTAGATTAGGTTGTATTTATCCTGTACTTACTACTGTTAATAAATAAAGAAGCTCATGTCTTGTTATCGATACATGTTGTCATCTTATAAATGATAGTATGAATGTTTATATATGATGATCTAACATATTATTATGTATGCTTGTTGAATTATCTATTATGTATATTCCTTTGCGATTGATTTGCAGGTCTGCACATCTTGGAGGAAGCATAGGGTTTGGACCCTATGGGAACATCTTCAAATGTAGGACCCTCGTGTATGTCTCCAAATCCAACTTTGATAATTCAAATGTTTGGCATGTTTGATAGAGAAAATTTCTTTTTTGATTATTTTATCTTTCTCTATTGAGGCTTTCAACTCTTACCTTAGTGAACTTTTCTCTCCAATAGAATTGGTGACTCCACTAGGGAATACCATCAGGAATTTCCTAGAAGGGTTGTTTTTCTTTGATATGGGTTTAGTTTGATGATTTTTAGTTTTTTTCCAGCCTTCTTGAGTCTTAAGTGATTTGGTCATTTGGCCTTATCATTCAGATATGGTCTTTCCTTTTATTTTTTCCTCAATTTTCTATTTATATGAGTTTTTTTCTTATAGACAGTCGTGTATATACGTAGTTTCTTCCAAAGAAACCTGTGTATATGCGTGTTGCTTCACATAAAGTCACGTATATACAATGAACTATATCTAAAAAGTTGCGTATAGATTTGAAAAATGAAGTTTTTTCATTTTTGGCTTTTTCTGGTGTCTTGACCAAGTTTGTTTATGCTTTCTTGATGCTTGTGAAGTCTGCAATTACCTTGATGACAGTTGTTGTTGGTGTCTTTCATCTTGTTGGAGAAATTCCTATGTCAAACTAGGGTTTGTAGTTTTTGAAGATTTTTGTGTTTGAGGTTGGGTTCCAGATCTTCTTTGTGACTTATATGGTTATTTTGTGGCTCTGGAACAAATCTTGTTGCTCTTAAACTTGTTGATAACCCAGTCTTTGATTTGCTTCTTTTGTGACCTAAAATTTGGTTTCTTTTTTCCTTTATTTTTCTTTTTTTCGAAAGGGGCTTTTGATTCTTCGATGAATGAGAGATTTCAATTCTGTGGAGTCTTTCTGATTTTTAGAGTCTTTTATATCTTTCTGGCCAAATTTTTGAAGTGATTAAGTCTCTCATTTGCACTAATCTTATAATCTTTGTGATCTTTTGTGACTAGCTGGATTTAAGTCTTTTTCATGCCTTTGGTCTTAATATTTTTTATTGTCTTCCCTTTTTGAACTTTTTAGTTCTTTAAATATTTAACAGAAAAAGAAAAACATCTTCTTTGATTGTTTATTTTCTTTAGTTTTTTGGTTTTGTAGTCTTTCAGGTTTTTGGCAAATGTGTGAATTCTTGTTATAAGGTTAGAAGTCCTTTTGCTTTGAGGGGTGATCTTTCTTTTGGGATTTGCTTCTCTTTGCTTGTTGAATTGGCCTTTACTTTTGTGATCACATTTGTTTACCTTTAAGTCTTTCTTTGAATCCTGCATTGACATTCTAGTGTACATTTTAGACATCATTTAGTCCTTTTTGCTAGGTTTTGAATGCATGAGTGCTAAATTAAAAAATAAAAAGAGTTTCTTTTGCTTTCTTAGGTTTCTCATAGAACCCTTGTAGAAATCTCTTTCAATGAAGAAAAATAAGTGTTGAATTTTCATGTAGCCTAGGTTTTATATTTATTTCTTTTGTGTCAGAACGTCATCAGTTGCACTTTCGCTTCCCTTATCTTAAATAACAACCAACTAAAATGTGCACTTAAAATTAAAATGAACTAGAATTTTTCTTTTGTTCATAGCAACATCAACTAGTTTAGGGAATTTAGGGCCTTGGAATAGGTGTGTGGAGAGTAAACTCTCAAAGGCCACTTAAACTGAAAGTATAGAAGCTTATTAATGAGTGTAAATCCAATGTTGTTAAGTTGTCCGGGAAAGCTCCTCTAACACAAGAGTCAAGCACGAGGATGTGTGAAGATAAGGAAAGAGAGATACACCCTCTCCTACTTGTTGGATTGCGAGCCCATGATTGTTTCACCTAACTTCTAATCATGAGTTGGTGACCTTAGTTTCCTTCCCTAGGGATCACACAGGTGACTGTGGGGGGGGGGGGGAATGCCCATGGTACCTGAGAAAAATAGTGTATCACTTTCATAGTACTTAAGGAGGGTGCCCTTGTGAAGCTTGGGTACTTGCACCGACAAAGGCTATGTTATGGAGGTTAGTGTAACTGCTTCTGATGGCTTCATTGGTAGGATTGGGAACTCATCATCCCAAACTACCTTCAGAAGGTCCTTTTCTTCACTTTCTTGTATTTTGGTGTTCAGACCTAATCACTTGGAGTGGAAATACTTGGAAATTGTTTCCTTCTTTGTATCTTTAGGACTTTTTTAGAGAGTGCTATGCGCTCCTAGCTTGCTTTAGGTGGTTTGAGTATTTATTTTTTATTTATATATAAAGGTGGATGATCGACCAGTTCATCAGTCTAGAAGGCTTCATGGGCTTTCACTTGCAAGTGTTGAGCCTTCACCGAGAAGGCATAGGAGTAATTCTGCATGTTTTTTTGAACTAGTACAAGCTAATGCAATGGAGAAAAATCCTTCACCGAGGGATCTTATTTCATAGGATGAACCTAGTCTAGTCCATAATCAAGGCATAAACGCTCTGGTTCTCACTAGAGTAATCTTCCAATTGAAAGATGAAGTAGAAATTGAAGACATTTTTTATTCCCCTATAACTCTTACGAAAGATATTCCTTCTCATCTTCCTTACATTGTATCATACATGGGTACTCAGACTCATAGACCGACTAGCCCTATTCATTATCATTCTTTCTTCTTAATGGCTAATGCTAGTGGCACAAGTATGGTTGTCGATAAGACCGGTGAACATACTCCTTCTTCAATTATAGGAGGAGGTACTATTGCTATCTCTACTATTACACCTAGTACAATATCTGTTGGCTCTACCTCCATCCTGGGTTCAGGTGGGGGAACCAAACCTTCTGCTCCTCTCATTGGTGTTTATCCTTTTGGAATGCCATCCAGTGGGATTCCCTCAATCTCATCAACCTTACTTGTTGTTTCTTCTGAATCTATGACTTTGATGGCTAGTGGTTTAGCATATTTACAAGGTTCACATTTGAAAGTGGGCATGTTCCTACTTCCAATCCATCGTTGAATGTGGGATCAATGCCTTTCTCTGGATGTGATCAAAACATTAATCCTTTTCAAGGGAGCCAGGGCTTGGTATACCCTTGTATTAGTAGTTTTGGGTTTGGGAGTCTCTCTCATTTATTTTGTCACCATGGGAGCATGACCTTTCCTAATGATAGTACTTCACAGGTTTTTCCTCCTTTGGATGATGCTTGTAACCCTTACCAAGGGCTCTCTCCTTCATATAATGTTCTGTCGGGAGGAAATTTTCATGTGACTAGTAATCTTGTAGTAGGGGGTGGATACCCTCCATATACCACTGGACTAAAATGTTTTCCTTATAGTTCATTTGCTTCAAAAAGTAATCCTTGGAAACCTAGTGCCTCTCAAAATATAGGATACTCTTTTTCAAATGTTGGGAATTTAATTCTTGAAGCATGGAATTCCATATTATCTTCACACTTACCGTTCTTGGAAACTCTTAATTTTCGAGATGTTTAAAAATTGGCTAATTATATAATATGTTACAACCCAGCTTGGCCTCTATTCTCTACCAAACTTTTGCTTTATATACCAAAATTTGAAGGGAAGTCTGGTGAGGATCCAGTTGACCATGTAACCACTTTCCACTTATGGTGCTCATCAAACTCCTTAATTGATGATTCAATTAGGTTGAGAATTTTTCAATGCACTTAACTCGAAATTCAAAGAATTGGTATATAGAAATAAAGGGTGGGTCGTTTTATACGTTTTATAAGTTCACTACAAAGTTTCTCAATCATTTTCAGCTGCATGTTCGTTATGATTACAGAACTGAACTTCTCGCCAATTTTGAGGAGGACAAGGCAACCCATATTTCTGATCGCATTCAAGAGTGGCACAGAAGGAAGATATTTATCAAGGCTCATATTCCTGATGAATTTCTTCTTGAATAGTTTTTGAAATCATTACAGTTGGAGATATCTAAGGATATGTCACTTTCAAGAGTGTTCACAGAAGACCATGCTATCTTTAGAGCCCAACAATTAGAGATTATTTATTCCTAGAATGGAGTCCTCTATAAGATCTTGCCTGATGTTCCTCGATCAAAAACTGATCTCGCTAAACCAAAACCATATCCCCATGCTGACAGAGTTATAGTATTGATTGCTAGTAATACAAATAGTTTGTTAAATCAATTACAATAGTTGTCATTGCAATCTGCTTCTGTGATGTAGATTAGGCCATCAATGTCTCCTCCTTCTCCACCTTTAGTAGTTAATGTTGTTCAGTCCTTGAATCCCAAAGGAAATAAACAATTCGATGGGAAGAATAAAGGGTGTGGGAAGAAGAAAGATAAGGGAGGGAAGGAGAATGCGAATAAACCCAGTGAGGACACTAGTGAGGGAAAGAAGGAGTTTAAAAAGAAGGTTAAATACCCATGCAAGTTATGCAGTGGGGATCATCTTACTCATATTTTCCCATAGATTCAATATGCTTAGTGTTTCTTAGCCCAAGGGAAACAATTACTTGCTGGAACGAATGCTAATGTTGGAGCCCATAATGGGGGAAACCAGGAAGGGGAATCCACATCGAATGTGTATATGGTTTAGACTCATTTTGATATTTCAACTAGAGATCATGATTACAGAGAGCTAGAATCTTGTAAGGATAAAACTACTCCTGATACTCGAGAACTTGTTCATATAGAGAGGCCCGTGGTTGAACTTGTACCTCGGATGTCGAAAGGATCCTAAAAATGATCAAATTATAATCCAAACGCTAGGGCTACTTAGAACTATGCCATTGTTAAAGATTTAGTTCAAAGCCCTTGTTCTATGTAGGTGTTAGAGGTACTCCAGTCATGTCCTACGTAAAGGAGTGATTTTCTCACTGCGATCATAGTAGGTTCACCCAAAAAACTCTTGAGCAATTACATTTGATATGTAAAATGTTAAAATGAGACTCCCTCATTATATGCATTTTCAGATTAAATCCATGTATCATAAGAAGAACATATTTCAAACCGTAATTAATGAAGGGGCTTCCACATGTGTCATGACTATGTCATGTTGAAAAGCTATTAGGTCCCCTAAAGTTGTTCCCTCTCCTACTCTCTTAACTGCATTTGATGGTCATTCTCATATGCCTCATGGGATTCTGCCTACCTTCCCTATTTGTGTAGGGGAAAGGTTGTTAATGTGGAAGTAGAGATAGTCGATGCTAATCTTGATTATAATCTTTTGTTGGGTTAGAACTGGGTTTATGCGATGGATTCCATAGTGTCATATTTATTTCGTGTCCCATGTTTTCCTCATGAAGGGATAATTTTTACAATTGATCAATTAGCTTCTTCTCCCAATGACCCTAATGCATCTGTTGAATCCACTGTCCCCTTAGTGAAGAATACTAAGCATCCTATTGAGAATTTAGGAGTTGGAAATTATTCCTCATTGATGGGTACTTTTGATCTTCCACCTCTTATTTCTCATGCTAATTCCATTTCATCCTCTAGGGTGGTCCCTTGATAGTGTTCTTTTAGAACTCATTATTTTTCAGATCCTTGCCCCTTTCCCCCTTCTACAACCACATTAGAAGAAGGGAAAGCGGGTGGAATGTCTTATCCTATATATGCAATGGAAATTACATATCAGTATATTATTAATTCTGCAAATTCTGATCCCAGACCTATTTCATCAGAGGATGTGGCACCGGTCTAGACAATTGATTCCACTTTGGCTATGGATTTCCTTGATATCGTTTTACCATATGAGGAGGAAATGACTGGTGGAGAGAGACCTGGGATTATTTTCATCATTGGTCCTATTTTCTCCCTGACTTGCATAAAGTCGAATCAAATTTGTCTAGTCTTCTTTCTCATGGAAGTGTTCACAAAATTTTAAACCCTTTTCCTCCAGTAAATATTTTTTCTGAAGGTAACATGGCTAATATTTCAGAAACTATTTTTGTGAACATTTCCAAGAATACCAACGTTATCAAAAATATCTTCATCGAAGCTTATTTTTACCCCGAAGAAATTAAAAATTACACCGATCTCTTTAAAGAGTTTAGAGATGTATTCGCTTGGTCTTATGAGGAAATGCCCGGGATTTATCCTAGTATAGTTCATCATGATATCAATAGTTACGAAAATGAAAAGTCCTTGCATCAAAATCTTTAGCCAGTCAACCCTAGGAAAGTTGTGACTATCAAGGAAGAAGTAGAGAAACTACTTAAAGCAGGTTTCATCTACCTTGTTCCTTTAATTGAATGGGTTTCAAAGCTAGTCCCCATGGACAAAAAACAAGGAACAATCCATGTATGCATTTATTTCATGGATTTGAATAATGCTTTTCCAAAATATAATTTCCCCACTCCATTTATAAACCAGATTATTGATGAGTATGCTGGAAATGAAATTTTTTCCTTCATGGACAAATTTTCTGGGTATAATCAAATAACAATTCATCCTGAAGATCAACATAAGATGACATTTATTTTCCCTTGGGGTACGTTTGCATATAGGAAAATGCCTTTTAGCATTAAAAATGTTGGAGCTACCTTTCAGTAGGCTATGTCATATGTTTTCCATGACATCAAACACATAATCAAAGCTTATTTGGATGATTTAGCAGCTCGCTCTCGTAAGAGAATGGAACATCCAAAACATCTTCATCTAATTTTTGAGAGATGTTATTATAAAATCTAGTTGAACCCTAATAAGTGCGTTTTTTCTATTACATCTAGTCAGTTGTTAGGATTCATCATTTCTAATGAAGGGATTTAGGTTGATCCTTTCAAGGTTGAGGCAATACTTCAGTTGCCTCCCTCGTCTAATATTCGTCAACTTCAAAGCCTCTAAGGAAAAGCCAATTTTTAAAGGATATTTATTGTGAACTACGTTGATATTAGAAAAGGTTTTATGCATTTACTTAAGAAATGAGTTCCATTTGTTAGGTATGAATTCGCTAAATGCTCGTTTGGCGCTTTGAAAAAGACATTGACCTCTACTCCCCTTTTGAGTCCACCTGATTATAGCAGAGGTTTCCTTTTGTATCTCACGATGAAAGAATAAACCATTGGTATGGTTTTGGTTGAGGAAGATGATGCCCTTAGAGAGAATATGATTTATTATCTAAGCCGTGGCTTAGTTGGTCCTGAACTTAGGTATTCTCATATTGAGAAATTGGATTTAGTAACAGTTTATGTTGTTTGGAAACTCTGTCATTACATTTTGCTAATAAAAACCTTTGTAGTCGCTGTGTCAATCCATTTCAATTTTTCCTCAGTAGGCGAGTGATTGGGGAAATATATAATAAATGGATTGTTATTTTACAAGAGTTGATCTAGAGTTCATGTCAACCAAATCAAAGAAGTCTTTGGTTTTCGCAAAATTAATTTCGATATTTCCTTGTGAAGGAGATGATACTTATGAAGAATCATTTCCAGATGAACATATTTTTCTTATCTCCTCATAAGATCCTTGGTATGGGGACATCATTGTATATCTCTAGACTTCAAAGTTTCCTCAGTCTTTTTCTAAGGATGAACACTGAAAATTATGTCACCTTGCTAAGAGTTATCTAATCATTGGTGATACTTTATATCATCATGGGGTTGATTCAATTATTAGCCATTGTTTGACCTTAGAAGAAGATAAGTCAGTTTTAAATGACTACCATAGTGGGGCTTGTGGAGCTTGCAACAACTTAGAAAATCTTGTGTGCAGGGTATTTTTGGCCTTCGATTTTCAAAGATTGTATTGAAGTGGTAAAAAAATTCCATCCTTATAAAATTTATAATAAAAAAATGCACGCTCATCCAACTCCACTTTTTCATGTCATCATTCTCGGCCCATTTACTAAGTGGGGAATTGATTTTACAACTTGTAATTTGACTTTGCCTAAGGGACACAAGTTCATTATCGTAGTCGTAGACTACTTTAGAAGTAGGTTGAAGATATGCCCAATTTTAATAATTATGGTGAGAAAACAACTCTTTTCCTTTTTAATCAAGTCATTTCACGTTTCGGTATCCCTAAAGAGATTGTCACTGATCATGGAAGTCACTTTTAGAATAAGATGATGTCTAAGTCAGATTTGAAACTGGGATTTTGACAGGAGAATTCGTCTCCTTATTATCCTCAATCTAATGAACAAGTTGAAGTCACTAATAAATCCCTTAAGAATATCATGCAAAGGACGATTAATAAAGCTAAGTACAATTGGCACATCATGCTTTATTTTGCATTATGAGAATATCGAAAGTTTGTTAAGACTGCCACATGGTTCACTCATTTTTAGTTGGTTTATGGTTTGGAATTGATCTTTCCTATAGAATGTAAGATTCCATCTCTTAAGTTGGCATTCCAACTTCTTCCAGATACCTCAAGTATGAAATAGCGCCTTTCTCATTTGGAACATCTTGATGAGTAGCGTTGCGATGTCGCCACAATGAATGAGGTCAATAAGAAAAGAGTCAAATCTCAATATGATAATTTCGTGTGACCTAAGGTTTTCTTGGAAGGTGACCTTGTCTTGGTCTATGAACAAGAGAAGGACACCTTGGGGGTAGGTAAATTCAAACCTATGTGGTACGATCCTTTCATTGTTAAAAGTGTCTTGAAGAAGGGTTCATATGAGTTGGTTGATTTTGAAGGGAATGTGATGTTAGAGCCCAAAAACGGGCTTTATCCCAAGAAGTATTATGCCTAGGCTCTTGCCTAGCATTTGTTTTGTTTTGTAAATATTTTACATAGTTTTAGTTGTTGTCTATAGGTGTCGTGGTGACGATGGTGTTTTCAATATTCTTTGGCAGGTTTTAATGGGTGATTCAGTGTACTTAGGATTCATAGATGGTGCCAGTATACATACTCGGAATTTAGATTCCGCTGATTGGGTAATACATTATCCATCTGGTCAGTTGTTGGTCACAAGGGGCATATGTATTGGTCCTTCTTCTAATAATATGGTTGAATACAACACCATTATTAATTTACTGTCTGAAGCAATATCTTATGGTATTGAATCATTAGTAGTTTACTTGGACTCATGATTGGTTGTGTCTCAATTAAATAATATTTATCGTGTGAGGGATCCTTTATTACATCATCAATTTCTGAGAGAGAGATTATTGCAAAGATCGTTTAGTTTTATTACTTTCATTCACATTCCAAAAACAGATAATGCATTTGCTATTCCTATAGCTAACCAAGAATTTGATTGGCATATCAATCATTCATCACACTAAATAAAAAATATCAATAATCATTTGTATATATGATCAATTCAGCACAAAATATCTATATATATAGATAGATAAGTGTCAAAATATTACAAAATGTGTACAAATGTCTTGCAAAATTAGGGCTCAAGCCTGATCATGTCCATATCAAAAAGACTGTTATATCTAAAATAGAAGTCTCTGGGCCCTGCCTTGGATGAGAATATCAGTAGAAGATGATGGCATTTTCCACTTGTCAGAAGAGTCACACCCACTCTTATGGTACTCCAACCACCCATCTTTGTATAGCCTCAGGAAGATCCTTTACTGCTGCCATTGGAACGTGGCAAGTTAGACTCTCCATGTTCCTCTGTACTTTCTGGAGGACCCTCTTAGACTCAATCGTTGCTCTCTCTGCATATTTACCATGACGCCTATGCCTTGGTAGATCCTCAGATCTCACTAGTCCCACATCTGCATCAATATCATTTTAATCTTGCGAGGATTTTTTTTCACGAAAAAAAGACTTTAAATTTCTTGAGATTATCTTAAAAAAATATCAAATATGTTAAAATATAAAAAAAACTTACCAATGTTTCCCCATGTATCTCCCTCAAGAAGTACTAACTCTGGGTCCTCTCGGAATTCTAGTCCTACATATGGGTAATCATCTATGGCCACAACTTGTTTCTCCCACCACTGGAAGAACTCGTTGTCAAAGGCTGCATGGGTGACTTCTCGTCCATGAAGTCTCCTACTCAAGCCTTCACATCTATCCATCCTTGGATCTCTAGGACTGTTGATGGCAGATGCTACTTTGGGTCACAGTGCAGGAATCTGCTCAAAGAAAAATGAGCAAAGGATGGTGCCATAACCGAAGTTCTTTGTCTTCCCTTGTCTCACTGATGTAAGCTTATTCTTCATATTGGCCAGGAGCATTGTACACCAATCGCACACTAATGGTATCAAGAATTATATTGCTAGGAACATCGCTGGTCATGAGGCCTGGTGTAACGCAGTTGAGCCTAATATCCTATCAATAGTGAAAAGGATTATCTTGTTAGGCATAATTGTAATTTGTTTTATCAGGACATGTGAACCAACTTTGTTAGTGTCTAGTGCATAGTTCACAACAATATAATTGTCAATATTAAGGCCCCTTGTGGCCTTGAATTTTATATTGACTATCTCTCCCCTCTGGGAGAGTCTTGTAATGAGGTAGATATCTTCCACTTCGATCTGCAAAGGAATTGAGTCTATGATGAATTTCTCTTGCTCCGAGTCCTAGTAATTAATCAACATTTCCAATAATTGAGTTTGAGCTCTCATATTGGGCATCATGAAGAATTTGAGAAAACAACAATCTCTCAACCCATCCAACAATCTTTGATCTTCTAAGACATCATTATCCACATCATTGTGTTTTCTCTCTCTCCAAATGATTGGCATCTTGAAAAAACTGAAAGATTTCATCAATAAGAAATTGATTTACGAACTTTTCTTTGTGTGTATGAAGTTTCTGTAAGATACAATCAAATATATACACGAATTTCCCTTTAGTAACTCATGTATAGGGCTTTCTATACACGACCCGATAAAGCTAGACCCACGTATAAGAAAAATTGGTTTTGAAATTTAAAAAATCTATTAAAAAAACTAATCTAATCTATCAATTGTTTTATCAAATGGAAGAGTTTAGGGTTATGATTTACTTGAAGTTCATAGTTTCTGGATTTGTTTGTGGATTTGGTTGGATTGGCTTGCCCAAATTTTCTTTGAAATCTCTCCCCTCAACACTTGGATGGTAAGAATGAAATTGGATGAGTTCAAAACTCTATTTTATAATTAAAACTTTAATCCCACTTTCCTAAAGTTCATTTTTAACTTTATTATTTTATTTTTATTAACTTTTGACCTTTTCTTGAAGTGTTAGGAAGGGCCTTTTTCAGGGTGATGATGATCCTCTTATCACTTAGTGATGTTTTTTTGTTTCTTCGATTCCATGATCAACGACCTATCATCGCAGGCATCATATTCTAAATTGGCATATAGGTTAAGACATATCACTTTTTCATTGCATTATGCATCTTGACCTCATAATGCGACATTGAGCCACAGGGTCAACCCCACTATGTTTCAATTTTTTAACCTCTCTCACTCACTATTTCGTAAAGTTGTAACATAATGGTAGAGCTTTTCTTTCCATGGGCTTCCTAGTTAGAACCTCGCTAGCATATGTTGCATGTGCTACAAAAAAGTGTGTTGGCTCAAGAGTCCTCTTTAGTCCCGCCATGACTTTACGTTGAAGCCTCATTCTTCTTCTTCTTCGCTATTATTCTAGCTTTATACCCTAGAGGATACCATGTGTTGAGTTGTACTATTGCATTGCATATTGACCACTTGCACCCCTTTTTGGCCTTACGAATATTTCGTTGGACTCGTTATATGCCACTTTTGACCATGAATTTTCTACAAGATCAAACCATGCATACATTATCCTTTGGGACTTGACACCCTTTTCTGTGGAGGAAACATTTCCCAAGTGTCCATGACTAGTATTCGCCACCTTACATTAAGCATAGGAATGTTCCAGTCCTAGGAACTAGTGCACTTGCCCTTGACACTCATTCTCTCCACTATACTATAGGCATTATTTTATTCTTTTTCAGGCTTTACAATATGAAAAATACAAAAAAATTAAATATTCCGAAAAAAAGAGTGGGAACGAGACAATTTCTTCATCATTTGATGGCAACAGGAGTTAGTTGTGATGCCCTTGAACAAAGAACTTAAAATGAGTCTTTACTCCATCAAGATGGGACTTAGTTTGACTTTAGGGAAGCCATAACCTTGTTCTTGAGTTAGTCCTCCACCAGTTGGTTAACTCTTCCAATCATATGGAGAGTGTTTTTATGCCTCCTGCATTGCAAATTTATACAAAGTTATTTTATGCTTCCATAAAGTCACATAAAGTCATGCTTTTGTTAAAGGAAATTAAACCTATTGTTGACCATCATATGGTATCTTTTGGCTCATTTCTGTCGTCCATACTTGATCTGTCAAGTTATTCTCAGTATCACATCAATGACATGGTCGTTTACTCATGCTAGTTAAGAAGGTCCCCATTGACTTAATGCTGGCAGGTCTGCTCTTATCAAATCCAACAAATTGCTTTGAGAGTAGAGCTAGAGTTGCGCCCTAGCTCTGTTTACTTAATTGATAGGTGACTTTTTGCTCAACATCGATCAACATTATGGGTCTTTGACTAAGTGGTTTCCCTTGCGTTCAATGCCAAATTACATTATCACACATTGGTATTCATGTAATACCTTGGTTTCCATTTGAGCCTATTAGTGGATTCCTTGTCTCTATGTTAACTTTCATTATTGGTTGGTTCAAAGGATTTCTGTTGTGCACTAGCCACATCTTGTGTATGCTGGAAATGTACTTCAGAATGGTTACTTCATCTCTCTTCATCTGAGTTCTTTCAAATTATTAGCCTATGGGTTACACTTGTGCTGGTTGATGTGGGATGCCTTAATGCATTCCTTCCAACATATAATTTTCCATTGATTCTAACTCATTTCTCTAGGAACAAGGTCTAGAGTCCTTTTTTAGTACCTTAGAGTTTGCATTCAATAGTGGCAGACTCCTGCGCTACCGATAGTGAGAATACATCAATGTTTCTTGATTGGTAGATTATTTCAAGTGTTCGACTTCAACGCATCTATTCACACTTGATAGATGACACTGGGGTACCTTGACACTCATTATCATTATTTGTAAGTTGTCTTGCATTTGTTAATGGTATACATCAATGACCGATAATCAAACAATTTCTCACATGGTCGACTTCAACTCATTTATTCCCATGGTGTAGAAATGTGCCATCTGCAGTTGATGAAGACCTCAGGTTGTGTCAGCATCTTGGTTCACTTGACAACTCCTTCAGTTTTTTTCTAGTGACACCTCTTAGCTCTATATTTTGTAGTATTTCTTAGCATCATCTTATATGTTGGCACCTGAATTTATGCATTACCACTATTCCACCTATATGACTTGGTACTTTTATGAGGATCAATGATGCAACATCATTGATCAAACATTCTTCTATATGTGATATTAAGACAACTATGTTGTGTTATTTCGTGGATATGGTCTGATGATCCACTATGTATTCTTCAACTCATTCTGTACACTTATCTATACATTTTGGATCGACATTATACTTGATCAATGGAAATTATTTACTACTTTTGAGCATGGGTATGCTTGCCTCAGGCATGAGTTTTCTTTTTGATTCCTCCCATAGGTATTTGATGGGTTGCCTCTTAGGTTTTTGGATGAATCCTCTCTCTATACTTAATATATTTTTGCCATCATGTTCCCCTTTGACCTCATATATTAGGGGGTATTTGTTATAACATAATTCCACACCCCTGTAGATTTGATGCTCTTTTATGGCCCTGGGTAGTCCCTTTTCCCATGCAGACTTGAATTTAAACTAAAAAACAATATTTCAAAATCTCTATTTGACTTTTCCCATAGAAAAACGCGTACATACATGGATCCCATAACACTATACCCGCATATACATTTTTAAATATGAAAAAATAAAATAAAATGTTAATTTTTGTGCAGGGTTTACAGGTTTTACTGAGAGCCCACCTACAGAAGCCCATGGCCTAACTGAAATAACCACTTTGAGGTGGTATATATACACCCCTTAGTGTTAGGGCTTTGGACACCACATATCTCCACAATGGTATGATATTGTCCACTTTGGGCCTAAGCCCTCATGGATTTGTTTTTGGGCTTTACCCCAAAAGGCCTCATACTAATGGAGATATTTGTCCATCCTTATATACCCATGATCGTCCCCACTTCTAGTCAATGTGGGACTTTGGTCGTATACCAACAATCCTCCCCTCGAACAAAGGACCATCGAGCCTCCCCTCAAACGATTATCCATCCGTCAACTCTCTACCAACCAGGATTCTCTGCTCCAATGCGTTGGAAGCACACGCCTTACATGGAAGCACCACTTGCCTCGAGAGCTTGCTCTATCCCAGGTCAACTCCTCTTCATCGTGTTGGGACCAGGACACGTCCATGAAGAATCCGGAGCACAGCGCCTGTCTAACCGAGCTCATCCACGGATCCCATCTTGATATTACTGGGGCCCACCACCTTCGTTCGGCATTCCGAGGATTCATCCACTTGGCTAACTTCGGGGCATGGCTCCGATACCACTTGTTAGGGCTCTGGACACCACATATCTCCACAATGGTATGATATTGTCCACTTTGGGCCTAAGCCCTCATGGATTTGTTTTTGGGCTTTACCCTAAAAGGCCTCATACCAATGGAGATATTTGTCCATACTTATATACCCATGATCGTCCCCACTTCTAGTCAATGTGGGACTTTGGTCGTATACCAACACTTAGGTAGGCATAATTAAGATGATAAGAAGGATATCGACATTATACTCGATTTCTCCCAGATCAAGTCTGCATTTCCCTTGCCTTCTACATTCCTAATCTTTAGGAAACCCTGGTTTCCTCTGCATATATGCTCAACATCCTTATCTGGAA
This sequence comes from Pinus tabuliformis, assembly GCA_031772625.1. Classification (NCBI taxonomy): domain Eukaryota; kingdom Viridiplantae; phylum Streptophyta; class Pinopsida; order Pinales; family Pinaceae; genus Pinus; species Pinus tabuliformis. Next base: position 460,519,286 of record CM062811.1, read on the forward strand.
TATTCTTGCACCTATTGGAGAGGATTTATTCATGGCTTAGGTTGGACGGATCAGGAGGAACGCTTCGTTAGTGCCTTCGGTCTGGGTCAGGTTGTATCTATCATGTACTTACTATTGTTAATCAATAAATAAGCTCATGTATTGTTCTCGATATATGTTTTCATCTTATGAATGATAGTATGAATGTTTATATATGATGATATAACATATTATTATGTATGCACGTTGAATTGTCGAGTATGTATATGCCTCTGTGATTGATTTGCAGGTCTACACATCTTGGATGAAGCAGAGGGTTTGGACCCTACAGGAACATATTCAAATGTAAGACCCTCAGGTATGTCTCCAAATCCAACTTTGATAATTTGAATATTTGACATGCTTGATTGAGCATTCTTTGTTGATTATTTTTTCTTACTCTGTTGAGGCTTTCAACCCTTGCCTTAGGGAACTTTTCTCGTCAATGGCCATGGCTACTTTTAAGTCTAGCCATGGATACTTTTAAGCCATAAGATTATAATATATCTATTGTTGGATGGTTTTTCCTCAATTAAAGTTTTCCATGGTAAATCATAGTGTGAATGGTTTATATGTATTGTTTCTATGTGTTTTTTTATCATTATTTCTTTCGTATTGTTTTTTATCTCTAATGTCTTTTTATTTTTTAAATGATTAAATTCACATTAAAGAATAAAATTTAATATTGGAGTAATAATGATTTCTAGAAAATGGTTTAGGCTTATTCATTAAGAAATAAATGTTGAAATTTAAAGTTATAGATTAAATAATAAGGATGAAGGGCTACAAAATTAGAGTTATCTTGTAAGGGACCTTCTATGTTAAAGGCTAGGGACTAGGTTGAGGTTTAATTAATGAGGTTGATGATCAAAGGTTAAGGATTAAGGGGTAAGGTTTTATGGATACTGGTTATAAATTTAGGGGTTAGGGTTAAGAGTCAGGTGTTTATCAAGGTTCAATGATCCTTCATTTTTCTCCTCCTAATCAATATCAATTTCATCAAAATGCCTTTTGGAACTCAATTTGTATCTTATCCATCCAACCATTATCAATATGTTCACTCTTTTATTACATTAAAAATTCTAGTTGTATTGTCATCCGTGTATTGCTAAGGGAAAAGTTTAAAAATGAAAATTTATCTCAAAGTTTAGAAACCTTGGCAAATCTTACTAGTCCTTAATATGAAAATTGTAAAATGTTTGAGAATATTTTTGTAAAAGTATATATTTTTATAATTATTTTAAATTAGTTTATATACAATTTTGGTGATTATTCAGGTAAAAGAATTTTATACTATAAATTTTGGGTGAAATATTTTTAGAAAAAATGAAAATTAGAGAATCTTTTTTTTGGTAAAGTCATGGAAAATTAGCCCATCTGTGAAAATTAGCCCCAAAAATTCTCCTTGGTATTTCTTTTTGTTATGACCCTTGTGCCTTAAAATTGATAAGAAATGAACAATTATAGTCCTCTTTGAGGGGGAAACCTCTTTTTAGAATTAATACAATGTACAAGACAATATTTGATGATCATAATGCTAGGAATCCTTAGTTTAAATATAGGAGACAAAAGGTACACTTATAATAAATTGGGACCATGGGGGGTTCTAGCCTACATAAAAATATAATAATATAAATGTAATTAATAATATCTAGGGTCTAATAAGAGGTTTTTGGGTTAACATGTGGCTTATGTAGGGCTTAACATGCCCATCCCTTTCAAATGAGTTTTGTCCTCGACACTTGAGTATCTATGGATGTTTACGCATGAACACCTTATCTTCTCATGTTTCTTCCTCCATTGGTAGGTTCTTCCATTTGATAAGGTGCTTATTAATTGCTTGATTTCTCAGTTTCTTAGTCCTTGTTTCCAAAATTGTTTATGGTTTTAGTATTATTTTCCCTTCATTAATCTATAGTAGAATACTTTAGAATAGGATCTTGTGACCAATTATCTTCTTTAATTAAGAAACATGGAAGATTGGATGTACATGTGAATATGGAGGCAACTCCAGCTTCTAATCCATACTTCCAATCTTATGAAACACCTTTAATAGGGGCCATAATACATCAATGTTAATTTATTTTCTATCTTGTGTTGCTTCAGGGACATCTATTTATATTGTTGTAGCCTCACAAATACCTAATTCCCCACTTCAATTTCCCTTTCATTATGATCATTAATTTCTTGTTGTTTCATCCCATTTTGTGCCATAACCAAGTTTCCCTTCAATTGTTGTTAAAAACTATAGCAAGAAAGACTCAATTTGACTTTAGTAGTCAAATTGAGTAATTCGAATTTCTACACTAGCAGGACAATTAGAGGAAGTTAACTTGTGCGACATGGATCTTGTCACTTGCTTTACTCAGTAAATTTGAGTTAGAGGGCTTGGAGTTTAGTTATGCATGTGTGATTGCTAAATTTTAGTAATGTAGTTCAATTATTTTTAGTAATATTCAGTTAACTAACCTCTGACTATTGATAAAATCAATTGAAGGTCATTTGTGTAGTGGGACAATAGTCTAACTCAAAAATATATTAGTTAACTAATCAATCAACCCAAAATAGCTAATGCATGCATGTAATTCGAATTCCTCAGTTGAAGTGGAGATGAAAAGGCATTGTAACATGAGTTGTATACTAGTTTTAGTGTATATGTGTTGCATGAGTTAGGAGATAAATCCTTGGGAATTGCGCAATAAAATAGGAGGGAACTCCTATATTTTAGGGGCTAATTCCCTCAATAATTTCACAAGGAAATGTGAGGCTGGAGGAGAAAATAAATGGCTAAGTCATGTTGGCCAGAGTTACTCATTCAACAAAGAGAATAGTTATTCTTTTGCAAGTTGTGCTCAGAGTTGGAGCAAGAAATTGTAATAGTTTCCCTATTCAACTAATTAATACAAATACGTTTAAGGGGTTTTTCCTAGTTGGGTTCCCATAGAAATCACCGTGTACTTATGGTTTTTCTTGTTGCATGTATATTCATGTTGTTCTAAATTGTGATTTCCATTTCGTAGATCAGTAGAGCAGAATTGTGTCTCTTGTTTTTTTAGTTTCAAATATTGAGCAGTTGCAATTTATAACAAATTTATACATGTTATTAGAGCCCTGAAATCACATTAGAACCAATATTTCGAACTTGTATCTTAGGAATTTCGAATTTGCAGCTTCAGTGCAATAATTTTTCTTCAGGATCGAGAGAATTCCTTTCAAATGAATGAGCTTGGAGTATGCCCTGGAGGGTAGCTCGAATTTCATAGTATGTAAGGATCGAATGAGAGTAGTGCTTGATGATAATGGTGTGTTAGAATATGTTAAAATTTAAATTGAAAAACCTCCACAATCGGACGCACAACAATTAACCTAGTGGAAGATGGATGTTGCAAAGGCAAGGATAATTCTTCTGGAACGTGTGAGAGACCATGTGGTCTCAAATATCCATGGAAAAGAGACACCATTTTCTATGTGGAAGACACTGACTGAGCTATTCGAAATAGTAGTGACCATAAAAATTGGTCCTGAAATACAAACTTCAAAATTTTAGGATGCAAAAAAATGATGATATTATTCCACAATATCTCTCTAGCTTCACACAAGTTCGAGATGAACTTGGAGGGGTTAGGGTGAATGTTGGAGAAGATGACCTGGTGAGCCTAGCTCTTCTAAGCCTTCCAAAATCCTAGCACAACTACCAAGACACTATGAATGGAAGGGAAAAATTACCATATTGGGAAGTTGTGGGCTAATTTGGTTCAAGAAGAGTTCAAGAGAAATAAAATATTTGGAACATCACCCAAAGCTATGGATGAAGACAATTTTTCGTTGGTTAGAAAAGGAAAAAAGGGAAAGGGAAAGAAGACCAAAATAATGTAAAGAAGAAATATTTGAGCAAGATAAAATTCTTTAATTGCCACAAATACGGGTATTATGTAAAAAAATGTCTGCACAAGGAGTCTAACAAGAAGCCTTCAGGAGGAGCAGGAGGTGAATCACTTACTTTACAATTTGAATTAAATTTCACCCTAATAGCATGCATGGCCAACACTATTATGGGGAGTTTGTGGTACCTTGATTCTGGTGCGTCATTCCATATGACAAGGTGCAAGGAGCTTTTAATAGCCTGAAGGAGAAGGATCTCTAGATGCATATCGAAATGGGGCATGATGGGAGGTACAATGCTACATGAATTGGTACTATCACCTTTGAGAGGGAGAATGCCTCTACTCTTCGCCTCAAAGATGTTATGTTTGTACCTAGGATGAAGAAGAACTTAATCTATGTAGCAGTATTGGAGGATAGAGGCTATGATGCTATTTTTAGTAAAGGGAAAGCCTTTCGGAGACACATAACTACCGTTAAAGTGAAGCAGATCGAGGTTTGAGTGAATAACATACATAAAATTGAGGTGGGAGAATGTGTTGCATTGAGAAGCAAGGAAGAAAAGGTGTAGAGTCAAGATTTTGGAGAACTATGGCACAAGAGATTGGGTCATATATACCATGGTGCGTTAAAAATCATGCAGCAAATTACCACCGGTCTCCCTAAAGGATCCCTTGACTAGCAGGATGTCTGCAAGGGTTTCATATTGGGGAAATACGTCAAATCCATTTTCCATGACTAAGATAGTAGAGTAGATTAAATCTTGGAGCGAGTCCACTCTAATGTTTTTGGACCCTTTTCTATGGCCTCCACAACAAAACATAAGTACTATTTATCTTTATTGATGATTTCTCTAGAAAATGATGGATATTCTTCATGTAGAATAGGATGGAGTTTTCTTAAATTTTGTTGAATTCAAGGAATTGGTTAAGAAAGAGACTAGGAAGTAGGTGAAGGTTCTCAGGAGTGAAAATGGAGGTGAATTTGTTTCACATGTCTTCAAGGATTTCTGTGCGAAAGAAGGCATTTGAAAAGAGATGATAACACCCCATAACCCACAGAAGAATGGGGTAGCTGAAAGGAAGAACATACGCATAGTGGGAGCAACAAGATCCATGTTGCATGTTTAGGGGCTACCATTACATCTATTAGAGGAAGCATGAAACACCATAGTATAATTTTAGAATCGAAGTCCTCATAGAATACTTGGCATGATCACGCCAGAAGAAACTTCTCTGGGAGAAATCTGTTGAAAAGTGTGCAACAAGAAATGCTTGATGAGAGTGCAAAAAGATGATGGAGCTTAGTGAAAAGAGTCGCCTTCACTAAGTGGGCCCGCAGGCTATTTTTGGCGCAAGTCTATTTTTAGACTATGTCTATTTTAGACATATGGATCATGTCTATGGATTGCAGGTTGCTATTTATGGATGATTGATCAAGTTGGGAAAAATAGATGGACTTCTATTTTTGATCAAAGTGTGAGTGATCACAGTGTGAGTGATCAAAGTCTATTTTTAGACTGGTTGTCAAAAATAGAAAAGTCAAATATTATTGTCTCATAATAATATTTGGACTATAAACTTAATCTTATTCTCTTGGAGCACTTCAGGATGAGCTACGGATGTGGTACATGCAGATCCCAGAGGGAAATACGTGGTTACCTATGGGATGACTAATATTTGCATGCAGGACTTCAGTTAGAACTCAAGTGAGTTGAGTTTAGTGGACTGGAGGTGCAGTTGATGGAGTTGTGTTCAGTTTAGCTTTGTTAAACTGGTTGTATTTAGTCTAACTGATCAATAGACTAGAGATGAGTTGGGTGAATTAGTTATTAATTAATTCACAAGTTATTAACTCATAATACAATTATAGAATACATCAGCTAACTCAGTTGCATGTCAGTGCATGTTCAGTTCAACAGGGACAAGTGGTAGAGAATCAGATTGCTATCAGTTGTGACTATAGTTGTGCACCAGATCTTGCACAATCAAGGGATTGAGTATGCCAATGAGTTTGCTCACGTATTTGCCCAGTATTGTAGCCTTTGCTCACATCCAACAAAGTGTGAGTGATTATTTTGAGGTGAAATACGAGTTTGGTGAGCCATTCTCATCAGTTCTTGAGCAGGTATTGAGCAGTGGAGGCAGGCAAGCAGTGGAAGAGATTTGGAGATCAGATCTGAGCTGTATTGTGTGTAACAGGTGGAGATGGTACTAGATTGCTTGTGATAAGCATTGTACTTTGTAGTGTTACATGATTCAATCAATATAATATACAGATAGTGTGGGGTTTTTAGCGAGATGCTTTCCCCGGGATACATACTGCGTTAATGAGTTTGATTGATGCTTCTATGTGTGTCTGTGAATGTTTCTGCTTCTGTAAATTGATGATCAACGTAGAGGAGATTATGTATTATGCATGTTCCGCTTATAATTGTATGATCAGGATAATCTCTGTGAATATGTGTTAAATTATTCAAAATTTCTACATGGTATCGGAGCTGCTTGATTTGTAGAAGAGATTTTTACAGGATATCAAGCGAGGATTGATCATCAGATCTACTATTCAAGAAGTGTTTACATTCTATTTCTTTAGGCAGAGTCTGTAATCGGGCCAGGTAGCCTTTGGATTCATCCTTCCTTTGGAAGGTGAGATATCCGGTGAATGCCCATACAGTCAATCTCTGTACGAGAAATATTGTGTTCTCACGAATCTTAGATCCGATGCAGTTGAGTTGGTTGCTGGTGGAATTCAAATTTGCAGCAGTGTTTTCTTGGTGACAACGCAACAATGTCTTTCACAGGATTGCGATTGGAGTATGCCCTTGAGGGTAGTACGAATTATATTGCATGGAAGGACAGGATGGAGGCAGTGTTGGATGATAACGGGCTGAAGGAATTCATAGATATGGATATCCCAAAGCCTACTGATGCTTGGCAAAAGAAGACCACAAAATGTCGAAGGATTCTATTGGAGGGCGTGAAGGATCACATTGTGTCCAGCCTCCATGGAAAGGCTACTCCATATTTGATGTGGAAATCATTAACAGAATTGTTCCAAAGCAAGAGCGATCAGAGGAAGCTGGCGCTCAAAGATAAACTCAGAAACATCAAATGCGAGAAGGGTGACAATATTCCCAAGTATCTCACGAAGTTCACTCAGTGTCGAGATGAGCTGGGAAGTGTGGGGGTTACTGTTGATGATGAGGACTTGGTGAGCTTGGCTCTCCTTGGTCTTATGAAGAGTTGGCATTCCTATCAGGACTCTGTCAATGGTCGGGAGAAATTGCCAGGATGGGAAAGACTGTGGTCAGATCTTGTGCAAGAGGAGATTAGACGGAGCACCAGAGACGGTTCTTCATCCATGCAGGATGAGGAGAACTGTGCCTTATCGAGTAAGGCGAAGAACAGGAAGGGGAAGGTTTCTCTTTCCGAATCCAGTTCTTCCAATGATGGGAAGAAGGTTGACAAGGCGAAGGTGAGATGCTTTCGTTGTCATGAGTTGGGTCATTATGCTACTAATTGCCCAAAGAAGAAGTCCAAGAAGGGATCCGGGGAAGGATCTGAAGGTGAGGCAGCCTCACTTGCTTCACAGTTTGAGTTGGACTTCACACTCTTTGCATGCATGGTTTCATCCATGGTGGGAAGTGGTTGGTTTCTTGACAGTGGAGCTTCTTTCCACATGACCGGTGACAAAAGTTTGTTCAGTACTTTGGAGGAGAAAGATCTCCAGATACTCATAGGGATGGGTAATGATGAGAAGTATAGTGTCTCAGGTGTAGGCACAGTTATTTTTCAGAGGGAGCATGGAGCTCGCCTTACCTTGACCGATGTCAAGTATGTACCAGGACTGAAGAGAAACTTGGTGTCGATCGTGATGTTGGAAGACAGAGGCTATGATGTGGTCTTTAGTAAGGGAAAGGTTTTCCTTAGACACATCATCACTAGACAGGTGAAGCAGATTGGTTCACGGGTCAAGAACCTGTATGCTCTTGAGGTTCAAGATGCATGCAAAGCCTTGAGCAGCAAGGCAACTGATGGAGACTTGGTGGTTGAGAGGGAGCGTATATTACCTCTCAACATGCAGAGCCAGAAGAAGTCTCAGACGATTGTGGAGGAGCGATGATTGGTGTAGCAGCTTCAGGAGGTTGTGGAGGAGCCACAACAAGGGAAGCTGAGAGGAGATCGAGTAGAGACATCTACTCATCCAGAGACCTCCAGTAGGGGGAAACTTCGAGCCAGGTGGGCTGAGGGATTGCATGTAGCCATACCTCCAGGTAGGAGGTGGGGTGATGTGGATTGATTGTCCCAAGGAGGAGGGGCAGGATCCTTGAGGTACCCAACCTCTTGGATGAGGCCTTGCTACGGGAGCCCCGATGTGTAGTAGCAGGAACTGACTGATTGGGTAGAGACAGATGCGGATGGAGCAGCAGAGAGAGCGACAGTGCATGGAATCCCAGGACAGCGCATAGCTAGCAGACTGTAGCAATGCGAGAGGCACAAGTGTTTTGCACAGTGATAGGTGGCATAGAGAGGTGTGCAATGGTGCGAGATGCATGGAGATGTTGCAGTAGCGCAGATGTCAGAGAGGGAGCACTTGTCAGCAGCAGGTAGAGCTTCAACATCAGAGGATGTTTCTAGCCCAACAGGGAGGTCAGTTGGGAGGTGCAGTGCGGATGCAATGCTGGGAGATAGAACCAGCAGCAGCACGGATGCAGTCAGAGATCAAAGTGACAGAGGCAATAGCAGTCAGAGACTTTGATGACAGAGCAAGTGGACCGGCCAGATGTGTTGCATGGAGAACATTCCAGAGTTATAGGATCGGGTTTGAGAGGAAGCCTTTCTTGTTGAGAGGGAGTGTTGAAAAGTGTGCAACAAGATGATGGAGCTTAGTGAAAAGAGTCGCCTTCACTAAGTGGGCCCGCAGGCTATTTTTGGCGCAAGTCTATTTTTAGACATATGGATCATGTCTATGGATTGCAGGTTGCTGTTTATGGATGATTGGTCAAGTTGGGAAAAATAGATGGACTTCTATTTTTGATCAAAGTGTGAGTGATCAAAGTCTATTTTTAGACTGGTTGTCAAAAATAGAAAAGTCAAATATTATTGTCTCATAATAATATTTGGACTATAAACTTGATCTTATTCTCTTGGAGCACTTCAGGATGAGCTACGGATGTGGTACATGCAGATCCCAGAGGGAAATACGTGGTTACCTATGGGATGACTAATATTTGCACGCAGGACTTCAGTTAGAACTCAAGTGAGTTGAGTTTAGTGGACTGGAGGTGCAGTTGATGGAGTTGTGTTCAGTTTAGCTTTGTTAAACTGGTTGTATTTAGTCTAACTAATCAATAGACTAGAGATGAGTTGGGTGAATTAGTTATTAATTAATTCACAAGTTATTAACTCATAATACAACTATAGAATACATCAGTTAACTCAGTTGCATGTCAGTGCATGTTCAGTTCAACAGGGACAAGTGGTAGAGAATCAGATTGCTATCAGTTGTGACTATAGTTGTGCACCAGATCTTGCCCAATCAAGGGATTGAGTATGCCAATGAGTTTTCTCACGTGTTTTCCCAGTATTGTAGCCTTTGCTCACATCCAACAAAGTGTGAGTGATTATTTTGAGGTGAAATACGAGTTTGGTGAGCCATTCTCATCAGTTCTTGAGCAAGTATTGAGCAGTGGAGGCAGGCAAGCAGTGGAAGAGATTTGGAGATCAGATCTGAGCTTTATTGTGTGTAACAGGTGGAGCTGGTATTGGATTTCTTGTGATAAGCATTGTACTTTGTAATGTTACATGATTCAATTAATATAATATACAGATAGTGTGGGGTTTTTAGCGAGATGCTTTCCCCGGGATACATACTGTGTTAATGAGTTTGATTGATGCTTCTATGTGTGCCTGTGAATGTTTCTGCTTCTGTAAATTGATGATCAACGTAGAGGAGATTATGTATTATGCATGTTTCGCTTATAATTGTATGATCAGGATAATCTCTGTGAATATGTGTTAAATTATTCAAAATTTCTACAAAATCTTGATGTGTCTCATTTAAAATTTTTTGGAGCTTCTGTTTATTTCCATGTCTCCAAGGATTTGAGGAAGAAACTTGAGCCTACAATAGAGTTGGGAGTTTTTGTAGGATACACTGAAACTCCACACAATTACTAGGTGTATTTACCTTCACTGAGGATGATAGTTTTGAGGAGAGATGTCAAGTTCAATGAGGAGAAGGCTATGGGATGCTCTCTTGAACAAGATTTGAGTATCCCACTAGAGCATGAGCTTATAGATCCAAAGGAGGAGCCTCATGATGAGCTTCAAGTGGTTGTGGAGCAGTCACATGCAACGGAGCAAATAGGAGGTAGGGTGGAGGAAACCTCTTAGCCATATTAATCTAGAGAGGGGAGAAAGAGAACCAAATAAGTTGATATATTATTGCATGATGTTAGGGAGAAAGTGGGAGTCCCTACATCACAACACATGCAGAGGAGGTCACCTAATAGGTACACTAGTTACATGGCTCTAATGACATAACTCATTGAGATAGAGCCTTCTTCATTTGAGGAAGAAGTTTCTCAACCTGTTTGGGTAGATGCAATGGTGGAAGAATATGAATCCATCATGAAGAACAATGTATGGGAGGTGGTGCTGCGACCAAAAGGGAAATCAGTGGGTGGTTCCAATGGATCTACAAAGTGAAGCATGCAACTGATGGGAGCATCGAGAAGTATAAGGCTAGATTTTTGGCCAAATGATTCTCTTAGGTAGAGGGAGTGGACTATGAGCAAACCTTTGCACCAGTTGCAAGATATTCCTGAATCAGATCCATTCTAGCATTGACTACACAGATGGGGTGGAAAATCCACCAGATGGATGTGAAGATCGCCTTTCTCAACAGTGTTGTCGAGGAGAAAATTTACATAGAGAAGACAAAAGGATTTTAGACATATGATTGGGAGTCACATGTGTGCAAACTCAAGAGAGAATTAATGTATGGTCTCAAATAGGCACCTCGAGCATGGTACACTAGGATCGACAATTACCTCAGTGGATTGGGCTTCACCAAAAGTGAAGAAGATGCAAACCTCTACCACATTGTGGTAGATGGTAAGTTTCTTATTCTTTTTTTGTAAGTTGACGATATAATATTGATAGGTGATGAGTAGTTGATCCGCTCTTGCGAATAGGACCTTGCAAGGGAATTTGAGATGAAATAAATGGGATTACTGTATTACTCACTCAGGTTGGAAGTATAGCAAAGTGATGGCGAATTTTTTTATGTCTTAGGGGAAGTATGCCTCTAAAATACTTCAAATATTTTACATGGAGAAATGTATGCCCATGGACACACCTCTAGCTTCAAACTGGAGGAAGGAGAATGCCACTTCAAGTGAACAGGTTTATGCTACCATTTATAGGCAAATTGTGGGGCCTTGCAAGACCTGACATGTGCTATGTAGTAAACCAACTTAGTCAAGCTATGGTGAGGCCTACCAAGTTGTATTGGAACGAAACAAAGCATGTGTTATGGTACCTCAAAGGCACTATCGAGTATGGATTATGGTACAAGAGGATATAGGGAGTGAAGCTCCAAGGTTTCACCGATGTAGATTGGGTAGGGAGTCCTTCAGTTAGGAAAAGTGATTTTGGTGCTAACTTTAGTGTTGGGTCTGCAACTATTTCTTGGTACAACAAGAAGTAGAGGTTTGTGGTGCTCAACTTAGAAAAGGTTGAACACATGGTTGTAAGTCAAGTAACATGTGCGGCCATATGGATGAGGAAAACACTTGTGGGTCCTTTTAGTCAGGAGATGGATCCAACAATGATATATTATGAAAATTCGAGTTGCATTAAGCTCTCTAAGAATCTGGTATTTCATGACAGGTCCAAGAAAATTGATACTCGATATCATCATTTGTGAGACTGTGTGCATAGGAGAATAATGTTGCTATAGTACATTCCAATTGAGGAGAAAGATGATTACATATTAAGAAAGGAATTGTCAAGAGGTAAATTTGAATTCCATAGGTGGAGGATAGGGGTGATAAAAAATTCCTCTCTTGCTAAGAGGGAGTGTTAAAAAATGTAGCAAGAAAGGCTCAATCTGACTTAGCCTTATTCAAATTGAGTACATCGAATTTCCACATCATCAAGACAACTTGGAGGTAGTTAACTAGTGTGACATGGATTTTCTCACTCAGCTAGCTCAGTAAATTTGAGTTAGAGGGCTTGGAGTTCAGTTGTGCATGCGTGATTGTTAAATTCTAGCAATCTAGTTCAGTTATTTTTAGTTGCATTCAGTTAAATGACATCTAATTATTGATAGAGTCAGTTGAAGGTCAGTTGCATGGTGGGACAACAATCAAAATCAGAGATCTCTTAGTTAACTTATGAATCAACCTGAAATAGCTAATTCATGCATGGAATTCAAATTCCTCAACTAAAGTGGAGATGACAAGGCAATGTAACATGAGTTGCATACTAGTTTGAGTGTACAGGTGTTGCATGAGTCAGGAGATCAATCCTTGGGAATTTCGCAAGAAAATAGGAGGAAATTCCTATATTTTAGGGCATAATTTCCTAAATAATTGCGCAAGGAAATAAGAGGCTAGAGGAGAAAATAATTGGATAAGTGTTGGCCAAAGTTTCTCATTCAACAAAGAGAACAATTATTCTTTTGCAGGTTGTGCTCAAAGCCCAAGCAAGTAATTGTAATAGTTCATCTATTCAACTAATTAATGCAAAGAGGCTTGAGGGGTTTTTCCCAGCTAGGTTCCCCTATAAGTCACTTTGTACTTGTGGTTTTTATTATTGCATGTTGTTCTAAATTGTGATTTCCATTCTGCACATCAATAGAGTAGAATTGTGTCTCTTGTTTTTAATTTGAAATCTTGAGTAGTTGCAATTTCTATTAAATTCCCAACTTCAAATTCCTTTTCATTGTGATCATGAATTTATTGTTTTTTTCATCCCATTTTGTGCCACAACCAATTTATCCTTCAATAGTTTGAGAATATTTTGCTGGTGCTATATGTGGTCCTCTATTGCTTGAACCTTTATAGTCCCTTTTAGGGGAGGTGTGATGGATGGAGGATGATATCCATAAGTGACATAAATGGTGACATTTTTGATGAGGTATGGAAGGGTGTATTAAACCACATTCAACCACATTCAACCAAGGGTAACCATTTGACTCCTTGTGTCTATTTATTAGATGCAAAGAAACACATATATCCTTCTAAACATGTTTTCACAATCTTATATTTCCCATCAGATTGCGGATCGTAAGATGAGCTGCAAGCCAGTTGAGTACAAAAATAAGAAAATAATTCAAACCAAAAATTTCTAGTGAAAATTGGGTATTTATCACTTACAATAATATTTTGTATTCCATGTATTTTTTGGATTGTTTCCATGAATTCTTCTACCATAGTATATTCTCTAAAAGAATGATAAAGATAAAAAAATGAGGATATTTTGTCATTTCATCTACCACTACTGTAATGACACTCTTTCCTTCATATTAGGATAAAATTGTAATAAAATCGATTGAAACTTCTTCCCAACATTGGCTTGGTATCGCTAATTGTTGAAGGAGCATTATGGTCTTGAGAGTCTCTCCCTTATTTTGTTGCATACCATATATTCTACCACAAAATTTTTCACATATGCTTTAATACCTTCCCAAAAAAATATATCTTGATTCTATGTCATGTTTTTAAGAACCTTGAATGTCCTCCAATAGGAGAAGTGTGTAAGTCCAAAAGGACATTCTATTTGACTTGATAATTTTTATATAAGTATAAGTGATCTTGATACCATAACAAATAATTTATCCACAAAATTGTTTCTACTACATTGGGGTCCTTTTGTAACTGTTAAATGCTCTTGCATATCTTTTCATCTTAGAATCATTCTATCCTTGCTTATTCCACCTAGTGATATTATGGAATGGAAAAAATGCATAGTAAACCATTTGTGTCTTCCTCTTTCCTTGAGAGTGCATCCAACATAATATTTTGTTTAATCTTTTCGTAGATAATTTTAAAGTCATAACCCAACATATTTGTGACCCATCTTTTTTCTCTTCTAAAGATAGTCTTTGCTTCAAGAAGTACTTCAGAATATCATGATCTATTTTTACTTTGAAGTGTCTTCCTATTAGGTATGGATTCCATTTCTTAACTACATGTAGTATGGCCACTATTTCTTTGACATATATGGGTCTTCGTAAGTTCTTTCCTTTAAGTTGGCTACTTTAAAAGGAAAGATGTCTTCCTTCTTGCATAAAAACTTACACCAATGCCATAACCTAAGGCATGATACTCCAAAATGAATATTTTTGTGAAATCAGGTGTCGCTAAGATGGGAGTTGTACACATAGACTCTTTAAGTTCTTTGAAATATTTGGTTTCTTATTTAGTCCAATAAAATGTTCGCTTCTTCAATAATTTTGTTAGAGGTGCTGCCATTTGACGATAATTCTTGAAAAACTTGTAGTAATTTCCTATCAATCCAAAGAGTCCTCTAAGTTTCTTTAAGGTATTAGGGATTTGTCTTTCCCTCATAGTTTTGGGTTTTTTAGGATCCAGATTGATGTCATCATGTGATACAATATAACCCAAATATTCATGATTATGTTTCTGCAATTCAAGATTTGTGCTCTCCTATTTTGATAGAATACTCCCCATATGAGATTGATTCTCAAAAAAAATCTTTTTCTTTATGTTCATGGTTTCCTTGTGCCTCCACATCCCTTTTAGGAAGCCTCTCCAATAGAAGAATTTCCATGGTGATCGTGGATTTCTGTATTTCTTCCTTATTTGCATTCATCTTATTTTCCATTCTCTTTTAAATTTTTTCGTGAGAGCATGATGAATCCACCTTTTTCAACATACTACCATCAATTTCATAACTTTCTTCTCTAATTAGATAACATAAATTCTAAGTCTTTATTTTCTTCATGAGTCAAGGATGATCCTTCAATAGATTTAATTGGTGTATCATATTTCTTTGGAGGAATGTTGAAAAATAATATAGTACTTCTCTTTATTACAAACTTTAGTCACCAAAAAAAGGATATTCTAATCAACAATTATGCCAATAATGAATTATGTACCTTAATTTGGAGAATACTAGAATGTTTGAACTTATATTGATATATTTTTGAGATTTTAGCACTTATGGATTTGAAAATTTGTTTTGTAACACTATGCTATGTCTTTTTTGTGATTCCAAAAGTGTGAATTAAAACTGATGTGCCAAGTGAAAGTTATGGTAATCTTCCCAAAATTTTCTGATTTTTGGCCTCCTCCCACAAGCAAATTTGTATAGCATGCCATGTGTCCAATTCTTCAATTTTAATTATAAAATTTTTACATGAGATACTTTTCTATGTATCCTAAAATACCTGAAGATTTAATAATATAAAAATTCCCAGACAAGAAGATATTAAAAAAAAACAAGATGACCTATTTAAAATTTATTTAAGGATTTTTCATAAACCCTAACTTCCATAAGGTATAACTGCAAAAGTATGTGAACAAAATCCTGAAAATTGAACTAGACATTCCACTAGGTTTCTACTTAAAAAATCAAAGTTTCACTATCTGAAACCTTATACAAAAAAAAATCACTGTGAAAATGCTAAACTAATGTGTTTGAAATTGGTTTTAGGAGCATTCATGAAATTGGACTTCCTTAGAGCATCAATCTAAAATTCTAGTGAAGCAAGATCTGAAACTTGAACCAAATGTTCACCACAATTTCACCTCAATGTGTTCCAAGTTTGGTGGCCTGAAACATCACAGAAAATTATTTATAGCAAATATGTCGAATTGACCTGATTTCATGAGCACTTAGAAACCCTAACTTGCTTAGAGGATATATATAAAAATATAGTGAATGAAGATTTGAAATTTGAACTAGATATTTCTTGAATTGTTTTCTTAATATTCTCCAAGTTTCACCTTCTCAAACTATGTAGATAAAAAGGTTATATTGAAAATTCCATCATGACTTGTTTGAAGCAGCAAAACCCTGGGATCATGAACTCTGATACCAAATGTTATGATCCTTGCACCTTAAAAATGATAAGGAACCATTAATTGAAACCCTATTTGAATGGAAAACCTCCTTTTACATTAAATAAAATGTACAATAAAATATTTGATGATCCTAAGAAAAGATCTCCTTGGTGTATATATATGATACAAAGGGTACAATTATAATAAAATGGGACCATAAGGGGTTCTAACCCACATGAAAATACAATAATACTAATATTTGGGGCCTAAAATTGACATGGGGCTTATATAGGCTGATGGTTAAAGGTTAAGGATTAAAGTTTAAGTGTTTATGGACATGTTGATGGGCCAAAATGTACTGCCAACATAAAGGGGATATCCCCAATGCAAGATCCTGATTAGGCCTTACACAATTTGGAATGGGAGTCCCATATAGTATGTGGGCCCAACAACCACCGTGGTTGTTTCAAAAGGTTTTGGACGAGATGATAAAGAGTAAAAAAACTTGATAAAAATTCTCACAAAAAAACAAGTTATAACATTTTATGCAAGTGACTTTAAGAACAAGATATAAATAACATATCAACAACTAAAGTAAAATGGAATGAATCTTAAATAGACGTTGTAAACAAGCTTCAATTAAGATTCATGAATAGAAAGGAAATATATTTCATTAATTGTGAATTATTTATTAACTGACAACGATAATGAAAACATAAATCAACAAAAAATATGAATTAGATGTGAGTCTCAAATCAATGAAATAGTTCATTAATAATCAACAAGTGAATAACAATCACATAACATTTGATCACCTTAAGATAAGTCTTACAATTCTCAACAATATATGAGTGAACCTGATTGTTGTGACTCAAAGAGCTTCTCAAAATTCGCTGAAATATTCAATACACCATTGCACTAAGCATTCATGAGATCTAATAATGGAATTACAAATTTTCACTTGATATTTTAAAATAATGAACTAACTTTACTCTAAAAACTTCTCAAAGAGTCAAAACACTAAAGTCCCCTCTTAAAATTCCACATGATTTTTCATTTCTAAATTCTATTATAATTTTAATTTAAAAATAACTTTATTTACAAATTACATAAAAATTAAAAGACAAAATTTCTTTCATGGAACAAGACTCAAGATGACCATGTCAAGAGCCTCAACTTGCAGTTCTTGCACCAAGTATGTATACTGGGACTTGTACATGGAAGCAACAAATTTTAACTTTTTTGACATTTCCCTCATGAATCTCATCTTGCATTTGAGAGTATCTAGGAAAAAATATTCATGTCTATCAATATCCAACTCAAGATCATTGAGAGTTTTATATGTAATTTTGTCAGCTCCATAATATGTTGTGCAATTGCTTCCTTGGTAGGTACAAGTTGCCTTAAGTAACAACTTACTTCATTGCATATAACACCTCACAAATTTCCCACCTTAATGAGGGACTCCAATCCACTATTTAGTGTCTGATATGCATTTAACGTTCTATTTACATCTCTAGTCAAATTGTCATGCAATTGCAATGAAAATCTAATTTACACCTTGTCCCTCTCTGTGCACATCCTATCTTTTCTTGGTAGTTCTGCTAGTGCATCTGGATATTCCATACCCCATCCATATATGTGATCTATGGATTTAGAAACCTATTTTATCAACAATATCTTGTCCTTTAGTTCTCCTTGCATTTATAACAATGGAGACATTGCTTTATGGAGAATAATAATTTCACCATTTACTCGGTTTGTGGCTTCTTCCATTATTTTAATTTTTTCTAAGGTTGTTGCCTGGAAATATTCTTTGTGGAAACTTGCAATTGACAGAGTCTATATTTTTTGCACGTAGTTTGTCAATCTCCTACTTTGAACTAGCCAAGTTCTATTCTAACTCATTTACTTCATTTACTAAATGTTCCACGTTATTCCTAGTAGTAGCAAATAAGGTGGATCTGGCAGAAGGTATTTTTATGGGGTTTACCATGGTGTCCATCACTATGTGCCTATCTATATTGACTTATATTGGGTTACATGGTTGTCTTTCCAAATACTTCCACCTCCCTTGAGATATTCTATTCTTGAACAGATCAAATCTAAAAATTGAGAGATCCAATACTCAATCCTCATCTTCAAACTTGACTCCCATTACTCCAAGTGGGAGGTTCCCATTAGTGATAGGTGTTGGAGGAGCGACATATAGATTAAGTAGTATAATTTATACTTCCTCTTGTTTTAGGTCATTTATCCTAGTATCTTTTGCCTCCTTCTATGCTATCTCTTTGGAAATGATTTCTTCTTCATTTTTTCTAGGTACATCCCTCTTCTTTATTTATTCTTCTTGTTTTTTCTTTGCTTCTTCTTCCTTTTTCCTAATTTCCTCCTCCTTTTTTTTTCTCTTTACTTCCTCTTCCTTTTTCTTCCTAGAAACCTCTAGCTTCCACTTTCTTTCTACCTCTCTCTATTCCTTTCTTCTTCTTTTCTCTTGGCACCCTCTTCCTTAACTTTCCTTTTAGCTTCATCCTCCTCTACTTTATTTTTTTTTGCCTCTTCTTCAACTTGCCTTTTGGCTTCTTCTTCCTCTTTGTTTCTTTTTCAATCATGTGTATCTTTAGCATTTATTTCTTTGTAGCTTCCTCTTCAATGAAACTTTCTTTCCCTCTATATCCATACTTTGCGAAGGTTATTCTTCTTCTATATTTGGTTTTTTAGTAGGTTTAGCAGGGAATGCTCCTAGGGTTTATTCAGCTGCATTAGTATCATTGAAGAAGTTTTTCGTTGTATATTCTTCTGCATCAGTACTTGGAGTATATGACCAACCATATTCGATTGACTTGTAGTGATGGGTGGAAATACCTCTTGAATCATATCCGTGGAAGCTAAGTTCTCCAAAGATAAAATGTTCTAATTCCTTTGCTTTTTCTTCTGCCTCTTTGAATTTTTTCATACGAGAAGCTCCTATACACAATGAGAAGGTAAGCCATGGAAATTTCTTTTCCTTTACCAGTGTGCCAATAAGTCATGTAGTAAGATGATATTCCACCTCTTACAACGCTATTTTGTTAGTGAAAAACAAAGCAAACTGATGAGGGGAGTTATAGGCTCCAAATACTCTTATGTACATTGAATCCTTGGGAGTAAACCAATAAGAAATATCCTGTAATGATATCCTTTCCTTTGCAAGGTGGCTATGCATCAAAGAGATTTTGGAATATTGAGGAAATAAAGTGCTCAGTAATGTGATCATACATGCCCTATATCTTGTGTCCCGCATGTGTTTACAGTAAATGTGATCAGGTGGGATCTCTGTAACAAAGGTGCACTTTCAACCTAGTGCCTCAAATTTACATCTTGTGCATATTTCATCCAAAAAGTATGATGCCATATAGAATTATGTTAGCTATGCTTAGAGACTTTCTTTGCTCCTTTAATATTAGCATAGATTAATGATGCTAGGATGTATTCCAATTAAAGATGGTTCCTTCCATGGAGAAAGTGTACATCATGGGAACTCATTCATCCTCAAAGAATGTTGCATTTGGTCTCCCATAAATCATACAACACATGGAACCCAACATTTGATAGGATTTCCTCAGCAACTAGTTCTATAAATTTCATCAGTCCGATATATGAACTTTCCAGGCTCCTACCACTAAGATTTAAGGATGTCCTTATTTGGTTTAGAGAAGCTACAATACCATTTTCACCATGAACTAAGAAGTGTCTCGACATATTATAATATTAAAAAATGGTAGATGTTAGGACCTCATATTGTCCCTTTTTGACCATACATTTTGCCATGATATCATCCTTTTCAACTTACATTTAAAAGTATTTGTTAGTGTTTTAACCCAATTATCTCAAAGGTATCTAATGATTCTTCTCATCACTATACGTTTAATTATTTAGCATATAATCACGACATCTTCATAGTTAATCTTTGAATTATTAAGTGCTGAACAGTTAAATAATGATGTGCAGTCTGCGTTGCTGGAACAGCCTGGAGACTATTTTTGTAGTTGCTAAAACAGTAAAAACGGCACACGAATCTTGATGCTGAAACAGTTGGGATTCACGTTCTAAATTTGATAGCAGCAAAGGAACCAGACTGATCACCGAGGAAGCTGTTACACTGGATGTAATGCTTATAATCTAAAGACAGCATTACTGTAACAACATTTTGTTGACGGGAAATTGATTTCCCTATTTTTGTATAATGGGTTAAAACAATGTAAATATTTTGTAATAGATGTCTCCTCTTTATAAAGAGGAGACATCTACATTAGAAGGGGATGAACAGACTGTGGAAAAAGGCTTAGCTGAAGGAACAGGACTGGAATTCTTTTTGTAATATGACATATTGATGGATGAATAAAATTTTGTTCTGAACATCTTTTTCTAGTTCTTGTTTCCTAGGGAATCTTGTGAGAAGGAAAGGGCCCACCTTCATCACAAGATTCACCCATTATATTTCTGCATCATGTCAAGTGTGTCTTTTATTCATGCCTTGTTAACAAGTACTGTTTCCTGAATATTTTTTATAATACATTTTGCTGAAACTCTGTTTCTTTCTCGATTGATTGTTGTTTTATTCAAAGTTAATTCATGAGTGTTTCATCGATGATTAAGTTACATAGTGAATTGGCAAGCTAGTTAATTAGAGGCAGGTGCTGGAGATTCCCGCTTTGGGGATAGGGTCCTAACTCTCTGTTACAACACAACCATTGTTTTCCTTTGCAGATTGACTTCTTTTCATTATATGATTCTTTGAATGGAATTAAGCATTATCTAGTTATCTGCAATAGAGTGTAATTGTTGTAATGCAGAGTGGAGCTTCAGTTTGTTAATTTAAGGCGTTATTTGTTTGTACTACAACTTTTGTTGCTTTTAAAATTGAGTGCATATAGTACGCAGTTGCCTTTGAAATAACAAGACTTCCTTGGGTTGAAAATTAATGTCGCACTTTGTTGTTTAATTCAATAAGCAATTAAAGTGACCAACATTTTGGCACCATTGCCGGGGAAGGCAATTATAGATTTTAAAAGTACTGATGATTTTCTTGTAGATATGCAGGATGCATGAGAGGACGCAAGAAAACTAATCCTACAAGTGGCAAGGGCAAAGGAAGAGGAGGAAGAAAAAATTTCATCGATGATATTATTTCAAAAGCTGAGACATCCCAGAGGTTAAGCTCTCGGAGGCCACAAACTCAGCACTCTCTCCAAATGGACCATCAAACAGAGGAAGTAGTGGGACCTGAAAGGATTATAGAAACAACAGAACATACCGAGGAACCAATGGAGGAAGTTGAAGGACCAGTAGAAGATATTGAAATTGAAGAACCAATAGAAGATATTGAAGTTGAGGAACCAGTTCAGGACATTGAGAGTCCAACGGAAAACACTGAAGACCGGGCAAGTGCATCAGGAAAGCAACCAATGGATGGAAACAATGAAGGAATCTTTGGTGGAGGATGTAGAGGTGAAGGAAGAGGTGAGAATTCTCTCTCCACCTTGGAATTCCCTATTGAGGAACTTCCCAGAGGTACAACTCCTATGAAGAATATTCCACTCTCAGCCCTACCTAACTTCCATGGTTTATCCTCTGAAGACCCTGATGAGTTTCTTTTTGAGTTTGATATATTGTGCAGAAGTTATGATTATGTTAGTAATTCTCAAAAGTTAAAGTTGTTTCCAGCAACACTAAAAGGAAATGCACTAAGATGGTTTATGAGCTTGGGAGGTCATGCGATCACAACATGGGATCAGATGAAGGAGAAATTTCTGGCCAAGTACCAAGATTATTGCCAGACGAGAGAGAAAAGGGAGGAGTTATTCAAGATGGTTCAGAAGGAGGATGAAAATCTAGAGGACTTTGTGGAAAGAATCCAGTATAATCTGTAGAGATCTGAGCACCCTGATGTAAGTAAAGATATTCTTAAAACAATATTATTGAAAGGGGTAAGGGATGATTGTTTAGATATGTTAAATATGCTTGGTAAAGGGGATATATCTAAAGAATCGTATGATGAAATTGTTAACCTCTACAAGAGGTGTTCAAGAGGAGTTGAAAATAAATCAAAGAGTAGGGATAGTACTTATTCAAGGGTCCAAAAATCAGCCAGTGGAGGAGAAACAAGAGCCGAAATAGGTAATCTACTTGAGGAATTCAAGACAGAAATGTTAAGTTCTTTTGCTTCATAGATTGATACCTTGCATGTTAAAAAGAAGCAGGCAGAGGCAGAAGCTGCTTTGGCCATTTTCTGCCCTAAATGCAGAGAAAAACATCCATTGAGGGAATGCCCACTGGACAAGGTACCAATCTGTACCATTTGTGAAAAGGACCACGAAACTCAACAATGCCCCTCTTTACCAGGGATAAAGGCAGCGTTACAACTAACTGAGGAGGAAGCTGAAGCAATTTATCTGCTGACACAAAGGAGACAATGGAAACCACGAGGACAAGGTACGAACTCTAGTATGCCATTTAATCATTGGAATAATTATCCTTATTTTAATCAAGCAAATTACCCACCCTTTAACCAAATGCAATACCCACCCTTTAATCAAATGAATTTCCCACCCATGCAACGAACAAACCCTCCCTTTATAGACCCTGCAATGTGGACTCCCTGGCTTCTACAACAGTCCTATTTTAACCAATGGAACCCAAACTGGAGAGCTCAACAAACTCCATTCACAAATCAATTCCTCAATTCCAGCAACAACTTTCTCTCCCGTCAGGTACCCCACCAAATAATCAGACCATGAAGCCTCAACTTCCTGTACAACTGAACCCTAACCCTAACAATAATAAAGCTATGTAAGTTATTGACATTTAGAACCTGCCTACATCTCCTGTGCAATGTAATGATATTCATTTACGATCTGGGAGAGTAGTCGAGCCAATTATAGATGATATTACCTCTTCCGACTCTGATAAAGAAGAGATAGAAAAGAGTAAATCATCTAATAAGGATGCTGAAACAGTCAAGCCATCCTCTAATAAAATTGCTAAAACAGTCAAGCCATCCTCTAATGGAACAGCTGAAACAGCAGAACCACCATTCCCTGAGTGTTTGGCTCTGACTAAGACACCTGAGCCGCCGGCTTTTAACCTTTAGGGGAATTTCAGAATCTGTATGTTAAAATTCCACTTTTACAAGCACTCAGAGATGTGCCAATATATGCCAGAACCGTTAGAGACATTTGCATCAAGAAACCTGGTAGAAAGGCTAAAGATCCCCTTACAGTTCATGTGATGGGAGATCTAGCTGCTTTAATGTCAGGAAAAGTTCCCCCTGTAAAATATGGTGACCCTGGTCACCCCATGGTCACAGTTCAAGTTGGAAAAACTATTGTTTCACGAGTTCTGGTAGACCTAGGTGCTGCTATAAATATTATGACCCTTGAAACTGCACAGCTGTTACAGTTGAAAAATGTAATTAGAGAGACACCAACTATCCTGGAATTAGCTGATCGTTCCACAATCAAACCAGAGGGGGTTATTGAAGACCTGATTATTTCAGTTGAATCCTGGAATTACCCAGCAAACTTTGTTGTGTTACAGACTAAAGCAAAGTTGGGGGCACATCCTCTGATCTTGGGGAGACCCTGGCTGGCTACAACAAATGCTTTTATCAGCTGTAGATCATGTTCAATGACAATTTCTAATGGATGTGAAACTAAGCAGCATACGCTGTACCCTCATGCTACACCTATGATTAACAATGATGATTCTGTATGGTTAGACTATGAGGATAATGATACTCAACCCATTTTGACCATTGGACAAGCCTTAACGCTTAAAGATACCACAGAAGATGAAGTAATTAGTAATTTTATTTCTAAACCTTCCTCAGTTACTTCTGAAGCGCATAATCAGTTAACTACAATTCTGGATCTTGAAACATAGCAAAAGCTTAAATATGAAAATTTACCTCAAACATCAACTGTTATTCCCTCTAAAAGCATAACAGTAGAAATTGAACCTGGCAAAACATTGAACATAAACCCCAATTTATCAGATGTTGAAACACAACAGCTAATGAAGTTGCTCCGTGAGAACAAGGAAGCATTCGCATGGGACTACA
Source organism: Pinus tabuliformis (assembly GCA_031772625.1). Classification (NCBI taxonomy): domain Eukaryota; kingdom Viridiplantae; phylum Streptophyta; class Pinopsida; order Pinales; family Pinaceae; genus Pinus; species Pinus tabuliformis. Next base: position 460,543,327 of record CM062811.1, read on the forward strand.
CAGACATGAAAGGGATCTCTCCTGAATTATGTACTCATCGTATCTATATTAAGGAGGGGGCCCGACCAGTTTGTCAACCCCAACGGCGAATGAATCCCAATTTGAGGGAAATTGTTAAGGAAGAACTTCAAAAGTTGCTTGATGCAGGGTTTATATACCCCATTTCTGACAGTGAATGGGTTTCTCCGCTGGTAATAGTACCGACGAAAAATGGGAAGTGGAGAGTGTGTGTAGATTATAGAGCCTTAAATAAAGCTACCCAAAAAGATCATTTCCCCTTGCCATTTATTGATCAGGTGTTGGACAGCTTGTCAGGAAAGAAATTCTTTTCCTTTTTAGATGGTTTTAGTGGATGTAACCAAATCAGAATTGCACCTCAAGATCAAGACAAGACCACTTTTACTAGTCCTTGGGGGACTTTTGCTTATAGAGTTCTCCCATTTGGACTATGTAATGCTCCAGCAATGTTTCAAAGAGTAGTAATAGGAATCTTTTCTGATATGCTTAATGATTCTTTGGAGATATTTATGGATGATTTCACTCCCTATGGTGTGACTTTTGAAGCTGCGTTACAAAACCTTGAGAAAGTACTTAAATGATGCATACAAGCTAATCTTTCCTTGAGTATCGAAAAATGTCATATGATGATGAACGAAGGAATTGTACTAGGACACTTCATTTCATTCCTTGGGATTCAAGTGGATCCATCCAAAGTACAGGTAATTCAGACCCTTCCTATTCCTAAAACACAAACTGATGTAAGAAGTTTTTTAGGACATGCTGGATATTACAAAATATTTATCAATTTTTTTTCTAAAATATCTTCTCCTTTGTTTGTGTTACTTATGAAAAATGCTGAATTTAAGTGGATGATCTGAATATTGTTGTTATGACACCATGGACATCCTTTATCATCATATCTTTCTCATCGATTTGTTGAATGATCCAGTCAATAGTTTAAGTACGTGGATAAATTGGCTGATGTGATACTATATTGTGAAACCATGACTTCTTGACATTAATATATACTTCATAGTATTCTTCTTCCTTGGGAACCCCTTTCCTAGAGAACACTTGATATATTTCTTCCCAATTCATGGGTATTAATTTATCTACATAATAGGAAGTGCTTGCATGGATGGGAAATTTCACAAAGGGAATTTCAATAACCCTTTCAATATTGATTTTTTCTATCTCCTTTCCATGCCTTTTAATAGTTGGTGGAGTCATATCTACTCTTGATGGGGAGATGTTTAAACAATCAAGATCAACCGTACCTGAAATTTCAAATACTTTCACAGAAGCACAAAATTTTAGGAAAAAACACAATTATTATTAAATGTATATCACGTGTCACATACTATGAAATTAGAATGTGATAAGCCTTAGTCACAGACTGTGGAGATAAAATGGGATAAGGGAAAGACTACATAATGGGAAGACTTAATTGTGAACTGCTAGCACAAGTTGCGATAAGGGAAAAACTTAGTCACAAGCTATAGAGATAGACTATGATTAGGGAAAATAACATGGAAAAAGTATTAGTCGCAATTTACAGAGGTAGTTTGGAACTGAGGGAAGGACTTAGTCACAATATGGAGAGATAATTTGCAACTAAAGGTTAATGTGGTCATAGGAAAGGCTCAATCACAATGTTAAGAGTTAAGATACAATAAGGGAATGACTTAATGCCATGATAGGAAAGAGGCTAAGTCATGAAGATCAACGTTGTGGATGCACAATTATCGCGAGCCATGGTTTGAAATGGAGAGGTGAAAAAAATGCCATCGCTGCAAAGGTAGAAAGGGCTATTGGGACCAATATTCTGAGTATGAAGACTTGGCTATTCTTTGAAATTTTGCTGAGTATGGTGTTGTGGGGAAAAATGCCTATGCAGGACGATCCTATCCACCTAAGGTGTGACAGTGCCTTAGCAACAAACAGAAACAACTATTCTAGTATTCTTCCTTTATGAATTAAGAATGAAGAGAGATGGATGGACTAACCGGTGTCTTCCGTTTGTCCCTCGATCCGGTTTCTCTTCTCTTTGAGAGTTCCCAGCTACTTGCCTTCTCGCTCGCCCAGCTTCAACAGGTCCCTGCAAGATCACAAGAAGATAACACTACACAAAGACATAGATTCATATTCATAACTAGTTCAGGATTAGAAATAAACTAAACATACTAATGCAATCATACATCAAAGATACATCAGTATATAGGAGAAACCAAGATAGCTTTATTGATGAATAACAAGGTTTAGGAAGAGATACAACCCAGAGGGCTCCAATCCAGCATCTCCTTCCCAACAAATGAAATTCCTATCTTCACCTTCCTTCAAAGCATTAAGCACCCAATGATTCCAATCTCAAACCAATAGCAATTCTTTGCAATCACAAAATTCAAGCCTCCAGATCTCATGGAGGAGAGATCCATATATAGATGTTTGGAGAGAGGATGAGTCAGCTTGAGATCTGACTAGTGTCCTCTCCCTCTGTCAGTTCTTGCTTCCACTTGGAGACTAAGAGCCTCTTACTCATCACTAGTCGAATTCCTTGAGGCAAGTGTCATTGGAGAAGATTCTGGAAGCTTCCAGGGTCTTTCCACCTCGTTGAATGAACTTGCCATTTGTCACTTCCCGCTCAGCGCACCCTGGTAGTGCTTCTACCTGCATTGCGGTGCACCTAGCCAGTGTAATCTCTGCATTTCAGCGCAGATAGCTAGTGGAGCCTCTGAATTGATCCTGAATTGACTTGTTTTTGAGCAGTTTCTGGTGGAGAACTTCTGTGAATTGCTGTGGTTTGTTAGCCTTGTTCCTCTAGGGGTAGGAACAACATGTTTAGGGACTTTGGATCCCTTGGATTATGGACATTTCATGCTCAATGTTGTAAGGCACAAAAATGTCTATAACAGTTGCCCCCTAAAGTATGAGGCCGTTTATCAGGTGAAATGCTTTATTAGGAGGATCCGAAGTTCATTCAATGCTGGGAGGAGACCTGTAATAAGATACAATACAATACATTATTTTTCATACTGCTTTCATGATCTAGCTGAGGCGGTCATTCCCATGCCCAGCTTTATAAATTTATTTTTCTGTACATAGAACAGACAATCGTCTGATGGTAGACTGATAATTTTGATGAAATTATCATCCTTTGGGTAGGATGATTATTTGCTGCAATGATGTACATGTCAATGTCTTTATCTTTCCTGAATATATATCGCAGCCCGGATGGATGAAACTAGATCCGGGGTCTTCAAACTCTTTTGATCTTCACTCTAAGTACAAGTCGATCCATGTGAGAAATGTTCTGAAGTCGAACATGGAAAGACATCGCTTGATTACCGGTCAATGAGGTAAACCGTTAACAAGCGCGAGAGGAATCACGGATAACGATAGTGACGCTCAAGGTACTGCAGTACAATTCACGTGGTGTGAATAAAGGACTTGGCGTCGAACACCACACAAAATCTTTCGGTCGAAGGTCATTGATGTATACCTGTTGCCGGAAGTGAGAAACTTGCCATTGAGGCATGCAAGCTTCAAAGTACTGAAGGGGTTGTTCCTAGATCAACTTCTTGGATAATGAGCTGATGTCGACAAGAAGCGATCCGTCAAAGGAGGGCCTTAATGAATCCCACATCAGTGACACGGAACAGAGCAAATGATTTTGATGGAGGTAAAAATGATCGGATGATATATGATTCAGGGTGGCGGTCATGAAAGGATGAAGGATAATGTATGGCAGTGGATGGGACACGGTTGACTTCTCTGAACGACTTCTCTTGAACATATGGCGACACTTATGCGATGGATCGGTAGCATTACCCCAAAGGTGGATGGTATGGTGAGACCATGGTGATGTGACCGGTGAATGAAACAACCCAACCCGACTCAGGCACGGAGTGGAAGTGTCATTTTCAAGAGCGACTTGCTACCATCAAAGTTTTCTCGAGTTTCTCCCAATTTTTCCCCAGTCATTGCTGACTAGTACCTCTTTATTTTTGTCAAGCTTGAGGAGGATAAAATATGCTTGTTCTATAACTTGCCCTTCGGGCAAGCCCATCGCTATGTTTTAATGAGCCTAGCGATAGTGAAACTCGTCCTCGTCTAAAGACAAGTTTGTCGCTATTTAATGCTTTTAACGAGTCTAACGACAAAGATAACTCGGTCCTTTTCATTTTTAGAGAGTCTGAAAAGGTACGTAAAGTCAACTCCGAAAGTCCTTTTTCGTCATCTAATCCCTTAAGTCTGAAAAAGTATAAAACAATACAGAAGGGATGAGTTTTCGATAGTTTTAACGAGCCGAACAAAACAAGCGCTCGATCTTTTTGTGCAATAATCCCTCAGGTCCAAAAAGATTAAAATCTAGAGGAGGGATAGCACTTCCGATCGCTTTAACGAGCTGGAAGGCCAAAACTCGGCAATCTTTTCATGTTTTACGAGTCAGATGAAAAGAGCTTAAATAAGACTCGTCTTTTGAGGAACGAGTGATAAAACGGGTTAGCAGCTGATTCTAGGTACGGGTTGGAATTTTCCAATCACGGCAGTGTCACAAGGATGGCTAGTGAAATCACTCTTCGCAGCTGTTCCTCAAAATGGGTAAACAATCATATGGAGGTGAACGATCGGCCAATGGAAAAGTGGAGGTGACGGTGCAAACACGACCAAGGCTTTAATGGCTGATGATATTACATTCACGGTGGTTATTTACCGGAAGATAGTTCATTTTTTAACGAGCTTAAACGCGGGAAAACACTGCTCAATCTTATGTTTATTTTTTAACGAGCATGAACTATGTGCTAAAACTGCTCGGATCTTGCGTTTATTTTTTAACGAGCATGAACTGTGTGCTAAAACTGCTCGATGCGGGTTTATTTTTTAACGAGCTTGAACCCTGCGGTAACACTACTCATGATAAGTTTGCATGCCCCCAGCATAACAACGCAAATCGAGGTGCATGCCTCCCAAGCTTCATTGCATTCAACTCGGTGGTTGGAATGAAGGTTTACCTTTGAGATTTGGAAAGGGGATTGTTTCATTTTTTAATGAGGTTGACACGGTAAAAGAACTATCCTCAAGACTCCTTGTTTCATTTTTTAACGAGGTTGACACGAGATAAGAACCATCCTCAGAGTCCAAATCCATTAGATATAGAAGGTTTCATATTCCACTGTGGCCACTTCCGCCAGATTACTCGGAGGCGGTAGGGAAAAAGTACCCATTAAGGCAGGGTCTTTTAGGAGACCTACTCCGATATTTTGGAGCGAATGATTGCTTCCATGGATCATTGGAATGCTTCCCGTAACTTGTGAACTGTTGGGGAGAAATGTTTGTTGGTCGACGATTGTAATTCCTCCTTGGAAAGGAAATGCAATCTTCCTGAAGTAGGTCGACACAACTGCGGCCATATATATCCAGGGTCTTCCCAATAGGATGTTGTAATCAAGGTTTCCGTCGATTACTTCAACACAATTTCTACTGTTTTCCCTCCTAGTTCAACTTTCAAGTTATTTAGAATACCATATGGGGTATATGTCCGTCCATCAAATGCTTTTAATGTTGTCGAAGATTGCGACAAGGTTGGAGATCCTAAAGTTTTCCAGCAACTCATCGACATAATGCATGTAGATGCCCCCTCATCAATAATTGTTCGATGAACAGTTTTGTTGAGGGCTTTCACTTGAATAAGGAAAGCTAGTTGAGCTGGTAACTAAGGGTCATATCCTTTATGATTAAAGGCCACAAGATTGGAATCCATCGGGTCAATCCCACCTCTTGCTGATAATAAAGCTTGCTCTTGGGAGAGGCAATTTTGCGGTACCTCAAGCGTCGACATAGCGGACGGCGATTGGGCCAAGTCCTCTATTATATTATAATTCTATGCTATTTTTGCACGAGGATTAAGTGTCGACTTGTGTACTACTCCCTTTGGCGACTTTATCATTTGTTCAGGAATGATGGGTGGCACAACTTTGGTCAAAGTTGTTGTCGAACTACTAGGTTGTTCATTAGCCTTGTTATTCGACACCTGTGGATTCCCGTAATCTTTATTCCTTGCCAAAGCATCATTTTGCTGCTTTGAGATAGACAACATAAGCACTTGGGATCGGGAAGCATTTTGATTAGCAACCAGTTTGGTTCCCGGGTTTGGAAACGGATCAGTCAATACTGCTGAGGGTTTTGAACTCTTAAAGAGTTTCTTAACTTCAGCTATATGTGGACAATCTCTCATCCAATGATCCTCATCGCATATATGACACCCCGCAGGGGGTTTCCTTTTTCTCCCTTTCTTTTTCTTCTTGCCCCCGGTTGCTTCAGTTGTTTGCCCTTGTCGGTCGACACGGCATTTACTTCCGAGGCAAGAAGTTCCTCATTTGCATTTTGTCTGGAAATCTTACGGGCTTTTTTAGATGTAGCCTTTTTCGATTTCGTGTCTGTCGCGCCAATCACGCCATCGCCAGCGTGAGAGTCATTGTTTGATTTAGGAGGAGGAGGAATTGAGAATTCCGGTCTAGGGGCGTCAGGTATTTTGTCGTAGAGCGTGCCAGACTGAGTATAGACCAAGTCCAGATATTGTGCACGAGAGATAACTTGCTCTTCCGTTACGACTCCCCCCTTTGCCACATCTTCCGTGATTGTAGGAAGTAAGGATTTGATAAACCATTCAGCTAATAGCTGATCGGGAAGGTACGTTTTCACCATCCTACGACGACGTCGCCACTCATATATATGATCAGATATGTGAGTGGCCATTGTCTGTTTGAAGTTGGTTAGGAGTTCTGTTCCCGTTTCATACCTTATTGGAAATTGAAAATGGGTTAAGAAAGTCGTGGCTAAGGTACTGAAGTTGTCGAACGAAGCTCTAGGCAATTCAATATACCATTTTGCCACTGGACCCGTTAATGTCCTCTGAAAAAGGCGAAGCCTTATCGAATCATCGTTTAGGGTGTTTGATGAACACCATAGATGAAATGTCATCACGTGATTCGATGGATCTTCACCTGGATTTCCATTAAATTTAGGAATGTCTGATGGAAGTTTGTGCGGAATCACTGGCCACCAAGGGGCATAAGCAATTGGATCATTCGTCAGCCGGTTTAGATCTGGTAATTCTAGAGTTGCTACAAAGGGCAACTGTTGATTCAGGTTAGGCGAAGCATACCCAGGATAAGATGGAATCGCCTGAGCAGTGGGTCTTTGCATACCTGCATAATGTATTTGATGCTGGCAACTTTGACAAGGTTGATGGGCATAACCATTATAATATGGTTGTTGATAACCGCTTTGGAAATGCGATTGCCCATTACTTACAAAGACTTGTTGCTCAGGTCCTTGATATGATTGCTGGAATGGGGGTTGTTGAGTTTGAACCAGCTCTGGTTGTTGAACCATTTGCTGTTGACCAATACTGGATGATTGACCAAGATGAGGAGTCACACTACTTGTTTGATCCTGAGTCGCTCCAGATAAGGAGGCACTAACCTAAGGTTGTGATTGAGTCATTGAGACAAGAGGCTGTTTTATCGCAACCTGAGGCTGCTGGGGTTGACATACAACAGGTAGCGCCTGTACTTGCGACGCAGTCACCATAGCAGGTATAGTGGGAATATTCGACACAGGGTGGACTGGTTGCATTGAATATACAACCCTTGGTTGCTGAGGCAGTATTGGTACCCAACCGCTGGATGTAATTCCAGTTTGACCTGAACTTTGTTGTAAACTCCCATATGGTTGTTCTCCGGGAGGGAACAATGAAAAGGCATACTGCCCTCCATATGGTGGCAATCTAGTACTTAAAGGGTAGATTGGCCTTTGAAGACACATTGGATCAATTTGTTGAGTTTCAACATAAGAAATACCAGATGATAATCTAGATGAAGAAATAGGAACTAACCATGTCATCGAAACAGTCTCTGGTTGGACTCCAGCTTGTTGTTGACAATTTTCCAGGACAGATGGTATACCAGCGAACATCATTGGAGTAGCAGCAGGAGGCTCTGTCGCTTCTGCGTCGGATGACAGAGTCCTGGATGTCGACGGTTGTTCAGACATATTTAGTCTATCCAAAAGATTTTCTAGCGATTCTACAAGAACTTGCGATGAAAAGAGACTAACTTCGAAGACCAACGAGGGAATGGTGATGATTATTCCGTTTAAAATAAATTTTAGACGCTTTGACACAACTTGCTTTTTCAATTTTAAAGAGTCGAGAAAAAGCTAAAGATGACTCTAGTCTCCTTCGATGTTTTAACGAGCCCGAAGTGACAAATGCTCGGATGGACTTTTTCCGTTATAGAGTCTGAAAAAGGCCAAAAGGAACTGCTCTGGAGTTCTAGGTAGAGGGTGTGCCAAAATTTTCGCAAAACCGTAGAATAATTTTTAAGGTACAGGCGGTCAATCTTCCTGAATGCTGTGTTCAGTGCATTGCGATCAGTAGGGCGGCCGACACGGCTTCCTAAGGATAAAGGTTTTATGCCTATAGGGGTCTCCCAATATATACTCGACGGTACGTGGGAGCACAATCCGTACTGGCGCTATCGTCCCTCAGGAGGAATCACCCACCATCAGCGAGATCGACAGTCACCAGGATTTACGACGCCGGAACATGTCTCTAGCCTAGACCTCTATGTTGTGCGTTAAGTTACAAAGCGTTGTTAAGTTCATTCAATTTATTTTAGGTTGATCTTTTTAGAAGTTTGCCTTTTGAGGTTCACCACGAGATGTATGATACAATTCCTAAATGCAGTCTAAAGATGATAAGAAAGCTTTTATATCTTTTCAACAATGAAAATCCTAGCTACAAAGGGAAAAGAAAGACACCATCTTTTCTCAAAGAGCAATCAGCACACTCTAATGCACTTTTCCTAAATCAAGCATGCAAACTATCAAGATGCAAATGCACAATGCAGGTGTTTGTTTTCTGCTCTCTTAATATTGATGCCTAAAAAGAAAGCTTTTTTGTACAACTTTGAATTTGCTTTTAAATGACAAATACAAACAAGTTTACTTTTTCGAAATCAGAAAGGGGTAGAAGAGAATACAACACTTTACGACTTTCGAAATGAACACTTGTTTCGACACTTAAAAGAGACAAACTCAAACCAAAAGCAAAAGTAAATGTATAATCAACTGTAAACAGCCAATGAACTCTCTCCTAAGATCACAATCAACAGATCTGAATCAAGGGCTACAGGATGACTATTTCACTCTTGCAAAGGAAAACTGCAAATGACGCCACAAACACATAAAAACACTCACAGTCTTTTTGTACAAAAGGAGGTGGAATTTAAGCAGAGAAAAGGAGTTATCAGACAGGTACCTATGCTGGTTACAGGCTGCAAAAATCAGAGATCAAAACAGGGCAAAACAGAGCAGAGAACCCCAGCTGCACAAGGCCTAACTGGATCAACGCACCCTCAACACAGAGGTTTTGACATTCAGCACAGGTAGCCTTCATGGGAACTGCGTTAAAATGCAGAACCTCTTCACAGGGTCTGCGCTGAAGGAGAAACGAGAGTTCCTCACTGGGTTCTGGGTCACAGTTTGCTGATTAATCTACGGTTTCAGGCCAAATCAAAGCAACAAGCAAGGTACAATCAAAGGGATGCTTTGAGGGAGGACTAAGATCTATCACAAAGGATCATCAAATCATTTGTGAGTCCATTGTTCAGATCATAGACAAATCCAGTGATTGGATCAAAGCAGCAGCTGTCTACTTTGCATCTGAGAATAGCAGATGTAGTTCGATTGTTGCTCTTGAGTCTATGAAACAAACAATGATAGAGACACAAATAAAGTGACTAAACAGATCTCCCCAGTGGAGTCGCCAATTTGTTGTGGGGAAAAATGCCTATGCAGGACGATCCTATCCACCTAAGGTGTGACAGTGCCTTAGCAACAAACAGAAACAACTATTCTAGTATTCTTCATTTATGAATTAAGAATGAAGAGAGATGGATGGACTAACCGGTGTCTTCAGTTTGTCCCTCGATCCGGTTCCTCTTCTCTTTGAGAGTTCCCAGCTACTTGCCTTCTCGCTCGCCCAGCTTCAATAGGTCCCTGCAAGATCACAAGAAGAGAACACTACACAAAGACATAGATTCATATTCATAACTAGTTCAGGATTAGAAATAAACTAAACATACTAATGCAATCATACATCAAAGATACATCAGTATATAGGAGAAACCAAGATAGCTTTATTGATGAATAACAAGGTTTAGGAAGAGATACAACCCAGAGGGCTCCAATCCAGCATCTCCTTCCCAACAAATGAAATTCCTATCTTCACCTTCCTTCAAAGCATTAAGCACCCAATGATTCCAATCTCAAACCAACAGCAATTCTTTGCAATCACAAAATTCCAGCCTCCAGATCTCATGGAGGAGAGATCCATATATAGATGTTTGGAGAGAGGATGAGTCAGCTTGAGATCTGACTAGTGTCCTCTCCCTCTGTCAGTTCTTGCTTCCACTTGGAGACTAAGAGCCTCTTACTCATCACTAGTCGAATTCCTTGAGGCAAGTGTCATTGGAGAAGATTCTGGAAGCTTCCAGGGTCTTTCCACCTCGTTGAATGAACTTGCCATTTGTCACTTCCCGCTCAGCGCACCCTGGTAGTGCTTCTACCTGCGTTGCGGTGCACCTAGCCAGTGTAATCTCTGCATTTCAGCGCAGACAGCTAGTGGAGCCTCTGAATTGATCCTGAATTGACTTGTTTTTGAGCAGTTTCTGGTGGAGAACTTCTGTGAATTGCTGTGGTTTGTTAGCCTTGTTCCTCTAGGGGTAGGAACAACATGTTTAGGGACTTTGGATCCCTTGGATTATGGACATTTCATGCTCAATGCTGTAAGGCACAAAAATGTCTATAACATATGGGAAAGGAAATAATAGGCTATAAGAGAAGAGAATGAGTAAAAGAGAAGGCTCTAAGGGTTTATATTGAGTTAGGGTCATGAAAAAAAGTGTTGGGAAGGTGAAACAACTAGGGTAATTGAAGTGATGAAATATGAAAGAGTAAAATAATAAATTAAGAAGGGAGGGTGCAACGACTTACCTAGATTCTAGCACTCTTGTCGTAGTCATAGGTTTCAAAGTCAAACTGACTATGAGATCCTAAAGCAATGAATTCACAAACTTAGGTAAAAAGTCATGGTGATTGGGGGTTGGCCCCTTTATACACCTTTTTCCACATGTGTGGTGGTATTGACACATTAAATGAATTTTTGGGATTTGTTTTGGGAAACTTAGTAAGAGACTGCGAGAAGGCTCATGCTGTCACATTTTTGCAATATGAAGTGTGATTTCTTAGATGGAATTGTTAGAGGGTGTATTTAGTCTCATTTCTACATCTCAAAGTGTGATAGCACAAGTGATGCTGTGAAGTTGCGCTATTATCACATATCAAGGATCCAATATTGTGATAGTGACTAGCTGCAAAAAAATTGCGACAATGTCCCTTTCACAAAAAACTTAAAGAAGTAAAAGAAGTTTAGATAATATTTTATATTTAACCTTTTGGAGATTGAAAGAGGGGGACCCTAACTTTTGGAAAATGTAGAAAACTTGGGGTCTATTGTAGTAGCTACAAAAATTGTAGGTCCATGGGTAGGATCTCAACATCTTTGTTTAGTCTTTATTATGGTAAATTTTGATCATTAGGAAGTATTGATCCGGATGTATGGGTCCCACTAATTTAGATTTTTAGCCATGGTTACAAGTCTTAGTTTCCCTGTCAATTTTCTTGGTTTGGTTTATCATACATAATGATAATTGACTTGGATAACAAAAGTTTCGATAGGGGATAGAGATATTATATATGCGAGATTAAGATGTTCAGAGTTTTGATACAATTTTCTGGTGTTTCTCAACTGCTAGTGAGAGTCCATGGCCATGATAGAGTCACTAAAGAAATAACAAGCATTTATTCACTACCAATCAAAATCCATAGCCCCAACAAAGTTGCTTGCATCACCTCTCTATGTAGGAATCCTTTCTCAAGCCCTTACCCTTTATTATTATTTTTATTTTTCATGCATTTGCATTATTTGGGTGTACATTGTGCCAGGGTGGATGATGGATCTTGACTTATTTTACAACCAAAGAGGTTGTTTCTTATGTTTCATAGACTTTAATATTTTTTGAAATGGGTTTTCTTGCTTTTGTATTTTCTCTCTATACCTTATCTAATTATTGGGATGACACATTTAACACAACTTTCATCAGTGTAAGACCAATTTAAGTGATGGATATCCCACTAAGGATGTGGGGTATTGTAGCTTATTAGAGTTCCCCACATAATCCAAGTCATATTTCCATTTAGATAGTAGTGAGTCATCAATATTTTCAGGATTTAACCAATAGAAGGAGATCTAATGAAAACCAACTCATGAACAGTTACTACAGTGTCATTAAAACATTTGACATATGCTTATGGGTCCTTGAGACAATAAATTTATTTATGCAAAAAGTATTTTATTTATGTACAAGGGAATAACAATAAAATCCAAAGGAGTGGACCGTGGTTCATAAGAAAACTAAATGTGAAAACCATAAATGGAATGAAACAAACAAAGGACAAAAGGAAAGAAATATGTAGAGGAAAAATAGCTCAGAGAGCTGATAATGGAAGAAAATATTTAGGTCTTGGTTATTAATCGGGAGGCAATTAATCTCCCCACTCAATGCTTGCAATCTGTAAATATGCTAGCCAAGTTTCTCATGGATTTGGAATGGACCGAGCCACAAGGATTGGAATTTAATGTGTTTTCCCTTGTCTTCATGAGCTTTATCCCATTTTCAAACAAGGTCACCTACTCAGAATTCTATATCATCTGTAGATATATTTTCAAACAAACATTTTATGTGCACCTGATGAGAGGTGAACTTAGCATGAGTTGTCTACCTTTCCTCTTCAAGTTTCAAGAGAGTGTCAATCCTACTCTGCATAATGGTGTAAGAGATACCTCTCAATTCTTGGGAGAGTTGTAATATTGGTAGGTAGGAAGCAGAGGAGGCATTGCCTCCTTTTTATAGAAGAGGAAGTATGGAGGAGTACCTAGAGAAGGCTTAGGTGTGACTCAATCATCCCACAAGGAATTAGATTATGCATTATGCCAATTCCTTTGTTAAGTAAGCACAATTTTCTTAATGATTCATAATAGATTTTTGTTATTTGAATTATCTAATCTGTTTCCTTGGGGGTAGTAATTAGAGGAGTGTTTAAGCACAATGCCTTTTTACAAAGAAAAATCTTATAATCTCAAAGATGAGAAATATGTAGCATTATAAAAAATAAGTAAAGATGGAATGCCAAACCTAGTGATGATATTTTTCTTGATGAACTAAATCACCTTTTGATCATTCAATTGTTTCAAAGGGATGGCCTCGACCCATATTGTGAAATAATATCTCGTCATGAGAATATATCTATGATGTTTTAACTAATGTGGGAAAATCCCACCAATAATTTCCAATCACCACTATTGGAAAGGTTCTTCTACCATGATTGGTGGTAGTGGGGCTGCTGATCTATTCTCTCTTCTAGAAAATTTATGGAAAACATCACATTTACGAGCATATGCATGAAAATCTCTAAATAATGTAGGCCAATAATATCCTGCTAAGTTTATCTTATGTTCCATGGTTTCATCAGTATAATGACCTCTGTTTGCATTGATACATGTGTTGTACTTGATGGCAACCCACTTATAGCAGAACAACTCACTTGTATATGGTAACTAGATGAATCTATGTAACTAGATGAATCTATAGGAGAGATATCAAATGTGACAGAATGCATGGCAGTTGTGTTTACAGATGTGACAAAATGCAAGGAAGTTCAAAGGAATTAGTTTAGAAGTAATGTACAATGGAAACATTATAACAATTCTATTCAGAGGGAACAAAGTAATGGTACAAAAGAATAGGATGAAGGAACAAAGGACTACATATCAGAATCAAGAAGTTGAATAAAAAGGACATTTTCAAGTATGTTAAGTTGTATACGCGGGTTCACTGTACAAAAAGAGCGTGTACACATGGGTTCACTGTACAAAAGGAGCGTATACGTATGCACACACTTTCATAGAATAAAAAGTGTGTATGGGATGAAAAATTAAGGAAATTAAGGTGAAAGAATACCAAGGGTCAATACCATGGTATTAGCCCACAATATTGAGCAGAGTAATGACTATTTGATCCCTTCCAAGAATACCATAGATCCTAAGTGTGGTTTTGGTTCGAGGTATTGGTTTGAGGTTTTTGGTCCAAGGTATTGGTCTGAGGTTTTGGTTCGAGGTTTTTGGTCCAAGGTATTGGTCCAAGGTTTTGGTATGAGGTATTTGATTCGAGGTATTTGGTTCGAGGTATTGAGAAAGGCCAAAACTATATAAGGAGGAGAAGATCAAAGGGCTCAGTGTAGAAGTAATGAATATCTTATGAAGTGCTAGATCAAAAGTAAATATGAATGTTATGGGTTTTTGATGCTTTGCTTGATCTTTGATGATGTATGAGATCTAATGATGGATCAGGATCATAATGACTTATCATTATGTGATCTGATAATGGATGGGCTAGATTTGATTGCTAACAGATGTTTTATCCTTTATATGTGATGATATGGGTATGTCTAAAGTCGGGAATTGCAACGAAGTTATAAGTAAGTATTTGCAGATCTATACGCTGGTTCGCTTTGGTGAAGGTACGTATACACAATGGTTCGACTCTTCCAAGTTGTGTATGCAAAAGAAAAGCTTGATGTTCAAGGTTGACTAGTCTATCAAATCAGTGATGTTGTTTTTTTGTTGTCTGTCAATGAAGTCTTATTAGATCTGAAAGTAAAACCGAATACATAAAGAGTTTGTCTCTCATTGATTAATTGATTAAGAAAGAGGGGTGATCCTTGTTGCTATTTTTTTAGAACTCTGTAATAGGACAACAGATCTTTAGAATGTCACTGATTGGTACAGTTTGTGGTTTAGAGGTTTTATGATTCAGTATCTTTAGAGGTATATGCAGGTTGGGGAAAAACAAGTAACGTATACATGCATGTTTGCTTCATTAAAGGAGCATATACATTCTGACACATGCCTTTTGAGGTTACAGTTAGTTCTGGTTGTTGATGCAGTGTTCTGGGTTCAGATCTGTGTACTGGTTACAGTGATCTATTTGTTCCAGTTGATTGGTTTGAATGAATGGTTGATTCAGTTGTGTCAGAGGTTCAGTGATTGTTTGATTAAGTTGTGTCAGAAGTTCAAAGGTTTCAGTGATTGATTGTTTTAGTTATATCAGAGATTGATGATTGGGTTTCAATTATATCAGAGATTGATTGGGTTTTAGTGATTGGTTGATGCAGATATATTTGATGGTTGTATTGCAGTGGTGATTGCTTTTGAGCTTCAATGTTACTAATGGGTCTTGTATGAAAATTTGATGAAACATGGCCTTCATGTTGTAGTATTGTGTACCAGGAGTATCCAATGTGAAAATTTATGAAACATGGTCCCTAGAGGATACTGAGGGTTGGAGCTTTCAGTGAGGAAGTCAAAGCTTCCTGCCAGTAGTGGCTGGTGATTTGATCAGGGGGTTGTAGGTCCCTTCCAGAAGCAGCTGGAGAATGAGTGAAGGTTGTAGCCTTCTGTAGGTCAGAGCCTATGTACTAGTAAATATATCAGCTAGTACAAGAACTAGGGGGTTGTAGGTCCCTTCCAGAAGCAACTGGAGAACGAGTGAAGGTTGTAGCCTTCTGTAGGTCAGAGCCTATGTACTAGTAAATATATTGGCTAGTACAAGAACTAGGGGGTTGTAGCTCCCTTCCAGAAGAAGCTGGAGAACAAGAGAAGGTTGTAGCCTTCTGTAGGTGGGTGCCTGCGTACTGGTATGAGTCTACACCAGTACAAGATTGTAAACATATTTTCTTACTATTAAAAGAAGACAGAGACAACAACAACATGTGGTTTTCACCCACATTAGGTTTCCACCTTAAATCTTGGTGTTCATGTGTGTTGCTTATGTGTGATGGTTTATTCTGTTATTACTGCACATGGTTACTGTTTAATGTTTAATAAAGTACTGATGCATTGATTAAAGATCAACATATGATGAATTAACTGAATCATAAGTTCACTGGATATACGCTGGTTGCCTTAAGAACAGTTGCGTGCACACACGAGTTCCCTTCACTAAAGTAGCATATATAAATCTGATTATGGAAATGAAAAAGTTATTGATTTGTAAATACTGATTCAACCCCCCTCTTAATATTATTTCCAGCAATTGGTATCAGAGCAGGTCCTTTGGCAAAAGCTTGATCGCTTGAAGGAGATCCATAGAAACAAAGAGAAAGAAATCAAATAGAGGCAGAATTTAAAAAACTCACAGATACAATTAGAGATCAAAAGGACCTGATTGATAAAAAGGAATGTGCCTACAAAGAAGAAGTTACCAGAATAAAAGCCTAGTTGGAGGAAGGAAACAAAGTAAGGAAGAAGTACAAGGAAAAGGAAGACCAATGTCAAAGGTTGCAGGATGAAGTGACATCATTGAGAATTGAAGCGAATGAAAAGGACACAACAACTAAGGAACTTTTAGAAAGAACCAACTACTATGAAGGTCTTGAAGGTGTGATCGTTTCTCTAAAAGAATATCTCAAAAATTCAAATAAGCAGAATGAAGAACTACTCTAAGAATTTCAAGAACAAGAAAATGAAGTTCTCGAATTAAGGCGATACGTGGAAGAAGGAAGAAAAGCCGAAGAAATCATGAAGAAGCAGTATCTTGGAAAGGAAGAGAAATATCAGGTTGAGGTAAATATCCTAAAAGGTAAATTAGAAGAAAAGGATAAACTTTTATGATTTCAAGATAGTACTAAGATTTTGGATGACATTCTTAGTAGTCAAAGGTCTCCTGCCATCAAATCTGGTCTTGGTTTTCATGAAATTGTTAAAGGTGAATCTAGCTCACAAAATGAAGCAAGGAACTCTAGTGCAAAATCAGAAATGCTCAACAATGAGATAAGAGGTCAACCACATCAACAACCAAGGAAAGAAAGTCTTCAAAGAAAATCATTTACTCCTAACTATGGAAGTGTTAATCGATTCTTTCCTCTGATTAATAATGTTGAATGTTTTATATGTCATAATTTTGGACATGTTTCATTCAGATGCAGAAATAGAATGTTTCAATCTAATAATAGTCACACAGAAAGATCATCAACTTCCAAGTACTTTAAGGGATATTGTTTTTCTTGCAATATGTTTGGTCACAAAGCCATTAACTGCTATAGAGGGAATATGAAACATATAAGATGTTATGCTTGTAACAAGTTTGGGAATATAGCAAAAGAATGCAGGAGAAAAATTCAGCCAACATACCAAAAGGAGAAAACATCATCACACTTCAAGGTATGGAAGAAGAAGGAAGTACAACCAGAAATTTGTGGCATAACTCAGTATACAAACATAACCTACTTAGGAGAAACTAAGAGTATGAAATTTCAGTGTTCTAATTCTCATATGTAGTTATCATGAAGAAAAGTCACGTATATACACGAGTTCAAAGCTGCACAATTGCATATATGTTGGTTTGATGAAGAAGCTGTGGGATAGACTCAGGAAAAGGGGTATGATATGGTTCAGTCAATTATCAATCATCTTTTATGTTCTGATTGATGATGATCATAGTTTGTTGATGATATGTAGAAGTGATTTTGACCCTCATAAGTTGTTGATGACTCGATATATAACTAGTTGATGATGATCCTTACTGATATATGCAATGATCAGATCTGATAGTAAATAGTTGGCACATGTTCAGGGGGAGAATATGCTATGCTTCTAATAATGCATTGTCAGCATTATGTTCAGAAGTATTTGGTACTTATGTTGTTGAAGTGTTTAAATGATACATCATGCTATGTTGTAGTTATGAGTTGCCTATGATAAAGTCTTAGATGCTACTTGTATTTCTTGGGGATACATAGCTGTTATTCATATTAGATTTATGGATGAGAGTGGATGACCATTTGATGATGCATACAATACATATGCATGGTGATATTCATAAGGACAAGGAGAAGTACAAATCTTGAGTACACAACTTCATTATTTGATGATGAGTCACTCATTTGTTTTATGTTGTTGTCATCATTCCTTCAAAGATGCATAAAATTCATATGGTGTAATTATGATGCAGGATTCCTATAGTTCTTGGATCTCACATGGTTGAGGATTGTAGCTGGTATTAAGAAAGCTTGAAAAATGACTACGAGCTCATGGTTTTCTAAATACATATTTCCATCTCTTTGATGGATACACATTATGTTGGATACATGGATGATTACTTAAGTTGCATATTGATAAATATTGTTGGTTGGCCAAGAGAATGGTGTTATTGTAGGTCTCA
The DNA here is from genome assembly GCA_031772625.1 of Pinus tabuliformis. Taxonomy (NCBI): domain Eukaryota; kingdom Viridiplantae; phylum Streptophyta; class Pinopsida; order Pinales; family Pinaceae; genus Pinus; species Pinus tabuliformis. The sequence goes on from CM062811.1 coordinate 460,561,731, forward strand.
TGAAGACATAGCTATTTGAAGACATGGATATTCAGAGACATGGCTTACTTAGTCACATAATGATGATGAATTCTTACTTTATGATGATAGGCTTGATACTCACATGGTTGATGATTGTATGATGTGGGATGTTCCCTAGTGATGATACATGGTTGATATATTGAGGGTTCTTGTGGAAATATCATGCAGTTCTTGTTGATGATGTTATGATCATAGATGATGACTATGGTGTTTTCACATACATATGATATGTTTTTATGTTACTGCTTGGAGATATGACATATGCATAGTTGATTCATGGAAGGTTATGATAAGGCTCTTTCTACTAAGGAAACAAAGCAAGTTGATCTTGATAAGATCAAGAGGATGAGTTGATATCTATATGCGGCATACTTTATCACAGGTTGATGATATTTACATTGTCATATCTTGGGAACTAATGATGGACATATACAGGTTGCTGGTCTAGATGTTGTTGACAAATGCTTATGGAGCAGATCATATATGGTGTATGATAGTTGCTGATGACTATCATGGTCTTGTTTAGATATTTGGTCTTTTTTATAAATGTCATGTATATCATTTGATGTAAAGTTCATATAAAGGCCCACAATATGTATTTATCTGTCATTGTCTTTTAATGAGTCCTTTTTGGTCATATGATGTAATTTGTACCCCCACTATGCATGCGGAGGATGATGTAATAATTGCTATATTTTAGTCATGTATAAACAATTGGTATATCCCCACTTGGTTGGGTGGATGAGTCAAATTTGTTATATCCCCACTTGGTTGGGAGATTGATGTATGTATGAGTCATTGGTGATAGGAAGGTCATACTCACATAGTTGAGTTATAGAGTCATGTTATTCTTTTAGAAAATATATTTGTAGACTCTGCATGTGCTCAGGGGGAGAATGGATGGTATAGTGCATCTCAACATGTACAAAGGGGGAGTTTAATAAGATAATTCAACATGTGCCTAGGGGGAGCATGATCAATGTTCATATTTAGATGTTTAGATATGAAAGTACTCATTGGTCAACCCTTTACCATTGATATCAAAGGAGGAGAGTATGTTGGTCCGCCCTTTTCCTTTGATGTCAAAGGGTGAGAGTATTTTGGTGTTACTTGTTATCTATAACAGTTTCTACAGCTTGCATTAATCAACACCAAGATGGTTTCCATCAAGTCCAAAGGGAGAGATTGTTGGAATTATGATACATGTGTTGTACTTGATGGAAACCCACTTATATCAGAACAACTCACTTGTATATGGTAACTAGATGAATCTATGTAACTAGATGAGTCTATAGGAGAGATATCAGATGTGACAGAATGCATGGCAGTTGTGTTTACAGATGTGAAAAAATGCAGGGCAATTCAAAGGAATCAATTAAGAATTAATGTACAATGGAAAATCACATTATAACAGTTCTATTCAGAGGGAACAAAGTAATGGTACAAAAGAATAGGATGAAGGAACAAAGGACTACAGATCAGAATCAAGAAGATAAATAAAAAGGACATTTTCAGGTATGTTAAGTTGTATACGTGGGTTCACTGTACAAAAAGAGCTTGTACACATGGGTTCATTGTACAAAAAGAGCATATACATATGCACGCACTTTCATAGAAGAAAAAGTGCGTATGGGATGAAAAATTAAGGAAATTAAGGTGAAAGAATACCAAGGGTCAATACCATGGTATTAGCCCACAATATTGAGTGGAGTAACGACTATTTGATCCCTTCCAAGAATACCACAGATCCTAAGTGTGGTTTTGGTTCGAGGTATTGGTTTGAGGTTTTTGGTCCAAGGTATTGGTCTGAGGTTTTGGTTCGAGGTTTTTGGTCCAAGGTTTTTGGTCCGAGGTATTGGTCCAAGGTTTTGGTCCGAGGTATTTGATCCAAGGTATTTGGTCCAAGGTATTGGTCCTAAGTGGTTTTGGTCCGAGGTATTGAGAAAGGCCAAAACTATATAAGGAGGAGAAGATCAAAGGGCTAAGTGTAGAAGTAATGAATATCTTATGAAGTGCTAGATCAAAAGCAAATATGCATGTTATGGGTTTCTGATGCTTTGCTTGATCTAGAATAAGTATGCATCTGAGTGTTTGATGATGGATGAGATCTAATGATGGATCCTAATGACTTATAATTATGTGATCTGAAAATGGATGGGGTAGATTTGATTGCTAACAGATGTTTTATCCTTTGTATGTGATGATATAGGTATGTCTGAAGTCGGGAATTGCAGCGAAGTTATAAGTAAGTATTTGCAGATCTATATGCTGGTTCACTAGTGAAGGTGTGTATACACACTGGTTCGACTCTTCCAAGTTGCATATGCAAAAGAAAAACTTGATGTTCAAGGATGACTGATATATCAGATCAGTGATGTTGTTTTACTGTTGTCTGTCATTGAAGTCTTATTAGATCTGAAAGTAAAATTGAATGCATAAAGAGTTTGTCTCTCATTGACTAATTGATTAAGAAAGAGGGTGATCCTTGTTGCTATTTGTTTAGAACTCTGTAATATGACAGTAGATATTCAGAATGTCACTGATTGGTACAGTTTGTGGTTCAGAGGTTTTATGATTCAATATCTTTATAGGTATACACAGGTTGGGGAAAAAAAAGTGGCGTATGCATGCATGTTTGCTTCATTAAAGGAGCGTATACATTCTGACACATGCCTTTTGAGGTTACAATTAGTTTTGGTTGTTGATGTAGTGTTCTGGGTTCAGATTAGTGTACTGGTTACAATGATCTGTTTGTTTCAGTTGATTTGTTTGAATGAATGGTTGATTCAGGTTGTGTCAAAGGTTCAGTCATTATTTGATTAAGTTGTGTCAGAAGTTCAGAGATTTCAGTGATTGATTGTTTCAGTTATATCAAAGATTGACGATTGGTTTTCAGTTAGGGTTTTAGTGATTGGTTGATGCAGATGTATTTGATGGTTGTATTGCAGTGGTGATTGATTTTGAGCTTCAATGTTACTAATGGGTCCAATATGAAAATTTTATGAAACGTGGCCTTCATATTGTAGAATTGTGTACCAGGAGTATTCAGTGTGAAAATTTATGAAACATGGTGCCTGGAGGATGCTGAGGGTTGGAGATTTCAGTGAGGAAGTCGAAGCTTCCTGCCAGTAGTGGCTGGTGATTTGATCAGGGGGTTGGAGCTCCCTTCTAGTAGTAGCTGGAGAACGAGTGAAGGTTGTAGCCTTCTGTAGGTCGGAGCCTACGTACTAGTAAATATATCAGCTAGTACAAGAACTAGGGGGTTGTAGGTCCCTTCCAGAAGCCACTAGAGAACTAGTGAAGATTTTAGCCTTCTATAGGTCGGAGCCTATGTACTAGTAAATATATCGGCTAGTACAAAAACTAGGGGGTTGTAGGTGCCTTTTAGAAGAAGCTGGAGAACGAGAGAAGGTTGTAGCCTTTTGTAGGTGGGTGCCTACGTACTGGTATGAGTCTACACTAGTACAAGATTGTAAATAGATTTTCTTATTATTAAAAGAAGACAGAGACGATAGCAGCAGGTGGTTTTCACCCACATTGGGTTTCCAACTTAAATCTTGGTGTTCATGTGTGTTGCTTATGTGTGATGGTTTATTCTATTATTATTGCACATGGTTACTATTTAATGTTTAATAAAGTACTGATGCACTAATTAAAGATCAACATATGATGAATTGACTAAATCATAAGTTCACTGGATATACACTGGTTGCCTTAAGAACAGTTGCGTGCACACACGAGTTCCCTTCACTGAAGTACCGTATATAAATCTGATTATGGAAATGAAAAAGTTATTGATTTGTAAATACCGATTCACCCCCCTCTTAGTATTATTTCCAACAACCTCCAACTATCCGATGATGAAGCTCTTTCAACAATTTCCCTTATTTAGAGGATTATAGGCATCTCAACAAAACTCCAATATGATGTTTTCTAAATAAAAATCCTTGAACCAATTAGTAAGTTGTGGAGTTAAATCTAATGCCTCATTTTTGTTTTACTGACAAATGTTAAGGAAATATACCTTGTTCTAAGTATTTCCTTAGCTCAATGTACCTTTTTGACTTTGTACTTGGTGCATGAACATAATCAAAGTTGCACATGTCCAATTCTCCTTCCCAACCACTAATTTATTTTTCTTGTGGATCCACGACTTCTACAACTAGCTTATACATACCATGACCTTTAATATGTGAGCCAATATGAACTATAGGTCATAATTATTGCAAATCTTCCATCCAATTCACTCTTCATTACCATTAATTCCTTTTCTATGAAAATAGTCCTTACTACTAGGTGGGGAATGCTCACTTTTACAGTGACTCTTTAAGATGTATGACTTGAATTGTTTGATAACTTTGTAAACTACATAAGCTTGTTTGTCCATTTTTGTGTAGTATAGCTCGTATCCATGCAACCTAGTGCTAAAAAATGAAATGGGCCATTCATTTCCTTCATCGTCCTTCTGCGTAAGAATGGGTGCATGTGGATAATTTGGTGCAAATGTATAATGCATGAAGTCTTTCTCGAAATTTGTACTGAAGAGGGCAGGTTTCTTAATCATGACTTATTTGATATTAGTGAATTTGTCCTTCTCTCTTTGATTCCAATTAAAGGCAGAGTCCTTCTTTTTCATTTCTTGTAATGGTTTGACGATTGAGCGAAATCTAAGAGGAATTTGTGAATGAAATTGATTTTTCCAAGGAAGGAATAAATTGTGTTCTTTCCATTTGGGAAGGGAATCTGCATGATTGATTTAACTTTATCATGGTCCACAACTATGACATTTCTAACTATGATATGACCTAGGAGGTTACCTTCTGATACAACAAAAATTCTCTTCTTGGGGTTAAGCGATATTCCATACTTTTTGTAGCGTTGAAATATTTGTCTAAGAGGGAATAATGGTCATATCTTTTCTTATAGAAAATGCTTACATAATTTAGGTAAACAACCACACTTTGTCCAATCAACCCCCTGAATGCAATGTCCATATCTATTTGGAAAGTATTCCCAACATTAATTATCCCAAAAGGAATTCATCTAAATGAAAATGTGCCCCATTTGGTCCTAAATGTCATTTTCAATATATTTGGATCATAAACTAAAACTTGATTATAGGAAGAAAACCCATTAAGTAATAAGAACATTTTAGAACCAGAGATAGTTTGCGAATCTACTCCTTTTTTGGTACAAGATAATTATCTTTGTCTGACACATTATTCAAATTGAGAAAATATACACATAAACAATTCTCACTAGAATTTTTACTTAGAAAAACTAGATTAGAAATCCAAGTAGAGCTCCAGAATTTAAAAATAATTCTTACATCCATCACATTTTTTAATTCTTTATGTATTAAAGGCTCCAAGATTGGATTTACCTTCCGTAATTTCCATTGAAGATGTTTGAAAACTTCTTTGATCAGAATCACATGTGAAATAATTTTGGTGTCATAAGTCTTCAGGTCGTCGTATGTCTTGGAAAAAACATCTCGATATTGTTTGAAAATTTGAATAAATGGTCGTCGTTCATCAGGAGTACATCATGTACCAATATTTACAAACTTGTGTTCTTCTTTTGTCCCTAGATTTATCTACTCATGCATCAACATTGAAATTTTTGTCTTATTGTTGTATAGTCCTCTTAAACGATTCTATAAATCATAGAATTTCTCTAATGATATAAAAAATTTTGGCATAATATTTTCTTCTTGTACTTTGGCTCTTTCCTATAGATATTTATAATTCTCTTCTTCATCCTTGAATATATTGGTGTTGGCAAGGAAATCCAAAATATATTGTTCATCATTAAAATCATAAAAATTAGTAATGTTGTTAGAAAATGTAGGTTGATAAACAATTTCAATCGAAAAACCATCCCTAAGAGGGGTAAACCAAACTTCTATATTTTCGAAAGTGTCAACTGGAACATTATTAATCTTAGGCACTAACATAATATTAAAATGTTTAAAAGAAGAAATGAGGCATGATAACTCTTGCTAGTAGATTTTGAGATGAGGTGAAAGGAAATTTATTGTATTTTATACATGTCTAGTGATTATCTCTGAATCACCAATTAGCTTGAGGCATTCCACTTGAAAGTTGATGGTTGTCTTTAAACCAAAAATCAGTGCTTCATATTCATCTAAATTATTGGTACATTCAGATTCCAAATGACAAAATATGTGAGTTTTGTTCCTTTTTTGGTCCATTAGGATGCAACCTACACCAGATCCATCTTCCATTTTTGATCCATCATAAGAAAGAGTCCAAAGATCAATATTTACAGTGTTATTTTCTAAGTGAAAAATATTTACATATATAATATGATTTTCATTTCCACCAGTCATATTGCAAGGAAGTAATTCTAACTATGTATCTAGTAGGGCTTGAGATGGTTGCACTTGGTAGCAACCAATTTCTAATTGAAGGAAACAATTACCTAATATTTATTGAGCAATACTAATCGGTCCATTATGACCCTCCAATTATTTGACTATGTATTTCATATGTGGCTCTCTATTGACTCTTATCTAATTGTTATTTCCCTTGTAAGGGAGCCACAAGTGGGACCAGTCTAAAGCGAAGTCACCTTGAAGCTTGTTGGACCAATCTCTACTAAAAAAAAATCCATAGGATTCTTGTATATATACCACCACAATGTTAATAAATTGATGTACTCATGAATTGGATGACACGAGGATGGGTACATTTTTTAGTTCATTGACCACTTGCACTTCGGATATATCAAGTTGAAAGATTTTAATGTTAGTTAATTATGGATTTGAATTAATATTATTTCATACTAAAAAAGGAATCACGTTAGTAGATGCACCATGATACACCAAAAAATTATGAACATTATAATTGAAAATTTAAAATGTAAGAAAAAAATACAGTGTTTGAGATTAAGAACTAACTCCAACATTAGATGCATTTATAATAGATTCACCATTCTGTGTAGCCTTGGTCTGAATGGTGGATGCAGTCTTGGAAGGTATGGAAAGAGATTTACTTGTTGAAACAATTGGTGAGATTTCTTGGGTAATTAAATCTATTTGCTTGATTATCTGGCCTATCTCATAGAGTGTTATATTCACTTGTTTTCTAGTTCTTAAACTATACTTTAATCCATAGAACACCAAACACTCTTGTCCTTAGTTGACTTGAATTTGTTGATTGAGAAGACTTATTAGATGCTTTGGGTATTTTAGAATTTCCTTTGGTACTCCTCAAGTCACCTTTGGAAGTTTAGATACTTATGGGATGAAAAGTTGGATTTTTATAATTAGTGCTAGGAGGGAAGATTCTTTTAAAAAAGGCTTTGCCTTTCTCCTCAAGACTAGGGTCAGCCACTAGCCCTTTTCTCCTCATATTTTAAGACTTAGGAGGGCTAGTAGGTTGAGATTATTTAACTGAAACTTCCCCAACCGATTGATTCTATTACCTCTAACCACTTCCACCATTAACATGGGTGACCTGGTGTTCGTATCATCTTCTGACAAAATAACTTCTTCTCCTTCATTGGGTTGTTCTGGTTGTTCTTCAAATGATTGATCATCCAACATATTATTAGTCATCAAAGTCACTCCATTTATCCATCGAGGGCAAGTCTTCACAGAATGGATTTCTTGGTGAAATGTGCAAAAGTTGTCCATTCCATATCCTTCAACATTAATATTAACATTCAAATTTTGAGCGGACTTGGATGGTGGATTGTTGTTCCACTTGAATAATGGCTTGAAGGATTTGTTTCTTGAATAAATTTCACTAGTGCTCCTTTTTAGATCTGATACTTCATTTTTCAATTTCTTCAGTGATTTAACTACACTTTTGAAGTCAATGGCCTCTTTATTAGTGGACTTACTTGTTGATGTCTGAGGCTTCTTACCACTAGCCTTAGAATCATCTTGATTGTTATGTACTATAATAGAGATCATATCCTTTTCAACTGATAAAGCTTCAACATAGTTCTCTTCCAATGTAGTTTTCTGAGACCTTTTAATAAACATCACAATATTAGAAGGCAGGGAAAATGTATAATAATTCATTGTTATTGAATCATGAAGTGGTACATCAATAGGAAAATTATTCAAATTGGTAGTAAAATGTTGATTGAAATCTTTTACCTTTTCTTTTTTACCTATATTTAAATTTCTTAACTCTTTCAAAAAAAATGTCAATGTTTTCTCTTCATGAAATTTCTCCAAAAAACACCTTCTTAAAATATTCCCAATTGGTAATACATCTTTTCATAATACTATGGTACTAGGTTGTAGCTTTATTTTCAAACATATAAGGGAATAATATATAAGACACTATTAATTTGGTAGCTCAGTGAAAAATTCCAACCATGGGACTAGATTCCTCTTTTCGAGAGGACCAATTTTGACTACTGAAGAACTCAAGTTGGACAAGGGAAAGTGTATTTTTGTATTGAAGCCCATAATGTCACATTTGATTAGGTAAACCCTAATAAGAAATTGGAAACCCTTGGATGCCTATAAATACAAGTGACCTCAAGCTCATTTGGACATCACCAATCATCTTCTTCTTCTCTTCTTCATTGATTGGTTCGCACAGGTCTCAGGCTAGTTCGAGAAAATTGGTTCATACATGTCTGAGTTCATAGGATCCAAAGCTCGCACATGTGTTAGGGTTTTGGTTTCCAACCACATGCTTGAAACAACTAATTTTCAGCTATAACCGTAGGCAGGAAGGCACATCAATGCATTTGGAGGCTCCAATTGCATGCACACCTCATCCTCCATGTGATTGGGCTCTAGGGCTGAAATTTGACATTTGACCATAGTTGACTACAATTGACTATAGATAGGAAAAGTTTTCTCTAATTTGGATTTATGATGGGAACATATTTTTGAATGTTTTTAGGGTAATTTTACTGGATGATTTTTATATTGGCTCATTATACTCTTTGTTGAACATTTTATTACAATCTAATAGAAGAATAATTACAAAGGGTTTTCCTCGTAGTGGGTTTTCCCCTGGTCATTGACATAAATTATGGTGTCTCTTGTTGATGTGTTGATTGTCTTCTTTGTCATTACATTTACTCTTCTATCATTAGTTACTGTTGATGATTGGAAATATTAATTATTGAAAAAAGATTGTTAATTGAAGACTTGAATTGGGCTAAAGTAATTGAAACAACATAGATCAGTCTGAAATTTAACATGGTATTAGAGCTCAGATGAAGGACAGGCCCAAAAGGAGATAGGAATTGAAGAAATCATCTTTGGAATGTTGAAGGAGCCTACCTAATCAAGTCAAGATGTCTTCCTATTTCCTCAAGGAATATGAGAAGTTGGGTGACTCATATAACTTTGTTGCATGGAAAGTTAGGTTGGAGATCATAGTTGATAACAATGATGTTTTGGAATTCATTCAAGGAAAAGTACCCGAGCCTCCATAGAATGCTTCCATTGGTACCAAGAACAAGCACAATAAAGGTGAGTAAAAGAAAAGAAAATTATAGCTGATGGTTTACAAGATAATTTACTTTCTTATGTTGGGAATCTGAAGAAGTCTAAGGATATGTATGATAAGCTAGCTAGCATGTATGAAGTAAAAAATTTGAATGAAATCATCTCCTTGAAAGGTCAACTCAAAGATATGAATATGAACAAAGGAGAGTCTGTGAAATCCTTTATTATGATGATATCATGTCTTAAATACCAATTGCAAAGAGTTGGGGAAACTGTGCCTAAAAGGGAATTGGTGATTATAACCCTTAAAGGTCTCCCTCCTATTTGGGAAGCCTTCATTGCCACTATAAGCAATAACAACAATTTTTCGTCATTTGATGAGATTGTTGGAAAGTTCAATTAAGAAGAATCAAGGATGATATCAGGGGAAAGATACAAAAGCATGAAGAAGGAGAGCTCATTTCATTTTTTATTCACGATAATAAGAAGAAAGGAAAAGGATGTCCATCAAGTTCAAGAAATCCTCCTCCTCAAAATTCAAATAGAAGGAATGGAATATTTAAGAAATCATCACACATCGAATGTTACAATTGTCATAAGAAACACCATTATGCTCGAGATTTCCCCGAGAAGAACAATGGTCCACACTACGACATTAGAAGCATCAATAATAGGTTTGATAATCAAAGAAGAAGAGATGATCAAAGGAATGATCGTAATGGAAGAGATGATAGAAGAAGAAGATATACTCCAAGTGATCATGAAGAAGGCCACCATCATCAAAAGAAGTCAAGATAATCGAGTTATGAAAATAATGTTGTAAATAAATCTGAATATATTCTTATTTTTTCTCTCATTAGTTCTTCTCCCTTTGATTCATGGGATAGTTGGTTGGTTGATAGCAGAGCCACTCATAATTTCTCTGGGTATAATGAAGTTCTCTCTAATTTGGTAGAGAGGGAGTCAAATTTGAAAATTATTCTTGGAGACAACTCCACTCATCTCGTTAAAGGCTTTGGGTTAGTTAAATTTCATTTGAATTCTAGGGAATCTATTTTTCTCCATGATGTGATGTATGTGTCAGGATTGAAGAAGAATTTGGTATCAATATCTAAATTCAAAGACAAAGGGATGAGAATCTCCTTCATCAAGGGAAAGGTTCTTACTTGGCCTGTTGGATCACCTATGAGAGATGCATTTACATTGGGATCGATATTTGAAGGACTCTATAGAGTCACTAGTAAACATCTTCTAGCATTGGTCCATGATACTAATCATCTAAGCGAGCTATGGCACCAAAGATTGGCCCATCTACATTATGATGCTCTTCCTAAATTGAAGAAATTGGTCTCTAGTATTCCTAATTTTCAAGCCCAACATGATGGAGTGTGTCCAGGTTGTGCCATTGGAAAGAATAAAATGGGACCATTGTCCTCTAGCGAGAACAAGACCAAAGAAATCCTCCAACTCATTCATTCCGACATATGTGGTCCAATGCCCGTATAATATATTGGATTCCATCTCTACTACATCACCTTCATTGACGAATTCTCAAGAAGGACATGGATACATTATTTGAAGCACAAGGATGAAGCCTTCAAAATGTTCAAGGAATTCAAATATTTAGTTGAAAATAAAATAGGGAAGAGAATTAAGATCTTTAGGTATGATAATGGAGGAGATTACATTTCTAATGTGTTCATTGATTTTTGCAAGAATGAAGGTACCAAGAAATGGATTATTATGCTCTATACTCCCAAAAAAGATGGAGTCGCTGAAAGAAAGAATAGGTATATTGTAGAAGCCACTCATTCCATGATCCATGATCAAAAGTTGTCTAATTTCCTTTGGGAGAAGCAACGAAATCCACTGTATATGTTCAAAATCAGGTGCCTCATTAAGCATTGGAAAAAATGACACTTGAATAAGTTTTAATATGTGTAAAGCATATCCGTATCTTTGGTTTTCTTGTATATTTCCATGTGTTGAAAGATAAAAGAAACAAGCTAGAATCCATAGGAAGAAAAGTTACTTTTGTTGGATATTGTGAAAATTAGAAAACATTTAGAATATATATTCCTGGTCAAAGGAAGGTTGAAATTATGAGGGATGTAACGTTCGATGAAGATTATATTGATGCCCTTGGAAAAGCAAGGGACCTTCCGCCTCCTCCTCCTCCTCCTGAGAATAAGAATGATGATATGGATATTTTAGATGGTCCTTCCATGCCTGAATCCGAGAGAGACATTTTTGATGATCCCATGGAGCCCATGGACCCCTTAGATCCTACTCCATGTGATCCTCCTTCCAGGAAAAGGCCACTTTGTCTTCGTGACACATTACAAGATGACAATATGATCATTCCCATTTGAATATCATTTAGAGAAAGTAAGAAACCAAGCAGGTACTATGGACAAGTTGCAACATGATCACTATGATTCAAGTCAAACCTCCCACCTTTGAAGAAGTTATGAAATAACAAGTTTGAAAGGATGCTATGGACAAAGAATATGAATCAATTATGAAGAATGACGTATGGAATGTTGTTCCAAGGCCGAAGGGGAAATTTGTGGCGACATAAATATGGCTATTCAAGATCAAACATGGAGTCAATGGAAGCGTTGATTCCCCCAAAAAGAGGGAGAAGATTATGATAATATATTTGCATCTGTGGCTCGATATACAACCATTCATTTGATATTATCCCTTGTCGCAAGTCAAGGATGGACCCTTCATCAAATGGATGTGAAGACAACATTCCTCCATGACATATTATAGAAGTTTATATTGAGTACCCATAGATATTTGAAGTAGAGGATCGAAAGATACATGTTTGTAGGTTGAAGAAGACATTTTACAGTTTGAAGCAAGCCCACAGAACATGGTACGACTGCATAGATAGTTATTTGGTGAAGCTGGCATTCACAAGAAGCAATGTTGATCCCATTATCTAGTTCAAGGTAGTCTAAGATGTGCCATTGATTTTGGTTTTATATGTTGATGATCTATTATTTATAGGTAGTGAGTCCCTGATGATTGAGTGTAAGAGGGAGTTAGCTTTTGAATTTGAGATGAAGGACCTTTGACTCATGCACTACCTTCTAGGCCTTGAGGTATAGCAAAGGCCTAGTGATATTTTACTTTTATAAGGAAAATATGTTTTGAAGTTGTTGGAAAGATTTGGAATGACAGAATACAAGTCCTTGTCGACACCGATGGAAATGAATTTCAAGAAGTTATGTGGAGAAGCTGCAGGACCTGATTTGTAAAATCCATGGGGATTTGATGTTCTTAGTGAAAACCCATCTAGACATATGCTACATAGTTAAAAATTTGAGTCAATTCATGGTCGAGCCTCTCCATGCACATTGGATTGCTGCCAAACACATTTTGAGATACTTGCATGGGATGGTCACCCTTGGTTTGAGATATTCTACTAGAGGTGTTCGACTTCAAGGATATATTGGTGCTGGATGGGCGGGAAATGTTGTTGATAGGAAGAGTACATCTAGATGTTATTCTAGCCTTGATATGCCATGATATGTTAGATGAGAAGGAAGTATAAATCTATAGCACTGCGTACTGCCGAGGCATAATACATTGCAACTAGCATGGCTAGCTATAAAGAAATTTGGTTGAGGAAGCTTGTTGGAGAGATATTTGAGCAGGTCCTAGACATTACAATGATATATTGTGACAATAAGAGTGTCGTCTGGCAGAGAACCTTGTATTTCATGATAAGTCCAAGCACATTGAGATCCAATAGCATTACATTCGAGACATGGTGCAGAGAGTAGTCGTTAGACCCCATCATATATCAACATATGAGAAGATTGCATATATTCTCACCAAGTATTTTCTGAAAGGAAAGTTATTAATCTTTAGAGAGTAGCTTGGATTAATGTATGTGATCCCGACATCACTGATCGAGAACATTGATTCGAATCTTCTTTACTGAGCTCCCAGTGTGAGAGATTGAAATGGAGGGCTCCTGGGGTTGAAGGATCTCTAGAAAATAGGGTATCACCCCTATATGTTACCCATAAGCTTGGATCTTCTTATCCCTTATCTTGATCTATGCAAAGTATACCCCAGTTGGAATCATACCCACAAGCTGGGCTTGTTGGGATTACCACCAGCTTGTTGGGATTACCACCCCTGTTTGGAAATTTTTTTGAGAGAGTATTTGGAGGTGTGTTACCCAAGATGATTATGATTCAGGTGTTCTACCACATGACTCTTGAGAGTCATTTTGGGAAGATCAGGTAGCAGTAAGATGGATGAAATATTGTATTGATCAACATAGGGTGGAATATCTTAGCTCCCCTATGCTATGACTCTTCTTGCTCAACATGGGGTGGAAGATGTTTTCTCCCCTATGTGATGAAATGAGGTGGGAGTGTCCCATAGGGCCTTCCTCATTGTCTTGAGAGGGTGCTATCTAATGCTCCCCAATGATTCTTCTTCTTTAGATCCAGAATGTTTCAGTAGATGGAATTGAGTAAATATGGGACACGATAGGACGACATGATACATAAGATTATTACATGATGCAGTTGGAATTTATCCCTAGATGAGAGAGATTATTAATTGGGTAGCTCATTGAAAAATTCTAACCATGGGACTAGATTCCTCTTTTTGAGAGGACCAATTTTGCCTATTGAAACACTCAATTTGGACAAGGGAAAGTGTAATTTTGAATTGAAGTCCACAATGTCACATTTGACAGGAAATTGGACACGCTTGGAAGCCTGTAAATACAAGTGACCTCAAGACCATTTGGACATCACCAAGCATATTCTTCTCCTCTTCTTCATTGATTGGTTTGCACAGGTATGAGGCTAGGTCAAGGAAATTGGTTTGTACATGTCCATGATTGGAGGGTTTCAAGCTTGCATGTGTGTTAGGGTTTTGGTTTTTGATCGTAGGCTTGACAGAAGCAATTTTCAACTTTAGAAATAGGTAGGTAGGAACATCTGTGTGGTTGCAAGATCTCAACCACACACACACCTATTCCTCTGTGCGGTTCAGATCTAGGGTTGAAATTTGACATATGACTGTAGTTGACCACAGATAGGAAAAGTTGTCTCTAATATGGATTGATGCTGGGAACATATTTCTGAATTTTGTTGGGTTAATTTTTCTAGATGATTTTTTCATTGGCTCATTTTACTCTCTACTAAACATTTTATGACAATCTAGTAGAAGAAGAATTAGAAAGGGTTTTCCCCAGAGTGGGTTTTCCCTAGTCATTGACCAAAATTCTGGCATCTCTTTTTGATGTGTTTATTGTCTCCTCTGTCATTACATTTATTGTTTTATCTTTAATTACTGTTGATGATTGGAAATATTAATTATCAATGAAAGATTATTAATTAAAGAATTCAATTGGGCTAAAGTAATTGAAAGAGTATAAAGCAGTTTGAAATTTAACAATCACATCCTCCTATTGAACATCCATCAATCTCAATGATAATTAAAAGTTTTTAATATGGTCTTTCACAGTAGTGGGATTATTTGGATCAAAATTTGTAAGAAACTTCTCTGGATGGTGGGGCAAGGGATGTAGAATATCCAGAATATTTACTGCCCCCTAGGCCATCCATGCTCAATTGTTGATTGCCAATCATATCATTATTCAAATTTCCTTTGTCACTTTTAGAATCGGTATCTTCATTATAAAATTCAATGTTTTCACCAGTTACTAGTTCTTCCAAGTTTCACCAGTTACTAGACCTTCTAAATTTTCACTATTTGATGGCCCTTCATCTTCTTATTTGTCAAAATGTCTTTCTATCAATTTTTATAAATCAAGAAAAGAAGCATTAATCAAATATTGAATAGAAGCAACTAACAATCCT
This sequence comes from Pinus tabuliformis, assembly GCA_031772625.1. Classification (NCBI taxonomy): domain Eukaryota; kingdom Viridiplantae; phylum Streptophyta; class Pinopsida; order Pinales; family Pinaceae; genus Pinus; species Pinus tabuliformis. The sequence continues at coordinate 460,577,061 of CM062811.1, forward strand.
CCGACGAGTTGTTTTTCGGATCCTCTATCAGTATGCTTATGAGGCAAGACAGGGGTGAATGGGAGAATTCCAATCTTCCTTGTGTAATCTTAGGTAAAAGGTTTGAGAGCTCTAAAATCCTCTTAAGTCACCTCAAATACGTGCTCAAGACTATTGGGAGGGGGGTTCTCTTCGAACTCAGGATTTTCAAACATTTGAGGTTTAGGTGGAGGGGAACCCGATTGATTGCTACCTTGCTCAAATACTTCAGGGTGAGAGTGAGGAAATATTCTAGCCATATAATGACGACCCTAATTTTAGCACCAAAAATGTTGATGGGCCAAAATTTTCCACCAACATAAAGAAGATATCCCAAATTCAAGATCCTAATTATATCTTACACAATTTGAAATAGGAATCCTATTAGGTATGTGAACCTATCTACGACCATGGTCTTTTAAAAAGGTTTTGGATAATGAGCAAGAGTAAAGAAACTTGATTCAAATTTTGATAGAAAACAAGTTATAATAGTTTATGCAATACTTTAAGAACAAGATACAAATAATATATCAATAGCTAAAGTAAAAGGGCATGAATCTTAAATAAAGATTGTAAGCAAACTTCAGTTAAGATGCATGATAGAAAGGAAATATACGTCATTAATTGTGAATTAGCTCTCAACTAACAACAATCATGAAAGCATAAATCAACAAATAATAATAATAACATGTGAGTCTCAAATCAATGAACTAGTTCATTAATGATAAAAAAATGAATAACAATCACATTCCATTCTATCACCACAAGATAAGTATTACAATGCCCAAAAATATATCAATGAACTTGCTTGCCATGGCTCAATGAGCTTCACAAATTTAGCTGAAATATTCAATACACCATTGCACTAAGCATGCATGAGATCCAATAGTGGAAATAAAAACCATCACTTGATCTCTCAAAAGAATGTACTTTATTTTATCTACAAAGTTCTCAAAGAGTCCAAAAACTAAAGTCCTCTCTAACTAGCCATGAGGGTATATTTATACAAAATGGGGCGTCTCTTCACCTCCTATGAGCTTTCGAAGTCCCTAAGTCCCTCATGACTCTTCAACTTCTACATGAATTTCATTTCTAAGTTCTTTTATACCTTTAATTTCAAAATAACTTTATTTACAAATTACATGGAAATTAAAAGACGAAATTTATTTCATGGAACAAGACTCAAGATGGCCATTTCAAGAGCCTCGAATTGCAGTTCTTGTACCAAGTATGTGTACTAGGCCTTGTACTTAAAGGAAATGAATATGATATTTTTGAAATTTCCCTCTTGAATCTCATCTCATATTCAATATCATCTAGGAACAAAATATTCATGTTTGATTATATCGAACTCAAGAGCATTGAGAGTTTTGTATGAAATTTTATCATATCCACAATATGTTGTTCAATTGCTTCCTTGGTAGGTTCTAAGTTTCCTTGAGAAATGACTTGTTTCATTGCATCTAACATCTCATGTATTTCTTACCAGAATTCTTTTCAGGTTTTATTATTCCTACTTCTCTGATGAAGGGTATTTATTGCACATTAATGAGGGAATCCAATCCACTACGTAGTGTTTTAGTATGCATTGACCATTCTATTTAAATCTCTAGTAAACTTGTCATAAAATTTCACTGAAAATGTAATTTCTGAAGGAATTTACAGGGTAAGTTCCTCAGACAGAACACCAAAAGGACACCGCTCACAACCAGATCGTAGATCAATACACCAGTATTTTGACGTGGTTAAAACCCTCAAAGAGGGAAACAGTCCACGGCTTGAGCCAACGCGGCCACTTCAGGCAATTTATTAATAAAAGAATGAAAATTTACATATGTTTCTCTCATGCACGGATTGCCCTACAAATGACCCTCCATGCGCTTTAAATAGAATTCATGGACCAATCGGGTGTCAAGCCACGGATCAAGTGTCGGTAATACCGAGGAGAGAATGAACCGTCGGATCACTACATATCGTGACCGTCGGATTGTAAGTTACAAAATGTACAACGGTAAAGAAACACACTTTACCTAACTCTATACCTAACTCTACACTAAACCAAGTTGTACTTAACTATTTCCTATGTGTCGGAATATCCTAACATCCCCCCTTAAGAACAACTTGGGATAGGATTGAAGGATTTACAAATATGACACAATAGGAGAAGGAAGGAGGCACTAGAGCCTATCCCCCCTTAGTGACAACTTCCTGAACTCCAACCAGAAATCAAAGTTTAGTGAACTTCGCCTCTGTGAGAGCCTTTGTAAAGATGTCTGCCACTTGATCATCTGTTGAACAATATTGCACTTCAAGAACATGGTCATGAATGAGATTTCTGATGAAGTGCATGTGCAGTTCAATGTGTTTGCTGCGCTGATGTTGGACTGGATCTTTGCATAGCTGAATGGCACTTTGATTATCACACCAAAGTGTAGTCGGATGCTGCTGCTGAAAGCCAAACTCTGACAGGATCTGACGAAGCCACAAGGCTTCCTTACTAGCTTCTACGACACCATGATACTCTGCTTCTGCTGATGAAAGAGAAATGGCAGCTTGTTTCTTACAAGCCCATGTAATAGGTCCTGAACCAAGAGTGAACACATAACCGGCAGTAGACTTCCGATCATCAGGGTCACTAGCCCAATCGGAATCAGTGAAACCAACCAATAGAGGAGCTGCTTCGGCACTGTAATGAATCCCAAACTGAACTGTACCTCGAACATAATGAAGTATTCTTTTAGCTGCTTTCCAATGACTTTCACGGGGGTTTTGCATGAACCGAGCAACAAGGCCAACAGCAAAGGAAAGGTCAGGACGAGTATGGGTTAGATACAAAAGTTTTCCTACAAGTTGACGGTATAAGGTAGCATCAACTTCAGGAGAATTACAAGTGACTGAAAGTTTGACTCCAGACTGAAAGGGAGAAGGGGCTAGCTTACAGTCTTCCATGTGAAAATGACGTAGAATATCACAAGCATACTTGGACTGGGAAAGAGAAATACCCTCCTTGGATTGCAAGACTTGAAGACCGAGAAAATAGTGTAAGTGTCCTAAGTCTGTCATTTCAAATTTCCTTTTAAGGCTAGACTTCACATGGTTTATAAGGTTGGGATCACTACCAGTAAGGATAATATCATCAACATAAAGAACAAGGATGATAAGAGAGTTGCCCACTTTCTTGGTGTAGACAGTATTGTCAGAATGACACCTAGAAAAGCCAGATTCTAAAAGAAAGCTATCCATTTTGGCATACCAAGCCCGAGGAGCTTGCTTGAGACCATAAAGGGATTTCTTAAGTTGACATACAAGGTTGGAGTCTGTTTGTATGAAGCCAATGGGTTGTTCCATATAGATTTCTTCATGCAAGTCTCCATGCAAGAAGGTAGATTTAACATCCATCTGATGGACTTCCCATTTGAAAGAGGCAGCAAGGGAAAGAACAAGGCGGATAGAGTTCATTTTGGCAATAGGGGAGAAGGTTTCAGTGTAGTCAATGCCTTCAAACCTGTGAAAAACCCTTAGCAACAAGACGAGCTTTATGTTTATCAACTTTCCCATCTGGTCCATACTTGGTTCTGTAAACCCATTTGCATCTAACAAGTTTTCATCCCTTTGGTAGAGGAACAAGATCCCATGTATCATTTGCCAACAATGAATGATATTCTTCATTCATAGCTGCTTCCCAATCTGGATGGCCTGAAGCTTCTGCAAAGGTGTTAGGATCATAATTTACTAGAGCTTGAGCTAGTAAAGAAGAGGCTCTCTCGAACTGGGAACGTGTACGTCACTGATCTGTAGGATCACCGGCAAGATCACTTGCTGCATCTCGAGTAGCACGAACCCATTTTGGAAGCTCAGGAGCTGAAGGAGGATCCTGAGATGGTGGGGGAGGATTGTCATCCTCACTTTCATCATCTGAAGAAGAAATGTTTTCAAAGGTAGAAGAGATAGGGAGAGGTGGCACATCCGCCGGACTAGGCTCACAGGCTGATATATTTTCATCAAATTTTACATCTCTTCTAATGATAACATTTTTGGACTTAAATGGAATAAGTCTATAGCCCTTTACATCTTCAGAATATCCAACAAAAGTACATTTTTCACTCTTAGGTTCTAAAGCTTTATGCTTTTCATCTGGAATATGGGCCCACGCTTCACTTCCAAAAACACGAAAGTGACTTACATCTGGTTTGATTGAGCTCCGTGCTTCTTCTGGAGTGATATTCTTTAAAGCCTTAGTAGGAGTGCGATTTATTATGTAATTTGCACAGTTAATTGCTTCTACCCAAAAACTAAGACCAAGTCCTTTAGATTGTAGCATACAATTAGCCATTTCCTTTAAGGTGCGATTCTTCCTTTCAGCTACACCATTTTGTTGTGGAGTATATGGAACAATATGTTGCATTTGAATTCCATTCTCAGTGCAATAGTTGATGAATGTGTTTTTAACATATTCTCCGCCATTATCAGATCTTAACTTAAGAATTTGATGTCCAGATTGTTTTTCAACAAAGGCCTTGAAGGCCAAAAAAGTGTTAAATACTTCACTCTTGAGTTTTAAGAAGTATACCCAAGTGCGTCTGGAGAAATCATCAATGAAAGTTAAGAAATACTTGCAGCCAGAGAATGACACAACTGGAAGTGGACCACATAAATCACTATGCACAAGCTGTAAAGGGGTTGAGGCGTGCCAAGAGGCACGTTTTTCAAAACTGTCCCAATGATGTTTTCCGAGTACACATCCGAAACAAACATCATCTCTGCAAGATACCATAGGAAGACCTGTCACCATATTTTCTTTACATAGATGCTGAAGGGAGCGATAGTTTAAGTGACCAAATCGCTCATGCCAAAGTTTGCTCACTTCATCGTTATGAGCAACAAATACTGAGGGAAGATTTGATGACCCAAAGTTGTGAAACTTATACAACCTTGTAGAATCATCAGCAATGCCAATAGCCAAAATCTGTTTAGGATCTCTTAAGTCCTTGATTACAACATCATGAGGTGAAAATTCAACGATTTTACCTTCACCTGAATGAGTTATCTGATATACAGATAGAAGGTTGCAGGATAAGGTTGGAACACATAATACATCATTAAACTGACCATTGTCTAGATGAACAGTTCCAATCCCTACAACATTCAGAGATCTATCATCACCAACATATATATTTTTGGTGTTACAATCATTTAAAGAAGAAAACATGGCTTTGTTTTTGGCCATGTGATAAGAAGCTCTAGAATCAATGAGCCACTCATGAGAATGAGAAGAAGAAGATACATTTAATGCATAGCCAGACCGAGATTCTTGACAACCACATGCAGAAAGTGCCATTCCTGAAGATGAAGTTGAAGTTGAAGATTGCCCCAAATGGATGTTATGCTTCTTCATTGCTGCTTCCAAGGCTTCCATCTTCTTAAAGCATTTTGATTCTAAGTGGCCATCTCGATTACAAAAATTGCAATGTCTATTAGTCTTCTTCCCTTTGTTTTTATTTGTCTTATCATTTTGTTGAAATGATTTTTCATTTTGGGCTGAAATTGCTTAGGACCCTTGTTTGGTTTAGGACCATTCTTTTTAGGATATAACTTCTTAGGATTCTTTGAATTTGGTTGCTGCTGGGCGGCTAACGCTTTCTTGGAAGAGTTTCCAAGATTAAGAAGACCAAGGTGTAAGAGTTTTTCTTGTTCTCTTATTAAAGAATCACAAAAAGAGTCAAAGGAAGGGGACTTGTAGTCTGTTCCTTGAGAAATGAAGTCTTCTCTTGTAGAATGGAAGGTGGAAACAAACACAGAGTAGGCTGGTCCCAACTTTGTAAGAATGGAATAGATAAGGTTACTATCTTCTTTCTTAACTTTAACACCTTCCAAAAGATATCTAAGGGTCTTGAACTTGGACAAGAAATATTCAATGCAAGAAAAATTATTAGGGTCCAATGTAAGCAACTCATTTTCAAGTTGATGGGCTTGAATTTCATTTTTAATCCCAAAAACTTTATTGATTTGTTTCATTGCTTCATCAGGAGTATCAATTTCTGCAATATGGAATCTAAGATCTGGAGAAATAGACATCCCTATCAATCCACGTGCTTGATCTTGCCTATTTTCCCATTTAGCAGCCTTATCTTCATCCTTCGGTTTCTTTTCTTGGCCTGAGGCTATTCTGTAGAGACCTTTACTTCTAAGTAAATCCTCAATGTAAGCCAACCATTGGAAGTAGTTGGTGCTGTCAAGGGTAACTTGGTATTGACTTTCCATTTCAATGGAAAATGAAGCTAAAGATGCTGAAAATAAGTGTTCTAATGGATAGATCTCGAAAAATTAGGCTGGTTTAAAAAAAACGGCTCTGAAAATGGCTTCCGGATGAAGAAGTTATGGCTTTTTGAAAAAAAGTTGTTGAAGTTGCCGACGAAGTGCGGGAATGTGCGGAAATGAAAAAGTCCGCCCCCACAAAATGGAGACTTGAACCCAAGACCTCTACTCTCTTAAAATATCTTTGAACCAATTGATCTATACAAAAAATTTGAGAGAGAGAGAGAGAGAGAGAGTGTGGGGGGGGGGAGGGGGTACTTTGGGTTGCGTGCTTGCTTTGAGAAAGCTCTTTTTCCCTACAAAACAAAAAACACATTACCCAACACGGACATGCAAAGAAAACGAACCTTATGGCTCGAAGTTAGCTTTAGTCGAAAAACTAAATATTTTCAAAAATGAACCTTGCGGCTCAAAGTTAGCTTTGGCCGGAAACTAAATATTTTCCTCAATGTTTCTGATTTTCCGAGATCACCCTAAGGCGCAGGGAAAAGAGCATACGCATGAGAAAAATCCTTCCTTTCTGTTTCTGATTTGCCCAGATCGCACAGAGTTGTAGGGCAAAGAGCATACGCAGAAATGAAAGGTACAGATCCGGTAATAAAAAGGCTAAATAAACCGAAACCGAAATAAACAAAGAGAAAATAACAGTAAACTGCAAATAAACACTGTATACCTCCAGATCTTAAAAATGACGCAACTAGGGCTACCAGAAACCTTTTCGCGTGAAACGAAAGGGGTTCCTCACTGGAACAGATGCTCCCAACACAACAGAGTAGTCCTCTCAACCCGAAAGCAGTCAGAAACAACAGATCTAGGAAACGGCAGTCGGATGCAGTTCTACCGGCTTCAGATTTGGATCACCAACGGACGCGGCCCTCAAATAGCTCTGATACCATGAAGGAATTTACAGGGTAAGTTCCTCAGACAGAACACCAAAAGGACACCGCTCACAACTAGATCGCAGATCAATACACCAGTATTTTGACGTGGTTAAAACCATCAAAGAGGGAAACAGTCCACGGCCTGAGCCAACGCGGCCACTTTAGGCAATTTATTAATAAAAGAATGAAAATTTACATATGTTTCTCTCATGCACGGATTGCCCTACAAATGACCCTCCATGCACTTTAAATGGAATTCATGGACCAATCGGGTGTCAAGCCATGGATCAAGTGTCGATAATACCGAGGAGAGAATGAACCGTCGGATCACTACATATCGTGACCGTCGGATTGTAAGTTACAAAATGTACAACGGTAAAGAAACACACTTTACCTAACTCTATACCTAACTCTACACTAGACCAAGTTGTACTTAACTATTTCCTATGTGTCGGAATATCCTAACAATTTCTACCTTATCCCTATCTGTGCACATTTTATCTTTCCCTGGTAGTTCTGCTAGTTCATCCAGATATTCCATATCCCATCCATCTATGATAGTGAAAGCCTATTTGATAAAAAATCCATTTCCCTATATCTCTCCTTGCATTTTTTTACAGTGGAGACATTTCTTTATGGAGGATAATCATTTTACAATACACTCTATTCATGACTTCTTCCAATATTTTATTTTCTTCTAAGATTGATGTCTGGAAACCTTCTTTGTGGGAACTTGTAGTTGACAAAGTTTAGATTTCGACGCATAGTTTGTCAATACCCTATTGTGAAATATCCAATTCTCTTTTAAATCATTTAAGTCATTTACTAAATGTTCCAAATTTTTATCGGTAGTAGTGGAGAAGGAACGTCTAGTGGAAACTATTGCTACTGGGTTCACCATGGTGTCCATCACTATGTGCCTCTCCATAGTGACTGATATTGGATTTCTTAGCAGGAACTTTCACCTCTTTTGATAAATTATATTCTTGCACTGATCAAATATAAAACTTGAGAGATCCAATACTCAATCCTCTTCTTCAAACGTGACTCCCATTTATCCAAGTGGGAGGTTTCCACCAATGACTTCTTCCAATATTTTATTTTCTTCTAAGATTGTTGTCTGGAAACCTTCTTTGTGGGAACTTGCAGTTGACAAAGTTTAGATTTCTACACATAGTTTGTCAATACCCTATTATGAAATATCCAATTCTCTTTTAAATAATTTAAGTCATTTACTAAATGTTCCAAATTTTTATCGATAGTAGTGGAGAAGGAACGTCTAGTGGAAACTATTGCTACTGGGTTCACCATGGTGTCCATCACTATGTGCCTCTCCATAGTGACTGGTATTGGATTTCTTAGCAGGAACTTTCACCTCTTTTGAGACATTATATTCTTGCACTGATCAAATATAAAACTTGAGAGATCCAATACTCAATCTTCTTCTTCAAACGTGACTCCCATTTATCCAAGTGGGAGGTTTCCACCAATGATAGGTGTTGGAGGAGTGACATCTAGATTAGGTAGTATAATCTCTACTTCCTCTTGTTCTAGCTCATTTATCCTGGTGTCTTTTTCCTCCTTTTCTACTATCTCTTTGTTGATTATTTATTTTTAAAGCTTCCGAGCTAATTATTCTTCTTCTTGTTTTCTCTTTGTTTATTCTTCTCTTTTCCTCATTTCCTCCTCTTCCTTTCACTTTGCTTCCTCTTCCTTTTTCTTCCTAGATTCCTCTAGATTTCACTTTCTTTCTGCCTCTCATTTTTACTTTTATTCTTCTTCTTTTTTCTTGGCTTCCTCAAACTTCCTTCTAGCTTCTTCCTCATATACTTTGTTTTTTGCTACCACTTCTTCAGCTTGCCTTTTAGCTTCTTCCTCTTCTTTTCACCTCTTCGATTCTTGTTTGGAATTTTGTATCTTTAACCTTTCTTTCTTTGTATCTTATTATTCTTTCTTCCTCTTCGATGTTGTTTTCTTTCCTTCTTTATCCATATTTTGCGAAAGTACTTATTATTTTGTCTCTAGATTGTTAGTAGGATTAGTAGGGTTGATTTATAGGGTTTCCTCAATTGATTTAGTAACATTCAACAAGTATTTTAGTTTATACTAATCTACATCAATACTTGGAATATATTATCAACCATATTTTATTGAATTGTAGTGTTGTGTGGCAATACCTCTTGAATCATATCCATGGAAGCTAAGTTCGCCAAACATGAAACATTATAAGTCCTTTTCTTCCACTTCCGCCTCTTTGATTTTTTTCATAAAATAAGATCCTATACATAGTGGAAAAGTAGTCCATGAAGCTTTCTTTGCTTTTATCAGTGTGTTAGTCAATATTGTAGTAAGATAGTATGCCACCTCTTGCAACACTATTTTTTTAGTGACAAACAGAAAAAAATGATGAGGGGGCTTATAGGATCCAAATTCTCTTATGTACATTGCATCATCAACATTAAGCAATCAACAATATTATATAATTACATCCTTTCCCTATCTAGCATGCAAGGTAGCTCCACATTAAAGAGATTCTAGTATATTGACAATATAAAATGCTTATTAATGCGATCATACATCCCCCTATATCCTATGTCCCACAAGTGTTTACAATAAATGTGAATGGTTGGGATCTCTATAGCAAAGGTCCAATTTCAACCTAGTGACTCAAATTCACATCTCACACATATGGAATCCAACAAGTATGAAGCCATGTAGAATTCTAGTTTCTCTTCTCTAGAGACTTGCTTTACCCCTAATGTTAGCATGGACTGATGATGCTAGTATGTTTGACCAATTGAAAGTAGTTCCTTCTGTGGCACAAGTGTACATCATGGGAAACCAATCATCCTCAAAGAATTCTACATTTGGTATGCCATAAATTGTATAACACATAGCTGCAAAAATTTGATAGGATTTCCTCAATATCTTAGTTCTATAAATTCAGTCAGTTTGATATTTGAACTTTCCAGGCTCCTGCCACCAATATTCGAGGATGTCCTTAGTTGGCTTAGAGATTTTTCACTATGAACCAAGCACTCTCTTAGCATATTATAATAAGAAAAAACATATGATGTGAATTGTTCTGTTGTGAGACCATGAACATTCTTTATCATCATATTTTTCTCATTGGTTCACTAAATGATCCACTCAATACTTTCAACACATGACAGAATGGGGGGATGTGATACTATCTTGTCATACCATGAGTTGTTGACATTGATATATACTTCACGATCCTATTCTTCCTCGGGAACCTCTTTCTAGAAGAACTCTTCATATATTTATGCCCAAGTCATGGGTATTGATTTATCTACATAATAAGTAGTGTTTGCAAGAAATTCCCAAAATAATTTTGTCCTTGAATTAAATTAGGAGGAAAATTGTAATTCCACATCACAAGACAACTTGTACGAGTTAAATAAGTTAATTTGACTTAGTTGGTTTAGTTAATTCGAGTTGAGGGTCTAAATAGAGTCATGTAGAGTGTCTCATACTTTATAGGAGTCATGGTTGATTTTATTTTGAGTTGTAATTAATTGATTCAGTTTAATTGAGTTAAAGTCAATTAAACTAGTTCCAACTGATGGAGGAACTAGTAAGATGTTAGATAGTGGGGTGTTGTTTCATGTATTTAACTAATTATCTGACGATTCACTCATAAATAACTCATGCATGTTAGGTATTAGAGTTACCCAGTTGAGATTGGAGTTCAAGGGTAGTGTACTATAAATTGTAGAGTTGTACAGATGGTGTATGAAGTCAAAGGAAGAGCCTAAAGAAATTGCACAATCCAATGGAGGAAAATTCCTCTTAAATAGGGGCCTAATTCCTCATTGAACAACGCAAGGAAGTAGGAGCTTGGAAGGCTAGGAAATTGGCTAAGTGTTGGCCAAAGTCAGCCTAGGAAGCTATGAGACAAATAGAGATAGTGCAGAGGGTGCTCAGGCTTAAGAAAAACATTTAATATTCTCATATTTTCTGACTAATGCAATATACAGATAGAAGTGGTTTTTAGCTGTGGATTTCCTCGTGATATCATTGTGTAATGTGTTGATTGAATTCTTTCTCTTGTATGCTTCATGGTTTCTCGATCATTTAATTGTTTCCGCTAATGAGTAGAGTATATTCAAGCCTTTTGTTTTAGAAAATTACATAAGAAGTTTGAATCTACAAGGAATTTCTACATGATAAAGGGAATTTCCACAACCCCTTCATTACTGCTTTGTGCTGTCTCATTTCCATGCCTTTTACTAGTTGGTGAAGCCATATCTCCTATGGATAAGGAGATGCTGAAACAATCTAGATCAACCATACTTAACATTTCAAATATATTTATGGAAACACAAAATGTTAACTAAAAATCACAAAGATCATTCACTGTATATCACGTGTCACAGGCTGTTAAATTACAGTGTGATAAACCTTGGTCCTAGAGTGTGGAGACAAAATGTGATAAGGGAAATATTGTGCAATGGGAAGACTTAGTCACAAATTTAGAGAGCATGTTTTTGTTCACATTATGACTTTCATGGTTGCAACTAGCTGGTGTTAGTAGTGTTTTCATGGTTGTAGCTAGATTGTGTTAGCATTGATGTCAACCTAATGTTATTCTAGTTGATGCATTGATGTCAACCTTGTGATGCCATGTGATGACCTATATTTTGGAATTGGTGTAGGATGACGACATTGATATGGTTTGTATGCATAACCACATGTGTTGGTGATGGTTGCTCAGGTGCTAGTGATGTTTTTGATTCATTCTGTTGAGCTTGGAATATCAGATATTTATGTTGGGCCTATGTTCATGGCTTATTGCAATGGTGTTTTGGGCTCATGATGATGTTGGAGAGGTTCTACAGAATTGTGCATATGTGTTGCATCTTGTGTAGGTGCCAGAGGGGAGTAGAGGACTTATTGGCATTCATGTCAACCCTTGTTTGTTGGCTTTTAGGTCAACTTGGTGGTGGAACTTTGTAGACATATTTAAACCATTGAAGAGGTGTCATACCACTTGGCAGAGGTTTCGAAGTGAGTATAGATGTTGAATATGATGTGTAAGTAGGTGGTAAAGGTATTGATCTAAAGGCTTATGGTTTTATCCAATACTCTACCCTATCCATTGGGAGGAAGGCCTATGCATGCGACTAAAAGGTTTTCATTGAAAATATCTAGTACTGTGTGTGCGGCTGTACTCGAGATCAAGAATTGTTGTGGATGAAATTGAGACTATAAACAAAAATTGTTCCACATTCCTCGTGCACATTAAGAGAATTTCAACTTGGGTATTTGTAGAATGTTCTAACTTAATGAAATCAGATAAAAAATGGTTAGATAAGTCCTCCATTAGGTGTGAAAACCTTTACTACACAAGTAGTGATGATTATGGATAGATTTTGTCAACTTTGTGCACCTTTGATCTCAATCCAAAATTGGAATTCACCTAACGTTTTATAAATACTTCATTTTGGATCTAGATATGGTTGGTTGGTGTGATTAAGAGTGAGAGAGGGCTTCCTAGAGGAAGTATGCTTCAGACACTGTTGTTATTATATATACGTAGTGCATGTGTGCAGATGGGAGAAGAGTGAGAAAATATGAAGCACATAACATAGTACTAAAGCTAATATCAATTTGCAGATAATATTTTTGGCTATTGTAGTAGAGATTTAGAGCTTGATGGTAGAGGTTGAGAGCTTCGTGTAACTCCATGATTTCGAGACTAATTTATTTGTTTTGCAAGGCTGCTGGTGCATATGGAAGAAGGCCATAATGATTTTATGTTTTCTGATATACTGAGGGTTTGATGTTATATTGTTATGATTGAATGTGAGTTGTGTTTTCGCTGCTGGATGATTATGTTATTGGATATTTCATCCATGTATTATTTCCATTATTTTCAACAGTAGAGAGCATATTATTTGTGGTGTTTTTTATTATGATTTGCAGAGACTGTCTTGCTACTATGATTTGATATTGCAGAGCCGATTCTTGTTGAGATGGTGTCTTGGATCCAATTTGAAAATAAATGAAATAAAGGCCTGCATAGAGTTGTGGAGCAGTGGCCTCCAACAAATGGGTGTTTGCTAAGTGGAGTAGTGATTCCATGTTTCTAGCAATGTTGTGGAAATCGTTGTTTCCAACTAGTGATAGTTGGAATAGTTTATGGTCGTCGACTCACTATATTTTTTGGATTGAGTCTCCTAGTCTGTGGTGGTAGGCTATATTATTTGTATTTGATTCTCCTAGCTGGTGTAACCAACATCTATGTAAAATACATTTTTCTTGACATAATAGAGATTTAGTGTAGTGCAACAACAACAAGGGTGGTTTTTTTTCCTGGAGGGGTTTTCCACCAGATATCTTGTGTCTCATGTGTGATGATGTGATTTTTCTTTGATGTGTTATTTATTGTTTCTTTCATGGTTTTTTTGGTTTAGTTTCTTGCATGGTTTATTATTATGTGATGATCTACTAATATGTTGTTGGTTAATTTATGCATGATTCAGTAGAGAAGTTTAAATTGGTAAAAATTGGTAATAAGATACACTACTGATTCACACACCACCCCCCCCCCCATATAGTGTTGAAGGTTTCTAAAAGTTGGTATCATAGCATGTCTCTTGGTTGTAGCTTCATTGTTGGAGAGTAAATATGGGGTTTTGTTGGCAATTTTTATTTTTATTTTTATTTTTTAATTTTTTAATTTTTTAATTTTTTTTTAATTTTTTTATTTTTATTTTTTTTTTTTTTTCCAGAATGAGTTCTCTAAGAAAATTAGTCGTCTCTCTTGCAAATTTCAATTTATGGCATGAAAGTGTGAAAATAAATTATTGTCTTGTGGATATAACATTTGGAGATTGGTTTGTGAAGGATATTACAAGGATTCACCTTCATCTAAAGTAATTATTGTCACCTTCTGAAAACATATTTCCAGTTGTGCAAAGAGTACCAAAGAACATATAGGTTTGCATCCATCTTCTAAGAAACATAAGCTCTCAAAGATAAATCAGACCCTCTCCACTAGATAGTGTATGGAATAAGTTTTCCAATGGTAAGTGGAAGTCCAAAAATGGACTCCTGGATCAAATGTTAGAGCAGATTGAAGGTACCCTTTTAAAGCCAGAAAAAAAGGAAAAATGGCTAAGGGTCAGGCTCATTGCAAATCGCAAGCGGGGCTTTTCTAAAACAACAACAAGGGAAGGCAGTGAAAACTGTGATCGGACAATCACCGATATCGCAAATCGGTGGGTTCCAAGGCATGGCACATCAGCTTATCGACGATCGGAGGGCCCTGGGCACAATCTATCGGCTTAGTGGTGGTGGGGAGGTCTTGCATATCAGACTTCCTGTAACATCGAAGGTCCTGCAATATCGATGATCGACGATTTTGGACGGGACCGAGGTTACAAAGACTGCGAAGTGGAGAAGTCTCGATATAGTGTAAAGCACTAGGAGGGGCCAAAAACCATTTAACAATGGATTGCAGTGAAAAAACAAGGCTGGGCGAGCCCTTTTCTCTCTCCACTAGGGGGCCACGTGGTGGAATACCATTGGTCACTATGAATCCACATGGCTACTGACGTCATCATGACATGGTAGTACAAAGATGACATGGCCGTATGAAGGACACGTGGCATGCTGATTTGGCATTTTCAGGGTCTTAAGGGGGCATTTCCGGGTGACACGTTTCACCTCTCACAAAGTGACATTTGACAGTGATGACATCACCCATCGCAAATCGACAATCGAAAATCGCACAAAGAAAAGTCCCTCCTCTGCAAAAGTCCCTTCTGACTTGTGATTGTGACATGTGAGGACCCTTCTGGGTGCGATATTTTATACAATGGATTTAAAGTGCTATCGGGTCCATCCCTTTTCAAAGGTTGCATATTAATCAATCACCCCGCATCTCTGGACGATCGAGATTGACTCTGCCCATATTGATGGCTCACAGGCCTTTTCGGCCCCCCCGCCATATTTCCCTTTATGAGAAAGGGGGGGTCTGAAAAAGCGATTTCCCCACTGGGCCCTGCTACTACATGTCCCTCTCATATTATTTCGCAACCCCCCTCACTTACCACTTACCACTCATGCCCCCCTTTGAAAACCACTCCTCCTCACACTCTCTCCCACCAACGGTCCTGCACCCTTTTCCACCTATCGCTCGGCTCCATGTCAACTGACCATTACATCCTCCTAGTTACGTCACCATCACTTCTGTTCCACCTCCACTCTCCGACTGCAATGACTAGGTAGTGCAGAACTTTAAAAGGTGAGGTGGGTCAATAGTTGTGGAATTTAATAAAGGAGATGGAGCATTCAAACTCGGCGTGGATAGACCTAGATAGGCCCCTTGTGACACGATATCTAGGTTGATGCTAATAAAAGTAAAAAAGGACTTAGTAGCTTGGAAGGACTTGATTATCTAGCATGGTGCCCCCATATAGAGGGAAGACGAAGTACTGCCCAAGGGTCCTCTGCTTCAGTACTGCTGCATGAAACTGATAGTGCCCACTCCAAGCTTTAAAGAATGAATGGTTCAAGTAGTAAAGGAAGAAGAAACCTGAGTCAAATGAATAACACAGGAGGCCAGACTGTGAGAAAAATTCAACCTGAAAAATCAACGATCTCAGGGATGGGAACAGAGATATTTTATTAACGTTTTCATCTGATTGTTGACTGATTTGTTACCGTGTAATGTGCCACCCTTTAATGAGGAAATTAATATTTTGTAATGTTTTTGGGCCACAGAGCCATCCATGGCCGAGACAACTAGTCGATATGACAACTGAGACTGGGCAAAAGATATTTTGTTGTAATGAATGTTCAAACGCTCCCCTCTCCAGATAAATAGGGAGAAGAAACACTTTACAAAGGTTCAGAAATCCTAAAGAAAAAGATACATGTTATGCTCAGACTTTATGACTTTATAATACAGATCTTTCAAAATATCAAGTAAATGGTGGTGATTCCCCCTTCAAGTATTACAATATGTTATCCCTCTGTTAAAACCCATTATGTTCATGTTTCTTCTCTGAATTCATGCAATCATAGCTGCTAGAAATATTTCATACTTCCTCATAGATTCATTTGTATTGAATTATTAGTGAATGTGTTTGTATGGATTATTGAGATTATATCTTTAAAATTGCACTACATGAATCATAACATTCAGTCTCTCTTTTGTCCATTATATCTACCCGTAACTCAAATAAGTGTAGAAATTCTTAATGCTTCAATCTCTATGTGTTAAAGGTAGAATTCTTGATGCTTTAAGCTCTATGTGATGAGTTTGTCTTTCTTCTTATCCTCTTTCATTTCTCTACGAAACCTTATTAAACTGCAAATCCTTGAAATACTCAGCCTACACTATTTTATGCACATATTTATGTGAACTGCATATGTGAAGAAGTATCAGAAATACATGGCTTATACCTTTGGATGAATGAACCAACCCATTCCTTTTAACCTATATATGTGTGTGTGTGTGTGTGTGATGTCTCCAATTTCCTGAGAATCATTTGAGACACACCAAATCTAGATGTGCCTAGGCACATGTCTTGTAAGAAATCCAAGGTTGTCTCTGGGAGCAACAACATCTTCTGGTACCATTGCCAGGGAACGTATTGAAGGAGTTTTCCGCTGGGATACGAAAAGTTGAGCACTCTTTATGTAGGTGAGCAAAGACATTCTGATTTCATCCACATCACCTCGATGACTCCTCAAACCCCATTATCATTTACCATATTGGCTTTTAAAAAGCCTCACACTTGCTCAGATGCCTCTCAGCAGAAAGCCCCATTTGTATCCAACTCAGAGAAGTTAATTTTCAGGAAAGTATGGAAGGAGAAAACTCATACTACCTGCACTACCATCACATCAGTCTTCGAAGCTTCCTCATCCAGCCCCCAATCCGCTATTACTCACTATGCAGGATTTACTCCTAAGACCTTAACATACCCTACTTTCAGTCTAATCACACCAACCACTATGGTTTTGACCCAAGTTCCTAAGGCAAATCTCAATCTCCCTCCATTAATTCAAATGGTTGTTCCATGCTTTTTGCTGAATAAATATGCCCCTCTTGATTTACCTCAGCTCCTAAGTGCTATGCCCTAGGACTACCTAAATTTCCTGCCTAGGTTCAATGGGGAGGATGAAAACATTGCATAGAGACACATTGAAACCTTATGTGCTTTTGCTAAGAATTTAAACATAGAATAACTGGATGGGGTCATGAGACTTTTTGTAAAATCCCTTGATGGAGAAGCTAGAAATGGTTTAAAGCCCTACCCAATGCCTTCATCAATACCTAGGAAGAACTTGAAAACTCTTTCACACAAAAATGGGGTGAAAAGAGAAATCATGAGTACCTCCTCATAGAGTTTAACGCTATAAGGAAGAAGCTAAAAGAAGATATCTCAAAATTTATAAAAAGGTTCAATAAGAAATATAATAACCTATTGGGTGAGATAAAACATCCTCCAGCTACTACTCGAGTAGCTTTTTTGGGAGCCTTAGATTCTGACTTTGGTTTTACTCTAAGGGAAAGGAAGTCTCTCACTTTAGATCAATTCCGAATCCATGGGCTTGAGGTAGAAGCAAATTTCACCTCAACAAGGAAGTCAAGAGGAAAGCAGGAGCCTACTGAGAATAAAAGAGGGAAAGAAGAGGCATCCTCCTCTGGTCAAGCTAAAGAATCACCAGACCTGAAGTGGGATGAATTGGATAAACTCATCAGGAGTTTATCACATAAGGTTGGAAATCTTGAACTTAAGAACAAGAGCCTCTCCAAACATAATTATAAAGGCAACAACTGAGGTTATAACCTAATATAGAAGGCATCCATTGTAGATACTTCCAAGGGAAAGAAAGGAACAACTCGATCAGATCCCTCATCCTATATATTTAGAAGATGATCTTGAGGAACAATCGTTAGATACACATGAGATGCAGGGAAACTTGTATTTCACTTTCTCTGAAGAAGAACATGAAAATATGGTTCACCACGAGACCAGTCATGACAGAGAAGCAACCACAATGAGGAGGATATGGATTATTATTCTAAACAGTTTGTGGATTTCATGCAGGCTGTAACAGCCTTGGTGAAAATTCCATGTAAAAATATATAAATACCAAGGATGATGGGACATGTATTCCAAGCTGAATGGTGGGAAGGACATCCTAGGGGGTGTTCAATTGGTTGTTTATGGCTAAGGAAATTGACAAAGGAAATGGATAAGGATTTGGAAAGGCATGAGGCATTAATTGGCATTTTATTTATGAAAATGATGGAAATTAGGAGAAAAGGAAGGTGAAAGGTCAGAGGTTGCATGTGAGGAGGAAATTGAAGGAAAATAATGGAAAATGAAGAAAATAGAGGCCTCATTAATAAAAAGGCTTCTGAGGATTAGTGGGAAAGCTTAGTCAGTGAAGACTTGGTCAACTTAGCTTTGGAGCTCTCTCATTATTCTCTCTCTCTCTCTCTCATACTCTTGGTCACTTAGAGTTTTCTTGGAGCACTTTGGCGTTGGAGCAACAAAGGCAAAGAAGGCAAGAGGAAGCAAAGATCAAGCAACTACAACATGCTTCATTGCAGGTATCAACTTGCATGTGTATTTTCCTTGCTAGATTTGGCATGCATGGGATTTCATGTTCTTCTTTTCTACCATGGCATGGGTTTTGCAAGGTGTGATAGTATTTTTATCCTAGCCTTGCCATTTCCTGATAAATTTGATGAGATGGGTTCTCTCATGAGTTTTGTGGGGGATGGTTGGATTGGATTCAAAGCTGAGTGGGGTGGATCTCCGAATTGACAAACACATGGTGGTAGTGGTCCCTAAACCAGATTGAGGATGCACGAAGCCACTAGCCTAGTAACCCCTGAACTAGACTGTGGGTTGCGGTAAGGCTAGATTGTGTGCCTCAGTGGGCCTAGGAATCCTTGCCGATGAGTGGCAGGATATATGGTAAAGCCAAGAGGTGTATTTTATCTTCGTTGGGCCTAGTAATTCTAGGATGGAATGCACGGTAAATCCTAGAGATGTCTCGGTGTAGGGCCTAGTGATCCCTGCATCAGACTGCAGATGCACTTTAAAGCCTGAGAGACTAGGAGGAACTAAAATTACTCACGACGTAGGAGGAGAACTACGGTGGCATCCACATTGATTAGTGTTTTTGATGTGTTTTATGTGTCCCACATTCATGCTTGGAATATGGCATGGGGGTGATTGGCTAAAGGGAAACTTGGCTCAGCCAATCTATGGTCGGGTGGAACGTGGTAGTCCCATATCTGGTTGGTTCATTACATTCATTAATGATAAATCCATTGCCTTGATTTTCATGTGTAAAGGTACTGATGTAATTATGGATTTGATGGCTAATATGTTTATTGAATTTCTATTCCTATTATGCTAGTTATATGCACATTTCATGACAGCAGCTATGTATGGCTCTCAATAAGTTTTTACTTGTATATGATTGGATAATGTGTTTATGAGTTAATGGAGGATAATGTAGCAAATGGCATGATGGAACAATGTTTCATAGCGATTCTCAGATAAGTATGAGATCTCTACACTTAATTCAATTATTTACACCTGTAGGTTACATGTTGATAATATGTTTGATGAAACTCGTATCATGGATAGTCAATGTGTGGTGATGATCTTGTTGATATTATTACTTTTGCATCATTTTTTCTTGTATCCTTACTAAGTCTAAATGATCATTCCATTCTGGGTAGTGTCCCGGGCTCTGGGCCGAAAAAGGTGGCTCAAATCCCGGAATGCTAGCATTAGTGCTGAGACTAACTCGCCTGGGCAGTGTCTAGGAAGCATTATAAAGCACTTGGGCAGTGTCTGGGGAGCATTATTCCTGAAACTAACTCACCTGGGTAGTGTCTAGGGAGCGTTACCTTGCCCTTAAGTCTCTCAAATATAAGTGGGACCCAGGGATAGGCAGTATGGGTGCTGACTTGTCTCTTGAAGGTTATTTGGATGAATTTAGATGACTATATGTGATGTTTCATTGATTCCATTTCCTTAAAGTCACTAAGGAGGTTGAATCTTATCATAGTGGCCTCTCGTCGCATGTTTACCCCTACTGGACGGTTGCTTGGGTAGATGTGGGAGGAGGGTGTTACAGAGTGGTATCAGAGCATGGTTCAACTCTCGAACTAGATGGGTGGAATGTGTTAGTCATGCATGCATGTCAGTTGCATGTGTATCTCCTACGCTTGCATTTCATGTGCTTGTTGCATTTTCTTGATGAATGATTATGGTTGTAGTATGGTTGTTACGGAGAACTTGATGTTGATTTTGTGAAATGTGTTGGTCATGAGTATGTGACTCGTTGTGTATGGATTTTATGTCTCTTACATGTTGAATTCATGTCACCTACTTACATCCTTGTATGTTAGGTTACATTTTTTTTTAGTTTTTATTACATGCCTCAGTCTTGTAGGTTGATTACAAGAACTCATCGATTATGTTCGAATGCATGCAGTTATGCATATAGGTAGTTGGTTTGGCATTGCTTATGCATACTGATTGGTTGCATATGGAAATGTGTACAATGGAGTAATGGTTGTTGTCATGCATGAGGTCATGGTTTGTGTAGTTGGTATGGTCATTCATTAATGACTAGACTCTAGCTAGAATGGTGTGTATATGGTTTTTCACTCATGTGTTATATGTCTATTTGCAGTGATTATGCATGTATGGTATTGGTTATATTTATGCATGAATAGTAGGTCAAATATGCATTGTGAATTTATTGTATGCAATTTAGGTCATTATGATGCTATTGGTTGTTATGATGCTAATAAGCTAGTTGAGATAGAGTAAGGGATGCAAATCATCATAATGAAATGTAGCATTGGACCTCGAGGTGAGGACATGTCATCATAGAGGTTTGTCTGTTCGTCATGCACGTATTTAAGTTAAGGATTATTATATGCAATAGGGTTATATAAATTAGGTTTGTGAACATGTGTTTGATGTTGTGGTTACATTCATGATAGATGTTATATGATTAGTGTGGTTATATGCACGTGTCAGATAGTCAGGAATGATAATAACCTGTAGTTGTATGCATTTCTATTGTTGTTTTATATTAGATAACCTGATGATTATGCTATATGTTGCTAATGAGTATGTTATAGGTTAACTTGTTGATTGTTATACGACAGTTAGATTGATGATTCAGTTTTATGTTGTTGATGAGCATGATATATAACTATTGTGTTAACCTAGTTTGACCTAGTTTTATTGTGTTAACCTAGTTTGACCTATGCAGATGGTTATGGTTGCGATACTCAGATATAAGATGATATAATTGTGATATGGTGTCATACTAAACTATATTGATCATACCTATGTGATTTTTATGCATGAACGACAAATGCTTATGATATTATAATATGAACATGTTAGTTAATTACTGCTATGGGTATCATGATTTACGTTTGAGTTGATATGTTGTGAAGTTGTATCGTGCTAACCTAGATTGATTGTGCAGACAGGATAGCCTCCCCTGAGGTACACTGAGGTATGAGGTTGGTTATATAGTATACTTGGTGCTTCATTCTTGATTATGTTGTCTATTTATGTTGAATGTTCGGTGTATATTATGTCGTCTAGTTAATTTATTAAACTTGGGATGTTGCAAGTTGGTTGAATGTTTGATGACTTGCATAATATGAGTATGTGTTCCAATGATAAGATGATGGTACTAATCAATATGTGTTAATACAATCTATATTCACATGAATGTAGTTGATAGTTGTAGTGTTAGGTTTAATGACTATGAGTTGATGAGATGATGGTTAGTCTTGGTAAAGGTTGCTTTCAAATTGATAGATATGATTGCCTTGATATTTGGAACATGTGGTTGACATGTGTGAGGAGTTGCAGGGTAACATGCTTGGTATTAGCATGACAAGGTAATTGCTGATGTGCCTATATAACTAATAGTTGGGTGGTGTGATAGCACATAGTAAGCCTCAATTCCAATGAGGTAAGAAGGTAAAAGAAAGGAATTGGGCAAGAATTCCTTTGGATATGTTTGGAAACCCTAATTTCAAATGAATGAGTTCTTTTAACACAAGAAGCCTTCTTAAACTTGATTTTGTTTGACATTATGTGGATATTTGCAGAGTCATGTTGTTATTGATTTTTATGGTCTTCTTCTTATTTGTTTCTTGTATTTCATTTTATGTTTTGAGTCTTTGGAATTGGTTGGGAAAGAGGAAAGTTGATGGAAATTGGGAGAGATGTGTGGAACCCAACCGATGATATAAGACCCAGATGAAGCAATGTGCATGAGTAAGCACACCAGAAGGTAAGATTATGACAGTTGGCTGGGATGGTTGGTTCCATTGTGGTAAATGGACAATAGCAGTGCAGACACAAGAAATGTAACTAGAAAAGGTAAAGTAAATGGATCAGAGGTGTCATATGCTTTGGATATGTTGGGAAATGTTTCTCTCAATTCCTGTGCATAAATAAGGAAGTTCTCTTAACCTAGACCTTATGTTATCTCATAATTATTTTATGATCATGATTTTGTTGAAGTCTGTATAAATATACATGTATGTACGTATGTCGTTGTCTGATAGGATCATGATTGTTTTATGCTAACATTTGCATATGTATGTATGTATCCATGTATCTATGTTATTGTTTGACAGGGTTGTCAGGGATCATTCTTGTGGAGGAATCATTGCTTATGCAGGAGAATAACATGAAGACGTTCCTAGTCTTACGAGGAATCAATTGGGAAGAGTAGTCACGACAAATATACGAGGTTAGTATCATGTGGATATGATTTGGTATTATATGCTTGTATTATGTCTATGTTATGAAAATTAATGTTGAAGGATACATCCGTAAAGTGAAAACAATGTGGTCTGCGACATGCTAGGATAAGCATGAATAAGACACTCGAAGCAAGGTTTCTTGGTAAGGACAATGTGGTTTTGGATGTGTGGTACTATTTTTGTGCATACGTTGTATATGTTGTACATGTTGCATCTATGATGTGTGCACTTGTGGTGTTGTGTATACATAGCATGTGTACATGTTATTTATGAAATATTATGTACAGGATGGTACAAATAGTGTTGTGTGAATATTGCATATGGGGTGTTGTATACATATTGCACTGTCTTCATGATGTATATGCGGCGTGTTGGCTTGTTGGGACCTGACCCAGGTTCATAAGTGATTTAGCCAAACAAATCCCGAAACTACCGGTCCTTTCAGCAACAGCCCACGGTACGAGGATTGAGGTCTCAATCGAGGTAGTATGGGAGGGTGCTGGAACCAGGTTTCTGCACCCTAGGGATGTCGTGATGTAGTTTGGGAAGTTCGTGAACCAATCCTGCCAGCTCGCATGGCTCTGCATAGTTGTGTGACCTTTGCGTAGCTCTGTAAAGAGCACAAAGAGGTGCGGTCTAGATTTGGTAACCTTATAGTGTTATTAGTATAGATCTTGACTTAATTTTGTGGGTCCACTATTCTTATCAATCGTTCAACATTCATAACAAGTGCGCGTAATCACAAATTGTAAGGAGATGCATAAACATATAACAAAAGCATAAACATACAGATATAGGAATAAATGCACAATATTTCTGAATCAACTTAGCTTTTATTAAACTTCTGTTCTGTTACAATCCCAACTCTGCCCTGCACACTCAGCTGCAAGGGTCCGCGCACACAGCTGCAGAGCCTCTTCCTCTTCATACCAACCAAGACTTGGACTTATAGACTCAGGGCTGATATCGCATTCAAAAACCCATAATACTTAGATCACATCTACAACTCCCTTTTACACTTAGAGCCTCGCTCTATATATACATTCCCATGGTCCGCGGACCATGGGTAGGCCGACACATTCTATATTAAATTACAATACTTTAGGGCAGACAACCCTAGATTATCGCACTCTGCACTCGCATTTTGTGGGGTATTACATTATATTTGACCAAAATTCGGGCTACAAGCCCAAAAACCCGCTATGTTGGTATCCTGTACCCAACACGACGTGTGTGCATATGGTGCTATGTGCATGTTGAATATGCAGTGATGTGTACGGATGATCCTATGTACATGTTGGATATGCAGTGCTATGTACACGTGGTGTTGCATGCATGTTGTACGTATGGTGATATGTGCATATGGTGTTGTGTGCATGATTGTACAAGTGGTCCTATGATCATGTGGTGTTGTGTACATGTTGTACATAGGGTGCTATGAGCATGCGGTGTTGTGTACATGTCGTGCATGTGATGTTATGTACATATGGTGTCACGTACACATCGTGCGTGTGGTACTGTGTACATGTGGTATTATGTACACATTGTAGAGTGGCGTAATGTAAATGTGGTGTTGTGTACACGTTGTGCAGGTGGCACCGTGTACATGTGATTTTGTGCACACGTTGTGTAGGTGGTGCCGTGTACAAGTGCTACTGTGTACATGTTGCACATATGGTATTGTGTGCATGTCATACATGTTGTGTTGAGGGCATGTGGTATTATGTATATGCATCATGTAGTCATGGTATTGTGGCATGTGTACTTGTTGTGTTGTACTCTGTGTGGGTACATGTATTGTGTGCTGTTGCACATCAGGTATAGATGGATGCATTGTATTATATACAATGGGTGTAGGTGTATGTGTTGTATGTCAAGTGTATATGCATGCATTGCATGGTGTGGTATGTCGTGTGGTATGTCGTGTGGTTGTATGTGTGTGATGCACACTATGTGTCTATGCATCTGGTAGAGGAGAAGGCACTGGGTGTGGCAACCGATTCGGTGGGTGTATAGAGAAAACAAAGGCAGAAGTAAGGATCAATGAAGGATAGGTATCAGTATTGTATTTCAGTTTTATTATGCTTGCAATTTATGATTATGGTATATGATGATAACATGTGAATTATGATTTTGGTTTATGATCTATGATTCTGTTTTATGATAATTACATGTGATTTATGATTTTGATCTATGATGGTTGTGTTTTGAGCTAACCTGATGTGAATATTTTTATACATGTTGATTTGGTCAAGTATGCTAGTTTGACTTGTTGTGACAGGAAGCGGACATCATTCCAAGTGTACCTTATTGACGAATTACCATTGAGGTATGATTTGAAGTTATTTCAATTTACTTTAAATCTAATAGAAGTTATGTTCTTGGTACAAGAAGCATGAACATGCCCATTTGGGTGGTTGAAATTGACTGCAAGAATTAGCAGCAATAATGAAAGAAAGTAGAAATGCAATATGCTGGTAAAGTATTCAGGAGCAGGGACTTTATGGGACAATGGTACCCAATAATTTCCATTGATTGTCATGAGCATGCTATGACCGGTATGATGGTTTTAAGGCAGGAATATGATGCGAGGAAGCCTTGCCAAGGGATGGGCTGCCCGGGATGGGGGTGCCAACAAAATTTGGAAGGTGAGTGACTGCATGGAAGGGGTGACCGGATTCCCAAGGGACTGTGCAGTAGAGAAGGAAGGTTACAGATGGATTTGTTTTGGTCATTAGAATTGCCATATGGAATCAGATGCACATTGGGAAGTGCACCCTAGAACAATGTGTTGGTAATTGTTCGCTGAGAGGACAAGTGGTGCGGGATTATAGCGTTGGACATTGGATCCAAATTTGACTTTGTAGTGGATTTTGGACTTCTTGGGAAGGAGGTGGATGCTAGTATTACTTTGAGGGTGGAGGTGTGAGCCTCTATATTCCCTTGTTGTGGATATAGGCATCATATTATTTTATTTGTTGATTGAGCAAATGTGCATATGTCAATATGTGTATATGTGGTTATTGTAAATACTGTAATGAGTTGTGTTATAAATCTCCATTATGCAGTATGTTGTCATGTTTTCATGATGTTTTGATTTTGAGCATATCTTTCATTGTAAATTATGCAACGAGATGTGTTATAAAGCTCCATGGGCAGTATGTTTTGTTTTCAAAACTATTTTGGTTATAGGTGTCATTGGACATTGAGGACGGTGTTCCCCCAAGGGGGAGGGTTCTGTAACAACCCTAGTGAAAATTCCATGTAAAAATATATAAATACCATAGATGATGGGACACGCATTCCAAAATGAATGGTGGGAAGGACATCCTAGGGGGTGTTCATTTGGTTGTTTATGGCTAAGGAAATTGGCAAAGGAAATGGCTAAGTATTTGGAAAGGCATGAGGCATTAATTAGCATTTTATTTATGAAAATAATGGAAATTAGGAGAAAAGGAAGGTGAAACGTCACAGGTTACATGTGAGGAGGAAATTGGAGCAAAATAGTGGAAAATGAAGAAAATAGAAGCCTCATTAATAAAAAGGCTTCCGAGGATCAGTGGGCAAGCGTAGTGAGTGAAGACTTGGTCAGTTTAGCTTTGGAGCTCTCTCATTATTCTCTCTCTCTCATGCTCTTGGTCACCTAGATTTTTCTTGGAGCACTTTGGCATTGGAGCAAGAAAGGCAAAGAAGTCAAGAGGAAGCAAAGGTCAAGCATCTATAACAGGCTTCATTGTAGGTATCAACTTGCATGTGTATTTTCCTTGCTAGATTTTCCATGCATGGGATTCCATGTGTTTATTTTGTACCATTGCATGGGATTTTCTAGGTGTGATAGTATTTTCACCCTAGCCTTTCCATTTCATGATAGCATTGATGAGATGGGTTCTCTCATGCGTTTTGTGGGGGATGACCGGATTGAATTTGAAGCTGAGTGGGGTGGATCTCCGAATTGACAAACACATGGTGGTAGTGGTCCTTGAACTAGACTGAGGATGCACGAAGCCACTAGCCTAGTAACCCTTGAACCAGACTGTGGGTTGCGGTAAAGCCAAATTATGTTCCTCGATGGGCCTATGAATCCTTGCTGGTGAGTGGTGGGATATACGGTAAATCCAAGAGGTGGATTTTCTCTCTGTTGGGCCTAGTGATTTCAGGATGGAATGCATGATAAAGCTTGGAGAGTATGTCTCGGTGTAGGGCCTAGTGATCCTTGGATTAGACTGTGGATGCATGGTAAAGCATGAGAGACTAGGAGGCACTCAAATTCCTCATGGTGTAGTTAGAGAACTCCGGTGGCATCCACATTGATTAGTGTTTTTGATGTGTTCTATGAGTCCCACATTCATGCTTGGAATATGGAACGAGTGTGATTGGCTGAAGAGAAACTTGGCTCAACCAATCTATGGTCGGGTGGAACGTGGTAGTCCCATATCCAGTTGGTTCATTGCATTCATTAATGATAAATCCATTCCCTTGATTTTCATGTGTAAAGGTACTGATGTAATTATGTATTTGATGGCTAATATGTTTATTGTATTTATGTTCCTATTATGCTAGTTATATGCACATTTCATGACAGCAGCTATGTATGGCTCTCAGCATGTTTTTACTTGTATATGAATGGATAATGTGTTTATGAGTAAATGGAGGATAATGTAGCAAATGGCATGAGGGAACAATGGTTCACAACGATTCTCATATAAGTATGAGATCCCTACACTTAATTCTGTTATTTACACCTATAGGTTACATGTTGATGATATGTTTGACGAAATTCCTATCATGGCTAGTAGGGGTGTGGTGATGATCTTTTTCATATTATTGCTTTTGCATCATTGTTTCCTTGTATCCTTAATAATTCTAAGTGATCATTCCATTCTGGGCAGTGTCCCAGGCTTTGGGCCAAAAAAGGTGGCTCAAATCCCTGAATGCTAGCATTAGTGTTGATACTAACTCGCCTGGGCAGTGTTTGGGAAGCATTATAAAGCACCTGGGAAGTGTTTGGGGAGTGTTAGTCTTGAAACTAACTCGCCTGGGTAGTGTATAGGGAGTGCTTGCTTGCCGTTAAGTCTCTCAAATAGCAATGGGACCTAGGGATAGGCATTCTGGTTGGCTGACTTGTCTCCTGAAGGTTATTTGGATGAAGTTGGATGATTGTATGTGATGTTCAGTCGATTCCATATCCTTAAAGTCACCAAGGAGATTGAATCTTATCATAGTGGCCTCTTGTCGCATGTTTACCCCAACTAGCCGGTTGCATGGGTAGATGTGGGAGGAGGGTGTTACAAAGTGGTATCAAAGCATGGCTCAAATCTTGGATTGGATGGGTTGAATGTGTTAGTCGTGCATGCATGTCAGTTGCATGTGTGTCTCCTACACTTGCATTTCATGTGCTTGTTGCATTTTCTTGATGATTGATTATGGTTTTAATATGGTTGTTATGGAGAATTTGATGTTGATTTTGTGAAATGTGTTGGTCATGAGTATATGATTGGTTGTGTATGGATTATATGCCTCTTACATGTTGAATTCTTGTCACCTACTTACATCCATGTATGTTAGGTTACATTTTTAATTTTTATTTTGATTACATGCCTCAGTCTTGTAGGTTGATTACAAGAACTAGTCGATTATGTTCGAATGCATGCGGTTATGCATATTGGTAGTTGGTTTGGCATTGCTTATGCATACTGATTGGTTGCATATGGAAATGTGTACAATGGAGTATTGGTTGTTGTCATGCATGAGGTCATGATTTGTGTAGTTGATATGGTCATTCATTGATTACTCAACTCTAGCTAGAATGGCGTGTATATGGTTTTTCACTCATGTGTTATATGTTTATATGTAGTGATTATGCATGTATGGTATTGGTTATATTTATGCATGAATAGTAGGTCAAATATGCCTTGTGAATTCATTGTATGAAATTTAGGTCATCATGATGTTATTGGTTGTTATGATGCTAGTAAGCTAGTTGAGATAGAGCAAGGGATGCAGATCATCATAATGAAATGCAACATTGGACCTCGAGGCAAGGACATGTCATCATAGAGGTTTGTATGTTCAACATGCAGGTATGTAAGTTAAGGATTATTATATGCATTAGGGTTATATAATTAGGTTTATGAACATGTATTTTATGTTACGGTTACATTCATGATAGATGTTAGATGATTAGTGTGGTTATATGCAAATGTGTTAGATAGTCAATGTTATCGGGAAATCTAGTGTCTATGCAAAGCTGCTAGTCCCACTATGACGGGTAGCTATCTTAGAAACAAACAGATTGAAGTTACTTTCATTTTCCTTTATGAGAAGTAGATAGGAGAGGATCAAAGAATACCAACCTCGATTTTTTGCTCGGTTCCTTGCTTGTTCCTTCTCCTCACCGACAGGTCTTTGCCGCTTCTCCCTTGACCACTCTGCTTCAAAGAGTACCTGTAAAGTCAAAGCAGCATAATACCTTCAAACTGCAGAGATCTACAATCATAAGCAATATAGGACCAGATGTATATTGACCATAGAAATGCATATACTATCAGACATACAAGAATGTGGAGGAAAACTTGAATAGGTTTATTGATGTGAAGATTAGAAGAGAGGATTACAACCCATTGATCTGACCCAGTGTCATTCCCCCAGCATGAAAGCCCTTCTTCACCTCATGAAAAGCTTAGATCACCCAACACTATGATATTCCACCAAGAAACCAACAACACTTCCTGACAAGATACAAAATTCCAGCCTCTGGATCTTTGGGATGAGGGATCCATATATAGATGATTGCAGGGAGGTGAGTTAGCTTCTGGGATTTTGATTAGTGTCTTCTCTCTGATAGTTCTTGGTTCCACTTGGAGATTGATGATCTCTTACTCATCCCTGGGCAAATTCAGAGAGGCAAGTGTCACAGGAGAAGTTTCTGGAAGATCCCATGATCATCCACCTTGTAAACTGTCTCTGCCATTTATCCATTCTTGCCCATTGCACCCTACAGAAGGGCTTTCCAGTATGCATCACACCTTTTACACTGGGTAGGCGAGATGCATCGTACCCTTATCACTGAGCAACCTGTATGGTCCAGTTTTGACCAGTTCTGAGCAGTTTTCTGTGGAGAACTTCTGGGAGATGATGTAATCAGCTGACCTTGTTCCTTTAGGGCATGAAACAACACTTTTAGGGACTTAGAAGCCCTTGGTTTATGGACATATATGATTGGGGTTGCAGTGCCCAAAAATGTCTATAACAGTTTCCCCCTAAAGCATGAGGTCATTAATCTTTTGATGTCGGGTGAAATGCTTTATCATGAGGATCCGAGGTTTTTCGAACTGGAAGGCGACCTGTAATAAGATACAATACAATACATTATCTTCATAACATTTTCATGATCTAGCTGAGGCGGGCATTCCCATGCTCAGCTTTATAAATTCATTTTCATGTACATAGGACAGACAACCGTCTGTGTGGTAGACTGATGATTCTGATAGAGCCATCATCCTTTGATTCAGATGATCATCTGTGCAGCAATGATGTACATTTGATGTCTTTATTTTCCTGAATATATTGCAGCCTGGATGGATGAAACTAGATCCGGGGTCTTCAAACTCATCCAATCTTCGCCCGAAGTACAAGTCGATCCATGTGAAAAATGTTCTAGAGTCGAACATCGAAAGACATCGCCTGATTACCAACCAATGATGTAAGTTGTTAATAGGCGTGAGAGGAATCACTGATAATGATGATGAACCTCAAGGTACGACAATACAATTTGCGTGGCATGAAAATGGAACTTGGCATCGAACACAACGCAAAATATCTCGGTCGAAGACCATTGATGTAAACCTATCGCCGAAAGTGAGAAACTTGCCATCGAGGCATGCAAGCTTCAAAGTACTGAGAGGGTTGTTCCTAGGTCGACTTCTTGGATAATGAGCTGATGTCGACAAGAAGTGACCCGTTGTAGGAGGGCCTTAATGAATCCCACATCTACGACACGGAATGGAGCAAATGACTTTTGGAGGTGAAAACGTTCTGATGATACAGGGTTCAAGGTGGCAGTCACGAAATAATGAAGTGTAAATATATTGCAGTGGATGAGACACAAGATGGATTGGTGAATTCTCTGATCGATTTCTCTTGAACATATCGGTGACACTTGAAATGGATTGGTAGCGTTAACCCTAGAGATGGATGGTATGGTGGACCAATGGTAATATGACCGGTGAACGGAATAACCCAACCCGACTCAATCATGGTGACGGAGTGAAAGTGTCATGTTAAAGAGCAACTCGCTACCAATAAAGTTTCTTCAAGTTTTCTTCCCAATTTTTCCCCAGTCATTGCTGACCAGTACCTCTTTATTTTTATCAAGATTGAGGAGGATAAAATATGCTTGTTCTATAATTTTCCCTTCGGGCAAACCCGTAGCTATGTTTTAACGAGCCTAGCGACAGTGAAACTCATTCTTGTCTGCATGGACAAGTTTGTCGCTATTGGTTTTAACGAGTTTAACGACAAAGACAACTCGGTCCTTTTTCAATTTTAGAGAGTCTGAAAAGGGATGGAAAGGAAACTCCAGTGATCCTTTTTCGTCATGTAATCCCTTAAGTCCGAAAAAGTATAAAATAATATGAAAGGGATGAATTTTCGATAGTTTTAACGAGCCGAACAAGACAAGCGCTTGGTCTTTTTGTGTAATAATCCCTCAGGTCCAAAAAGATTAAAATCTAGATGAGGGATAGCACTCCCGGTAGCTTTAACGAGCTGGAGAGGCCAACTGCTCGGCAATATTTTCATATTTTACAAGTCAGACGAAAAGAGCTTAAAGGGGACTCGTTTCTTGAGGAACGAGTGATATTTTCGGGTAGCAGCTAATTCCAGGTAAGTTTTGGAATTTTCTAATCACGGCAGTGTCACAAGGATGGCTAACAGAATCACTCTTCGCAGCTGTTCCTCAAAGGGGTAAATAATCAAATGGAGGCAAATGATCGGCTAAAACAGAGTGGAGGTGATGGTAAGAACATGACCAGGGCTCAAAAAGCTGATGATAATGCGTTCACAATGGTTATTTACTGGAGGTTGGTTCATTTTTTTTTTCATGAGCTTAAACTATGGTGGAACATATGCTCATTGCTAGGTTTAATTTTTAACGATCTTGAACTTCGCATAAAACTGCTCGTTGCTAGGTTTATTTTTTAAGGAGCTTTAACTTCGCGTAAAACTGCTCATGGCTTGGTTTATTTTTTAATGAGCTTGAACCATCCGACAACATATGCTCAGATTCGGTTTCATGTTTACACAAGATTGAAATGAGAAACTATGCTTGTTATAAGTTCACATGCCCTCAGCATAATGACGCAATTCTAGGTGCATGCCCCCCAATCTTCATTGCATTCAACGCGATGGTTGGAATGAAGGTTTACCTTCGAAATCTTTGAAAGAATCGACTTGGATTTTACGAGATCGTAATCAAAGACTTGATTTGGAAAGGGAGTTGTTTCATTTTTTAATGAGGTTGACATAGTAAAAGAACTATCCTCATAATCCACTGTATTTACAGTATTTGATAGGAAATAAAAAACTGAAGGATGATTAACGTTGTTGGAATAATCTTCGTGGTGATCTAGAAGATGGGAACGATGGTGGTAATCTTCCCATGATGCCTCTCCTATCATCATTGAATGAATGATTCCTTCGTTTGTAGAATGTACATGCGACCAAGGATCTGAAGAGATGCCATATTCCTTAGACCTATCTATCCAAACACTCGATGAGCATTCATTTGGGTTTTCCCCCAAGGCCAAGAAAATTGATTTCTACAATATTTCTAAAATGGCGATGATCCATGCTGACAAAATGTCCGGGAATCTTCTGAATCTTGTAGATATAGAAGATATCATATTGCAGGTTTCCACCGTGGTCACTTCTGCTAGATTACTCGAAGGCGGTAGGGTGAAAGTACCCATTAAGGCAGTGTCCTTTAGGAGGCCTACTCCAATATTTTGAAGCGATTGAGAGCTTCCATGGATCATTGGAATGCTTCCCGTAACTTGTGAACTATTGGGGAGGAAGGTTTGTTGATCAACTATTGTAATTCCTCCTTGAAAAGGAAATGCAATCTTTCTAAAGTATGTTGACACAACTGCAGCCATAGCATAAATCCAGGGCCTTCCTAGTAGGATGTTGTAATCAAGGTTTCCATCGACAACTTCAACATCAATTTCTACTGTTTTTCCCCCCAGTTCAACTTGTAAGTTACTCAAAATCCCGTATGGAGTGTATGTTCGTCCATCGAATGCTTTTAACGTCATTGACGATCGTGACAAGGGTGGTGAGCCTAAAGTTTTCCAGCAACTCATTGACATAATACATGTAGATGCCCCCTCATCAATAATTGTTCGATGAACAGTTTTGTTGAGGGCTTTCACTTGAATGAGGAAAGCGAGTTGAGCTGGTAACTGAGGTTCATATCCTTTATGATTAAAGGCCACAAGATTGGAATCCGCTGGGTCAATCCCACCGATTTCCGATAATAAGGCCTGCTTTTGGGAGGGGCAATTTTGCAGTACCTCAAGTGTCGACATAGCGGATGGAGATTGGGCCAAGTCCTCTACTATATTATAATGTTGTGCTGCTCTGGCACGAGGATTAAATGTCGATTTGTGTACTACTCCCTTTGGCGGCTTTATCGTTAGCTCAGGAATGATGGGTGGCACAACTTTGGTCAAAGTTGTTGTCGAACTACTAGGTTGATCGGTAGCCTTGTTGTTCGACAGCTGTGGATTCCCGTAATCTTTATTCCTTGTCGATATCAAAGCATCATTTTGCTGCTTTGAAACAGACAACATAAGCACTTGGGATGGGGAAGCATTATCACTAGCAACCAGATTGGTTCCTGGGTTTGGAAACGGATCAGTCAATACCGCCGAGGTTTTTTCACTTTTAAAGAGCTTCTTAACTTCAGCTTTATGTGGACATTCTCTCGTCCAATGATCCTCATCGCATATTTGACACCCCGAAGGGGGTTTCCTTTGCCCAGAAGGGTTTGCGGAAGAATTTTTAGGAGATGACTCCTCCTGTTTCTTCTTCTTGCCTCCTGGTTGCTTCGGTTCTTTGCTTTTGTCGGTCGACACAACATTTACCTCCGAGGCGAGAAGTTCTTCATTTTCATTTTGACTAGAAACCGTATGAGCTTTCTTCGATGTAGCCTTTATGGTTTTCGTGCTAGTCGTACCTATCACACCATCGTCGGCATGAGAGTCTTTGTTTGATTTAGGAGGAGGAGGAATAGAAAATTCCGGTCTAGGAGCATCAGGGATTTTGTCATAGAGCGTGCCAGACTGAGTATAGATCAGGTCTAGATATTGTGCACGAGCAATGACTTGCTCTTCAGTGACGACTCCTCCCTTTGCCACATCTTCTGTGATAGAAGGTAATAATGACTTAATAAACCAGTCAGCTAACAGTTGATCAGGAACATATGTTTTTACCATTCTACGATGACATTGCCACTCATGAATGTGATCAGATATGTGAGTGGCCATCGTTTGTTTGAAATTGGTAAGAATCTCTATTCCCATTACGTACCTTGTGGGTAACTGAAAATGGGTTAAAAAAGTTGTGGCTAGGGTGCTGAAGTTATCGAATGAAGCTCTAGGAAATTCGATATACCATTTTGCTGCCGGACCAGTTACAGTTCGCTGAAAAAGGCGAAGCCTAATTGAATCATCATTTAGAGTGTTAGATGAACACCACAGATGAAAGGTCATCACATGATTCGATGGGTCTTCACCCGGAGTTCCATTAAATTTAGGAATATCCGACGGAAGTTTATGTGGAATTGCCGGCCACCAAGGGGCATAACCAATTGGATCGTTTGTCAGCCGATTTAGATCTGGTAACTCTAAAGTTGCCACGAAGGGTAACTGTTGATTCAGGTTTGGCAAAGCATACCCAGGATAAGATGGGATCGCTTGAGCAGTGGGTCTTTGGATACCAGCATAGTGCATTTGATGTTGATAACTTTGGTAAGGTTGATGGGCATAACCATTATGAAACAGTTGATGTTGACCATTTTGAATATACGGCTGCCCATTACTTGCAAAGATTTGGTGCTCAGATCCTTGGTAAACTTGTTGAAACTGTGGTTGTTGATATTGCAACAACCATGGTTGTGAAGCCATTTGCTGTTGTCCAATACTGGCTGTTTGACCAATATGAGGGGTGATGGTACCCGTTTGAGCCTAGGTCACTCCAGTTAAGGAGCCACTAATTGATGATGGTGGTGGCGTCATAGAGACAAGAGGCTATTGTATGCGGCCTGAGAAACTTGAGGTTGGCATACAATAGGCAACGCTTGTACTTGCGACACCGTCACAATAGCCAGTGTAGTGGGGATATTTGACATAGGAAGACTTTGTTGCATTGAGTATACAACTCTTGGTTGTTGAGGCAGTATTGGCACCCAACCATTCGATGTAATTCCAGCATAACCCGAATCCTATTGCGAACCCCCATATGGTTGTTCTCCCGGAGGAAACAATGAAAGGGCGTACTGCCCCCCATACAGCGACAATCCAATGCTCAAAGGGATCATTTGCCTTTGGGGATCGGACTACCCAAATTGATGCTGTTGTGAAGGATCAATTTGTTGAGATTCAACATAAGAGATTCCAGATATTAATCTGGACGAACAAACTGCAACAGACCATACTATTGAAACAGTCCCTGGATGGACTCCATCTAGCGGTTGAGAGCTAGTTGGGATAGATGGTATTCCGAAGAACATCATTGGAGTAGCAGCAAAAGGTTCCGCCGCTACTGTATCAGATGACACAGTCCTGGATGTCGATGGTTTTTCAGATATAATCTCTTCTATAGCAATCCATCCAGGTGGAAGAGGTAGACCGTTAGGTCCATAATATATTTCTGGCGCCAAGGAAGGTATAAATTCTACAGCGACAGATGTTGGGGGGACAACACCTTCTGAATCAGTTGTAGATGAGGCTGGTTTAGGAATAGAAGTGTTTATCGCTACACTAGGATCAGTTCTAATGTCCTCTTGTGGCTGCGGAACTTCTTCTGTAGAGGCAGGAATACCAGAAATGTTCGGAGTAACCGGAGTCCCTGAGGATGTTGGAACAGAAGTTCCAATGAAACCAGGGGACTTTGACCTGGTCAAACGAGTTCGCTTCGTCTGGAGTGGTTTCGTTTCCGGAGTCAAAGATGGTTGACTCGTTAATCTCCTCGAACGATGGGGTTTCAATTGACTTTCTTCCACGATTGTGGATTACTCGATCAACTCAAAATAAAGGGGAAAATGTTATTCCAAATTAAATGAATTTTAGACGCTTTGACACAACTTGCTTTTTCAATTTTTAAGAGTCGAGAAAAAACAAAAGATGACTCTAGTCGCCTTCGATTTTTAATGAACCTGAAGTGACAAGTGCTCAGATGGACATTTTCCTTTAAGGAGTCTGAAAAGGAACGAAAGGGACTACTCTGGAAATCTAGACACAGGGATTACCAAACCAATAGCAAAACTGCAGAATACTTTTTACGGTACGGTAGTTAATCCTCCCAAATGTTGTGTTCAGTGCATTGCGATCGATAGGGCGGTAGACACAGCTTCCTAAGGATAAAGGATATAGCTTATTGTGGTCTCCCAATATATACTTTATGGTACGTGGGAGCATAAGTCCGTTCTGGCACTTGTCGTCTCAAAGAGGAGGAATCATCCAACCTATGATGAAAGCGATAGTTACCATGATTTACGATGCTGGAATACGTCTCTAGCCTAGACTTCTAGATGTTGTGTGTTAGGTTCCAAAGCGTTTTTATGTTCATTGAATTTATTTTACAGTTGATCTTTCTTAAGAAGTTTTCCTTTCAGGTTCACCGCGTGATGTAGATATACAATTCCTAAAATGCAATCTAAGATGATAAACAATCGTTTGATCTTCTTCTTGCAATGAAAATCCTAGCTACTAAGGAAAGAGAAATGAGATTCTTTCAACATAGAGCAGAGAGCACACACTAGATGCACTGTCCTAAATCAACAAGCAGTCTAAATGCAAATGCACATGCATGTATTTTTTTTTAGCCTTCTTAATGTGTGAATGACAAGAAGAATGCTAAGTACAAATCTGAATTATCTTTTCAAAGCGACAGTACTAACAATTTTTCTTCAAAACACGAAAGGAAGATAATGACGACACTTTGCGATTTTGAGTTGAAAACTATTTTCGACACTTGAAAAACCACTAATTCAAATCAAATACAAGAGTAACTGTATAATCGACCATCAAGAATGATAGGATTCTTTTCTTTGACTGAAAACGACACTTGCGACACTTCCAAATCAAAAGACGATAGTTTGATTATGCTACTTTTTGTAAAAGAGAACTGTAAATGGCGCACAATACATAAAAACATTCACAATTCTTTGTACTATGGAGGCGGAATCATGCAAAGGAAAGGAGTTTCCACAGTGGTATACTGATCACAGATAGCAAAACTCCTGAATAAAGCTGAAGAGAGTGAACAAAGAAACCAAAATCTGGAAGCAGAAGAGGTCTTATCTAATCAGCGCACCTGAAACACAGGGAAAGTGTGATGCAGTGCACCTACTGCACACGGGAGGTGCAATGCATCCAGATTCCCAAGAAGAGAAAGTGTGATGGTCCAGGGTCGAGACTTCAACTTGGTTCTTGGTCACAGTTTGCAGCTTAGTTCAGGGATTTAGACCGAGCTAATGATAGTCAGTAAATAGAAATCACAGGGGCTGATCTAATGAGGTTACTAGAGCCACCACTAGGGCAATTAGGATGTCTAAAAATCGATTGTTTAGTTTATAAACAAAACTTGGAGATAGACTGAAGCAACATTGATCTACTTTGCACTTGCATAGCAAATGCAGTTTGAAGACTAGCTGGCTTGACTTCAGGCTCCGTCTATAAGTTTATAAAACAAACAAATATAAACAAGCAAACAATCTATTCGCTCCCCAGTGGAGTTGCCATTTTGTTATCGGGAAATCTAGTGTCTATGCAGAGCTGCTAGTCCCACTAAGATGGGTAGGTATCTTAGAAACAAACAGATTGAAGTTACTTTCGTTTTCCTTTATGAGAAGTAGATAGGAGAGGATTAAAGAATACCAACCTCGATTTTTCGCTCGGTTCCTTGCTTGTTCCTTCTCCTCACCGATAGGTCTTTGCCGCTTCTCCCTTGACCACTCCGCTTCAAAGAGTACCTGTAAAGTCAAAGCAACATAATACCTTCAAATTTCAGAGATCTACAATCATAAGCAATATAGGACCATATTGACCACACAAATGCATATACTATCAGACATACAAGAATGTGGAGGAAAACTTGAATAGGTTTATTGATGTGAAGATTAGAAGAGAGGATTACAACCCATTGATCTGACCCAGCGTCATTCTCCCAACATGAAAGCCCTTCTTCACCTCATGAAAAGCTTAGATCACCCAACACTATGATATTCCACCAGGAAACCAACAACACTTCCTGACAAGATACAAAATTCTAGCCTCTGGATCTCTGGGATGAGGGATCCATATATAGATGATTGCAGGGAGGTGAGTTAGCTTTTGGGATTTTTATTAGTGTCTTCTCTATGATAGTTCTTGGTTCCACTTGGATATTGGTGATCTCTTACTCATCCCTGGGCGAATTCAGAGAGGCAAGTGTCACAGGAGAAGTTTCTGGAAGATTCCATGATCATCCACCTTGCAAACTATCTATGCCATTTGTCCATTCTCACCCATTGTACCCTACAGAAGGGCTTTCCAATATGCATCACACCTTTTACACTGGGTAGGTGAGATGCATCACACCCTTAGCACTAAGCAACCTATATGGTCTAGTTTTGACCAGTTCTGAGCAGTTTTCCGTGGAGAACTTCTGGGAGATGATGTAATCAGCTAACCTTGTTCCTTTAGGGCATGAAACAACACTTTTAGGGACTCAGAAGCCCTTGGTTTATGGACATATATGATTGGGGTTGCAGTGCCCAAAAATGTCTATAACAGTCAGGAATGATAGTAACCTGTAGTTGCATGCATTTCTATTGTTATTTTATATTAGATAACCTATTGATTATGCTATATGTTGCTGATGATTATGTTATAGGTTAACTTGTTGATTGTAATATGACAGTTAGCTTGATGATTCGATTTTATGTTGTTGATGAGCATGATATATAACTTATTATTGCTATATGCTATTAACTTGATGATTAGGGTTATTTCATTGAGATATTGATGTTATAATTTGGATTGGTCATATGCGTGATGGTTATGCTCATTCCATTGAATATCTTGATGCTATATGTATTGTGTTAACCTAGTTTTACCTACGCAGTTGGTTATGGTTGCGATACTTAGGTATGAGATGATATAATTGTGATATGGTGTCATAGTAAACTATACTGATCGTACCTATGTGATTGTTATGCATGAATGACAAATGTTTATGATCTTATAACATGAACATGTTAGCTAGTCACTGCTATGGGTATCATGATTTATGTTTGAGTTAATATGTTGTGAAGTTGTAGCGTGCTAACCTAGATTGATTATGCAGACAAGATAGCCTCCCCTGAGGTACACTGAGGTATGAGGTTGCTTATGTAGTATACTTGGTGCTTCATTTTTGATTACGTTGTCTATTTATGTTGAATGTTCGATGTCTATTATGTTGTCTAGCTAATTTATTCAACATGGTGTGTTGCAAGTTGGTTGAATGTTTGATAAATTGCATAATATGAGTATGTGTTCCAATGATCTTGTTTTAAGATGATGGTACTAATACATATGTGTTAATACAATTTATAGGCACTTGAATGTAACTGATAGTTGTAGTGTTAGGTTTAATGACTATGAGTTGATGACATGATGGTTAGTCTTGGTAAAGGTTGATTTCAAATTGATAGATATGATTGCCTTGATATTTGGAACATGTGGTTGACATGTGTGATGAGTTGCATGGTACCATGCTTGGTATTAGCATGACAAGGTAATAGTTGATGTGCCTATATAACTAATAGTTGGGTGGTGTGATAGCACATAGTGAGCCTCAATTCCAACGAGGTAAAAAGGTAAAAGAAAGGATTTGGGCAAGAATTCCTTCGGATATGTTTGGAAACCCTAATTTCGAATGAATGAGTTATTTGAACACAAGAAGCCTTCTTAACCTTGATTTTGTTTGACATTATGTGGATATGTGCTAGATTCATGAACATGTACTTGGCAGGTATATTAGCTAGTATTTAGCCATAGGTGGATTTGTTAAAGGATTGGAGTCCCTTGAGAGGTGGCGTGGATGTGTTCAGTTGCAAGAAGCATGATTGGAACAATAAGATGAGGTAATTGGTATATTGTTATGTTTAATTATACACTAATAGTTATGTGTTAATGAAAGCATGATGCAGGGAGTTACATGGCAAGAGAGGTTGCCATGAAATCTTGAAGAAGGCTCGGGTTGAGCTTTCCCTGGGAACCATGGAGATTGAGTCATGGTGTTTGTTATTAGTCTTGTGCTTTTGGTATTTTATGAATTGTGAACTTGATTTGTATCTTTGTTTATGTTTTGTGTATGGCCATAACACTTTGTTTGCAGAGTCATGTTGTTATTGTTTTTTATGGTCTTCTTCTTATTTGTTTCTTGTCTTTCCTTTTATGTTTTGAGTCTTGGGAATTGGTTGGGAAAGAAGAAAGTTTATGGAAATTGGGAGAGATGTGTGGAACCCAACCGATGATATAAGACCTAGATGAAGATTTGTGCATGAGTAAGCACAACGAAAGGTAAGACTATGACAGTTGGTTGGGATGGTTGGTTCCATTGTGGTAAATGGACAGTAGCAGTGCAGACACAAGAAATGTAACTAGAAAAGGTAAAGTAAATGGATCAGAGGTGTCATATGCTTTGGATATGTTGGGAACTATTTCTCTCAATTGCTATGCATAAATAAGGAAGCTCTCTTAACCTAGACCTTATGTTATCATGTAATTATTTTATGATCATGATTATGTTAAAGTTTGTATATGTATACATGTATGTATGTATGTCATTGTCTGATAAGATCATGATTCTTTTATGCTAACATTTATATATGTATATATGTATCCATGTATCTATGTTATTGTCTGACAGGGTTGTCAGGGATCATTCTTGTGGAGGAATGATTTCTTATGCAGGATAACGACATGAAGAGGTTCTTGGTCTTACGAGGAATCAATTGGGAAGAGTAGTCATGACAAATATACGAGGTCAGTATCATGTGGATATTATTTGGTATTCTATTCTTGTATTATGCCTATGTTATGATAGGTAATGTTGAATGTTACATCCATAAAGTGAAAGCAGCGTGGTCTGCGACATGCTAGGATAAGCATGAATAAGACACTCATAGCAAGGTTTCTTGGTAATAACAGTGTGGTTTTGGATGTGTGGTACTATTGTTGTGCATACATTGTATATGTTGTACATGTTGCATCTATGATGTGTGCACTTGTGGTGTTGTGTATACATAGCATGTGTACATGTTATTTATGAAATGTTATGTACAGGATGGTACAAATAGGGTTGTGCGAATATTTCATATGTTGTGTTGTATACATATTGTACTGTCTTCATGATGTATATGCAGCATGTGTGCATATGGTGCTCTGTGCATGTTGAATATGCAGTGCTGTGTACAGATGATGCTATGTACATGTTGGATATGAAGTTCTATGTACACGTGGTGTTGTGTGCATGTTGTACATATGGTGCTATGTACATATGATGTTGTGTGCATGATTGTATAAGTGGTGCTATGAGCATGTGGTGTTGTGTACATGTTGTACATAGGGTTCTATGAGCATGTGGTGATGTGTATATGTCGTGCATGTGATGCTATGTACATATTGTGTCACGTACACATTGTGTGTGTGGTACTGTGTACATGTGGTATTGTGTACACATTGTACAATGGCATAATGTACATGTGGCATTGTGTACACGTTGTGCAGGTGGCACCGTGTACATGTGATTGTGTGCACACGTTGTGTAGGTGGTGCCGTGTACAAGTGCTACTGTGTACATGTTGTACATATGATATCAGTGCACGTGTGGTATTGTATGCATGTCATACATTTTGTGTTGAGGGCATGTGGTATTATGTATGTGCATCATGTAGTCATGGTATTGTGGCATGTGTACTTGTTGTGTTCTACTCTGTGTGGGTACATGTATTGTGTGGTGTTGCACATCGAGTATAGATGGATGCATTGTATTGTATACATTGGGTGTAGGTGTATGTGTTGTATGTTAGGTGTAGATGCATGCATTGTATGGTGTGGTATGTCATGTGGTTTTATGTGTGTGATGCAAACTATGTGTCTATGCACCTGGTAGAGGAGAAGGCATTGGGTGTTTATTAGGTGTGGCAACCGATTTGGTGTGTGTACAGAAAGAACAAAGGAAGAAGTAAGGATCAATGAAGGATAGATATCGGTATTGTATTTCAGTTTTATTATGCATGTGATTAAAGATTATGGTATATGATGATAACATGTGAATTATGATTTTGGTTTATGATCTATGATTCTGGTTTATGATAATTACATGTGATTTATAATTTTGATCTATGATGATTGTGTTTTGAGCTAACCTGATGTGATATTTTTATACATGTTGATTTGGTCAAGTATGCTAGTTTGACTTGTTATGATAGGAAGCGAACATGATTCCAAGTGTACCTTATTAACGAATTACCAATGAGGTATGATTTGAAGTTATTTCAATTTATTTTAAATCTAATGGAAGTTATGTTGTTGGTACAGGAAGCATGAACATGCCTAGTTGGGTGGTTGAAATCGACTGCAAGAATTAGCTGCAACAATGAAAGAAGGTATAAATGCAACAACATGATGGTAAAGTATTCAGGGGTAGGGCCGTTGTAGGACACTAGTGCCCAATAATGTCCATTGATTGTCATGAGCATGCTATGACTGGTATGATGGCTTTAAGGCAGGGATATTCCTTGGTTGTTGTATCTTCCGATGCGAGGAAGCATTTCCAATGATGGACTGCCCATGATGGGGGTGCCAGTAGAACTATGAAGGTGAGTGACTACATGGAAGGGGTGACTGGATTCCTGAGGGACTGTGTAGCAGAGAAGGGAAGGTCACAGATGGATTTGTCTTGGTCATCAGCAATGCCAGATGGAATTAGATGCACATTGGGAATTCCACCCTGGAACAATGAGCCAATAATTGTTCATTGAGAGGACAAGTGGTGCAGGATTATATTGTTGGACATTGGATCCAGATTTGACTTTGTAGTGGATTTTGGACTTCCTCGGAAGGAGGTGGATCCTAGTATTACTTTCACGGTGGAGGTGTGAGAATCTAGATTCCCTTGTTGCAGATGCAAGCATCATATTATTTTATTTGTTGATTGAGCAAATGTGCATATGTGGTTAATGTAAATACTATAATGAGTTGTGTTATAAAGCTCCAATATGCGGTATGTTGTCATGTTGTCATGATGTTTTGATTTTGAGTAGATATTTCATTGTAAATAATGCGACGAGATGTGTTATAAAGCTCCATGGGCAGTATGTTTTGTTTTCAAAACTATTTTTGTTATAGGTGTCATTGAACACTGAGGATAGTATTCCCCCAAAGGGGAGGGTTCTGTAACAACCCTCGTGAAAATTACATATAAAAATATATAAATACCATGGATGATGGGACACGTATTCCAAGTTGAATGGTGGGAAGGACATCCTAGGGGTGTTCATTTGGTTGTTTATGGTGAAGGAAATTGGCAAAGGCAATGGCTAAGGATTTGGAAAGGCATGAGGCATTAATTGGCATTTTATTTATGAAAATAATGGAAATTAGGAGAAAAGGAATGTGAAAGGTCACAGGTTGCATGTGATGAGGAAACTGAAG
Organism: Pinus tabuliformis; assembly: GCA_031772625.1. NCBI lineage: Eukaryota > Viridiplantae > Streptophyta > Pinopsida > Pinales > Pinaceae > Pinus > Pinus tabuliformis. The sequence goes on from CM062811.1 coordinate 460,621,064, forward strand.
GAAAATAATGGAAATGAAGAAAATAGAGGCCTTATTAATAAAAAGGCTTCTGAGGATCAGTGGGCAAGCTTAGTGAGTGAAGACATGGTTAGTTTAGCTTTCGAGCTCTCTCATTCTTCTCTCTCTCTCTCATACTCTTGGTCACTTAGAGTTTTCTTGGAGAAATTTGGCATTGGAGCAATAAAGGCAAATATGGCAAGAGGAAGCAAATATCAAGCAACTACAGCAGGCTTCATTGAAGGTATCAACTTGCATGTGTATTTTCATTGCTAGATTTGGTATGCATGGGATTACATGTGTTTCTTTTCTACCATGGCATGGGTTTTGCCAGGTGTGACAATATTTTCATCCTAGCCTTGCCATTTCTTGATAGCTTTGATGAGATGGGTTCTCTCATGCGTTTTGTGGGGGATGGCCGGATTAAATTCGAAGCTGAGTGGGGTGGATCTCCGAATTGACAAACACATGGTGGTAGTGGTCCTTGAACCAGAATGAGGATGCATGAATCCATTGGCCTAGTAACCCTTGAACTAGACTATGGGTTGCAGTAAAGCTAGATTGTGTGCCTAGGAATCCTTGCCGGTGAGTGGCGGGATATACGGTAAAGCAAAGAGGTGTATTTTCTCCCAATTGGGCCTAGTAATTCTGGGATGGAATGCACGGTAAATCCTGGAGATTATATCTCAATGTAGAGCCTAGTGATCCCTGGATCAAACTGCGGATGCACGTTAAAGCCTGAGAGACTAGGAGGAACTCAAATTCCTCATGGTGTAGGCGGAGAACTCCGGTGGCATCCACATTGATTGGTGTTTTTGATGTGTTCTATGAGTCCCACATTCATGCTTGGAATATGGTATGGGGGTGATTGGCTGAAGAGAAACTTGGCTCAGCCAATCTATGGTCGGGTGGAACATGGAAGTCCCATATTTGGTTGGTTCATTGCATTCATTAATGATAAATCCATTCCATTGATTTTCATGTGTAAAGGTACTGATGTAATTATGGATTTGATGGCTAATATGTTTATTGTATTTCTGTTCCTATTATGCTAGTTATATGCACATTTCATGGCAGCAACTATGTATGGCTCTGAGCATGTTTTTACTTGTATATGAATGGATAATGTGTCTATGAGTTAATGGAGGATAATGCAACAAATGGCATGAGGGAACAATGGTTCATAGCGATTTTCAGATAAGTATGAAATCCCTACACTTAATTCTGTTATTTACACTTGTAGGTTACATGTTGATGATATGTTTGACGAAATTCTTATCATGGCTAGTAGGGGTGTGGTGATGCTCTTGTTCATATTATTGCTTTTTCATCATTGTTTCCCTGTATCCTTACTAATTCTAAATGATCATTCTATTTTGGGCAGTGTCCTGGGCTCTGGGCCGAAAAAGGTGGCTCAAATCCTGGAATGCTAGCATTAGCGCTGAGACTAACTCGTCTGGGTAGTGTTTGGGAAGCATTATAAAGCACCTAGGTAGTGACTGGAGAGTGTTAGTCCTGAAACTAACTCGCCTGGGTTGTGTCTAGGGAGAGTTACCTTGCCCTTAAGTCTCTCAAATAGAAGTGGGACCCAGGGATAGGCAGTCTGGGTGGCTGAATTGTCTCCTAAAGGTTATTTGTATGAAGTTGGATGATTTTATGTGATGTTCCAACAATTCCATTTCCTTAAAGTCACTAAGGAGGTTGAATCTTATCATAGTGGCCTCTCGTTACATGTTTACCTTGACTGGCCGGTTGCTTGGGTAGATGTGGGAGGAGGGTGTTACAGAGTGGTATCAGAGCATGGTTCAATTATCGGACTGGATGTGTTGAATGTGTTAGTCATACATGCATGTTAGTTTCATGTGTGTCTCCTACGCTTGCATTTCATATGCTTGTTGCATTTTCTTGATTATTGATTATGGTTGTAGTATGGTTTTTATGGAGAATTTGATGTTGATTTTGTGAAATGTGTTGGTCAAGAGTATGTGACTCGTTGTGTATGGATTATATGTCTCTTACATGTTGAATTCATGTCACCTACTTACATCCTTATATGTTAGGTCACATTTTTTTTTTTTGATTACATGCCTCAGTCTTGTAGGTTGATTACAGGAACTGGTCGATTATGTTCGACTGCATGTGGTTATGCATATAGGTAGTTGGTTTGGCATTGCTTATGCATATTGATTGGTTGCATATGGAAATGTGTACAATGGAGTAATGGTTGTTTTCATGCATGAGGTCATGATTTGGTCAGTTGATATGGTCATTCACTGATGACTGGAAACTAGCTAGAATGGTGTGTATATGGTTTTTCACTCATGTGTTATGTTATCACTCAAGAAAAAGTTCTAAATTGTTCACATCAGTTCGATTGTTTGCCAAAGGCACATAAATCCTTTTCAGCAATTTCGCAGCGCAACAGGCTTCAAGTGATTTCATAGCGCATAATTCATATTTTGCACTGGCTGCGCTACGAAATTGGGGATTTGTTTGAATACAGAGCAAATCTCACCCAGCTGTCAGACTTATCAGAATCCGCTGTGTTTTAGATCGTTAGGTGTCGTGGTACTGGCACGTGTTGCAGTTGTTGCTGAGAAAGAGACAAAGGGTTCGCTTGCGTGCCTCAGGATACAGTCTTGACACGAATAGTCCAGTGGGTTCAATTACTGCAACTTCTAGCCTATATTAACAGCAGCCTGTGCCAACTACTGATCTTGGCCAGAATGATTCAGAAATTTCTGTTCAACACATTGGATTTGTTTTTGGAATTTTCCATTGCTTTTGTTCGCTCTAGCTATGTATCGTCAACCAATCTGAACAAGGATTTAAAGGGCCGAAGAGCCGGAATAATTAAGGCCCTCACCAATGATGGGAAGAGTTTTACCAACAATGTGATCCGGAGAAAAAGAACTTGTGCCTTTATGGGTTGCCAAATGAGTCGTGGGAAGTTAATCTTCCAGCTGAAGAGGTATCACCAGAATTTCCGGAGCCAACTCTGGGAATTAACTTTGCGCGGGACGGAATGCAAGAAAAAGATTGGTTATCTTTGGTTGCTGTTCATAGTGATGCGTGGCTGCTGGCTGTTTCGTTCTACTTTGGTGCAAGATTCGGGTTCGACAAGAATGAAAGGAAAAGACGTGATGGGGTTTGGCCCAGACTGGCAGTGGTAAGACGGCCGCCTTTGCACTGCCCATACTGCATAAATTAGCGGAGAATCCATATGGCGTTCTTGCCCTGGTCATCACTCCTACCAGGGAGTTGGCTTTTCAGCTGGCCGAACAATTCAAAGCCATTTGATCACCTCTGCGTCTGCGGTGCACGGTCGTTATCGGTGGGATAGATATGATCAGACAGGCCCAAGCCTTGATGCAGCGACCTCATGTTGTGATCGCCACACCTGGGCTCTCCTCGAAGACTATCCTGATGTCCCCAAAGTGTTTTCTAGGGCAAAGTTTCTTGTTTTGGATGAAGCAGATCGTTTACTGGATGTGGGTTTTGAAGAAGAACTAAAGGTAGTATTTCAGTGTTTGCCCACTGAACGTCAAACTCTTCTCTTTTCAGCGACAATGACTGGTGATCTAAGAGCCTTGCATGATTTATCTGGAGACAAAGCATATTTTAAGACAGTTGAGTCATTGAACCAGCAATACGTTTTTGTTCCTGAAAATGTGAAGGATATATATCTCATGCACATTGTTTCAACCATGGAAGATAATGAGATCAGATCTGCCATTGTTTTTGTTTCCACCTGCAGGACTTGCCATCTGCTTAGTTTATTGTTGGATGAACTTGGTTTGGAGGCAGTGGCATTGCATTCTCTCAAATCACAATCTGCAAGGCTTGCTGCCCTTCAGCGTTTCAAATCTGGGCAGGTTCCAGTTTTGTTAGCAACTGAGGTAGCAAGTCGTGGTCTTGACATACCAAATGTTGATCTTGTCATCAATTATGATATACCAAGGTATCCTCGAGATTATGTTCACCATGTAGGTCGTACAGCGAGAGCTGGAAGGGAAGATGAAGGCAGATGTTCAAACTTCACAGCTAAACGTATATGGTCATCCAAGGTGAACCTGGAGCTGTCATCAGGGGGAAGAAAGGATCTGCAGGTGTCACCATTAAGAAGACAACATGTGCACTTATCTTTGGCCTTTATGATGAACCGGTGACTCCAGGCGAATGTAATATGATTGTGGAGAGGCTTGGTGACTATCTTATTGACCAGGGCATCTAATTCCCAGTTAGTCCTTAGTTATAATGTTGTATGGGGCGTTGTGCCAATTTAAGTTCTTCCTGTTTTTTTTAGATGTTGGTAATTCTGCCTAATCCTAGTCATTAAGTAATGGAATATATATGCATATTCTGTAGAGAGCCTATCTGGTGTGTAAAACATATGAACGAGTGTGTATAGAGAAGTGGTTTAGTGAGAACCACGATACATGCCCAAAATCTCAGCAAAAATTGTCATATCTTTCCATTACTCCTAACTACTGTATCAAAGGTCTGATTGTCAGTTGGTGTAAAAAACATGGAGTCAAGGTTCCAGATCCAATTACTCGACCTCTTCCTACATCTCCTTTGAGATTAGACCCATCAGACTCTGTTGACATCACATATCAACATGATGACTCTGTCAAACTAAAAAGACCAGAAGCAGGGGAAGTCCGGTTTTCTAAGTTGCATTGTGTGTGGCAGGTATTCAAAGGATTTTGTTGGTACTCACAGCCTTGATATGCATGCGTATTATTCTCAAGAGGCTGTTACCATCATATTGGACATATAATTGCAGAGATGAATGCATCTTATAGACCTTTAAAAGAACATTCAGGAAGGGGAATCCAATGCCCAAGGAGATTGAACAAATATCATTCTGGTTGTTAAATGAGTCGTTTACAAATGCTTATCACTACATTTCAGAAATGAAGACTAGTAAGGGGCTGGCCTTGCTGATGGTGTTGAGTGTTTGGTGCAAGTTCAGTCAATATTATCAGAGGATGCTAAAATTGGGATATTACTTGAATATCTCGAAATTAGTTTTAATGATGCAACAGTTTTGAAAAGTTACAATTATGTGCAATAGAGGATGCCGTTGAAGATATGCTCCAAGGCCTGAAGCTAGTTATGGCTGCTAAAAAACAATCATTATCCCTCTCAAGCAAAAAGATCAAAGCATTCAAATAGTGGATTGCTAAAGGTTGGTGCTGTTAAGTTTAGTATCCGTGAGATTATTGCTGAAAGTGAAGAGGAGCCAATTCGAGGTTGGCTTGATGAACATTACCGACTCATGAAAAATGAAGTCTGTGAACTTTCTGTATGGTTAAGGTTTCTAGATGAGGCTTTAAAAGATGGCTCCAGCTGTTCTGGTATTCCTAACCTCAAAGAATGTCATAACCAACGAAAAGCACAAAAAATATCTTGAAGACACAGGGATAGATTTATCTGATCATGTGGCCATTAGAAGATTGTGGGAAAAGCTTCACCAGCTGCCCTTGAACTAGCTGTAAATGTTGTTAAACGCTGTGCAGAAAAGTTGAGGCCAATTATCATGCTCATTTACAGTCAATGGTGTCCTCAGGAGCAATATCTGTTTCTTAAAAAGTTGCAAGAAAATCTTGTCAAAGGGATCAAGGGAGTAAGGTGTTTAAGCCATGAATAGTGGCGATCATTTAGCTATTAAAGAAAGACTGTGTTTTTGAAGTTACACAGCAGTTTCGTAGCGCGCTACGAAACTGCTGTAGCTGCATGTTACAGTTCAGTTGGTCAATTATGATTAACAAAGCGGCAAATCTTTTTGAAAGGTGTTGTCTTCACACATGGCAAAGGTGGACAGCAGATCAAGGACGTGGCATTCTGATATGTTTTGAATAATCAAAGATGAAGGGCATAGTTCATTGGATTCGAATATCTTTGAGGAAAACCAAAGGCCGATAAACAGGGACAGTTTTCTATTTTTCAGGGGCAATGGAGAAAGTGCGACATCAAAGTCCAGCAAGCAGCTACAAACATCTACCACATCCAAACTGAAAAAGGAGCAGATGTCAAAGAACGAGGTTCATTGTAATTAAAGCCATCAAGCATGTAATATGGAGTTAGAGTCATAGTTAATTTAGAACTCTTTAAAAACTCCAGTCAGCACTTTAGTTGTATTTATTAGTTAGTTCAATAGCTGATAGGTGTCAGTAGAGGTAGTTATCGACTCCCCTCATGCTGGAGGAGGAAGCTCGAAGTAGTTAGAATAAGGATTCTATATATAGCTGAAACAGCAATGTAATGGGGGTTGGATTTTTTAAAAAACAGAGGACTGTTTTGGCTTATGTAAAAAACAGAGTTCAGTAATATAAATGACTGTTTTACTTCTCAGGATTCATAAGGGATTTTCTTGTTCAGAATGTGTGATGGTATATTTTCTTTAGTGTTCTTTTACAATTGTACAAATGCATAATCACTCAGAATTCATTGATCATGCTCTGACTTCCTGTATGTCTTTGTAAACTGTGGTTTTATATAAGTGGTATTCTGAACATCCAAATGCTAAATGCCCTGACTTCTATGTAAGGCATCATCATTGTTTGCTGTAGTATGTTTGACTCCATAGGCCCAATGGAAACTTATGTAATGTTTGTCCAGCCTTCATTATTTGTCAATGTTATTCACAAGAGTTAGCCATCTTATTAATAGTCAAAATCAATAATCCTTTGAGAGAGCCCTCTCAGGCTAAGGAGGCTAAGCCTTAGTCTAAAGATTGGTGTGAAATAGTTACTTGAAGTCTTCCTGGGTTGCAGCCTTCCAGGGCTTGATTTTGAGATAACATGTTATATGTCTATATGCAATGATTATGCATGTATGGTACTGATTATATTTATGCATGAATAGTAGGTCAAATATGCCTTGTGAATTCATTGTATGAAATTTAGGTCATCATGATGCTATTGGTTGTTATGATGCTAATAAGCTAGTTGAGATAGAGCAAGGGATGCAGATCATCATAATGAAATGCAACATTGGACCTCGAGGCAAGGACATGTCGTCATAGAGGTTTGTATGTTCGGTATGCAGGTATGTAAGTTAAGGATTATTATATGCATTAGGGTTATATAAATTAGGTTTGTGAACATGTATTTGATGTTATGGTTACATTCATGATAGATGTTAGATGATTAGTGTGGTTATATGCACATGTGTCAGATAGTAAGGAATGATAGTAACCTGTAGTTGTATGCATTTCTATTGTTGTTTTATATTATATAACCTGATTATTATGCTATATGTTGCTGATGAGTATGTTATACGTTAACTTGTTGATTGTTATATGACAGTTAGCTTGATGATTCAGTTTTATGTTGTTGATGAGCATGATATATAACTTATTGTCGTTACATGCTATTAACTTGATGATTAGGGTTATTTCATTGAGATATTGATGTTATAATTTGGATTGGTCATATAAGTGATGGTTATGCTCATTTCATTGAATATCTTGATGCTATATGTATTGTGTTAACCTAGTTTGACTAATGTAGATGGTTATGGTTGCGATACTCAGGTATAAGATGATATAATTGTGATATGGTGTTGTACTAAACTATATTGATTATACATATGTGATTTTTATGCATGAACGACAAATGATTATGATCTTATAACATGAACATGTTAGTTAATTACTGCTACGGGTATCATGATTTATGTTTGAGTTGATATGTTATGAAGTTGTATCATGCTAACCTATATTGGTTGTGCAGACAAGATATCCCCCCCTAAGGTACACTGAGGTATGAGGTTTCTTATATATTATATTTGGTGCTTCATTCTTGATTACATTGTCTATTTATGTTGAATGTTCGATGTCTATTATGTTGTCTAGTTAATTTATTCAACATGGTATGCTGCAAGTTGGTTGAATGTTTAATGAATTGCATAATATGAGTATGTGTTCCAATGATCTTGTTTTAAGATGATGGTACTAATATATATACATGTTTTAATACAATTTATAGGCACTTGAATGTAGTTGATAGTTGTAGTGTTAGTTTTAATGACTATGAGTTGATGACATGATGGTTAGTCTTGGTAAATGTTGCTTTCAAATTGATAGAAATGATTGCCTTGATATTTGGAACATGTGGTTGACATGTGTGAGCAGTTGCAGGGTAACATGCTTGGTATTAGCATGATAAGGTAATAGTCGATGTGCCTGTATAACTAATATTTTGGTGGTGTGATAGCACATAGTAAGCCTCGATTCCAACGAGGTAAAAAGGTAAAAGAAAGGAATTGGGAAAGAATTACTTTGGATATGTTTGGAAACCCTAATTTCGAATGAATGAGTGATTTGAACACAAGAAGTCCTCTTAACCTTGATTCTGTTTGAAATTATGTGGATATGTGCTAGATTCATGAACATGTACTTGGCAGGTATATTAGCTAGTCTTCAGCCATAGGTGGATCTGTTAAAGAATTGGAGTCCCTTGAGAGGCAGCGTGGATGTGTTTAGTTGCAAGAAGCATGCTTGGAACAATAAGATGAGGTAACTGTTGTATTTTTATGTTTATTTATGCACTAACAATTATGCGTTAATGAAAGAATGATGGAGGGAGTTGCATGGCAAGAGAGGTTGCCATGGAATCTTGAAGAAGGCTAGGGTTGAGCTTTCCCTGGGAACCATGGGGATTGAGTCATGGTGTTTGTTGTTAGTCTTGTGCTTTTGGTATTTTATGAATTGTTAGCTTGATTTGCAGCTTTGTTTATGTCTAGTGTATGGCCATACCACTTTGTTTGCAGAGTCATGTTGTTATTGTTTTTTATGGTCTTCTTCTTATTTGTTTCTTGTCTTTCCTTTTATGTTTTGATTCTTGGGAATTGGTTGGGAAAGAGGAAATTTGATGGAAATTGGGAGAGATGTGGGGAACCCATTGATGCTATAAGACCCAGAGGAAGCTTTGTGCATGAGTAAGCATAGCGGAATGTAAGACTATGAAAGTTGGTTGGGATGGTTGGGTCCATTGTGGTAAATGGAAAGTAGCAGTGCAGACACAAGAAATGTAACCAGAAAAGGTAAAGTAAATGGATCAGAGGTGTCATATGCTTTGGATATGTTGGGAAATGTTGCTCTCAATTCCTGTGCATAAATAAGGAAGTTCTCTTAACCTATACCTTATGTTATCTAGTAATTATTTTATTGTCACGATTATGTTGAAGTTTGTATATGCATACATGTATGTATGTATGTCATTGTCTGAAAGGATCATGATTGTTTTATGCTAACATTTATATATGTATGTATTTATCCATGTATCTATGTTATTGCCTGACAGGGTTGTTAGGGATCATTCTTGAGGAGGAATGATTTCTTATGCAGGAGAATGACATGAAGAGGTTCTTGGTCTTATGAGGAATCAATTGGGAAGAGTAGTCATGACAAATATACAAGGTCAATATCATGTGGATATGATTTGGTATTGTATGCTGATATTATGCCTATGTTATGACAAGTAATGTTGAAGGATACATCATCAAAGTGAAAGTAGTGTGGTCTGCGACATGCTAGGATCATCATGAATAAGACACTCAAAGCAAGGTTTCTTGGTAAGGACAATGTGGTTTTGGATGTGTGGTACTATTGTTGTGCATACATTGTATATTTTGTACATGTTGCATCTATGATGTGTGCACTTGCGGTGTTGTGTATACATAGCATGTGTACATGTTATTTATGAAATGTTATGTACAATATGGTACAAATAGGGTTTTGCAAATATTGCATATGGGGTGTTGTATACATATTGTACTATCTTCATGATGTATATGCAACATGTGTGCATATGGTGCTCTGTGCATGTTGAATATGCAGTGCTGTGTATGGATGATGCTATGTACATGTTTGATATGCAATGCTATGTACACGTGGTGTTGTGTGCATGTTGTACATATGGTGCTATTCACATATGGTGTTGTGTGTATGATTGTACAATTGGTGCTATGAGCATGTGGTGTTGTGTACATGTTGTACATAGGGTGCTATGAGCATGCAGTGTTGTGTACATGTCATGCATGTGATGCTATGTACATATGGTGTCACGTACACATCATGCATGTGGTACTGTGTACATGTGATATTGTGTACACATTGTACAATGGCTTAATATACATCTAGCATTGTGTACACATTGTGCAGGTGGCACCCTATACATGTGATTTTGTGCACACATTGTGCAGATGGTGCCGTGTACAAGTGCTACTGTGTACATGTTGTACATATGGTATCGGTGCACGTGTGGTATTGTGTGCATGCCATACATGTTGTGTTGAGGGCATGTGGTATTATGTATGTGCATCATGTAGTCATGATATTTTGGCATGTGTACTTGTTGTGTTGTACTATGTGTGGGTACATGTATTGTGTGGTGTTGCACATCGAGTATAGATGGATGCATTGTATTGTATACATTGGGTGTAGGTGTATGTGTTGTATGTCAGGTGTAGATGCATGCATTGCATGGTGTGGTATGTCATGTGGTTGTATGTGTGTGATGCACACTATTGTTTGGTTGTGTTATATTCTTTCCACGACTAGCCCACGTAGTTAACCGGGGGGTTAGAAAGGGGGCGGAGCCCCCCCTTCGTTGTGCCTATTGCGTAGCAAGGGGAGTCATAGCGGGTTTGAGGGGTGCAGGCAACCCCACTCTTTCTCAACTGATAAGTTCAATGAACTTATCCCACTCTGTTAGGTTGGGCGAACTTACCTATGGTTTTGTGCATGTTCTTCGCACATGGTTTTGGATGTGATGGTTTTTGGTCCATGGTTTTGGACGCGATGGCTTTTTCAACTGATAAGTTCAATGAACTTATCCCACTCTATTAGGTTGGGTGGACCTACCTATGGTTTTGTGCATTTTTTTCGCACATGGTTTTAGATAAGATGGTTTTTGATCCATGGTTTTGGACACAATGGCTTTTGGTCTATGGTATTGGATGCTTCGGCATGTATAAATATGTATTGTAACATTGAAATGAACATAATGAAAAATCAAGCTGGTAGTCCCGGTTTTGCGATCCAGGGGAAAATCTTTGTGTATGTGTGTTTTATGTGTTATGCTCTTGCATTGTTTGTTTTCTGTGTTTTAGAATTCATGTGCAGGTAATTTCTGTACAGGGTTAAAACCTACATTTGGTATCAGAGGAAGGTTTTGGCTTCAAGGGGATGCCTTTGTTGCTGAGGGGTTTCCCTCGGGCCTGTGGTAGACCCTGTTCAGTGGGATATCTGTGGTATTGATTTTGGTGGTGAAAGAAGATGGAGAGTAGTTGAAAGATAAAGATCGAGAAATTTAATGGTCAGAGTTTTGAGTTGTGGAAACTCAAGATTGAGGATTTGTTGGTGGATAAAGATCAGTGGATTGTGGTAGATCTGGGTACTAAACCAACAGGAGTGTCTGATGAAGAATGGAAGAAGTTGGATCGGAAGGCAAAGAGCTCAATACGATTGTGTGTCTCAGATTCAGTATTGCTGAATGTATCAGGGGAAGCTACGGCAAAGGTTTTGTGGGGCAAGTTAGGGACTTTGTACCAATCTAAGTCTCTGGTGAATAAGCTGTTCCTACAGAAAAAGCTATATAACTTGAGGATGAAAGATGGAGACTTTGTGATAAAGCATCTGAATGCGTTTAATACTGTGGTAAGTCAGTTATCGTCAGTTGATATCAAAATTTTAGATGAAGATAAGTGCATTAGTTTTTTATGTTCTCTACCAGATTCGTGGGATGGTTTGGTTATTGCAATAGGTAGCAATGCAACTACCTTGCAGTTTGATGAAATAGTTTCATCCTTGCTGATGGAGGAGATGAGGCAGAAAAATATGGAGAGCCAGAATGGTGATGCCTTGTCTGTACGAGGACGGTCTTAGAATAGAAACAAAAATAAGTCATCGAGTGGGAGATCCAAATCTAGAGGGAGAACTAAATCTCTAGGAAAACTTGTAAACGTGGTGTGCCGGAAATGCGGAAAGTAAGGGCACTACAAAAGGGACTGTAAATCTTAAGCTCCTAATAAAGGAAAGGATCTGATGATGCTCCTTCTGCAGAGGCAAAAACCACCTCAGATGAAGGTGGGGATGTGTACTTGGCTTCTTCAAGTACACATGTATATCATGAGGCATGGTTGATTGACTCAGGTGCATCCTTTCACTTCACTCCCCATAGAGAGTGGTTCTCTGAGTATGAGAAATATGATGGTGGTGATGTCTTCTTGGGGGATGACAGGAAGGCTAGAATCGTTGGTCGCAGAAAAGTAAAGTTGAAGTTGCAAGGTGAAAGGGTTAGAACACTTCCGGGTGTTCTGCATATTCCTGCATTAGCCAAAAATCTGATTTTTATAAGAAAGCTAGATGATGCAGGTGTAAAAACAATGTTCAAGAAGGATACCTACAAGATGGTTCGAGGGGAATTGGTATTGATGCAGGGAATTCGAATTGGAACTCTGTACAAGCTGCAAGGTAGTGCTGTTGTTGATGGGTGCAATAGTTCCATGGTTCCTGAAAGGGGAGCAGAAAATCTAGTGGTCTATGGAGAGAATACCATGTTGTGGCATAAAAGGCTTGGACATATTGGAGAGAAGGGCCTTTAAATACTTTATGGTAAAGGTATGGTAGAAGGTATGAGTAATAGCTCTCTGGATTTTGATTTCTATGAAAATTGTGTATATGGGAAGGATAATCATGTGAGTTTATCCTCTGGTGGTAAGAGGGCGAAACAAATATTAGATCTTGTGCACAATGATGTGTTTGGACTTGTGAAGGTTCCATCACTGGGTAAGTTTGTGTACTATGTATCATTTATAGATGACTTCTCAAGGAATACATGGATATATTTCCTTAAGAATAAATTTGAAGTCTTTGATAGGTTTAAAGAATTTAAGGCTCTGGTGGAAAACCAGACAGAGAAGAAGATAAAGGTGCCGAGGAAAGATAACAGTGGAGAGTTTTGTAGTAAGGAATTTGAAGAATTTTGTAAGAAGTGTGGTATAGCACAACTTGAGACTATCCCATATACACCTCAGCAAAATGGAGTTGCAGAAAGAATGAAAAAGATGTTGATGGAAAGGGAAAGAAGCATGCTCAGTGGTGCCAGGTTAGGACAGGAATTCTGGGCAGAGGTGGTGGAGACAACATGTTACCTGGTCAACAGATCACCTTCATCAATGTTGGAGGATAAGACTCCACAAGAGGTATGGACTAGTAAGAAACCCTCTCTTTCACATCTGAGAGTATTTATATGTGATGCATATGTACATGTTCCAAAGGAGAAACGAACCAAGTTGGATAGTAAATATGAAAAGTGCATCTTTATTGGGTATAAGGATGGTTTAAATGGTTATAAGCTTTGGAACCTAGTAACAAGGAAGGTTTTGTACAACTGAGATGTGGTGTTCAGAGAGATGAAAGATGTTATTAAACATGAAGTCTAACCAAAGGAACCTGAGAAGATAGAGTTTGAGCTAAAAGAGGAACAATCAAACTCCACATCAGAGGAGGAATTAGAAGATGAAGAGCCACAAACTCCGGGTGTGAGAAGATAAGTTCGAGAAAGAAGGCATCCAGAAAGGTATAGTCCATCTGCTTTCGGTTCAAATTTTTCTTTATCTATTACTGATGATGATCCCAGAACTGTGAAGGAAGCAGTAGATTTAGAGGATGGAAAACTCTGGAAAGAGGCCATGGTTGATTAAATGGCATCTTTGCACAAAAATGAGGTTTGGGATCTGGTGGAGTTTCCGGTTGGAAGGAAACCCATTGGTAGCAAATGGGTGTTCAAGAAGAAGAAAAATGCAGAAGTAAAGGTGGATAAATACAAAGCTTGGTTGGTAGCAAAAGGTTATTTCCAGGTGTTGGGAATTGATTTTGGTGATATTTTTTCTCTTGTTGCCAAGGTAACTTCTATTAGATTACTTTTATGTGTTGCTGCTGCTTTTGATTTTGAGGTAGAACAGATGGATGTGAAGACAACATTTCTTCACGGGGATCTAGGAGAGGAGATCTACTTGAAGCAACCTGAAGGCTTTGCGGTGAAGGGTAAGAAAGAATTGGTATGCAAGTTAAAGAAGTCTCTGTATGGGTTAAAACGATCACCAAGGATGTGGTATCATAAATTTGATACATTTATACGGGGACTTGGCTTCACCAGAAGCAAAGAAGATCACTATATGTATTTTAAATTAATTGGTGACCATGTTATTTATCTAGTTTTGTATGTGGATGATATGTTTTTGGTTGGAAATGACAAAGAAGTTATCCAGGATTTGAAGACCCATTTGTCCTCCAAATTTGACATGAAATATCTTGGTGCTGCAAACTATATTTTGGGCATAGAAATTAAAAGAGATCGGACAAAGAGGAAGATCTGGTTAAACTAGAGGAAGTACATCGAGACAATATTGCAGAGGTCTAATATGCAGGATAGTAAAACCGGTGAAGGTTCCTATTCCTGTAGGTGTAAAGTTATCTGCTGAACAGTGTCCCAGGAGACAAGAAGAGGAAGAGGACATGTCCTGTGTTCCATATGCAAGTGCAGTCGGTAGCCTGATGTATGCGATGGTCTGTACTAGACTAGACATTGCACATGCATTGGGAGTATTGAGTAGGTTTATGTCAAAACCAGGGAAGGAGCACTAGACAATAGTGAAGCAGGTTTCTAGGTATTTGCGTGGCTCTAGTGATTATGGTTTGTGCTACCAAGGAGGACCAGGATTGGACAGAGTGTTGGATATTCGTGGCTTCGTCGATGCAAACTGGGTTGAAGATTTGGATCAGAGAAGATATAAAAGTGGGTATGTGTTTAACCTATTTGGAGGTGCAGTCAGTTGGATGAGTAAGAAACAATCTGTAGTGGCACTATTAACTACAGAGGTAGAAAACATGGCAGCCACTCATGCAAGCAAGGAAGTAGTTTGGTTGCAGAGATTGTGTTCAAGTATGGGGTTAGTACAAGGAGCTATAAGGATAGACTGTGACAGCCAAAGTGCAATTTTCTTGGCAAAGAACCCTGCATATCATTCAAAGACAAAGAACATTGATGTTCAGTATCGCTTTGTGAGGGATATGATAGAAGACAAAAAGGTGTTGTTGGTAAAGGTGGACACTTTGAAGAATACTGCAGATGCATTGAAAAAATCTGTGAGCTCCGAGAAGTTCTCTTGGTGTAGAGAAACAATGGGTGTTGTAGGGTTGGATAAATGACTAATCTCTCTTGTGCCCCCCTGTGGAAAGAAAAAAACAAGTGGGAGAATGTTGGGTTGTTTTATATTCTTTGCATGACTAGCCCACGTAGTTAACTGGGGGGTTAGAAGGGCGGGTGGATCCCCCCCTTTGTTGCGCCAATTGTGTAGCAAGAGGAATCACAAGGGGTTTGATGGGTGCAGGTAACCCCACTCTATGGGGTCTGGGGCAGTGCCTTGGAAAATTTTGTTTTTGGACCCTATATTAGGTTGGGCGGACCTACCTATGGTTTTGTGCATGTTTTTCACACATGGTTTTGGATGCAATGGTTTTCGGTCCATAGTTTTGGACGCAATGGTTTTCGGTCCATGGTATTGGATGCTTCGGCATGTATAAATATGTATTGTAACTTTGAAAGGAGCATAATGAAAAATCAAGCCAGTAGTCCTGGTTTTGGGATCCAGGGGAAAATCTCTGTGTATATGTGTTTTATGTGTTATGCTCTCGCATTGTTTATTTTCAGTGTTTTAGAATTCATATGCAGGTAATTTCTATACGAGGTTAAAACCTACACCTATGTGTCTATGCACCTGGTAGAGGAGGGTGTGGCAATTGATCCGGTGTGTGTACAAAAAGAACTAAGGCAGAAGTAGGGATCAATGAAGGATAGGTATCGGTATTGTATTTCAGTTTTATTATGCATGTGATTTATGATTCTAGTATATGATGATAACATGTGAATTATGATTTTGGTTTATGATCTATGATTTTGGTTTATGATAATTACATGTGATTTATGATTTTGATCTATGATGGTTGTGTTTTGAGCTAACTTGGTGTGATATTTTTTACATGTTGATTTGGTCAAGTATGCTAGTTTGACTTAATGTGACAGGAAGCAAACATGATTCCAAGTGTACCTTATTGATGAATTACCAATGAGGTATGGTTTGAAGTTATTTCAATTTATTTTGAATCTAATGGAGGTTATGTTCTTGGCATAGGAAGCATGAACATGCCCAGTTGGGTGGTTGAAATCGACTGCAAGAATTAGCAGCAAAAATGAAAGAAAGTAGAAATGCAGCAGCATGTTGTAAAGTATTTAGGAGCATGGCCATTATGGGACACTGGTACCCAATAATTTCCATTGATTTTCATGAGCATGCTATGAATGGTATGATGGTTTTAAGGCAGGAATATGATGCGAGGAAGCCTTGCCAAGGGATGGACTACGCGGGATGGGGGTGCCAACAAAACTTGGAAGGTGAGTGACTGCATGGAAGGGGTGACCGGATTCCCAAGGGACTATGTAGCAGAGAAGGGAAGATCATATATGGATTTGTTTTGGTCATTAGAATTTCCATATGGAATCAGATTCACATTGGGAAGTGCGCCCTAGAACAATGAGCTAGTAATTGTTCTCTGAGAGGACAAGTGGTGTGGGATTATAGCGCTGGACATTGGATCCAAATTTGACTCTGTAGTGGATTCTGGACTTCTTGGGGAGGAGGTGGATGCTAGTATTACATTGAGGGTGGAGGTGTGAGCCTCTAGATTCCCTTGTTGTGGATGCAAGCATCATATTATTTTATTTTTTGATTGAGAAAATGTGTATATGTGAATATGTGTATATGTGTTTATTATAAATACTGTAGTGAGTTGTGTTATAAAGCTCCATTATGCGGTATGTTGTCATGTTGTCATGATGTTTTGATTTTGAGCAGATCTTTCATTATAAATTATGCAACAAGATGTGTTATAAAGCTCCATGGGCAGTATGTTTTGTTTCAAAACTATTTTGGTTATAGGTGTCATTGAACATTGAGGATGGTGTTCCCCCAAGGGAGAGGGTTCTGTAACAACCCTAGTGAAAATTCCATGTAAAAATACATAAATACCACACATGATGGGACATGTATTCTAACATGAATGGTGGGAAGGACATCCTAGGGGTGTTCATTTGGTTGTTTATGGCTAAGGAAATTGGCAAAGGCAATGGCTAAAGATTTGGAAAGGCATGAGTCATTAATTAGAATTTTATTTTTGAAAATAATGGAAATTAGGAGAAAAGGAAGGTGAAACGTCACAGGTTGCATGTGAGGAGGAAATTGAAGGAAAATAATGGAAAATGAAGAAAATAGAAGCCACATTAATAAAAATGCTTCCGAGGATCAGTGGGAAAGCTTAGTGAGTGAAGACTTGGTCAGTTTAGATTTGGAGCTCTCTCATTATTCTCTCTCTCTCATGCTCTTGGTCACTTAGATTTTTCTTGGAGCACTTTGGCATTGGAGCAAGAAAGGAAAAGAAGGCAATAGGAAGCAAAGGTCAAGCATCTACAACAGGCTTCATTGTAGGTATCAACTTGCATGTGTATTTTCCTTGCTAGGTTTGGCATGCATGAGATTGCATGTGTTTCTTTTCTACCATGGCATGCAAGGATAATTTTAGGGGCGAATGTTCGCCCTTTGGCGAAATTAAGGGGTTTTAAATTTTTAGTGGGCGAATATTTTGTATCATAGTACATTTTTACAAATCACCTCAAATAGCCCACCTTATTTTAAGGGAGAGGGTAAAAAAGGTAAATTTAGCCCTTGAAATTAGGACTTACAACCTTACAACCTTCCATTCGCCCATTTTCAAGAATAGGTTTTATTTAAGTGAATCCATTCGCCCATTTTCAAGAATAGGTTTTATTTAAGTGAATCCTATGGGAAAAATACCATATTTATAAAAGAGATATGGTAAATTAATAAAAATATAAATAAATGAGAGGTATGGTAAATAAATAAAACATTTTTTATATTTACTCCATAAGTCACCTTATATACATGTAAGGGTGTAAACAAATAAAAATAAGAGTAAAGTGGAGGTATGGTAAATAAATAAAACGTCTTTTTATACTTACTCAAAAGGTATGGTAAATAAATAAAAATATAAATAAACTAGACGTATTGTAAATAAATAAAACCTCTTTTTATATTTAGTCCATAACCCTCGTTCTATTTATGAAGGCTCAAGAAAGAGGTTTTATTTAAGTGAATCCTATGGGCCAAATACCATATTTGTAAAAGAGGTATGGTAAATTAATAAAAATATAAATAAATGAGAGGTATGGTAAACAAATAAAACATTTTTTTATATTTACTCCATAAGTCACCTTATATTTACGAACACTCAAAAAAATGGGTTATACAAATACCATGGACTAGATTGTTATTAATACCATGCAAAAAACCATTATTAACCCTAATATTAGAATTAATAAAAATAAAAATGGCACATGGTATTGACCCATGTTATTCACCAAAATGGCACATGGTATTGACCCATGGTATTCACTTGGAATGTAGCCTATTTAGATGGGGGAATTAAACCAGCATGTAGCCTATGCTAAGATTCACTAGGACTTTACAAATTTTTATTATTTAGTGAAAGACTCGCCAAGATCTTACAAGATTTTATAATTGAGTAAAATATTCGCCATGCCTGGTAAGAGATTCGCCAAAAAATTATATATACATATTATATTATTGATAAAATCGCCTTCCATTTTTCCTATATACCATGGAGATTCGCCCATTTATTATATTTATAAATTTAGGGGGGGTTCTTAAAATTTTTCCTGATGGCATGGGTTTTTCTAGGTGTGACAGTATTTTCAACCTAGCCTTGCCATTTCTTGATTACTTTGATGAGATGGGTTCTCTCATGCATTTTGTGGGTGATGGCCGGATTGGATTTGAAGCTGAGTGGGGTGGACCTCCGAATTGACAAACACATGGTGGTAGTGGTCCCTAAAACAAACTGAGGATGCACGAAGCCACTAGCCTAGTAACCCCTAAACCAGACTGTGGGTTGCAGTAAAGCCAAATTGTGTGCCTGGGTGGGCATAGGAATCCTTGCCAGTGAGTGGCGGGATATATGGTAAGGCCAAGAGGTGGATTTTCTCTCCATTGTGCCTAGTGATTCTAGGATGGAATGAATGATAAAGCCTGGAGAGTATGTCTCGGTGTAGGGCCTAGTGATCCTTGGATCAGACTGCGGATGCACGGTAAAGCCTGAGAGACTAGGAGGAACTCAAATTCCTCACGGTGTAGGCAGAGAACTCCGGTGACATCCACATTGTTTGGTGTTTTTGATGTGTTCTATGAGTCCCACATTCATGCTTGGAATATGGCACGGGGGTGATTGGCTGAAGAGAAACTTGGCTCAACCAATCTATGGTTGGGTGGAACGTGGTAGTCCCATATTCGGTTGGTTCATTGTATTCATTAATGATAAATCCATTCCCTTGATTTTCATGTGTAAAGGTACTGAAGTAATTATGGATTTTATGGCTAATATGTTTATTGTAAT
The DNA here is from genome assembly GCA_031772625.1 of Pinus tabuliformis. Lineage (NCBI taxonomy): Eukaryota > Viridiplantae > Streptophyta > Pinopsida > Pinales > Pinaceae > Pinus > Pinus tabuliformis. The sequence goes on from CM062811.1 coordinate 460,640,622, forward strand.
TTTGTTCCTATTATGCTAGTTATATGCACATTTCATGACAACAACTATGCATGGATATCAGCATGTTTTTACTTGAATATGAATGGATTATGTTTTTATGAGTTAATGGAGGATAATGCAACAAATGGCATGAGGGAAAAATGGTTCATAGCGATTCTCAGATAAGTATGAGATCACTACACTTAATTCTATTATTTACACCTGTAGGTTACATGTTGATGATATGTTTGACGAAATTCCTATCATGGCTAGTAGGGGTTTGGTGATGATGTTGTTCATATTATTGCTTTTGCATCATTTTTTCCTAGTATCCTTACTAATTCTAAATCATCATTCCATTCTAGGTAGTGTCCCAGGCTCTGGGCCAAAAAAGGTGGCTCAAATCCTGGAATGCTAGCATTAGTGCTAAGACTAACTCACCTGGCCAGTGTCTGGGAAGTGTTGTAAAGCATCTGGGCAGTGACTGGGGAGCGTTAGTCCTAAAACTAACTTGCATGGGTAGTGTCTAGAGAGTTTTACCTTGCCCTTAAGTCTCTTAAATAGCAGTGGGACCCAGGTATAGGCAGTCTGGGTGTCTGACTTGTCTCCTGAAGGTTATTTGGATGAAGTTGGATGACTGTATGTGATTTTCCATTGATTCCATTTCCTTAAAGTCACCAAGGAGGTTGAATCTTATCATAGTGGCCTCTCATCATATGTTTACCCCGGTTGGCCCATTGCTTGGGTAGATGTGGGAGAAAGGTGTTACATAGGCATATATACACCAAAGGTATGATCTAAGATATTCAAGAAAGAGGTCGAGGGAACTAGAACAATAAGAGGGAACTGCTCCCCAAGATATTCCCTCAGTACCAAATAATGGGAAAGGTAAGCTAAATTTTTACTCTTCCAAGATAAAAATCTCCTCAAATAAGGAAAGGAATAGCTCCGAGGGACACATAGAAAATGAGGCACTTGTTCCGATAAAAACTATCAGTGGTAAGGAAGGAGAAGCAGAGCCATGAGGTATAGAAAAAGTCCAACCTACATTCAATCTTTAGAAGGAACTTGAAAAGGTAAATATTCTTGTCCCTTTGATAGAGCTTCTAAAGAAACCTACTTATAAAGCTCAAGCATCTCAATTCATTCTTCCATCCACCTCTTCACCCACTCATGATTATTTGAACCTTCAAGAAGAAAGGTCAATGGTTGTTTTTGGGCTGCATGTGGAAGAACTTGATCCTTCTAGTGGACCTTTCTATGTGACCTTGGTAATCCATGACCTTTTATTGCATATCTGCATGTTGGACTCTGGAGCCTCACACAATCTCATGACATTAGCAGTGATGGAACAAATTGACTTGCAGATCACTAGGCCCTACAAGGAACTATATTCCTTTGAATCTAAGAGGGTCAAATGTTTAGAAATGATTAAAGAGCTGGAGGTAAACCTGGCTCAGATCCCTTTGAAGAGCATGGTAATGGACATAGTAGTGGAAAATATTCCCCCTTAGTTCAGCATGCTTCTATCTAGATCTTGGGGTTCCAAGGTAGGGGGCTCTATCAAGTTAGATCTAACTTATCCCACTATTCCCATGTTTGGAGGCAAACAAAGGAGGTTGTATAGAGAGTCCAGGTTTGTCAAAACTGTGACCACAGCTAAAGGCTAAAAAAAATCCCCAGTGCATAGAAAATAAAGCGACCTCTCCTGCCTGTTCCTAGAAGAAGATGAGGCCATCTTAGAAGAAACATCAGTACACCTAACAAGGAAGTTAGAACACCATAACGAATTTGAAAACAAAGTATGGAAATTATACTTTGACGAAGAAAATTCCAAAGAGGGAAATGGAGGAGGAGTATTGTTGGTATCTCTTCAGGGCAGCCTGATACCGCTCTCATTAAAGCTGGAGGTTGAGGCGACCAACAACATGGTGGAGTATGAAGCATTTCTCCTTGGATTACAAATGACAAAGAATATCAATATTGAATTCCTAATGATCTATGGAGACTCTGAGTTGATTGTAAGGCAGATCAGAAATCAGTGCCAGGCCAAACACCCCATAATGAGGACTTACTAGAATGAAGTGTGGGATTTAATTGATAAATTATTCCTAGCCTTTAATATCCAATTTATGCCCAGATAAGGAAACATAATGGCTGACTCCCTTGCTATAGCGGTGAGCTATTTCAGGCCCCCTCAAATTCTGCTCCTCAGGTATGAGCTAGAAGTTAGATATAGACCCTCTATACCTGACAATGTCAGGCACAGGCAGGTATTTGAGGATGACGAGCATGTGAAAGGATTCATAAAAGTCATTGGGGAGTTTGCTAACTCCACCATTGATGAAGAAGAAGAGGAAGAGGTATATCAAGAAACCACTTCATGGGAAGACATAGTGGTTGAGTGCAAAATTATGAAATTGAAAGGGAATACCATCCCTCGTGGACTAGTCTGACTGTAAATGATTTTTAATAAGGATGAAATAGCCTCCAAACCAATGGCTCTGGAGATAGATGATCAAGTACAAGATTGCAATATCGCCTCAGAGGAGGAACTTGAGATGATCAAGCTATCAAAAGGAATCCCATTGAAATACAAACAAAGGTATTTAAATCTATTCAAAACCTACAAGGATGTTTTTTCTTGGTCTTGTGAGGATTTGAAAGCATTTTATACTAACATCATACAACATAAGATTCCATTAAAGGGTGGAGTAAAACCATGCAAGAATAAAATCAGGCAGATAAATCTACTCTTACTCCCCTCCATTGAAAAAGAAGTGAGGAAGCTGCTATAGGCAAATATCATAGTGCCTTTAAGGTACTCTGAGTGGGTGGCCAACTTAGTCCTTGTCCAGAAAAAGAACAGACAAATCAAGCTATGCATAGATTTTCAGAATCTAAACACGACATCACTGAAAGATAACTACCCGCTTTAAGTTGGATTATATATTGCAAAAGGTGGTTGACTTAGTCAGAATGTCCATGATGGATGGGTTTTCTGGTTACAACCAAGTGGCAGTCCACCCTCATGATCAGAAGAAGACTTCTTTCACCACCCTGTGGGGAACATTCATATATGCTCGCATGCCTTTTGGTCTTATTAATGTAGGGGCCACATTTTAGAGAGCTATGGACATAGCTTTCATAGGGGAGAAAGAAAAATTTGTGGTGGTTTATTTAGATGATATCACAGTCTTTTCTAAGACTGATGAAGAGCACATACTCCACTTGAAGCTCACCTTTGAGAAATGTAGGAGGTATGGTCTTTCTTTGAATCCTATGAAATCTTAGTTTTCCCTAAGTGAGGGGAAGCTACTAGGACACATAGTAGTGCAAGAAGGTGTGAAGATCGATCCTAAACAAGTCGAAGCCATCAACCATATTCCTCTACCCAGGAATAAGAAAGAGGTCCAAGCCTTTTTGGGGAGAATAAATTTCTTGAGGAGGTTCATACCCAACTATGAAGAAATAGTCAAGGGTATTATGGACATGCTTAAGAAGGAAAATGAAGTGAAGTGGAGCCATACCCCCCGAGATTCTTGCATTATAATTAAAGAAGCTTTGGATGAAACCCCGGTACTAGTTAGCACTGACTATTCAATGCCTTTCTATATCTTCTATTTTTCTTCTTTGCATATTATTGTCGTAGTTCTGCTACAAAAGAATAAATATGGTTATGAACAACTCATCGCCTTCTTCAGCCAAGTCCTAAGGGATGATGAGCTGAAATATAACATCTTGGAGAAACAAGCTTATGCACTAGTCAAGTCTTTGAGGGAATTTCATATGTATGTGCTACAATTGAAAATCAAAACCTTTGTCCCAATGACAATGGTCAAGGACATCCTAGCGCAAGGAGACAACGAAGGAAAAAGGGGTAGGTGGATAGAAAAGATACACGAATATGAGCTATACATAAAGCTTACTAAGCTCATAAAAGGCTAGGGGTTGGCCAAGTTTTTATCTAAATCTAATGATCTAGATTTAAACAGGAATGCAACAAATTATAGAGATAACCATAAAAGCAAAGATGTAGTGGAAATAATACTTCAATTCATTAATGTAAAATACTGAAATATGCTTACAAACAGAAATGGAAATAAACCAGCTAGGGCGATGGTAGCTTATCTCTGAGAAGAGATGTGGTGGCTACATGCCTCTAAACTGTGTTACAATGAGGCTCGAAGGCCTATTTATTGTTGAGAAACAATGGAAAACCCTAAACATCCAAAAACCTAACCCTAGAAGATGAAAAGCCAAATTGTAGGCCCCATTTGGGTAAATTGGCGGGGTCGTAACTTTGGCATACAATCTCCGTTTGACGTCCACAATATCTCATTAGAAAGATCTATCTGAGAACTACAACCCATGTTGTTCCTAGTTTTCCCAAAAAAACGTCATTTAGGGCCTCAAAACAGATCCGGAAGTTCAGGAACTGAAAAACAACTAAAAATATTAAACTGTGCTACAATTAGGGAAACTGAAAAAGCTGAAAGAAACAATGGTGAGGGTCCAAGTGGACTTGGCGAGTTGCCACCAAAATCCACCTGAATCATTTCTCCCCCCTTAGGAAGCAATGGTCCCCATTGCATTGATTTCCTCCATGAGATGAGGAAACTTTTGCTGAACTTGGTCCCTGGTGAGCCACTTTCCCTGGTGAAGGAGTTGGTCTTCTTTGACAACTCGATATAGTTGGATATTCTGCTGGTGAGTGTGCTTGATTTGTGTGTCCGTGATCCGATCAATTGCAGCTTGTTCCATGCAATCTAGATTTAACTCCGTCAGTGTGAGCTGTTCTACAATGTTGGATGTGTCTAGTAATGGTGGAAAGTATGACTGAAGGCGGTCCACATTGAACACCGGGTGTAGGCCAAGGAATGGGGGAATGCTAAGCTCAAATGCATTGTGTCCCAAAACCTTGGTAATGGTGTAAGGACCATATCAGAGTGGTCTAAGTTTCTGATAGGCTCCGGTAAGGTGTTCCTTTTGCAAATGCAACCAAACTTTGTCGCCCACCTAAAACTTGTGTGGCACCCAATGTTGATCATGTCACTGCTTGTACTTGACATTTGATTTCTCTAGAATATCATGGACCTGGTGGCGAATATGTTGGATGTGCTCAATGAAGCTATTTGCCTTATCTATTTTAGAATGGACATGAGCTGAATCTGTGTGAGTAGTTGCAAATGGCATGGCCACATCAATGGGACATAGTGGGTGGAATCCCAAACCCACCTGAAAAGGGTTGTGGCCAGTCGAGCTGTGGAGAGCTCGATTGTAGTTGTGCTAAACATAGGGGAGGGTCTCACCCCATGTGCATGGATGATTTGAGTTGTACATGCGCAGAATGTGTATGATTATCCTGTTGACAAACTATGTCTCGCCATTAGTTTGAGGATGGAAGGCTATGGACTTAGTGAGTTTGGTGTCCAGCATCGACCAGCGAATGGACCAAAATGTATTGAGGAACCTGCTCTCCCGATCTGAGATGATAGACTGTGGGATCCCAAAGTGAAGCCACACTCATTCAAATAAGAGTTTAGCAGTGGCTTTTGCCGTGATATTCTTCTTGCAGGCCGCCATAATGGCCATCTTCGAGAACCTGTTGACGACCACAAAAACACTTTCGTTTCCATGCTTAGTGGAAGGAAGGCTTGACATGTAATCCATGGAGATGGATTCCCAAGGTCGACTAGGGGTAGGTAGCGGGGTATAGAGGCCTTGCTCCTTGATGGTCAGTTTGGAAATGGCGCAGGTAATGCATGATCTAATGTACTTCCCAACATCCTATCGAAGATTCGGCCAATAGAAATACTTCTACAGTACTGCCACCATTTTCTCGACCCCGAAATGCCCAGCAGCCCGACTGTAGTGTGCTTCCCAAATCATCTTGGCACGCTCGCTTGAAGGAACACACAAGTGACCTAGGTGGCATAACAGGGCATATTGGAGGTGAAAATCTAGAACATGCTGACCCTCCAAAAATGTCTGGTATGTGTGGCCGAATTTTGGGTCGATTTGTAGAGAAGTGGCCAATCAGAAGTCTCGACCCAAAAGAGTTGAGCACGGTGGTTAACGCCATGATTGGTGGTCGACTAAGGCAATCTGCAACATTATTGGTGCTACCCTTCTTATACTTGATATTCAAATGGAACTATTGTAGGTATGTGGACCACTTCTGATGGCGATCATTTTACAATTTCCCTTGGGTCTATATGAACTGCAAGGGTTGATGGTCTGTGTGGACGACTGTTTCCTTCCCCAAAATGTAATGCTTCCATTGTCGACAGGCCTACATAATGGAATACATCTCTTTGTCATAAGTGGGATACTTCTGGATTGTGTCTGAAAGTGTATCACTGTGATATGCCACTAGATGCCTGTGTTGAGTAAGGACTGCCCCAATAGCATAGTCAGAGGCATCTGTGTCAACCTCAAATGGTTGTTGCAAGTCTAGTAATGCGAGCACTGGTGCCAAGTAGAGGCGATCTTTCAACTCTGTGAATGCCTTCTGTTGAGATTCAGACCAAAAGAATTTTGCTTTCGCTCCTCCCTTGGTGACTTGACTCAAGGGCCAAGTGATATGAGAAAATCCCAACATGAACCTACGGTAGAAGTTGGCAAGACCTAGAAAGCTGCGGAGCTCTGTCAGAGTGGTTAGAGATGGCCAATCCTGAATGACTTGGATCTTGGTTAGATCCACATTCGCCCCCTATTCATCAATAATGTATCCCAAATACTGAATCTGGGTCATGCCAAAAGTGCATTTATCCAAATTGGCACATAACTTGTGTTGCCGCAATGTTTATAGAACCTGTCGGATGTGGTGGAGGTGATCTTCCCAACTCTGGCTGAAGATCAGGATGTCATCCAAGTATACCACTACAAATGAGTTGGTGAATGGCTGAAAGATGTCATCCATTAACCTCATGAAGGTTGTAGGAGCATTCGTCAATCCGAAAGGCATAACCAACCATTCGAAAAGGCCCTCCTTGGCTTTGAAGGAAGTCTTCCACACATTGGAGGGTTCGATTGGTACCTGGTGATATCCTAACTTCAAATCAATCTCGCTGAAATATTTCCCCCCCTTCAGTTGGTCCAGGAGGAAATCAATCTGTGGGATCAGGTACCTATTATGGACAATGATCTTGTTCAGCGCCTGATAGTCAATACAGAGTCTCCAAGTCCCATCCTTCTTCTATACCAACACGATCGGGCTCCCATAGGGTGATGAAATCGGATGAATGTGACCTTTCTGTAACAGCTCCTGAATCTACCTCTTGATTTCATCGTTCTCCAAAACAAAGCACTGATAGATTGGTCCATTGGGCAGCGACGCACTTGGGGTCATATCGATGGAGTACTTGACCTGACAGTGTAGAGGAACCCCTACAGGGGAGGTGAAGATGTCCTCGTACTCATCCATGACCTTGTCCATTTGTAGTTGTCGTGCGGAGGGGCCCTGTCTGGAGGTCATGGCCACCGTTTTCTTCTTTCCTTGAGGGTGTGTCATCAAGAAAACAAATTTCCCAGTTTTGGAAATGAGCTTACTCCATTTTTTTGCAGTAACCAAAGAGATGGCAGTAGGCAGTGCTACCTCTAGTATGTTGTACAAATTATTTCCCAAAGTAACAATAACAACACGGGGCCTTGATTCATACACATCATGTCACTTCCAGAAGTATGGTTGTCCTAATAATACATCACAAACTTCAAGGGGAGAAGTGTAACAAAATACCTCATCTGTGAAGGGTTCGATGTTGTATGGAAGGCAACACTGCTAGCTCACACGAAGATCCCGTCCTTAGTGAAGCCACTCGGTGTATGGTTGTGGATGTGCTGCGGTCGGTAAGCCTAGTTGCTTCATGACCTCTGCCAAAATCAGGTTCTTTTGGCTACTGCTGTCAACAATGAACTGTAGTGGGGAGCCCTTTACCCACATCTGGCAGTGGAGGAGACACTCATCCTCCTCTCGATCTTTGGGTTCCTCCTTCTGGATCTTCGTGGTGGCAACAGTGGCGTTAGGCTCCGCATCGATAATCTGTTTCCCTTTGTCATTCCCATTTTCAGGTTCTGACACAAAGTTGGGACATGCATCTGATTCTGAAACCTTTAGCTCTGCCACCAGTGACTGCTTGGCCCGACACTCACTTGTGTTGTGAGTGGAGCTCTTTTGGAACTCACACCACTTTCCTGTGTCCTTTTACGGCTTTGCGGCATTGTTATTTTCTTGCAGCTTTGGCGGGTTGTCTTGGGATGCCCCACCTTGGATTTATCCTTTGTTCTGTGGTTTGGGGGCACCTTTCCCTTGCTTCGGATTCGCAGATCCAAAGTCTCGCTTCTTCTGTTTAAACTTTTGCTCGACCTTGACGGCATATCGGTATGCCATGCCAAGCGAGGAGATGTTCAAGAATTCTATTTATTCCTGGATGTACTTGTGTAGGTAGCCGTGTTATTTGAGTATCAAATTCTACTCTGAATCCTTGATACCCAACTTTGTGCGAAGGGTATGGAAAATATTGGTAAACTCCAACTCGTCTTGGTCCCTTCCCTGCTGCAGCGTGGTCCACTTTATGTATTGATCCTCATAGCTTCTGACAGGGTAGTACTGCTCCTTGATGGCGTCCGAAAATGAATTCCAAGTCGGTGCGACTGAAAATAGTGAGCTTGTACTTTCATCCTTCTGCTTGCAGTAGGTTTCCCACTAGTCCTTGACGTGGGGGGCTGCTTTGAGAAGAGTGAAAATAATCTTTTCCTGACTGGAAAAATCATGAAAAGAAAAATAACCCTCTAATAGATTCAAACATTTATCGATGAAATATACATCTATCTGACCCTTGAATATGGGGATTCCAAAATTAACTTGTACCTTAAGTGGTGTGGCATTTCCAAAGTAGCTGTTGGAAGCCGATGCATCGCCCTTGGTTAGCCGTTGAAGGATCTGGGAAAAGCTGTCCATCATCACGTTCCTTTGTCACTCAAGGGATTCTTCAAGAAAGATTTTGATAGGATCTCCTGCCCCCTCGTCTCTATTTTCATCCGCCATGGGAGGCCATTGGGATTTTCGAGGCTGGTCTTGCAAAGGTTCGACTAGTTCGAGCTCGAAATCCTTATATCCCGACCTCATTGGGGACATGCAAAGAAAAACAGAGAAAAAGCAGACTGCTCTGATACCACTGATTGAGATTTAAACAGGAACACAAAAAATTACAGAGATAACCATAAACACAGAGATGCAGTGGAAATAATACTTCAATTCATTAATGTAAAATACTGAAATATGCTTACAAACAGAAATGGAAATAAACCAGCTAGGGCGATGGTAGCTTATCTCTGAGAAGAGATGTGGTGGCTAAATGCCTTTGAACTGTGTTACAATGAGGCTCGAAGGCCTATTTATTATTGAGAAACAATGGAAAACCCTAAACATCCAAAAACCTAACCCTAGAAGATGAAACGCCGAACTGTGGGCCCCGTTTGGGTAATTTGGTACATCAACTTCCCAGGGTCATAACTTTGGCATACGATCTCCGTTTGATGCGCACAATATCTCGCTAGAAAGATCTATCTGAGAACTACAACTTTCGGAAGAGAAGCATCGGTCCATAGACCCATGTTTCTCCCAATTTTCCAAAAAAACATCATTTAGGTCCTCAAAACGGCTCCAGAAGTTCAGGACCCAAAAAACTGCTAAAAATAGTAAACTGTGCTACAATTAAGCAAACTAAAAAATCTGAAAGAAACGATGGTGGGGGTCCAAGTGGACTTCACGGGTGGCCACCAATATCCACTTGGATCATATAATTTCCAAGCTCTAGGGATAAACTTGATAACAAAGGAAGGAAAACCAGAGGATCATCAGAGAGGGATCAAAACATCCAAGCAGAAGATATATGATAAATATGAGGGATCACCCTAGTATAAGAACATCATTCATTATCTCTTATTCCTAAGGTGCCTGCTGGGGTTGGATAAATCTAAATACTGAACTCTGAGGTTGCAAGCGCAAAAATCTATCATATCCAATGGTAAACTCTACTAGAAAGACCCGATGGGAGTTTTGCTGCTATGTTTGGTAGAGGGCGAAACCCATAAAGTGACTGAGGAATTTCATGGAGGAGTTTGAGGAGGTCATTACAGCTGGAAGACCACACCACACTGTTGGTGGCTAGAATTGTCCTACTTTTTGGTCTCTTTCCTATCCCAAACACACCACCTTAACTCCTGTTTTAACCTAGAAGGCCTATCTATTCCTGTACTTTCTCCCAATTGCACACATTCCTACACTCCTCTTATGTTTTTGATATTCAAAGGTTGTATATGTACTCTATAATTAAATTTACAGGTTTATATCTTAAAATGTCTTGGCAACTAATATATTCCTTTCCTAAGTAACTTGATGGAACCAAAGTGTTAAGCTATGTGAGAGATTTGTTTGGTGCTGGAATCATGCTTGTACCGGTCAGAGTTCCTGCACTTTCAAGGTAACTGTCAATTTTTGTTCGACTCACTGCTTATGGATGGGAAAACTTAGTATACTGCATGGATTTATTGTCTAAGAAATTAGTTTCCTTTACTAGGCTTTGCACTTAGAGAAGAAGGCGGATACGAAGGCTGGACTTTGGCTGCAAAACCCTTGTTTATACCTTTTGCGAATAGCAAAAAGGCTTAATATATCATGTTATTATATTTTTGTTGCGGCCAAGAGATAAAGCATGTATTTAATAGGGTTTCTCCATAGATGTTAGGGAGCGATGCTATGTTAAAAATTTTCTACAAACTGTAATTTCTGAGTATCGCCATTTCGCTGGATCGGGGATCCACGATGTGTTTTTTCTCTTTTTGAAACTTAATACAAAAGAACATGCCAGTTGTGAATTTCTTTGTCTCGATATCGTTTTCATGATCAATTTGAGCACTTGAAGTTTTCTATTTTGTTACAGGGAAATGAGCTTGTTGGCTAGGGCCCAAGCAACCTAGATCATTCTCCCTTCGTTAAAGGTGTGTTAGATTTATTTTCATGCAAGGTTAGTGAAGCAGATCATGTTTGGATTCTTTTATAGCTAAAGAAATTTAATTTCTTGCAAGCTGTGTGATCTGGATCTAGGTGTGTGTTTGGTTCATTTTCATTTACTTTTATTTCCTTCCATTCTTTCCTATAAATGCATGTTTCCCCTTTCTTTACAAAGTAAATGTACATCTAGCTTCCTGCACCATTGTATTTTCGTTTCAGGAAGTTGAAAGTTTCCTTTACTCATTACAGGCAGTCATTCTTATTTCTACAGGTCTATTATTCTTATGAAAATAGTGATTGGCTTTTTAGTGAAGTATATTCCAATATTCAAGTTTAGACTTACATTTGATTAATGTCAATAAGGTTTCACTAAAACATTTTTGCATTACTTGGATGTGTACCTGCTCTCATTGCTTGAATTAATACTGAATTTATCAGAAGGATTCCCTGAGTTAAAACAATTATTTTTATAAGGGTGCAGATCTAATTTACTCAAAGAAAAGTTATCTCAGGAAAGAGCTTGTTGATGTTTGGGTCAAAGTAGTTTCCAAGAAAAACGATTTCTTATTTCAATAGAAATTCTCTTTGCTTATGAAAGCACCTTTCATTTCAGAGAATGTGATTAGTTTATGATTCATTTTTCTTATAGAGGTTCACTTTACAATTCTATTTTTAACTTGCATTTATTTTCTTAGTTAACATGCTTTTATTTCTTGCAACCGATTTGGAAACCAAGTAAATGAACTCTGGTTTCCTAGTATAGGAACCTCTATTCTAGTATAGGAATTGACATTCCGAGTACATGAACAGAGTGCTCTAGTACGATGGCTCAGAACTCTTGTATGAAGGTCAAGATATTTAGTAAGGGCCCAATATATATACTTCTATTATAGAAGCTTCGCTCTAGTATAGGAACAACATTCCAGTACAGGAACCTTATTGGAGTACAAGAATGACAATTTGGTACAAGAAGGAAAATCTTGAGGAAGAAAGATATCCTAATTAGTTGGATCATTCTTTTGCCTTACAACCATACTGAAGAGAATATCAAATAGTTATTTTATCGATTCAGATTGTTCATGACGAATTGAGAGTTTCTTTATTTGAGTTTCTACAAAGTAAATTATTTTCATTCAGCGCCATATTTTTCTTGGTATTCATTGTGGTGTGATATTTCCTTTCGAGTCTACAATTTGTAATCAAAAAAGGAGGAATACAATTAGAGACGTTTCATATAATTTCTTGGAATTTCCTGTGCTACGCCTCAAAGTGTACGAAACCCTGGGTCGACAAATAAAGTGTTGAAAGGAGTTTGCTAAACTGCAATTCCTCCACCCAACATTTTGACGACGTTGTCGGGGAGGTGTTTCTAAAGATTGGTAAGGACTTTCTTGTTTTCTTTCCTTTGCAATAAGGGTAAGTCTTCTTTTATTTTTTTTGTAGTGTGCTTCTATTGTTGAAGGATTTCATAGTGCTGATTTATTTATTCATTTGCAACATTTGATTTAAGATTCTTTTTTTGTAAATTTAAAAGTTTTGTCATTCTTTTGGATTTTATTTTAAGATGAATGCCTAAAAGGGGTAAGGGTCTAAAGCCCAATAAGGGCTGAGGGAACACTGATAAATCTGAAACTTTTTCTCATATTGGACCTTCTTTTGTAGGCAGAAAGTCCAAACAGACACAAACTCATCACGTAGGAACTGTCCACTTGGATTTTGGAGACAGTAGTTCAGGTGTGACACAACCCAAGAAGGGGAAGAAGGAAAGTAGTGGTGCTCCAAATACCAATTTGAGCCATAGTCAACCTTCTCACTTTAGCGGGAGTGGTTCTATCAGGGGAACAAAAATGGCAGAGCATGAGGATCATGCTGAGGGGACTAGCGAGAATCAGGTAATTGAGGAACAATCCACCTTTGGATTTCCAATAGTGGATTCCAAAACAACTACTCAAATGAAGAACATTCCACCATCGACTCTCCCTCATTTCTATGTTATGGTGCATGAGGATCCTGAATATTTTCTTTTTGATTTTTATATCCTATGTAGAAGCTATGATTACTCTTTAGATGCCCATAAATTAAAGTTATTCCCTGCAATTCTCAAGGACTCAGCCTTGCGCTAGTTCATGGGACTCGGAGGGAAAACTATAACATCTTGGGACCAAATGAAGAGAGTGTTTTTGACTAAATACCATGAATATTGCAAAACTAGAGAAATGTAGGATGAGATCTTTACCATTGTGCAAGGTGATGATGAGACCTTGGAGGATTACTTAGAGAGATTTTTATACATCCTCCAGATGTAAAAACATAAATTTGACATAAGTACTATTAGGACCTTGTTCTTACATGGACTCACTAGATTCTAAGCATAATTTGAATTTATTAGGAGAAGGGGATATTGCTCAGAAAACATTTGATCAAATTTGTGACTTGTGTAGGGAATATTTAAGGAATCAATCTAGATCTAGTAGAGGAAATTGAAGAAGAACTAGTAAACCTGGATCTATAGATGTTATGATTATTGGTTTGGAGAATAAAATGGACAATATGAAAATTGAAATAATGAATACTGTTAGAAATAAAATAGACTCTTTACAAATTTAGCAGAAATTGGTATATGAACAAGAGTCTTTGTCTATTTTTTGTCCTAAATGTAGGAAAAAGCATCATTTAAGAGAATGTCTTGCTAATTTAAAATGTGTTATTTGTGTAGAAAACCATGCCACCGAGAAATGCCCCTCCATATCGGGATTAAAAGCTTTACTTGAAGGAGATAATTTCAAACCTGAAACATTACATGCTATGGGGGCATGGAGAAATTGGCCTCAGGTAGGTGCAGCTATGGTTCCTAAATCTTCACCACATTTTTTTGGTCATAATGCACATCCATATTCCTATTATAACAATCATCACTCTCAACCTTGGCAGCATGGGAACCACAATCAGTATGGGCAACCCCATCAATCCTGGAAACAAAGATGGAGATGGTCAAACCATTCACATCAGTCTTATCCGGCACAGATTCCATCATATCCTCCTACATATGCACCTCACCATATGTCACAACCATCTTGTCCTCCCCTACCTCAACAAAGTCAACTAATGCCACCATTACCTTTACCACCACCTTTTCGACCACCCCAACTCCTTGCCCAACTGGTACCAAATCCTAATAATAAGGAGGTGCAATCGATCTGTTCTGTTGAACTGACTCCTTCTTCTATCTACCAAACCTTACTGGTTGGGATACATGAGCTTCAATTGAGATCGGGAAGGGTAGTCAAACCAGAAAAAAGAAAAAAAAATACAACCCATGGTGATCATTCAGGAGAAAAACAAGGAGGAAACTCCTGGTCATTCGAAAAACAATGTCACCATTCAGCCCATTCCCGCACCAGCAGAGTTACTATCTTCTTCAAACCAGCCTCCCTATCCAGAGAGGCTAGTTATGGAGAGGAGTGACCCCGAGTCTAGTTTGGCTTCTGAGTTGAGGAATATTTGTATAAAGGTCCCTTTGCTTCAGGCTATTAGAGAGATCCCCATTTGCATGAAAATCATTAGGGAACTCTGTCTCAAAAAGCCATGGAGGAACAAAGTAGAACCTCAGACCATTAATTTGCTGGCCGAGCAACTAAGTTAATGATAGGATGTGCACAAATGGAAAAGTACACCGATCTTGGAGACCCAGTTTTTTTTTTCAGATAGGCGATATCCTTGTCCCCACTGTGTTAATAGACTTGGGTGCAACCATCAATATCATGACTAGGAAGACCATGGATCAGCTTGGATTGGTCCATATTCATCCAACCCCTACTATACTTGAACTTGCAGACAGATAAAACATCAAGCTAGAAGGTGTGTTGGATGATGTGGTTGTCTCCATAGATTCTTCGGAATACCCCATAGGCTTGGTTGTGCTTCAGCTAAAAGATCCTATGGGTGGACATCCCTTGATTATGGGATGACCATGGCTTGTAGAAATTTTGAATAATAAACACTTATTCATAGAGATTATCATGATTATATACTATTGCAGAATACATGTGTAATACATAACCTCCTCTACGTTGATCATCAATTTAGCAGCATTAAAAACAATGAAACATCAATCGCATGCACACATTAACACAATATGTAACCCGGGGAAAGCATACAGTTGAAAACCCCACACTATCTATATATTAATGATTGAGAACATGTAACATTACATAGTACAGTAATCCTCACAAGTATCCAACACTATCTCCACATGTTACACACAATACAGCTTAGATCTGATCTCCAAATCTCCTCTGCTGCTTGCCTGCCTCCACTGCACAACCCTGCAAGAGAATGAATGATGGATGGCTGATCCAAACTCCTACTTACCTTGTGAAAATCACTCACATTGGAAATCAAGTGAGCACAGGCTATATCACTGGGCATATGCAATTCTCATGGGCATACTCAATCCTTTGATTGTGCAAGATCTCATGCACAACTATAGTCACAACTGATAGCAATCTCAACCTCTAATACCTGTCTCCACTGAACTGTACATGCATTGAGTTAATTGATGTATTCTTCAATTGCATTATGAGTTAATAATTAATTCACACAACTCATCATTAGTCTATTTGCAGTTAGACTAATTACAACTAGTTTAACCAAGTCAAACTGAACACAACTCCATCAACTCCACAATCAACTCCACCAAACTCAGATGCTTGAGTTCTAACTGAAGTCCTGCATGAAAAAACTCAACTGACCCACAAAGAAAGCGTATTTCCTTCTGACAGCTACATGTGCCACATCTGTAGCTCAAACTGAAGTGCTCCAAGAGGATAAGATAAAGTTTATAGTCTAAATATTATTATGAGACAATAATATTTGAGTTTTCTATTTTTGACTAGTAGTCTAAAAATAGACTCTGATCACTCCTGCTGTGATCCAAAAATAGAAGTCCATCTATTTTTCCCAACATGACCAATCATCCATAGACAACATCCTGCAACTCATAGACATGATCCATATGTCTAAAAATAGACATAGTATAAAAATAGACTTTGCGCCAAAACTTCCCTGCGGGACCACTTAGTGAAGGCGACTCCTTTCCACAAAGCTCCATCATCTTGTTGCATTCTCAACAAGCATTTCTTGTTGCACGCTTTTCGACACTCCCTCTCAACAAGAAAGGGTTCCTCTCAAACCTGATCCTATAACTTTGGAATGTTCTGCATGCAACACATTTGCCCGGTCCACTTGCTCCACCAACACTTGGAACAAAAACACTCCCAACTGACCACTCTGTTGGGCTAGGAACATACTCTGATGCTAAAGCTCTACCTGCTACTGACATCTGCGCTACTGCAACATCTCCATGCATCTCGCACCATTGCACACCTCTCCGTGCCACCTAGCACTGTGCAAAACACTTGTGCCTCTCACATTGCTGCAGCCTGCTAGCTATGTGCTGTCCTGGGATTCCCTACACTGTCGCTCTCTCTGCCGCTCCATCTGCATCTGTCTCTACCCAATTAGTCAGTTCCTGCTACTCCACATCAGGGCTCCCGTAGCAAGGTGTCATCCAAGAGGTTGGGTACCTCAAGGATCCTACCCTCCTCCTTGGGACTATCAATCCAGATCACCCCACCTCCTACTTGGATGTATGGCTGCATGCGATCCCTCAGCCCACCTGGCTCGAAGTTTCCCCCTACTGGAGGTCTCTGCATGAGTAGATGTCTCTACTCAATCTCCTCTCAGCTTCCCTTGTTGTGGCTACTCCACAACCTCCTGAAGCTGTTGCACCAATCATGGCTCCTCCACAATCGCCTAACACTTCTTCTGGCTCTGCATGTTGAGCAGTAATATAGGCTCCCTCTCAACCACCAAGACTCCATCAGTTGCCTCGCTGCTCAAGGCTTTGCATGCATCTTGAACCTCAAAAGCATATAGGTTCTTGACCCATGAACCAATCTGCTTCACCTATCTAGTGATGATGTGTCTAAGGAAAACCTTTCCCTTATTGAAGACTACATCATAGCCTCTGTCTTCCAGTATCGCGATCGACACCAAGTTTCTCTTCAGTCCTGGTACATACTTGACATCGATCAAGGTAAGGCGAGCTCCATGCTCCCTCTGAAAAATAACTGTGCCTACACCTGAGACACTATACTTCTCATCATTACCCATCGCTCTAAGTATCTGGAGATCTTTCTCCTCCAAAGTACTAAACAAACTTTTGTCACCGGTCATGTGGATTGAAGCTCCACTGTCAAGAAACCAACCACTTCCCATCATGGATGAAACCATGCATGCGAAGAGTGTGAAATCCAACTCAAACTATGAAGCAAGTGCCTCACCTTCAAATCCTTCCCCGGATCCCTTCTTGGACTTATTCTTTGGGAAATTAGTAGCATAATGGCCCAACTCATGACAACGAAAGCATCTCACCTTCGACTTGTCAACCTTCTTCCCATCATTGGAAGAACTAGATTCGGAAAGAGAACCCTTCACCTTCCCCTTCTTCACCTTACTCACTAAGGTACATTTCTCCTCATCATGCATAGATGAAGAACTGTCTCTGGTGCACCGTCTAATCTCCTCTTGCACAAGATCTGACCAAAGTCTCTCCCATCCTGGCAATCTCTCCCTTCCATTCACCAAGTCCTGGTAGCTATGCCAACTCTTAGGAAGGCCAAGGAGTGCTAGACTCACCATATCCTCATCCTCAACAGTTATCCCCACACTTCCCAGCTCATCCCGGCATTGGGTGAACTTCGTGAGATACTGGGGCATACTATCTCCATTCTCATACCTAATGTTTCTGAGTTTATCGTTAAGCGCCAACTTCCTCTAGTCGCTCTTGCTTTGGAATAATTCTGTCAACGTTTTCCACATCAAATATGGAGAAACCTTTCCATGGAGGCTGGACACAATGTGATCCCTCACGCCCTCCAACAGAATCCTTCGACACTTTGCTGTCTTCTTTTGCCAATCCTCGACTTGAGCAACATTAATAGGTTTTGGGACATCTGCATCTATGAATTCCTTCAACCCATTATCATCAAACACCACCTCCATCCTGTCCTTCCATGCAATATAGTTCGAGCTGCCCTCAAGGGCATACTCCAATCGAAATCCGTTGAAAGACATTTCAACTTTGACACCAAGAAAACACTACTGCAAATTCGATTTCCACCAGCTCAAAAAAAAATCTCAACCGCTTCTGATCTAAAATTCATGAGAACAAAGTATTTCTCGTACAGAGATCAACTGTATGGGCATTCATTGGATATCTCACCTTCCAAAAGAAGGATGAATCCAGAGGCTACTTGGCCCGATCACAGACTCTGCTTGAAGAAATAAAATGTAAACACTTTCTGAATAATAGATCTGATGATCAATACAGCACTGATATCATGTAGAACTTCTTCTACAAATCATCTCACTCTGATACCATGTAGAAATTTTGAATAATAAACACTTATTCACAAAGATTATCCCGATTATACACTATTGCAGAATACATGCATAATACATAACCTCCTCTATGTTGATCATCAATTTAGCAGCATTAAAAACAAAGAAACATCAATTGCATGCACACATTAACACAATATGTAACCCGGGGAAAGAATACAGTTGAAAACCCCACACTATTTGTATATTAATGATTGAGAACATGTAACATTACATAGTACAATACTCCTCACAAGTATACAACACTATCTCCACCTATTACACACAATACAGCTCAGATCTGATCTCCAAATCTCCTCCGCTGCTTGCTTGCCTCCACTGCACAACCCTGCAAGAGAATGAATGATGGATGGCTGATCCAAACTCCTATTTACCTTGCGAAAATCACTCACATTGGAAATCACGTGAGCATAGGCTATATCACTAGGCATATGCAATTCTCATGGGCATACTCAATCCTTTGATTGTGCAAGATCTCATGCACAACTATAGTCACAACTGATAGCAATCTCAACCTCTAACACCTGTCTCCACTGAACTGTACATGCACTAAGTTAAATGATGTATTCTTCAGTTGCATTATGAGTTAATAATTAATTCACACAACTCATCATTAGTCTATTTGCAGTTAGACTAATTACAACTAGTTTAACCAAGTCAAACTGAACACAACTCCATCAACTCCACAATCAACTCCACCAAACTCAACTGCTTGAGTTCTAACTGAAGTCCTGCATGCAAAAATTCAACTGACCCACAAAGAAAGCATATTTCCTTCTGACAGCTGCATGTGCCACATCTGTAGCTCAAACTGAAGTGCTCCAAGAGGATAAGATAAAGTTTATAGTCTAAATATTATTATGAGACAATAATATTTGAGTTTTCTATTTTTGACTAGTAGTCTAAAAATAGACTCTGATCACTCTTGCTGTGATCCAAAAATAGAAGTCCATATATTTTTCCCAACATGACCAATCATCCATAAACAACATCCTGCAACTCATAGACATGATCCATATGTCTAAAAATAGACTTTGTGCCAAAACTTGCTTGCGGGACCACTTAGTGAAGGCGACTCCTTTCCACTAAGCTCCATCATCTTCTTGCATACTCAACAAGAATTTATTGTTGCACACTTTTCAACATGGCTTGCCATAGCCAATGCTTACAGTAGATGCGGCTCTGGTGATATGTATATTTCACAAAGAGACTCTAGGAAGAAAGTCACCTTATACCCTCTTGCTAGATATATTCAGGAGCTCAAGGAATCTTTGTGGTTAGATTACGATAGCAGTGATGAGGAGACTCAACATGTTTCTTTTATCCACCGTCATACCATGTCTACCCAGGAGGGTGAATTAGGTAAAATCTTTAGTCCATATTTTCAAGGAAATTTTGATTCTCAACCCTCCTCATCCCCGGTCTTAGTAGCATCTTCCTGCACTCTTGAGCTTGAGACTGCTCTTGTTGGAATTAGTCCAGGAAAATCCTTACATATCAGTTCAGACCTGGACTCATCTCAATGAGAGCAACTTGTTGATTTGTTGCGTGATCACCTTGATGCCTTTGCATGGAGTTATAAGGAAATAAATGTAGATGATTCCCAACCTAGTTCGCCGAATGAGAACAATCTCTCGCTCCTTGTAGATGCTGCAGTTCACACAGTGTTTAGTGTAGGATATCTTGAAGAGGAAGATGTTACTCCTCTGTCAGTGTTAGTTGGAATAATGAAGAAGAGGAAGACCTCTAAGACACCAGATGTCAGTGCAGAGAAGGGTCCAACAGAGGGCCAGCGTGATAAAGAAAAATGTAATGCTGAAGTACATGGAGATGAAATACAATGTAATAACAAAGTGCAGGATGATGAAACACAATGTGATGATGAAATGAAGGGCGATGAGACACCCTATGATGTCAAAATGCCGGATATTGATATATAGGATGATATTGGTCTTGAAAACACCAACACTTGCTTCGAGTCAACTGTTGAGAAGATTCTAACACAAGAGGAATTTGTTAAGGAGGATTCCACTCTCAATTTGAATAGTTAGGGTGAGGAGCTGAAGCAACACATTTATGGGCTTGAAGTTTTAAATCAGGCAATGAAAGAACAGGGTGTAGTGCTACAGAATAAGAATGCTGAATTGGTAGGGGAAGTGCAAGAATGAAAACGACAAGAAAGAGTGTGGAAGTTTTGAGCTTCGAAATGTTATGGTCGATTAATGAAATTGGTCAAACGGGTCAAGGAGGCTCAAACTAAGAAGAAAAGGATGATGTAGATAGGAATTACGATATAGATATAGGACTATATGAAGGTTTCCATGTGTTTTTTTTGTAGAGGTAAGGGTAAGGTTGTGGGAGGACACATAACAAGATAGGGATGCGAGGATGTTGGTGGCTAGAATTGTCCTACTTTTTTGTCTCTATCCTATCCCAAACACACCACCTTAACCCCTGTTTTAACCCTAAAGGCCTATCTGTTCCTGTACTTTTTTCTAATTACACACATTCCTGAACTCCTCTTATGTTTTTCATATTCAGAGGTTGTATATGTAATTAATCATTAAATTTATAGATTTTATATCTTAAAATGTCTTTGCAACTAATATATTCCTTTCCTAAGTAATTCAATGCAACCAAAGTGTCAATCTATGTAAGAGATTCTTTTGGTTCAGGAATCATGCTTGTACCAGTCAACGTTCTTGCACTTTCTAGGTAGCTTTCAAATTTTGTTTGACTCACCGCTTATGGATGGGACAACTCAGTAGACTGCGCATATTTCTTGTCTAAGAAATCAGTTTCCTTGCTGGGCTCGACGCTTAGAGAAGAAGGCAAGATATGAAGGCTGGACTTCGGCTACAAAACCCTTGTTTAGACCTTTTGCGAACAACCGAAAGGCTTAATATATCATGTTGTTATATTTTTTTGCGGCCAAGAGCCAAAGCATGTATTTAATAGGGTTTCTTCGTAGGTGTTGGGGAGTGATGTTGTGCTCAAATTTTTCTACCAACTGTAATGTCTGAGTATTGGCATTTATGGGTTAGATCGGGGATCCACGATGTGTATTTTCTATTTTTGAAACTTAATACAAAGGAACATGCCAGTTGTGAAGTTATTTGTCTCGATATCATTGTGATGCTCCATTTGAGTGCTTGAAGTTTTCTATTTGGTTATAGGGAAACGAGCTGGTTGGCGAGGGCCCAGCCAACCCAACTCATTCTCCCTTCATTAAAGTTATGCTAGATTTATTTTCATGCAAGGTTAGTGAAGTAGATCATGTTTGGATTCTTTTATAGATGATGGAATTTAATTTATTGCAAGCTGTGTGATCTGGATCCATGTGTGTGTGTGGTTCATTTGCATTTACTTTTATTTCCTTCCATTCTTTCCTGCAAATGCATGCTGCCCTTTTCTTTACAAAGTGAATTTACATCTAGCTTCCTGCACCGATGTGTTTTCATTTCAGCAAGTTGAAAGTATCCTTTACTCATTGCAACCAGTGATTCTTATTTATGCAGGTCTCTTACTCTTCTGCAAATAGTGTTTGGCCTTTTAGTGAATCATATTCCAATATTCAAGTTTAGATTTAGATTTGATTAATGTCAATAAGATTTCACTAAAACACTGTTGCATTACTTGGATTTGTACCTGCACTCATTGTTGGACTTAATACTGAATTTATCAGGAGGATTCCATGAGTTAAAAAAAATATTTGTATTAGGGTGTAGATCTAATTTACTCAATGAACAATCATCTTAGGAAAGAGCTTACTGATGTTTGGGTCAAAGTAGTTTCGAAGAAAAATAGTTTCTTATTTCAATAGAAATTCCCTTTGGCTGTGAAATCACATTTCACTTCCGAGCATGTGATTAGTTAATGATTCATTTTTCTTATAGAGGTTCACTTTACAGTTCTTTTTTTAGCTTGCATTTATTTTCTTAGTTAAAAAACTTTTATTTCTTGTAACCGATTTGGAAACCAAGTACATGAACTTTGGTTTCCTAGTACAAGAACCTTTGTTCTAATACAAGAATTGACATTCCGAGTATAGGAACAAAGTGCTCTAGTACAAAGGCTCAGAGCTCTTGTATGTAGGTCAAGATCTTCAGTAAGGGCCCAATATATATACTTCCAGTATAGAAGCTTCGCTCTAGTACAAGAACAACGTTCCAGTACAAGAACCTTGTTGCGGTACAAGAATGACAACTTGGTACAGGAAGGAAAATCTTGAGGAAGACAAACATCCTGATTAGTTGGATCATTCTTCTGTCTTACAACCATACTGAAGAGAATCTCAAATAGTTATTTTATTGATTTATATTGTTCATGAAAAATTGAGAGTTTCCTTTATTTGAGTTTCTGCAAAGTAAATTCTTTTCATTCAGCACCCGAGTTTTCTTGGTATTCATTGCTGTGTGATCTTTCCTTTCGAGTATGAAATTTGTAATCAAAGAAGTAGGAATACAATTAGAGAAGGTTAATATAATTTCTTGGCATTTCCTGTTATACACCTAGAAGTGTACGAAACCTTGAGTTGACAAAAGAAGTGTTGAAATGATTTTGCTAAACTGTAATTCCTACACTCAACACACACAAAATCCTCAAGGTAGGATTCTACTAGGCTACGTTGTTTGTAAATGTTCATTCCCAGGTCAGATCATGCCAGAAATGCCAATTTTTTGCTGAGGGACAAAAGCTTTCTCCTCTCCCCCTAATTCCAATGCATGTGGAAGAACCTTTTAGACAATGGGGACTAGACTTCATAGGAGAAATAAACCCACCGTCTACTGGCCAACACAAATGGATATTAATGGCCCCAAATTTTTCACCAAGTTGGTGTAGGCCATCCCAGACAGAAATGCTACAAACTCAATGGTAATTAAGTTTATGGAGGAGAACATATTATCTCACTTTGGTTGTCTTATCAAAATTATCACTAACAATGCTCAGATTTTCAAATCTGCCAAATTCACCAGCTTCTGCTAGAAATTCAATATCATTATTAAGCACTCCACTACCTACTATCCCTAAGGTAATGGTTTGGATGAGTCCTCAAACAAAACTATGGTGAGGGTTCTAAAGAAGACCATCATTGAGAATCATAGGAACTGGGACACCCAACTGAAGTTTTCCCTATGGGCCAATCGAGTAACTCCTAAACGATCCATGATGAAATAACCTTTTGAGCTAGTGTATGGTAAGGATGCAATCTTCTCGATCCAATTAGTGATGCTAGTGAAAAGTTACTACAAGAAGCTGAGGAAGACCCAAGTGTTTTGACACGAAGGATAAATTAGCTGGTCGAGCTTCATGAAAACAGAGAATAGGTGGGGGCGAAATTGTCAAATTACCAACAAAAGATGAAATCCCTGTTTGACAAGAAGGCAAAGGATCGACCTATTCAACCAAGAGATCTAGTTATTTGATGGGACATACAATGGGAAGACAAAGGAAAGCACAGAAAATTTGACCTGCTATGGTTCGACCCTTTCAAGATTGCAGAAGAGAGAGGAAATAACATGTACATGCTTGAAAATATGGATGATGAATCGTTGGAACTACTTGTAAATGGTCAGTTCCTTAAACTCTATTTCCAAAACTAGAGGTACTTGTCTTTCACTCATTGTAAATACCAGTGTGTGTATTGTAATTGTTATATGAAATTTCCAGTTTATGTTGAAAATTCCACTTTCACAAAATTATCGTTTGTTTAGAAAAGATTGCATGACCAAAGGAGAAGTTCATAGTTTGAAGGTTCTCAACACCTTGCTAGCAAGGTACTGTCCCCAAGTGGAGCCAACATTGTCACCTTCTAAAATCAAAGTTCCAGTTGTACAAAGAGTACCAAAGAACATAGGGTTTTATATCCATCTTCCAAGCCACAAAATATCTCAAAGCTAATTCAGACCCTCTCCATTGGATAAGGTTCGGAATAAGCTTTCCAACGGTAGGTGGACGTCCAAAAATGGACTCCTAGATCAGAAGTCAGAGTAGATTGAAGATATCATTTCAAAGCCAAAAAACAAAGGAAAAATGGCTAAGGGTTAGAATCATCACAAATCGCAAGCGGAGCTTTTCTAAAACAACAACAGGGGAAGACAACGAAATTTGCGATTGGCCGATCGTTGATATCGTAAATAAAAAATTGACAGGTCGCAAGGCATGGCACATCGGCTTATCGATGATCAGAGGGCCCTGGGCATAGTCTATTGGCTTATCAGTGGTGGGTAGGTTCCACATATTGGACTTCCCGCAACATCATAGGTCCTGCAATATCTATGATTGGCGATTCTGGATGGGACTAGGGTTAAAAAGATTACGAAGCGGAGAAGTCCTGATATAGTGTAAAGCATTAGGAGGGGCCAAAAACCATTTAGCAAAGGATTGCAGAGAAAAAAAAAGGTCGGGCAGGCCCTTTTCTCTCTCCACCAAGGGGCCACGTGGTAGAATACCATTGGTCCCTATGAATCCACATGGCTGCTGATGTCATCATGACGTGGTAGTACGAAGATGACATGGCGATATGGAGGACATGTGGCATGTTGATCTAACATTTTTAGGATCTTAAGGGGGCATTTCTGGGTGACACATGTCACCTCTCACAAAGTGACACTTGGTAGTGATGACATCGCCCCTCGCAAATCGACAATCGACGATCGCACAAAGCAAAGTCCTTCCTCTACCGAAGTCCCTATCGACTTGCGATTACGACATGCGGGAACTCTTCTAGATGCGATATTTTATATAATGGATTTAAAGGGCTGTCGAGTCCGTTCCTTTTCAAAGGCTACATATTAATTAATCACCTCCCATCTCTGGACGACCCAGATTGACTCTGCCTAGATCGATGATTCCTAGGCCTTTTCGTCCCCCCATCATGTTTCCTTTTATCAAAAAAGGGAGGTCCAAAAAAGTGGTTTCCTCGCTAGGCCGCACTACTACGCGTCCCTCTCATATTATTTCACACCCCACCCATCACTTACCACTTACCTCTCATGCCCCCCTACGAGAACCACTCATCTTCACACTCTCTCCCGCCAATGGTCACGCGCCCTTTTCCACATATCGCTCAGCTCCACGTCAACTGACCATTACATCCTCTCAGTTATGCCACCCTCACTTCCGTTCCACCTCTAGTCCCCTACTTCCATGACCAGGTAGTGTAGAAATTTAAAAGGCGAGGTGGGTCGGTAGCTGTGGCATTTAATAAAGAAGATGGAGCATTCAAACTCGACATGGATAAACCCAGATAGGCTGTTTGACACGATATCCAAGTTGACACTGATAGAAGTAAACAAGGACTTAGTAGCTTGGGAGGACTTGATTATCCAGCATGGTGCTCCCATACAGAGGGAAGATGAAGTACTGCCCAGGGCTCCTCTGCTTCAATACTACTGCGTGAAACTGATAGCATCCACTCCTAGCTTTAAAAGATGAATGGTTCAAGCAATAAACGTAAAAGTGACGGGAGTCGGTTGAGCAACACAGGAGACAAACCGTGAGAAAAATTCAACCTGAAACTTTGGAAATCACAGGGATTGCCACAAAGATATGTTATTAACGTGTTCCTCTGATTGTTGATTGATTTGTTATCCTATAATGTGCCGCCCTTTAATGAGGCAATTAATATTTTGTAATGTCTTTGGGCCACAGAGCCATCCCTAGTCGAGACAGCTAGTCGATCTGACAGCTGAGACTCAGAAGAAGATATTTTGTTGTAACGAATGTTCAAATGCTCCCCTCTCCAGATAAATAGATAGAAGTGACACTTTACAAATGTTCAGAATTCCTAAAGAAAAAGTTACACGTTATGCTCACACTGTATGAATTTATAATATAGATCTTTCAGAGGATGAAGTAAATGGTGTTGATTCCCCCTTCGAGTATTACAATATGTTATCCCTATGTTAAAACCCATTATGTTCATGTTTCTTCTTTGAATTCATGCAATCATATCTGCTAGAAATATTTCATACTTTCTCACAGATTCACTTGTATTGACTTATTAGTGCATGTTCTTGTATGGATTATTGAGATTATATCTTTAAAATTGCACTACATGAATCATGGCATTTAGTCTCTCTTTGGTTCATTATATCTACCCATAACTCAAGTAAGTGTAGAAATTATTAATGCTTCAAGCTCTATGTGTTAAAGGTAGAATTCCTGATGCTTTAAGCTCTATGTGATGAGTTTCTCTTTCTTCTTATCCTCTCTCATTCATCTATGAAATATTATTAAACTATAATTCCTTGAACTACTCAACCTCCACTATTTATGCACATATTTATGTGAACTGCATATGTGAAGAAGTACCAGAAATACATAACTTATACCTTTGGATGAATGAACCAACCTATTCCTTTTAATATATATAAATAGAATATATGTGATGTCTCCATTTTTTTGAGAATCATTTGAGACACAAAAAATCTAGATGTGCCCAGGCACTGGTCATGTAAGTAATCCAAGGCTGTCTTTGGGAAAGACAATAGTAATGAAGAAAAATGCTCAAGCAAGGTGTATCATTTTCGAGAATCTCCATAATGCAGACCTAGAGAAAGTTGGAGATCTAAAATTTTCCAAGGAGGTTTGGGATAGATTACATATGTTATATGGAACTAGCGGATCCAATAGTAATGAAGAGGTTTAGAAGAGTAGCAATAAGAAGAAGAAGAAGAAGAAGAAGAAGAAGAAGAAGAAGAAGAAGAAGAAGAAGAAGAAGAAGAAGACGAAGAAGAAGAAGAAGAAGATATCTAAGAAGAACAAAGCTCAAGTTGAACCAACTTTGCAACATGACAACAATTCTGAAGGTATAAGCTATAATGATTTACTTTTGAGTTATATTTTTTTTATAGCAATGGTGATAATAATTAAGATTTAATTAGTTAAGTAGATGATGGTCATAGTTTCATGCTCCTTAAAGTTGAATATGAATCTGCCATGGTTTTTATTGAAGAAATTTCTGATGAAGTTGGTAGACTAACAGATGCATGCAAAGAGAATGATAAGGTACTACAGATCTGTGATTAAAAATAGAAGAATCTTAACGAGGAGATCACTACTTTGAGGACACAGTTGGAAGAATAAAAAACAATTTAAGAAGTCAATTGAAGTAAGAAAAAATAAAATAATGACTATGTTGAATCACTTGAATATGTGATTGTCAAATTGAGAAAGAAGCTTGAAGAAAAGGACCAACAATTGGAGCAAGCAAAGAGCACCATAACAGTGGACAAATCTGGCTCTAGATTTCAGAAAGAAGAGACAAATTCACATGTAAGAAAGAATAAAAAACAAAAAAACAAAGAATCTTGTAGAAAATAATGCGACCACCCACCAACAACAACAAGGAAGAGAACCAAGAGGAGATTTCACATCTATTCACTCCTAGGGTTGTGAGTACTAGTTTGTAGAGGAGTCATCAAAACTCCTTTCCCCCTTGATGGATGAAATAAAGTGTTTTGCTTGTCACAACTATATACATGTGGATGCTACTTATAGGAGGAGAATGTAAACTTCTATGTAGCTGTTTGATCAGCCAAGTAGAGGACCCACCTTTAGGTATACAAGTTCATTTAATGGCTATTGTGTTTCTTGTAACTTGTTTGGACGCAAGGCTATTGGTTTTAGATCTATCATGGGGAGATGGAAATAAGGCATGAGAAACAAAAGATTAGATCCTTTGGCTACATATGTTGGTCATATAGAGTGTTATGTGTGTCACAATTTTAGTCACATGGCCAAGGATTGTAAGATGCCTAGATGTTTGAGGTATTTAGGAAAAAAACAACAGACAAAGGATAATGCACAACCAAGGAACCAACAAGGAATCATGTGGAAGAAGGAGGAGGCAAAGCAGCTAGGAAGGTGTGGCATTGCAATTTTTCATGTGATGAGGATGATATGTGGTAAATTTATAGCATGTTCTCACACCATATGTTAGGAGATAGGACGCAATTTCACTTCCTGAAGAGAACCAAGGCTAATCATGTTATTTTTGAAGGAAATGAAACAAAAAGAGTTTTGGGAAGTGGAAAAGAAAATCTTGGTGAGAAGAGGACCAATGCGGATGATGTGTGGCTCATTGAAGGCCTAAAGCATAACAGTTTGAATGTGAGCCAAATAGTTGATGGAGGCAAGGAAGTGGGATTCAACTCCAAAGGTTGCATCATCCAAAAATAAGGATCAAAGAGAGTTTTTTCCAAGGGAGTCAAGACAACGGATAATGTGTATGTGTTGAAGGGAAGAGTGAGATGAAAGAGGAGACCCAGGGAATACCCTTCCTCGTTGGATTCTGAGTAGGAGAGATCAACCCCTGCTGAAGTCCATTATTTCATGTTAGATCTACTTGAATGTTAGGCCCCTATAATACTAGTGATTCCCCCATTACTATTGTCAGTGTATCCCTTATTGTTATTATTGTGCCCCTATTGTCCCCATATTGTTATTAGTATGCCCCATAGAAACCCACTATTGTTATTTTTGTGCCCTTATGTTATTACTGTTATGTCGACTTGATTATAATATGACCCCTTAGACTCCTATATATAGAAGGGAGGTTTAGTCATTTGTATCATCCAAGAATTGTTCATTTGTGTAATGTAAAGGAGGTTGCCCCCTCAAAGAGGCTAAATTATAAGTGTGATGTAGGAAAGTATTCCCTCTGCAGATAGAGGCAACCCCTCTAGCCCTAGAGTGGGTCTAGTCACAAACAAGGACAGATCAACAATAACTTTCCTTAAACAGTCATAGTTGGAGGCCTACCTCAACCGGTGGTTGATGGAGTTCCGTTGCGCTGCTCCAACTTCCGCTTCCTTCTCCTAATGAGTAATCAACCTGAAACAATGCAAAGGAAAGACAACAAAGCACGTAACCAGAATAACAATGATTTATTTACTCACAAAGTCAAGAAGTTATGAGCTATCAAGTACATTACATACAAGCCACAGGAAAACATCAGTGATAACATTAATTATGAAATAAGAGTAAGCTTACAACCAAAGTCTTGACGTCACAAGCCTTCTCAGAGGGATCCAGCCAGCATGTTCCTCAAGCATTCACTCTTTGAAGATGGATCTCCCAACATACAAATCTCTCTCACTCACAAGTTTTACACAAGATCAAGGGCACTTCACAACCTTCCTCAAGCTATCAACAATCCCACACTTGTCACACTCACACCAGCTATCTAGCAAACTCACAAACACTAATAGCACTATCAGCAACCATTCCCAAAAACTAAGAACTAAAAACTAGCAGCACATAGCAATGGTGAGAGTTTAAATAGGAGAAGGAGTCTCCATGAAAGGTGGAAGAGTGAGCTTATCTCCAAGGAAGGTAGCACAAATGATGGAACAACCACGCCAGAGAAAGGAGGGCGACATAAACTAGGCTAACAACTAGGTCTGGAGTCATCTAGAAGGCTGACTGTTGGAACAAATTCACCCAATCTGGATCATCGCGGGCACATAAATGGTCTTCCGCGTTGACATCACTATTGAATAACGTAGCTAGTTAGGTCATCGCTCAGGATTACAAGCGACAGTCACGCTGGCACATAAAATCCGACCATCACGGAAATCAAGTGTACTTCCGTGATGGTAGTGCTTCTGGACTGTTTTGGAGTGCCCTTCAATGCATTTATTTGGCCAACAGACGCGATGAGGTAGAAACCTTTGGAAAAGTGGGTCATTTGGCAACATCAGAGAGCATTTGTCT
Organism: Pinus tabuliformis; assembly: GCA_031772625.1. Lineage (NCBI taxonomy): Eukaryota > Viridiplantae > Streptophyta > Pinopsida > Pinales > Pinaceae > Pinus > Pinus tabuliformis. Next base: position 460,670,803 of record CM062811.1, read on the forward strand.
AATATGAGCATGTATAACATTGGACACATGACACAGTAGGAAGACTAGAGTGAAGACAGTGACAAATTACTGTGTAACAATAAGGCGTTGATCTATATTTTCTATCTTTTTGTGAGCTGGTTTCCTAACATTTGGTATTAGAGCTTTGGATTCTAGGGTTTCGCTGCTCCAAACAGGTCATCGTGGCATTTTCGATATAAATTTTTTCTACGATGTTTTAGAAGCTACAAAAAAGATCCATTTGAGCTGAAATCATTTTGAACTTTGGGTCCAAATTTCAAAGCTTGTCTCTCTATATTTGTGGAGATATGATATGAGGAAGTTAGGGTTTTTGCCGAATCTCGAATTACATTTCAAACAGGTGACCTGGGGAAAATCGTCATAACTTTTTTTTTGAGCATCAGATTGAAATTTTTTAAGAAGTTTCAGAAAGAGTATGGTCTGTAGTTTTTTGTATATCAGTTTCAGATACTAAGGTCGAAACAATGATACATGGCAAGTCATACAAGTTCGCTCTACTGAATTATTTTATAATCAGGTCACCGTGGGAGATTTGGCATAACGCTTCCTTGGAGAATCCAATCTTAATCAGACTTGTGGGGTTAGAAAGAGGACTCAAAGGGCTACTGCAGGACGCAATTTCAGATATTTGATATCTACAGTTACATAGGTACAACAGATTCAATATCGAGCTCTTACAAAGTGAAAAAAAGGTGTGTCGTTTTTTTTTTTAATTTTACATAAGATTGGTTTGAAAAATTAGTTTGAAGGAATTCAAAGGGAATAGTGAAGAATTATTAGCATTAATTAATTCCCCGAAGAAAGAAAATGAAAACACCTAGTAAGCAACCTGAAATCTCTAGCATGACTCGTGAAGAAGAGGAAGAAATGCAACATGATATATCAAAATTACAGGACCAAGTACAACAAATTTCACTCTCACTAAAGGTAAATGAAGCCAAGATGAATGGCGTGGAAGCTAATATGAATGGCATGCAAGTTAAGATGGAAGCTAATATGGATGGTGTGGAAGCTAAGATGGATGGCATGGAAGCTAAGATGAATGGCATGGACGCTAAGATGAATGGCATGGATGATAAGATGGAAGAATTGAAGATAAATTTGAATAAGTTACTACAAGAAATGGTCACTAACGGTGAAAGGGTAGTAAAGGAAGCTCATGATGAGAACAAAAGAAATTTTAATCATGATTTCATAGACTCTAATGTTGGATTGAAGACCCACAATGTTCCAAAAATCGATATGAAGAAGTTTGATGGCAAGGATCCCGAAACATGGATACTATAGATGGAGCAATTTTTTGATCTCCATAATGTGCAAAACACACAAAATGTACATATTGCAACTTTATATTTGGAACTAAATCAGTTTTTATGGTATCGATGGTTTTTCTCTCATAAAAAAATTGTCACTTGGGCAATTTTTACGGAGGAAATGATAGCACATTATGAGGATACAAAGAGCAACACCTTTTTAGCCAATTGATAAATCTCAAACAAAAGGGTTCAATGATGGAGCACATTGAGGACTTCAAAAAATTGAAGATAAGGGTAAAAGATATTCGAGAGGAACATAGGATTGATGCGTTTGGGACTTTAAAGGATAATATCCAACATGAGGTTTGCCTTTGGGAACCTGATTCATTGGAGAAGGCATTCATGTTAGCAAGAAAAATGGAAAGCAAAATTATGGCAACCAGGAAGCCTATGACTCTCAACTATAAAGATGGAAGTGTTGTTGCCCATAGCCTTCCATAACCTACAAGGTTGACACCACAACAATTGGAAGAAAAAAGAGCGAAAGGGATCTTTTACAATTGTGATAGAAAATACACTAAATGTCATAAGTGTGCTGAGAAGAAATTATTATACATAGATTGTAAAGAGGAGGAAGAAAAGAAACAAGAAATGTCAAAAGAAGAGGATATAATCCAGGAAAAAACCTTAGAAAAAGAAGAAATGAATCTGACCATATCTTGTAATGCATTGACTGGGATTACCACTCCCCAAACTATCAATATAGAAGGACATATCAAGAAGAAAAAGGTAATAGTGTTGATTGATTCAGGAAGTACCCATAATTTTATTCATTGTAAGATAGCAAAGGAATTGAATTGCTTCCTATATCCAGCACCAGAGTGTCAAGTGATGGTTGCAAGTGGAGGAACCATAAATTGCTCTAGAAAGTGCCATAAATATCAAGCTATCCATGGGAGAATATGTATTGAATAGCCTAATGCTTTCCATTCCAATTGGTGGTGCTGGTGTTGTACTAGGATTCCAATGGCTACAATCCTTGGGTACAATAGCTTTTAATTTTCAAGAAAATTTCATGAAATTTGTGTGGAAGGAAAGGAAGTTGAATTAAGGGGTATTGTAGGGAAAATGGGAAAGATAATCAGCTCTAACGGTATGAAAAATCTTCTAAAGAAGGAACAACGAGGTTTAATTGCACAATTATGTTCACTAGAGGTTCCCACATTGAAATCATCTATTTCTCTAGATCTCCAAAAAGTCTTGGACAATCATTCCAAGGTATTTGAGACTCCCAAAGGTCTCCCACTTCTTCATGATCATGATCATGCTATTCATTTTATTCCAGGAAGTGTTCCTCCAAACATCATGCTACACAGATATCCCTATGCCTAAAAGAGTGAAATTGAACATATGGTTGTAGAAATGCTAGAGGCTAGTATAAGTCAACCTAGTCAAAGTTCTTTCTCTGCTCCAGTAGTATTGGTGCACAAGAAGGATGGATCATGGTGCATGTGTCTGGATTATAGGGAGCTCAAGAAGCTCACTATTAAAGATAATTTTCCCATTCTTGTCTTTGATGAATTATTGGATGAATTGCATGGATCAATTTACTTCACCAAGTTGGATCTTTGTTCAGGATATCATCAAATCAGAATGAAGACTTAAGACATTCCAGAAACAACGTTTAGAACTCATGAGGGTCATTATGAATTTTTGGTCATGCCTTTTTGGCCTTACCAATGCACCTTCTACATTTCAAGGTTTGATGAATTCTATTTTCAAACCCTTCCTTAGAAAATTTGTGTTAGTATTTTTTGATGATATACTAATCTAAAGAAAGTCTTGGAAGGATCACGTTGAACATGTTGATAGGTTACTCAAACTATTGGAGGACAAACAATTATATGCAAAAAGCTCCAAATGTTTCTTTGGAGTATAAGAGGTGGAATATCTGGGTCATATTGTATCTCATGAAGGTGTTAAGGTAGACCCTAGCAAAATTAAAGCCATTAAGGAATGGAAAATCCCCACATCCATAAAGCATCTGTGAGGGTTTCTCGGGTTGATAGGGTATTCTCACAAGTTTGTTAAGAATTATGGGGGAATAGCATCACCTCTAACAACATTATTGAAGAAAGATGCATTTTCATGGACTCTAGAAGCAACGAAGGCCTTCGAACATCTTAAAGAGGCAATGTGCCAAGCACTAGTCTTAGCTATGTTGGAGTTTACAAAAACCTTTATTCTGGAATGTGATGCTTCAGGAAATGGAATTGGTGTTGTTTTAATGCAAGATGAAAGACCCATTTCTTTCGAAAGTCATCCAATCAAGGGAAAGTATTTACACAAGCTATTTATGAGAAGAAAATGTTGGCAATACTACATGCACTTAAGAAATGGTGACCCTACCTAATGGGAAGACACCTCAAGGTAAAAAAGGATCATGATAGTCTTAAATAATTTTTAGAAGAAAGATTATCCTCTGAAGAGAAAAAAAAAAGGGTCACAAAGATGTTGGGTTATGACTTTGAAATCATCTACAAAAAGGGAAGAAAAATGTTGTGGCAGATGCGCTCTCAAGAAAGGATGAGGATGTGGAAGCATTGTTGTGTTCCATTTCTATTATCTAACCAGATTGGTTAAACAAAGCAAGGGAGGAATGGAGGAATGATGAAGTGTGGGAACTCATTCGAAAGTTACAACAAGATCCCAGTACATCTGATACATTTAGCTGGGAAAATGATTCGTTATGGTACAAAGATCGCTTATACCTATGTAATAATTCCCAACTCAAACAAAATATTCTTATGGAATTGCACACTTCTCCCTTAGGAGGGCACTCAGGATTTTAAAAAACTTACCACAGGGTTAATAAGGAGCTTTTTTGGGATGGCCTTAAATCAGATATTCAAAGTTTTGTGGTGGAATGTTTAGTTTTCCAACAAAATAAAGTTGAAACAATTAAGACCCTAGGTCTATTACAACCTTTATCCATTCCAAGAGAACGTTGGGAGGAGGTTTCAATGGATTTTATCACAGGTTTACCCAATTCTGAGGGAAATAGTATCATCATGGTGGTAATTGAGAGACTTATCAAGTGTGCACACTTTTGTGTACTATCACATCCATTTAAAGCCACTATAGTTACTACTGCATTTATGGAAACAATTCAAAAGCTTCATGGAAACCAAAAGATTATTGTAAGCAACAGAGATCCCATTTTGACTGGAAATTTTTTGACATAATTATTTTCTTGTCTCGGTACTTAGTTAGCTCATAGATCATCTTATCATCCTCAATCTGATGGGAAAACTGAGATAGTAAACAAATGTTTGGAAGGATATCTTCATTTCTTTGTATATGATAAATAAACACAATGGGTCAAATGGTTGCCTCTGGCTGAATGGTGGTATAACACTTCCTTCCATACTGCAGCAAAAATGACCCCATTTATGGCACTTTATGGATATCATCCACCATACATTACATCATATTTAAGAGGAAATTCTAAGGTTCAAGCAATGGAACATCACATCAAGCATCAACAACAAGTACTCCAACTCTTAAAGGATAACCTAACGTTGGCACATAATAGAATGAAACAATAGGCAAATCAAGCATTGCAGCGAAATAAGTTTTGATGTAGGTGACTAGGTATTCCTACGGCTACAACCATATAAACAAATGTCCCTCAAGCAAGCTAAGAAGGATAATAAATTATCACCAAATTATTATGCTCCATACAAGGTGTTGCAAAATATTGGTACTATGGCATACAAATTGGAGCTTCCTACAGCTTCCCGAGTGCACCCAGTTTTCCATGTTTCATGTTTAAAGAAGGTTATAGGTGACAAGCTCCCAATTCAAACAATATTACCAGAACTTGATGAGGAAGGAAAAATCATATTGGAACCGAAAGCAATCATGGAAAAAAGAACTCGACAGCTACGAAATCGATCAATTTTGGAGTATCTCATCAAGTGGAACAACTTATCAGCTGAAGATTCCACATGGGATGATGAGAATTTTATACAAAAACATCTAGAACTACTCAAGCATTGAGGACAATTCTTTTCAGAAGGAGAGGGGCATGTTACACCCCTACGATACTAGTGATTCCCCCATAACTATTGTCATTGTATCCATTATTTTTATTATTGTGTCCCTATTGTCCCCATATTGTTATTAGTATGCCCCATAGAAACCCACTATTGTTATTTTTGTGCCCTTATGTTATTACTGTTATGTCGTCTTGATTATATTATGACCCCTTAGACTCCTATATATAGAAAGGAGGTTTAGTCATTTGTATCATCCAAGAATTTTTCATTTGTGTAATGTAAAGGAGGTTTCCCCCTCGAAGAGGATGAATTCTAAGGCGTTGATCTATCTTTTCTATCTTTTTGTGAGCTGGTTTCCTAACATTGACAACATAGGTATATATGAAACTAGAATGGTCTTAGGGGGAGTGTTGGTAGTTTGATGAGTACCAATAACAGTAAGTCTTGATCTTAAGCTTCCATGCATTTTTAAATCAACATGATCAACCTTCACATGAGGTATATTATGGTAAAGGGGGCTATGTTTTAAGGGCTTGTTCTTTCTGTTTCTATTTCTTTTCACTCATTTTTCTTCAAACTGGAGTATCTATTGTTTATGAGTGGAAATATGTGTTATATCAACTTTGTTTCAGTTTTTATTGATCATTTTTCAACTACCCTAGCATGAGGATTGGAGACATTAGCATGCATAAAGGTGCTCCAAATTTATGCAGGAACGAAATGAAATACAAATATATAGAAACACAAAGTTACAATGAAAAAAAAACTTTAATTCATTAGTAATAAAGTACTGATAAATGATACATGCATAATGGAAATAAACTACTTCAAGTGATGGTAGCTTATCTTTGAGATGAGATGTGGCAGCGACATGCCTTCTAAACTATGTTACAATGAGGCTCAAAGGCCTTTTTATCATTAAGAAATAATGGGAAACCCTAAACATCCAAAAACTAACCCTAGGAGATAAAGCACCAAAGTCTCATGGGCCCTGTTGGGGTTAGTTAGAACTTCAACTTCTCAGGGTCATAACTTTGGAATACGATATCCATTTGAATATCATAATACCTTCTTTCAAATATCTCCAAGAGGAGACCAAAGTAATATTAAGAAGCTTTTATTTCACTTTTCCAGTCTCTTTGTTTTCCAAAAAAACCATCTTTTTGGTCTTAAAAATGGATCAGGAAGTTTAGGACCCAAAAAACTACCAAAAATAGTAATTTGTCCTACAATTAAGGAAACTGAAAGAAAAAATGGAGGGGGTCCAAGTGGAATAGATGGGTAGCCACAATACCCACCCAGATTAGTTCTCTCCCCTGATCTAGTCTTATGTAGGAACACAATAATATACAGATATACACATAAACACAAAGATGCATCAAAAATAAAACTTCATTTCATTAATATCAAAGAACTAAAATATGCTTGCATACATAATGGAAATAAACTAACTTAGGCAATGGTAGCTTATCTTTGAGAAGAGATGTGGTGGCCACATGCCTCTGAGCTTAGTATCTAGTATCGACCAAAGGCTTGACCAAAATGTACTTAGGAATATTTTATCCCTATTTGAGATAATGGACCGTGGGATCAAAAAAATGTATCCACACTCATTCAAAGAAGAGCTTAGCAGTGGCTTCTGCTATGATACTCTTCTTGCAGGTCACTAGAATGGCCATCTCATAGAATTTGTCGATGACCACGAACACGTAGTCATTGCCATGCTTAATAGAAGGAAGGCTCGACATGTAATCCATGGAGATGGATTCCCAAGGCCAAATACGAGTAGGCATAGGAGTAGATAGGCCTCTTTTCTTGATTTTTGGCTTGGAAATGCCATAGGCAGTGTAGGATCTGATATACTTCCCAACATCCTGTCGAAGTTTCAACCAATAAAAATACTTCTGTAGCAATGCCACTATTCTCTCTACCCCTAAGTGTCCAATAACCCAATTGTAGTGTTCTTCCCAAATCATCTTGGCACTCTCACTCGTAGGAATAGAGAGGTGTCCCATGTGGCATAACAATGCACCATGGAGGTGAAAATATGGAATTTTCTTTCCTTCTAGGAACATCTGGTAGGTGTTGCTGAATTCTAGATTGCTCTTGTAAAGATGCAACCACCTCGAATTCTTGTGTCCACAAGAGTTGAACATAGTGGTCGGCGCCATGACCGGTGGTCGATTGAGAAAAAATACAACATTATTAGTGATGCCCTTTTTTACTTGATGTTCAAATGGAATGGTTGTAGATATGTGGACTATTTCTGATGGCGATCATTCTGCAACTTCCCTTATGTCTATATGAACTGTAGGGGGTGACAATCTTTTTGGATGACCGTTTCCTTCCCCGAAACATAATTCTTGCATTGTTAGTAGGACTGCACAATAAAATACATTTCTTTATCATAAGTGGGATAGTTTAAGACTGTATCTAGAAGTGTCTCACTATGATATGCCACCTGATGCCCCTGCTGGGTAAGAATTGCACCAATAACATAGTTAGAGGCATATGTCTCAATTTCAAATTGTTGTTGCAGGATTGGTAATGTGAGAACTAAAGTAGAGAAGAGGTGATGATTCAACCTGGAAAATTCCTTATTTTTTGGTTCAGATAAAAAGAAATTTTCTTTCGCTCCACCCTTGGTGACTTGACTGAGAGGCCAAGTGATATGAGAGAATACCAACACGAATCTTTGATACAAAGTGGAAAGACCCAAAAGGTTGCGGAGTTCTATTAGAGTGGTTGGGGATGGCAATATCAAATAACTTGTATCTTGGCTAGGTCCACATGCACACCCTACTCATTAATGATGTACCCCATATATTGAACCTCGGTCATACCAAAAGTGCATTTCTCTAAATTGGCACACAATTTGGGCTTTCGCAGGGCGTGGAGGACTTGTCGGATATGGTGTATGTGCTCTTCCTAACTCTAGCTGAAGATCATGATGTCATCTAGATACACTATCACGAACGAGTTGGTAAAGGGCCAAAAGATGTCATCCATCAGCCACATGAAGGTTGCAGGGGAATTTGTCAACCCAAAGAGCATGACCAACCATTTGAAAAGGACCTCCTTTGATTTGAAGGAAGTCTTCCACCCATCATAGGGTTCAATTGGTACCTGGTAGTACCCAGACTTCAAGTCAATATTGATGAAATATTTGTGCCCCTTGAGATGGTCCAGAACGTCATAAATCCGGGGGATTAGACACCTATTCCAGAAAGTGCTATTATTCAGTGCTCAATAGTCAATACAAAGTCTCCATTTGCCATATTTCTTCTATACGAACATGATCAAGATTCCATAGGGTGATGAACTTGGCTTGATGTGCACTTTCTACTCTAGCTTGTAAATCTTCTTCTTAATTTCATCGTTTTATAGAATAGAGTGTTGGTAGATCAGTCTATTGGGTAGTGGTGTGCCCGAGGTTATATCGATGGAGTGCTTGAACTAAAAGTGTAGGTGTAACCCTATAGGTCAGGTGAATATGTCCCTGTAATCTTCCATGACCTTATACATCTGTTAGGCCAGGCAATAACTCCACAAAGCAAAAACTGATTCGTATTCTTTATTCCATCAGGTAGGTCTGTTATATACATGAGGGAGAGGCTGTTTAGTTCATCTCTCGATGAATGTTCATATTTCTCATTTATTTATTTACATATATTTACCCAATCACAAGGATTAGGTATCAAAATTCCCCCTCTTAATCTGAAGGGATGTTGGTGAGTCCAAGCATCATTCTGAATCGTTCAAGCTTTTCTCTTCCAAGCGATTTGGTGAAGATGTCTACAATTTGCTCATTTGTGGAAAAATGACGGAGATGTATTGTTTTGGCCTCAACATGATGTCGAATCAGATGATATTTAGTATTTATGTGCTTCGTTCGATCATGGAATTTTGGGTTCTTGGCCAACTTTATTGTAGAGGTATTGTCAATCATGCGTGGAGTTGATTGTACTTGTTTTACCTGCAAATATTCAAGAATTTTCCTGAGCCACACAATTTCTTTTGTTGCTTCAGCTGCTACCACGTATTCTGCTTCTATTGTGGAATCTGCTGGAACTGATTGTTTGCGTGATCTCCAAGAGACAGCTCCTGATCCAAGACTCATAGCATATCCTGAAGTAGATACCCCAGTTTCTTTGTCTCCATCGAAGTCTGAATCAGAGTACCCAATCAAGCTGAAGTCGTCCACCTGTGTATACTTGATTCCAAAGTTTCGATTTCCCTTCAAGTACCTTAGAATTTTTTTTGCAGTAGACCAATGTACCTCACAAGGCTTTTGAATAAACCTGGAGAGGATTCCAATAGCAAACGAAATGTCTGGTCTGGTAGTAGTTAGGTAGTTGAGACTTCCTACAAGCTGTCTATACTTTGTTGCATCCTCAAATTCTTTTCCTTGAATAGATGTGAGCTTTAATTTTTGTTCCATTGGAGTAGTAAGGGGATTGCATTTTGTCATACCAAACCTGTTCAACATATCTCCAATGTATTTCTTTTGAGAAAGAAATATGGAATTTGGATTTTGGGTTACTTTAATGCCAAGATAGTAATGAACATAGCCCAAATCAGTCATTTCAAAACTTTTCCCCAATTCCTTCTTTATGGATGCAATGTAGCTTTCATTGTTGCCTGTCATCAAAAGATCATCTACATATACCACAAGATATACAACTGTTTTTCCAACTTTCTTGACAAATAAAGTTGCATCATCAAGATCAAAATGTTTGAAATTGAGTTTCAGAAGATGCTCAGTTAGTTTTTCATACCAGGCTCGCGATGCTTGTTTGAGGCCATATAGGGACTTCACAAGTTTGCATACTTTATGTTCATGTCCTTTCACAGCAAATCCTTTAGGCTGGGACATAAAAACATTCTCTTTTATATCTCCATTCAAGAAAGCAGTTTTTACATCCATTTGATGGACTTTCCAACCATTCTGAGCTGCTAGTGCAAAGAGTGTCCGAATGGTAGCCAATTTTGCTGTGGGGGCAAAATTCTCTTCATAATCGATCCCTTCCTTCTGTGCAAAACCTTTTGCCACAAGCCTAGCTTTGTGCTTGTCAAGTGAGCCATCAGCTTTATACTTGTTCTTGTAGACCCGCTTGCAGCCAATTGGTTTGGTTCCTAATGGAGGATCAACCAGCTTCCAAGTGTTGTTCTTTATGAGGGCATCATACTCCTTTTGCATCACTTCTTTCCATTCATCATGAGAAGCAAATTCTTTGAAGGAAGTTGGTTCAAAATTTGTAGACAAGTTCAATTCACAATCATAAGAAACATCCATATCAATAGGTGAATTAGAGTCATCTACATCACCTCCATTTTGCCAGTTTGAATTTCTGGTTCCTGTCTTTCAAACTTCATCAGGATGAACACTTTCAAGTGTCTTTGTCAGCCACTTTGGGGGACCTTTCTCAGATGGTTTAGGCTGCTCCGTTGATTTAGTTGGGGCTAAATCAAGATTGAGTCTCCCAAGTCTATCAATTACATCACTTAAAGCATCATCCATTGTTGGAGTTTCATGCGGGGGAGAGTGTTCTTCAGAAGAAGATTCCACATGTTGATCTAGTATAGGAATCCCCCCTTCAAGATGTGGAATCAAATTATCAAATTCTTGAAATGATTTTGCTTTTGTGAATCTATCCAAGCAATCAAGTTGCCACTCAACAACATTGTCAATTTTGGATGATTCAAGGAAAATTACATCTCTAGATACAACAAACTTCTTATTTACTTCATCATAGAGGCGGTATGCTTTGGAGGTGTTTGAATACCCCAGGAAGATACACTTACGACTTCTAGCACCAAGTTTGTTTCTACGTACCTTTGGTATCAAAGCATAACAGGTGGAACCAAAGACCCTGAGATGTTTTACCGAAGGAACATGTCCATACCACATTTCATAAGGAGTCTTGTTTCTTATAGCATTAGATGGACATCTATTCTTTATATATGTAGCACATAGAACAACATCAGTGCAAAACATTATCTTTACATTTTTGAAGAAGAGCATGGATCGTACCATATTTAAGATTGTCCTATTCATTCTTTCAGCTACACCATTTTGTTGGGGATTATAAGGCACAGTTGTTTGATGTTTGATCCCATGTTGGCGAAGATAGTTTTCAAATTCATTTGATGTGTATTATTTTCCATTATCAGTGCAAATAGACCCAATATGAGATTGTGCATCATTTTCAATCCATTTATGAAAATTCTTGAATGTTTGAAAATCATCAGATTTGTTCTTCAATAAATAAACCCAACACATTTTGGTGTAGTCATCAATAAATGTCATGATATATTTATTTCCATTTGCAGAAGGAACAAGAATTGGACCACATAAATATGAATGAATGAGTTCAAGTTTTCTATGTGCTCTTGAATGTGAATCATGAAAAGACTGTTTGCTATGCTTTCCTAGAATGCAAGCATCACATTTCTTAAGTTTCCTAGGAATTGTAGGCAAACCAGCAACACCATTTTTCTTCAATAAGTGGAGACTGTCATAGTTCAAATGTCCAAATCTAGCATGCCATAATAAAATTGATGGAAGTGTACCTTCTTCATGATGAGAATTGTATGAGAAATGTTGTGCATGAGTAGAGGCTCCTTGCAGCTTGATAAGCCTTTCTTCTTCTATTCCCCTCATGACAAGTGAGTGTTCAGATGCTTTTCTTGCCTCAAGCTTGCCATCAAACATATGAATGGAGTGACCTTGCTGGTGGATGTGGACCAAGGACAACAAGTTTCTCTTGAGCTGTGGGAGATATAGAACATGATGCAGAAGAAAGTCTTGAAGACCAGGCCGTTTAAGCCTGATTGTGCCAAGCCCTGATGGCTTGATTTTTGATTGATCTGCAAAGTATACTGCTCCATCAACATTGTCAGTGAAATCTTCAAAAAAATATTTTCTATGAGTCATGTGGCAGGTTTCTCCTGAATCAAGCAACCAATCATTTTTCCAAGAATCAAGTGAAGCATTAAATAGATCTTCATTTACTCCAATGTTACATTGTTCCACAACATAGTGAGCGGATTCAGATGCTTTACATTTGTCTATATCATCAGTTTTACCTTTCTGTTGGTTTCTTTTCTGCTCAATTTTGTCCCATGGTAGCTTGCATGTAGAGGCATCATGTGATCCATTTCTTTTGCAACGAATGTAGTGCAAATATGCCTTTTCTCCTTGAGAATGTCTGCCCCCCTGCCTCTGAAATATCTTCCTCTTCCTCTTCGACCACCTCTTCCTCTTGTAGAATCTTGAGCAGGACGCTTTTCTTTATGAGCAAGGAACATAGCCTCTTCAGAAGATTCAGGGGCTCTTTCCAAAAGCTTTCTCTCTTTCAGCAAACTTTTTCACAAGAGAGTCAAAGGTTATATCTTTGAGATTTCCATTTGCTTGCAATGACTCAATATAATTGGAGTAAGTAGGATAAAGTGCCTTGAGAAAAGCGATAAGAGGAATATCCAATTCAACCTTAGTGGATTTTATATCATTCATTATAGACTTTATTTCAGATGCAAGAGCAAGAGGATCATTATTTTGCAATTCAAGAGTGAAGAGTTTAATCATGAGTTGAACAACTTCAAGTGCAAAATGTGAGTCATAGTGTTCTTTCAAATTTTGTAAGGCTTCAAAGGCAGTTGAATATGAAGAAATATGGCGACTCACCTCTTCATTTATAGATGCAATGATTAATGCATAAGCTTTGCTGTTCTTGTTTTCCCAAATGACAAGCTCTTTGTCTGAGGTAGGCTATACTGGTTCATTGTCTCCTTCTCCAACACACACTCCTTTCCATAGCACATTGAAAATGAGGGTGTGTTTTATCATCCGGGACCATTCAGGATAGTTCTCCTTGCCGGTGAGAACTATTCCCACCATAGATATGATTGAATGCATTGTAAAATATGAGTGCTATAAAAATACTTCTACTAGCAAAAAAATGTGCTTTTGTGGAGAAAAAAAACTTTTGCTACTAAAAAAATTGATTTTGATATATGATATATGGAGACAGAGGTATGCAGAATAATTTATCTTCAAATCTATCTCAGTCTATTGTCTAATTCATCTTCATGGCATCTTCACAATTATTTTCTATGCTGTCAAATGAATCTACAGAAAACTACTGAGACTTGTATAAGCGATTCCACAAATGAATCAAATGTTATAGTAATGCACCAAAACCTTAACTTCTCTGAAATACCACAATGCTAACTGGCAGCGTTAACCAATAAACAACATGATATATCAAGCCGAGATATGGAGACCTGGGACCTGTGAATTTCTTAACTAGGTTTGTTGCTTAGTCCAGAGATAAAGAAAGCCAAGCAAAAACTACCATCACGTTGATTTCGTATGTCACACGGAATGAGTCGATCTTGCAGACAAGATAGACCTTCCTAGAATCTAACGATATCTAGTGACAAGCAAGCCAATCAAAAACTATCTTTCTCTAAATATGCAATTCATAAACAAAGGTAAACAAGTGTTTTAGGCCTACCTTGGGTCCAATGCAAGTTTGTGGAAGCCTCGCTCCTTTGATCCAAATGAGCTCCCTTGTAGCGAATCTGCAAACATAAAAAAGCAAACAAATTAAATAGCACCTGAAAAGCCAATATCATAAAGCATACTTATCATGATGATCAAGGAATTCATGAAACAAATGACATAAGACAATTTGTTGAGAAAAATGAATCTGATTGTATTAATTCAAATCAAAGAAGAACTTTACAACCTGTGCCTTGATGTTGTACAAGCTCCTCCCAGGGTCCAACAAGAAGTCTCCTCTACTTTGACAAGTTTCAATCTCTTCCCAATGAAGCCAAAAAGGTATGTGATCTCTCCTCTCAAGCTTAACTAGGAAGTCTCAATTCCACCAATATTTACCCTAAAAAATGTTCAGCTTCTAACCTCCCTCGCAACCAGCCCAATGCCTTAATTTATAGTACAATGGAGGGAAGTTACTAGGTCCTCCTTCAAAGGGATAAATCCCTCCTTCAAAGGGATTAGCTCCTTCTATTTTGGGATGCATGAACCACCTAAGAGCGAACAATCCACGTCAAAATTCCTTCTAGAATCATATAGAATTAACCCAAAGTGAGTTTTTTAGAATAAAATTCCGCCTTTTTGACTTTCACAGGGGTCCACACCCACTCCTTTAGGGACAGAGTGGGCATGTCCGCAGGTATTGTGAACAGGGGGTGTGGGACCGCAGGTAATAGTGAGAGAAAGTGCGGAACTAGAGCTTTGTTGATTTTCAATGTCTTTCTCTCATTTTCAAAGCTTGACTTGAAGAGCTGAGGTCTGAGACTTGCTTAGGAGGACAATACAAGTGATGATAGACCCATACTGACTGCAAATAGTCATGGTGAAGATATTTTTGTGTAACAAGTTCCCCCCTAAAGTGTGAAGTCTGTAGTAGATGAGGATTTCATTTATCATTTAGGAAGAGTGAAGTACTTTATCATTTCGAGGATCATCTTGTGGAGAGCCTGGTTGGAAACTGTAAAAACATTCAATGCAAAATATATATATGATATCATATCATCGCTGAGGTAGGCATTCCCATACTCAGATCAAAACTGACTAGAAAACTAACTACTGCTTTGATATAGGAATGATCTTGTAATACATCACAAGTATAGACACATGTAGACACAGTATGGACGCAGCCATCTGTTTATGAATAGTCCACAATATAATGCATACAAAATTCCTCGTAGCCTGGATTGTGGAAACTAGATCCAGGGTCTTCATTTATACTTCCTGAAATAGTACGATTCTAACCATGCGAATGAATGTGTTGAAGTCGAACATGGTAGAAACCACTTGATTACCAGTCAATGATGTAAACTGTTAACAAGTGTGAGAGAAATCACTAGTAATGTCAATGGCTCTCAGAGTGCCCAGTAAAATCCATGAGATGTGAATAGATGTGCTGATGTTGAACATGTCACGGAGTCCTTTGATAGAAGTTCAATGATGCAACCTATCGTCGAAGGCGAGAAGCCTGCCATTGAGGCATGCAGATCCCAAGGTACTGAAGATTTCTAGATCATCTTTCTAGATAATGAGCTGAAGTCGATAGAAAGTGATCTGTCGTAGGCAAGCCCACAACACGAAATCATAGATCGAGTTGAAGAAATTTAGTTGCAAGGACTGACTCAGGGATGGTCAAGATGGATGACAGATATTTGCAGATGAATGGCTTATTGGCACTAACCTCTTGAACACATAACGACACAACATATGGTTTGGTGACAATTGACCCAAAGTTAATACCCAGAAATTGGCTGAAGACTTTCAATGTGGTTTGATCAACTATTAGGCAAAGCATTTCCCAACCCAGGTGAATGAAAGTGTCGTGTTCAAAAGTGGTTACAAAGTATGACAAACAGGCTCATTTTTCTCTCTTTTCCCCCACCATTTTTGGCAAGTACCTCTTTATTTTTGACAAGCTTGAGGAGGATAACATTTGCTTGATTATAAGCTCATCCTTCAGATGAGTCCAACTTAGTTTAAATTTGAACCCTAAGAAGGAGTGGTCCGTTCCTGTTTGTAATTGAACATGTCCTTTACTGTTAAATTTTAACGAGTCTAGTATAGGAGAAACTCGGCGTTTTTCAACATTGGAGAGTCTGAAAAAACTTAAGAAGACTCCAGGGTTGACCTTTTTCGTAAATTTTTGTCTCCCAAGCCCAAAAAAGTATAAAATAATACTTGAGAAAACCGCTTGATCATTACGACCAAGGATTAGTTTTTGTAATTAGTGTCTCTGATCCAAAAAAGTAAAAAAGCGATCAATGACACGTCGTTTTATAATCAATATCGAATTTGAAACAACAAAAATCCGACAACCTTTTCATGTTTTTACGGTCAGAAAAAGAGCTATAAGTGGACCGTCTTTTTAGTTTCGTTTTAATGAGTTTCAAAAGAAAAACTTGGCGATCTTTTCATGTTTTAGGAGTCAGAAAAGAGCTTAAAGGTGACTCTAATGTTTTTTCGTCGAAAATGACCGATTTTGCCTGAAAATCCATTATCCTGAACAAAAACTCAAACATTACTCATACCTGTTTAAAATGGATAAAAATGCTGCAAAAGTTACCTTTCTAAAGTGAAACATAAACAAATTTACAATTCATTTATTCAAAAAAACTTATAAAAAGGGCTTTCGTCAATTCATTTTTACCATTTGAGATTTGGGTGAGAAAATAGAGCTTTCGGTCAGAAACTTCCTATGAAGATTGCGGAAAATCCATCCGTCAGAATCGAGCGCCGTCTCCTCCAGGTAATCCACATCATCCTACTCTTGAATTTTATCCGTTTCAATTTGTTTTTTAGGGTTTTATTTCATTTTTTAGAGGATTTTTAAGCTAGAAACCCGCGCGCGGGGGCCCGCAGGCATAACACAGGCATCCCGCGGACCCCGACTTTTTCTCAATGGGGAAAAAGTCAGGGGTCCGCACGTTCTGTGAAGGCAAGGTGCGGACCCACACACTATCTCTAACAGAGAGGTTGCGGTCCCCGCAGCAAGGGTTTTTAACCCTAAATTTCTCAAAATTTACCCAAACAATTCAATTTTTTGCATTCTAATTCACCTTTTTGTTGGATGTAGAGTATACATCATGCTTGATTGGCAATAACGGGAGCATGAGGATGTAGATCTTGCTGCGTTAAATCACCAACCTTCGATCGATGCATTGAAGGCATGCGGCTTGTACAAATTCTGAGCCATACCTGGCATGAGGGCCCAGGTGGACTTCTTGCAGTGGCTGGTAGATAGGTGGAGCATACAGGACAAGTGCTTCTTCATTGGTGGCCACCAGCTCGAAATGGAGCCGACAGACATATACTTTTTGACTGGTTTGCCTAAGAGAGGTGAAGACGACTCTATTCATGACTAGGCCAGGTGGCCAATCTGTCGATAGCCTTCGGCTAGAGTTCTGTAACAACCAGACTAGAGACAAAGGGATAGACATCAAAACCATATCCCGTCCTGAACTCATGGTGATCACGTTTACTGTTACCAGGCTTTGCGGGAGTGCCGCATTACATATAGCCACTGGATCCCAGATGCGGATGGCAGTTGACTGCTTTCGAGGCACCATCTTCAACTGGTGTGATGCTGTGTTGGCTAATGTAAAAGGCCAACTGACCAGAGCCAAGAACAGACAACTGAAGACCTTTGGATATGGTGCTTTAGTTGTGAGCTTTGGTCTAGAGAGGGTCCCAATGTTGGTCCCGCAGCACCTCACTGTTGGAGCTGGACTTCCTTGAGAGCCCAAACTGATGCGATGGGTTGCAGTTATGGCCCGTCATCCTGATGAGGGGAAAGAGGTTGTTCGATTCAAACCTGAGTATTTCCATTGGTTGGAAAACCAGGTTTTTATTATTCAGGACTTCCCTTACGCTGGGGTAGATTTTCGCAGTGACCCAGACATGGCTCTTCCACCAGGAGAGAAATGGGATGACTCAGGTAAAATCATTTTCAACATTTTCCTATTTTAGTTTTTTTTTGTTTTTATCTCGTCCCAAAACTGATAGTAAAAGTTTCAAATGCAGATGTGGGTCCATAGCGACCAGCCACTCTCTGGCCTTACAAGAGGAAACAACCAGCTGCAGCGGCACCAGCCCCATAGGACGATTCAGCAGATACCTTGGCCGAATTGGAGAGCCATCTAGAGCGTTTGACAGGAGACATTCCAGAGACTGGCATAGATGAATTTCCTCATCGACTACAGCGCTATGTGATTGGGGTCCCAGGACCTTTTAGGAGGTTCCTTTGTAAGGTGGCCCGTACAGTGGTTTCTTATCAAGATCATCACCAGTGATAGGATGATCGCCTATTGTAGACACATATGACATTTTTACTTTTTGCATATCATTTTTGCCGATCATAAGGTGTTTTTCAACCTATGATCGAGGACGATGTATATTTTGACACACTCCTATATTATACTATATCACTATTACCGGCTTATCTTGTAAAACATGTTATCGAATTTTTTAAATTTACTTGTATGATTATTGCAAATGTCTACTTAAAATTCAAGAAGCAATTGCATTTACTAATGTATTTAAAGATCTTGGAATATGCTGATATTCAGTATAATCAAATTCACGTTCCAAGAGACGCACTCTCAAAAATAATCTCAATAACACTGGATTTCTAATGGCATATACTCTATTAAGCTATAATACAACGAGTTCAGAATCTAACCTCACTATCAAACTCCGAATCCCAAATGAAATAGATTCAGATAATAACTCAATCACTGCACTATATTTGGCAATGTTGTTCGTTGTTTGACCGAGGCTTACCCCATGCATAGATACCAACTCATCAGAGGGCGAATAGATAACCCAAGTTGCGGAAGAAATGTTCTGTGTACTACGACAAGCACCATCAGCGAAACCAATGTATGTTTGGAGAGGCGTCGACATCTGCAATATCAAGAGTAAAACCAAGATAAGAAGGAATAATGATGAAAAACAGTCTCTAAGCTAAGCACCCTTTTAAACTAAAACACACCAGCTAGAAAGAAAACTAACCTAACTAAAAAATCTCCACACCCATTTTTTAAGCATAATACCTCTTCAGGTAAAGACCATTTCTGGGTTTACCTAAAGAGTCCCTGTCAAAGTCTACCAATTCATAGGCCCCTTTTGCCAACTTTCGCTTGACAACATAGGGACCATGCCACATAGGAATGAATTTTCCAGCGCCTAATTTATCATTAGCTTGATCGTACAATAAGACTAGTTCTCCTTACGAAAAATTTCGAGGGGTCACATTTCGATCATACTGAGCTTTAATATGTTTTGCATGAGTTTTGATTGCCAATGCAACATCACGTCGATTCTCATCTAGTTGAGCTAAGTATAACAAACATTTTTCCTCTTCAGAAGTGGCTGGAAGTAACTCGATGGCCATTTTTAATGACGAGATTTCGCATTCAATGGGTAACACAACTTCCAGACCATAAACTAGTTGGAAAGGAGTGAACCCTGTTGACATTTTTACTGAGGTTCAATATGCCCAAAGCGCTGAAAATAGCATGTTATGCCAATTCGACCGATGAATCCCAATGATTCGTCAGATCATGATGACTAAAACTTTGTTGATGGATTCAACCAGACCATTAGCTTGTGGATAATAAGGAGTTGAACTATTGTGACGCAAGCCAAGCTGGCCTGTAAGTTCAGTCATCATAACGTTTCGAAAATGACGCCCATGATCAGTGATAATTGCTTGTGGAACACCAAACCTAGCAATTATATGATTGGACACGAAAATTGCAGCTGTTTTTCCGTTTGCCTCAAATGTAGGCATCGCCTCGGCCCACTTGGTAAAATAATCTTCCGCAAGGATGATATACACATGCCCCCTAGCCGAGTGAGGGTTACATGTAATAAAATCGATACCCCATTTTGCAAACAGACCGATGACAATTATAGGGTGGAGAGGAGCAGGTGGAGCGCGCATCTTTCGATCAAAAATTTGGCAGTTGTGGCATTTTCGGACCGCGTTAATACAATCTTTAAACAAGGACGACCAGAAGTAGCCAGCGTGAAATATCTTTTGGGCTGTGGCATACCCAAACATATGACCGCCACATGCTCCAAAGTGACAGTCATTTAGAACCCTTTCAACTTCCTCGTGAGTTAAACAACGTCGAAAAACAGAGTCCGCCCCACGGCGATAAAGAGTATCTCCAATAATTCTGAATTGTTGGGACTGGAATCGTATTTTTCAACGTTCTGACCTTGATATTTCTGGCCGAAAGGATTGGGTCTGGAGATAAACGATGATATCCCCATACCATGGATCTAAAGTGCTGATTAGAAACAAGGATTGATCCGCAATGGGCTCCTTCGCCACAGTTTCCGTGTCAGCACGCGGGAAGTCACACATTAACTCCGCAAAAACTAAAGATTTCTTCGACTTAGACTTTTCAAATTCCAAGTCGAACTCCTGCAAGATCACAATCCATTTGGAGTACTTGCCCCCTAGCAATTGCTTGGTCAAAATATAGATCATATGGTTGCAATCAGAAATTACTATAGTTTTACGTAGTAAAATGTAATGACAAAAATGTTGGACAACTTGAACAGCTGCCAATGCCAATTTCTCCACATGTGAGTATTTTAGCTCAGTTGGATTTATAGTTCGACTAAGGTAATATATCACATGTTCAGTAACGAATTCAT
Organism: Pinus tabuliformis; assembly: GCA_031772625.1. Classification (NCBI taxonomy): domain Eukaryota; kingdom Viridiplantae; phylum Streptophyta; class Pinopsida; order Pinales; family Pinaceae; genus Pinus; species Pinus tabuliformis. Next base: position 460,691,370 of record CM062811.1, read on the forward strand.
CTTCCTAAACTAACACCATTCCAATGGTGGAATGGGAGGCGGCGAGATACAAGAAGTAGTCCTGGTTGTAGTTGGGAGGATGTAATAACGGTGCATGGGTCAACGCGTGTTTTAGTGCATCAAAAGTTTTCTGAGCTATCTCATCCCAATAGAATGGAGTATTCTGTTTCCACAACCGGGTAAAACCCTTTGTGATCTCGGTGTAGTTAGGAATGAATCGACGTAAAAAGTTTGCTTTCCCTTGCAAACTTTGGAGTTGGCGAAGACTTGAAGGAGGAGGCAATTTGACCATAGCTTCAACCTTCGAGGGATCAACACGAATGTCAGCTTTTGAAACAAAACCCCAGTAATCGACCCGTTTCTATACAGAAAACACACTTGTGTGGATTCAACCTAATCCGATAATGCCTACACCTCATAAAGATTGCTCGTAAATGGATGAGATGATCAGCTCGATGTAATGAATGAGCAAGAAAATCATCGAGATAGGGTTGCACAATGTGCTTGATGTCATGAAACGCATAAGACATGGCCCTTTGAAAATTTGCCCCGGCATTCTTGAGCCCAAAAGGTAATTTGCAATAAGCAAATGTCCCCCATGGAAAAATGAAAGTCGTTTTTGGTTGATCGGCAGGTAGAATATTGATTTGATTGTATCCGGAAAAACCATCCATGAAGGAAAATATTTCACTGCCGGCACAATCATCAATGATTTGATCGATATAGGGAGTTGGGTAATTGTCTTTTGGACAGGCTCAATTAATGTCCCTATAATTGATACATATCCCTTGCTTTTTGTTAACTGGAACAATATTCGATACCCAATCCGTTAACGGAATCGGATAAATGAAACCTGCTTTGAGTAATTTTTCAACTTCTGCTTTTATAGCAACAACGTTTCTCGGGTGAATCTGACGCAAACGTTGCCGGACGGGTTTAGCGTCTTGGTAAGTTTTGATTTCATGAACAAAAATTGCGGGGTCAATTCCTGGCATTTCCTCATATGACCAGGTGAACACGTCGCGGAATTCTTGAAATAGGGCCTTATATATTTGAATTTCATCTTCCGTACATGAGGCACCTATATGAATGTTTTCAACAATTCCAGGCTTAACTGAAATGTCAATAGGAATATTTCGAGAAATGTTTCCCAAATTTAACTCTAAATCAGGATTTTTCATTGGATTCTGAGGTTCCTTGACATATTCAGTCGTAAAAATGATGAAAAATCATTTTCAAAATGATCACTCTCGGTTAAAAACGAAGATCTATGATGGATATCTTCCCATGGTAAATCATCGACACATAGGATTTCACGAATTTGCTCATCAGTGTGAACAAGTTCGGAAAACGTTGTTGAATCTGAGTTTGATGTGAAAAGTGATTCCTCATGGACCACATTCATTAATTCAATTTTGGTTGAAGATGGGTAAGAAAATGACTACACGGCCTGATACACAATTTCATATGGACTCAAAGGCATAACATCACCAAATGAGTCAATCTCAGATTCGGAAGGTACGATCCAAGGATCATCATAAACAATAGTGTCTGACGAAATCATATGAATGACTACAGTAGAAGATGATGCATTGATAGGAGGAAAAGGAAAAGCTCCCAGTAACCCGACATCTTTAACTAGTTCTACTCCAACATCCTTATACGGGATAGTCATTTTACCGACATGCTGAATACTTTCAAAAGAGGCGGGGTCGGATGAAAGGTAAGTCATCTGGTCTATAGTTACCATCTTTCCGTTATGCGAGAAATTTATAAGCCGAAAGACAGATGAAACGACAGCTATCATAGCATAAGACCAACTACGACCCAAGAGAAGGTTGTAATCTAGAGGGGCATCAACCACCTCCACATCTAGATTAATAGTTTTTCCTTCAACCCCTATAGGTAGATCTTGTAGAATGCCAAAAGGATGAAACCCACGACCATCAAAGGCCTTTAGAATCGTCGGGAATTGATTTAGCGAAGGAGAACCAAGCGATATCCAACACTGTATCGACATAATACACGTTGAGGCTCCCTCATCAATCACAGTCCTATAAATAAGTCTGTTTTTGACTAACACTGGGATCTAGAAAGCCATTTGATGAGGTAAGCGCGGTGTACTATTTTCTAGATCGAAAATTATAAGGTTCGAGTCCTGAACGTCAATAGCTCCTATAGCCGACAATAGTAATTTACGTTGTGCTGGACATTATTGCAGCACTTCCAAAGCCGACATTGCTAAAGGTGAAATAGCTAAATCTTCAACAATGTTATAGTTCTGAGCCGCTCTCGCATGTGGATTGAAAGCTGACTTTTGAAGTATACCCTTGGCAGGTGGTTTGATTACTAAGTCTGGATTAGGTTTCTCGATCTATAGTGGATCGGAACCGGGAGCTGAGGTTTATGGGTTAGAATGAGAAGATTCTGCTTCTTTACCATCAACAGTACTTTTACTACCATAATCATGCGATCGAGTCGTAATCCTAACATGGGACATCATCAGTATGGGTTCTTCATTGGCATTTGAGGAAGAACCCATCATCTTACTCTCTTGACTTGGAAAAGGATCCTTCAAAACAGCAGGCGTCTGGGAACCTTTGACAATTTTTGCAACCTCTGCATGATGAGGGCAGTCTCTTGTAAAATGCTCTTCGTCACAAATGAGACAAGGATAACGAGGTTTGCGTTTCTCATCATTTGATTCCGTTTTTTCTGGTTTCTCTTTCGAATTTTTATCTGTTTTATTTTTCTTCTTTCCTTTCTTCTTACCACCGGATTTTGATTTGGCTGTAGATGACTCTACAACATGAATATCGGCGGAAATTTCCACGGAAGAATCTCCTCTCGGGGAATCCGGAAAGGTTATGATAGGAGAAGAATTCTTGGAAGACTTCTTCTTACTTTTGGTATTAACTGTACCAATCATACCATCAGCTCCATGAGACCCTGAAGGAGCTACAACAATTTGATTTTGCTTAGGAAGATCGGGGATTTTCTTGTGTAACGTACCTGACTGAGTATAAACTAAGTCAAGGTACTGTGCTTGAGCAATTACTTGCTCCTCAGTAACGACTCCGGCCTTAGCTACATCCTCAGTGATCTTTGGCAATAAATATTTTACAAACCATTCAGCTAAGATCTGATCTGGAATAAAAACCTTCACTAAACGTCGTCGACGTCTCCATTCATGAATGTGATCTGAAATGTAAGTGGACATTGACTGCTTTAATGACGTTAGTAATTCCGTGCCATTGTCATATTTGACTGGCAACTGAAAATGAGTTAAAAACGAAGTAGATAACTGACTAAAGTTATAAAAAGTGGCTCGCGGTAACTCAATGTACCACTTGGCCGCAAGACCAATTAGAGTGCATTGGAAAAGCCTTAAACGGATTGAATCATCTGAAATGGAGTTAGACGTACACCAGAGGTGATAAGTCATCACATGGTTCGACGGGTCCTCTCCTGATTTTCCTTCAAACTTAGGAATATCACTAGGAAACTTATTCGGCATTGGCAGCCAAAACGGAAGATAGCTAATGGGATCGTTTGTTAGGCACGACAAGTCAGGCAAGTCCAAAGTTGCGATAAACGGTAGCTGACGATTAGGGTCCCTAAAACTCTGGGTCATGAGACCAGCCCAAGAGGAGGATATCCAGGATAACTAGGAATTGGGATTGCATTTGGGATATTGTATCCTCCCGGAAAACCAGGATTAACCGGACCGTACTGGGGTTGTTGAGGTTGTTGATATGTATACCCAGGGTATGGTTGATACTGATAGACTGGCTGTTGCACAGCTGGACCGAATTGGTACTGTCCCTGGTACGGTTGATAAGTAAATTGAGGTTGACTTGTGACAACCGTACTTGAACCAGGTTGTCCTACAGGCATCTGAACTGAAGTTTGAATTGTGGATCCAGACTAAGGTAAAGATGTCTGAGGAGTTGATACAGGAACAGTAGAAACCAGAGCTGTCGATACTCCAGAAGTAGGTGGGGTAGATTGAACAGATGTTGCAGCAGTTGCAGCAGCCATTTGAGGTAGAGTACGAGGCGTACTAGGCCCAGGATGAGAAACTACCGAAGGTACAAAAGTTTGAATAGTAGACTAGACAGGTTGCTGGGGTGAACCAGAAACTAAGGGTTGTCCAGTTTGAGATGACAATTGTACATTCGGTTGCAAGACCTGTTGAGTTTGCGATGGATCCCACACTAAGTTCATTCCGGGGTACGAACCCATAATAGGTTGAGAATATTGAGGACCATAACCAGGTTGAGGGTAGGGTTGATAATTCAGAGGTACATTTCCAGTTCCTTGAACATATGATTGACCGGAAGGTGGTTGGAAACCTTGGTTCGAGTACTGACCTTGGGGTTGATAACCCTGAGGCACGTACTGATACTGGGGTTGACCTTGAGGTACATATTGATATTGGGGTTGACCTTGAGGTACATATTGAGTCTGGGGTTGACCTTGAGGAACGTACTGTCCCGTAGGTATGTACTGTCCTTGAGGTTGCCCCCCAGGCACAAATTGGGTACCTTGAGGTTGCCCCCCAGGCGATAATTGAGGATTTTGAGGCTTCCCCCCAGGTGGTAACTGGCCATCTTGAGGTTGAGGATTAGGAATAATACCTGACATCATGAGAATATCTTCTACACTCAACGACTTAGTACCATTATTTCCAGTTAATAACCCTTGTTCAATGGGTTGAGGAGATGCTCCCGAAAAAGTACCAGTAAGTGACTGATACCCAGAGGGAACAAAAGGACCGCCGTACAAAAAGGATTCTAGAGATTGAGAAAACATGGACGACTGTCTTGACATATTTAACGGAGGATAGTAACCTCTAGGTGTTGGGTGATAAGGAATACGAGGTGGTGAAAAACTTAGTCCCGGGTTTTCCAAAAAGTTAGTCAATGAAAGATACCAAGCACTGCTCCTAGGTGGACTGTAAAAGATTGATTCACGCTCCCTAAGTTCTATAACAGGTTGATTTTCAGGGATTGGGGTGCCTACTTCTTCTTCCAGAGTAGCAATTTCTTCAATAGCTATAAGTCCAGAAGGAAGATTTTGGGTAATTATTCTTTCTACCCTGGGTGAACCAGGACCACTAGAAGTTGGAGACGTAAATCCCGATGTTGGAGTAGCAGAAAATTCACTTTTAGGTTCAGATATTTCAGGTTCCTCACCTATATCACTAGTAGATGAAAAGCTACCAGTAATTTCGAAAACAGACACAGATTGTGGATTATAATCTGCTACTAAAGCTTGAAAATTAGGATGTACCACTAAAGAAGACTCTCCTTCTTTAGGTGATCCAATCTACTGTCTCTAGGAGTTACGAGGGCTCTTAACCCTTCAGGCTGGCTCGGTGAAAACTCAGGAGGTTGGCCCCGAAGTCTATGGGACTTTCTCGGTAATTCAGCCACGATTAAAAATTTTTAACTACTTCACACGCAAACAAAGTAAAATCTCAATGAAAACCACCTAAAGCCTCTAAAGAACCAAACAAATTTCAATCACACGCCTAAAGAATCTAGGAGATCAAACCACACACAAATAGTAACTTTCTGTGCTGAAAACACTAGTTGGTGATGAAATCCAATGTCGCAGAGTTCAATACAGAAATGGCAGTTGGAACAGTTACCCGAGAAACCTGCTTAATGAATAGACTGGCACAAGTTCCTCCACTAAACCATCTCAAGTGAAGAGAACCCCCCAGAAAATCCAAGTGAGTCTAACCGATGTCTGCTCTAGGTACAATGGGATCTTCCCTCCACTGTCACCTTAGGAAGAATCCTATAGAATATGGTCACTACGGTTACCAACAGAAACAAATATACCTATGGGAATAGTCTACGATCCAATACGCACGCAAGGGCAGAGTAACAAGCTCAATCCCCTTGAAGGCTCCTTGACATAATCCAAGGTTTACCAACAAGTGACCCCAGGCTCCTCGACAATGGTTAATCTGAGGTTTATCGTTTTTAATACGTGAATATCTGGCATCGTTCCCAATAAGGAAGGATTGATTCCCACACTGGTTCGGACACGATCTCGTGCTTCTCCTTTAAGAGGAGCTTTCCTAGAGCATAAATGCAACAATTGGATTTTTCTCCTACCGCAAGATACAACTACTTGTTTGTTTTACTGTCTTGGAGAGTTAATTACTCCTTACTCCAAGACACTAGCCTAAGCTATGTTGGTGTATCAGAGCCCTAGAAACAAAAAGATTACTAGATAGATTTTACTTTAAGCGTTATTTTTATTGGTTTTTGTTTAAGTCAAGAGGTGCGGAGATGAAACTTATGGTGTGAAGACTCGACTCAAAATCACTAAAAAGTGCATTTAAGATGATTAAGAAATCTTTTCCCTTCAATGAACTTCTAGCTAGGAAAGAGTTTGAGAATGCAAATGCTTGTAAACACAAATCTTTCTTAACCAACAAATTAAAAGAAGAGCTTTTTGTCTTTTCCAATGCACTCAAAACGAGACAACTAGTTATTTTCACAAAAATTTCCCTTTTCTTTCAAAACACTCAAATATTACAATTTTTTTTTTTTTCCAAAAGAGATTTTTTATTTTTTATAAAACACTCAAAACTATGGAAATAACTAATCTTGAGACCTATAAACTATAAAAAACTATTTGAAGTCAAAGCTTACAATATGTCTTTTTCAAGGATGTTTTACTTAGCTATAAGCAAACTAAGGACTAATTTGTCTAGAATCACAAATCAGTAAAAAAACAACCAATTTTTGTTTTCTTTTCTAAAAATGAAATCCAAAATTTTAACACAAGCCTTTTCGAAGTTTCGCAAAGAGAAAACACAAGGTGGATTCCTCAACAAAGGTAGATTTTTCAAATGGTCAGACTCATAAGAAGGCCAGTAAAAACCAAGGTGATCTGAGGCTTCTACAGCTTCTAAGCTCTGAGCTACTACAAGACCAAAATGAAAACCAAGCCTGGTAACCAAAACTTCTAGGAATTTCACCTAAAACCCTAACACCAATGGAATTAACCTAAGAAAAGTTCTTAACAAGTCATATGCAGGTCTGGGCAGGGGATAACAACATCTAAACAAAAACTAAACTGACTGAAAGAGAAAATCTTAAGTTTTTCAAAATTTTAGCAGGGTCCGTAGGCCCACCGTTCACACAGGTGCGGTACCGCTCTGTGCTAAAAGCAAAAGTGCGGATAGGTCCACACTGTGTTCCAAGCCGAGGGTGCAGTCCTCTCCCAAAGTTATGAAAAAACAAAAAATAATCCTAGATCTACTAAATCTACCCAATTCCACACACAAGCAGCCAAAAACAGAAACAAAAACACAGTTTCTCAGGTCAAATTAAAAATAAGGAAAAAATCAATTCCCCAGCGGAGTCGCCATTTTGTCACACAGAATGAGTCGATCTGGTGGACAAGATAGACCTTCATAGAATCTAACGATATCTAGTGACAAGCAAGCCAATCAAAAACTATCTTTCTCTAAATATGCAATTCATAAACAAAGGCAAACAAGTGTTTTAGGCCTACCTTGGGTCCAATGCAAGTTTGTGGAAGCCTCGCTCCTTTGATCCAAATGAGTTTCCTTGTAGCGAATCTGCAAACACAAACAAGAAAACAAATTAAATAGCACCTAAAAAGCCAATATCATAAAGCATACTTATCATGATGATAAAGGAATTCATGAAACAAATGACATAAGACAATTTGTTGAGAAAAATGAATCTGATTGTATTAATTCAAATCAAAGAAGAACTTTACAACCTGTGCCTTGATGCTGTACAAGCTCCTCCCAGGATCCAACAAGAAGTCTCCTCTACTTTGACAAGTTTCACTCTCTTCCCAATGAAGCCAAAAAGGTATGTGATCTCTCCTCTCAAGCTTAACTAGGAAGTCTCAATTCCACCAGCATTTACCCTAAAAAATGTTTAGCTTCTAACCTCCCTCGCAACCAGCCCAATGCCTTAATTTATAGTGCAATGGAGGGAAGTTACTAGGTCCTCCTTCAAAGGGATAAAGCCCTCCTTCAAAGGGATAGATCCTCTCATCAAGGGATTAGCTTCTTCTCTTTTGGGATGCATGAACCACCTAAGAGCGAACAATCCACATCAAAGTTCCTTCTAGCATCATCTAGAATTAACCCAAAGTGAGTTTTTTAGAATAAACTTGCGCCTTTTTGACTTTCACAGGGGTCTGCACCCACTCCTTTAGGGACAGAGCGGGCAGGTTCGCAGTTATTGTGAACATGGGGTGTGAGACCGCAGGTAACAGTGAGATAAAGTGCGGAACCAGAGCTTTGTTGATTTTCAATGTATTTCTCTCATTTTCAAAGCTTGACTTGAAGAGCTGAGGTCTGAGACTTGCTTAGGAGGACAGTACAAGTGATGATAGACCCATACTGACTTTGCAAATAGTCATGGTGATGATATCTTTTTGTAACACCATCGACTCAAGTTCTGGTCTTCGAAAGGAGATCCTAGTAGCCACACCACATTTCCACTGCCACCACATTCACCGTGGAGTAGATACGATGCAATTATACCTCAGAATTCGGATATTGCAACAGGAATTATACACGCAGGAATTCTCATTCACGTAGGAATTATGCTATGTGGCTATGGGAAGTATGACTATGGGAGTTGAGAAGCATATGGAGGTTGAGGCCGAGGTGTAGCAGAGTTCGGATACTGCAATAATAAGAAGCAGCATCCAGGCCAATATTGAAGCTAGAGGTTTAAAAGAAAGGAATTATCCATTTCTCTGGAAAGGTGAAAGGGAAAGGCATCATCGCGGGCAGGCCCAAGCTCTTCCACTTCCATGGAAGCTCGTAACGTTAAGATGCATCATATGTTATATTCCTTTGAAATGCAATTAAAAATGTTCAACGCATATTCTGCATACTACAGTCTCAAAACAGTTGCACACTACCATTAATTCGATGAATTAAAAACGTTCAACGCATATTTTACATACCATAGTCTCAAAACAATTGCACATTGCCATTAATTCGATGAATTAAAAACGTTCAACGCATATTTTGCATACCACGGTCTCAAAATAGTTGCACACTGCCATTAATAGTTAGAGCAGTGTATGGACTATGTCAAAGGAGCGTGAGAGGTTACAAAAAAATTGGAAGAAGAATGCAGGACAAACTGACAAATTTCTGAAGAAATAACAGAAGGGAGTTACAATGGCAGATTGCAATGCCAAAAATGGAGCTGGCTCTGATACCATGTCAGGCCAGGGAATAACTCCACAAAGCAAAAACTGATTCGTATTCTTTATTCCATCAGGTAGGTCTGTTATATACATGAGGGAGAGACTGTTCAGTTCATCTCCCGATGACTGTTCATATTTCTCATTTATTTATTTACATATATTTACCCAATCACAAGGATTAGGTGTCAGCAACATCTATTGTTGTTGTGTGTAGGAGCCGTATCTAGAGGTTGTGGATGTGGCCACAGTATTGTTCTTTCCCTAAGGACGAATCATAAAGAAGAGAAATTTCCTGGTTTGGGAAATGATCTTACTGCATTGCTTCATAGAGATCCAAGAGATTGTGATAGGTGGTGCTACCTCTGGTATTTTGTATAACTTATTTCCCAAAGGACTAATGACAATGCGAGGCTTAGGCTCATACACAACATGACACTTCCACTACTATGGTTAGTCTAACAATACATTACAAACTTCAAGAGGAAAGGAATCACATAATACCTCATCTGTGGAGGGCTAGATGTTGTAGGGAAGGCAACATTGTTGGTTGACACGGAGATCTCGCCCTTTGTGAAGCCACCAGATAGTGTACAAATGTGGGTGTGGTGTGGTCGGTAGGCCCAACCACTTCAAGATCCCTATTGAAATGAGGTTCTTTTGGTCCTACTATCAACAGTGAACAACAATGGAGAACCCTTCACCCACATTTGTGAGTGGAAGATCTGCTCCCCCTCCTATGGATCTTCAGGCTCAAACTTCTAGACCTTGATGGTGGAAATAGTGGAACTAGGATCCACATCGATAATATACTTCCCTTTGTGTTGGGATGGGGTCCCCTGGGTCAATTTTGGGATTAAAATAACCCAAGTTTTAACCCTAGATCTGATAAATGTTTGACTTCCTGAGGTTTCTCCGTGCATTTCTATTGGACCTTTTTCAACAGAATCCAAGGTCTCAACTTCAGTAGGCCCTTCGTCTACCAATCCATCATCTACTATTCAAGATGATGCGTATATGAACCTTATTTCTCAGGTTGATGCACCGGGTAATGCTGCCGTGTCATGTAGTCAAGTCTTCCTCCCGTCTGCACATGTCCTAGCCTGATAAGGACACCATGGAAGCTATGTATACCCCTGATTACCCCTACCCTTAAGTAAGGGGGAATTTCTTTAGAGAATTTTGAAGGAATTTCCTTCCTACTTCTCCCAATGCACTCTAACTCAAGAAATTTATCTCATAGTACATCCCTTTGATTTGTGTGTCTTTATTTCTTCCATGAAGTTAGGTATATTGCATCATCTCATCCATTGTCTTTTGCACCTTTCATATGGATCCATCATCCACACCGTATATCGGTCATGCCGACGATGCAAGTCGCTTCTCCCAGAGTATAGCCTCGGCATCCTGGGCTATTTTCACCCCCTTTCATACGTTAGTCCTTTCAAACGACATCTGCATTGCATCTGCCACCAATAATCAGGCCGAATATGATGCAGTGATAGGTTTGTTAGTCGATGCCCTTTCTCATTATGTCCTTCATCTTCATGTTCATTTAGATTTCTTACTAGTTGTCATGAAATTGAATGGCGTGTATCATGTCATAACCAAGTCCTATTTAGAAAATATATAAGAGTGAAGCTATTTGTACGTGAGTTTGAAAACATTACTTTCAGTCATGTGCCTAGAGCCCAAAATCACTATGTAGATACCATTGCAAACAACATTCTAGATTGACATTTATCACATGGATACCAAAAAATATAACCAAACAAATGGAAAACCATCATTGTCATATAAAATGCATAATAATATTATGTATCATATAAGTGTTTAGAGCCCATAGCTCTAGATACATATGGTATGCCCATAGTAGACTAGGGGGTCACATAAGCCCCTACATCCCCTTCGGAGGATTTCGTGCCAAGTTGGGTTGAGATGCTTGAATCCCTTTTTCGAGCACTTAGAACATAATGGTGCTCCACAAACTCATCCTGATAGAGGAATCATTCCCACCTTTGCATACTAGATCAATCCCCTCCATCACATATGATTGGGGGTAGTATCCCATGCTTGGGGGCATGATGGTTTTCCCCTCGACATCTTCTCAATTGAGTCTCGACCTAGATCCCACCGAATCTAGGTATGGTCGATTATCCTCCCATTCCTTGGATAGTTTGTCCTACCGGCCTCTCTGGCGAGCCATATGCACATCACATATCGTAGATGTTTGATACCATCTGTTCAAATATTCTACTCTATGTCCATAGAGTCCCCATGTTTGACTTAGTGGGTAAGGATGATTTTAGACCTCCTCTAGTAGTTCATTCTTATTTTCCTCTTCTCTTAATTTTCCACCTGGAACCATCGTTCCCAGAAGCATTAAGACAACCTTTAGATAAGTAAGGCCACTTTCCTAAAAGTTGTAGATCTTGATTATGATGGTAGGTTTTTCTACTATGATCTCCATAATATTTAGGGTCTTCTCCTCCTATCATATTGGAGGGAAAACACCCTTTTATAGGGAAACCCACAGTTTTTATATCTCCCATTGCCGCTAGACCATAGCTTACTTTAATGAACCATCAACACCATTGGAAATATCTCACCGCACTCTATAATGGGTCTTCCTCAGTTTTTGATGATTCGACACTTCACTCCAGAGCCTTTTTTTTCTAAGAAAGGTCAATTCGTCACCTCTCAAAATAAGATTTCGTCATAAAGCAACACTTGTACTTTGAGGTCCACCTCCTCTTAATACTTGTCATACCATATGTCGATTTTCATCATCAGTAACTATCATTTACTCATTTTTTCATAGTCCCCACTGAGCCTCATTTTTGTGGCAGCGTCATTGGGTCACCCTTGTTTAGAGCATCCATGATGAGTCACCCTTGAATCCTTGGAGTTTATTTCATGTCCCATCATCTCATGTCATGATATTCCATTCATATTTTCATACCGTGCATCCTGTGTTGCCCATTTTGGCCCCCAGTCATACTGTCCCCATCCTCTCTGGAGTTGAGTTAGTTGCTCCCGGGTCAACTGTGCACTTTATTCTCTGACAAGGGTAGTCATCTGTTTGTCCCTCAATACCATTTTCCCATTATCCATGATTTCAATCCACTAGTCACATTACTATTTTCCCTCGTGCTTTAGTTGAGGATCCTCATTGCCTCATCTATCACGAGCCCTATTCTGTCGACATCAACTCATTTATTCTAGAAGAATGGCCTAGAGTGTGGTGTATCTCGGTTCCATCTTCCATTCTTGTTTGATGCCTTGGATTGAGCAGAGGGTCCCATTATTTCCCTTTGACTTGATCATTTCATGTTCATGATCCATACACTGGATGGTCCAATGATGCAGCAGACTATACCAGTGATTCCTGAGTGTGTGTGAGATGTTTTCAGACCTCATGAGGGGGTGGCCCTTCAAGTAGCCCCCCAAATGAACGAATGCATCTGTACTATGCTACAGCCTCAGATGCAGTTACACATATTTTTCAGCCCAAAAGGTGCGATATGGGCTCCAAAATGCAACTTTTTGCCCAAAAAGTGTGATTTCGTCAAAAAACAGGTCAAAACCTGTGATTTTTGGGTTTTAGGGTTTTTCTCAGATTTGTTTCTGGGTTTTTCTGAGAGTTGTTTGCTGGGTGTATGACCTTTGCCTCATCCCACTTAGGCCTTGATCCATTTTGTTTTGCTCATCAAGGTCGAATTTAGCCTCCCCTAGGGTTTCTGGTACACTTCCACCTTTCTAGGAGGAGTTTAGCTGAGTGATAAGTCTGAGTTTTTGCAGCACTTTCATCCACATTTTCTAGATATGTAACTTTTTGTTTCATATTTGATAAGATAGGTTTCTACCATCCATAGTTTCAATTTTAAACTTGTTTGGTCATTTGCCTCAGGGTCCCATCGGTTTCCCTAGGTGTTTCAACCATCTCCCTATCTTTTTGCAGCGATATTCCCCTCTAGTTTTTTGTTGTTGCTGCACCACTTTCCAGCAGCTTAGATTCACTTGATCCCAATAACTCTGACATTTAGATCTCTTGAGCATTTTAGTGTATTTTCCATCAGTTTAGCCACCAAGAAGTATAGTGTTTTCAAACCCAGTTTGGGTGGGGTTTAGTCAATTGTTTTGCTATTTGTTTTATGTTATTTATTTCAGTTTATTTGAAGCAAACTTTTTTTTGTTTTTTAAAAAACATGATCTAAGCTTAATCAATTAATACACTTGCACACACAAGCACACATTAAGTGAAGGGTGCTTGGTTTACACTGCCAAGCCAAGAATTAACATAATAAATTTATCTCACCGCATCAGAAACATAAGATATATTGTTGATCTCCCTTCACCATTTCCATGTTCTGTGTTTCCTTCCATCATTGCGCCACCAAGGCGTCAGTTGTGGAGACTATTAGGCCTGAAATCCCTATTTCGCTCAGGCGTATTACTCCTCCCCGTCGACTTCAAGTTCATAGCCGTCCAAGTCCCCATATCGAATCTTCTCCTGGTCCCTCTGATTCCTCATATGATTCTGAGCCTCCTTCACTAGATATTGTCACCATGCCTGGACCCATAGCTGGTGTAGGAACCCAACCTGGTGGTGGCTCCGGTTCTATACCAGTGGCCACATCAGGAAAAACAGTCTTAGGAACCGTTTTGGCAACCCCCATGCTCCCCTTTATGGTTGGGTTAATTCTACTGGATCTTAACCAGTTGATAAACGACCCCATACGCCATGATGTTGGTTGGCCCTCTATGCCAAATAAGCTTCCCTATGACATCCCAAAGTTTAAGGGTATTGCTAGAGAGGATCCTACCAACCATGTGCGATCCTTCCACATGTGGTGTTCGTCCAACTCCATAAACGATGTCTCCATTCGTATTCAGCTCTTCCAATGCACGCTCACTGGAGACACTGCAAAATGGTATGTAGACTAGCCCTCCACCTCTCATTCCATTTTTGCGATTCTTGCTAAAGCATTTCTTTCATATTTCCAGTTACCTCTCTGGTACGACATTGGTACTGAGTTATTGACCACATTCCGTCAATCCTCTGCCACTCGCCTTTCCAACCATGTTCAAGAGTGGCGTTGAAGGAGGAGCACATGTCATGCCCCATCTTTCAAAGACCATGTCTATCTTGATTGGTTTCTTGAGAGCCTTTTTTCCCCCATTAAGAAAGATGTCGCGTCCCATTTTTCTCATACTGAGGAAGAAGCTCTCAAGACCGCTTTGAGATATGATCTGATTTATGCACAATCTAGTTATGTCTATACCGTCAATCTAGACCTCCCTCATCGTGGAAGTGTCAATGCACCAGGGGCATCCCATGCCATTGACGGTATCGTTGGATCCCTTTCACACTCTTCACTATACACTGAGCAGAGTTATGGCTACCTACAGGGGGGCACTAGTTCCTCAAACATTTATGCCCCTCCTACTAGTAACATGTTTCCTGGACCCCAACCCATCTACCAAAATGTTGCTCCTTCTTATGCATAGCCGAGCGCTCTATCCCCTCAAGCATTAGCGCCACAACATCCCATGCATCCTCAGCCCCAGCAGCCACCGCCCCCTCAGGGCCAGGTGTTTGCACAACAGAGTGATACCAATCCCCAAAATTCAAAGAAAAAGAATAAGGGGAAGGGTAACAAGGGTAACTAGGGTAACTAAGGTAACCAGCCTAGTGAACCCCATGGGAACCAACCTAACACCAACAACCAAAAACAGGGGAATCAGCCCATGCATAACAAGGCTATTTGTATGAACAAGCCTTGTGCATGTTGTGGTGTACATGGCCACTATACACATGAGTGTCCTCTTTTACCCCAGATGCGCCAAATGTGGGAAGCTCAAGCAGCTTCTCGAGGTCAACAATCGCCTCAGAATCCTATGCCACCTCAACCAGCCATGCTCACAAATCCTTTCCCTCAGCAAGGATTTGTTGTTGCTCAACCTCAGCCAGGTCAAGCAGCCCATCTCCCCCAACCTTCTAGTCCTGATGACTACCAGATCCTCATGATGGATTCTGATGAGGTCAATACCTCTGATCAACAGCCAGCTCCTTAGCACTCTATTGTTACCATCTTAGCCGAGTCATCTAGATCCACCCACCCAGGACCTCCTCTGTTTGTGGGTGCCTCTCCTATGTTCCCACCAGGAACCGTTCCTCCAGGTCTTAACCATCTAGGAGTTATTCCACTAGGACATTTCCCTGCAAGACATATACCTCTCTTGTTTCCTCCTTTGGGAACCTTTTCTGTCCTGGTCATGGCTTCATTGGTCCTTCCTAACATGACTTTGGAGATCCTAGTATGGTACACTGATCCCCCAATGCGCACTCCCCCTGGTCAGCTAAGACCTTATCATGTTGACCCCGATTCAGTCAGTCCCTACGACCCCTTCCACTGCTTTAGTTCCGTCACAACCTCAATCGGAACTTGATCCTATTGCGAAAGCATCTGAAAGGGGGGAAAGCTAAGAGGAAAAAAACTATGGAAAAGCCTCCCCAAGCACCTCGAACCCCCAAGGCCCAAAAGCCATCAAATTCATGCGGTTTATGTGAAGTCGTTGGGCATGCCACCAATAATTGTCCTGAACTTCCTTGACTCAAACCTTTGGTTCATGAGGTGTTCCTTGAGTCAAGTATCTAGGAAGCCCATGTTAACTTTCTAGGCCCACCCAAGAAACTCAAAATGCCGTGCACAAACAACCCTTGTTCCCTGTGTGATCATCATGGTCACTATTCCCATTGTTTCCCTCGTCTCAATGAATTTCGCAATTGCCTTGAAGCAATTTGTGAATATGAGGCCACTCATAGTGGATCATCTACTCCTCTATCTATGGATTCTGGTACCACTAGTTGACTAGAACAGGGAGACTCTGGCCCCACTATTGTGATCCTTCTCCCTGATGTCGAGACGACAGGCACCACAGTCCATATCCTTTACCTGTCATCATCCATGAGTTCCTCGTAGACAAACCTTTCAGAGGTTGTTGTGCGCGTTTCTATCGACCCTCCTTCAATAGAATCCTAGGTCTCAACATCAGTAGACCCTCCATCTACCAGCCCATCGTCTACCATTCAAGACGATGCGTAAGTGAACCTTATTTCTCAGGTTGATACACTAGGTAATTCCACCACGTCATGTAGTCAGTCTTCCTCCCATCTGCCCATCTCCTAGCCTAATTAGGAGACCATGGAAGCTATGTCTACCCTTGATTACCCCTACCCTTAAGTAAGGGGGCATTTCTTTTGAGGATTTTGAAGGCCATTCTCCTAATTCTCTTAATGCGCTCTACCTTAAGAAATTTCACTCATAGCACATCCCTTTGATTTGTGTGGCTTTATTTATGCAATGAAGTTAGGTAGATTTTATCATCTCATCAGTTGTCTTTTGCATCTTTTAGATGGATCCATCATCCACATCATATATCGGTCATGTCGATAGTGCAAGTCGCTTCTCCCAAAATCTAGCCTCGGTAGCTTGGGCCATTTTTACCCCCTTGCATACGTTAGTCCTTTAAAATAGTGTGTGCATTGGATGTTCACCAATAATCAAGCCAAATATGATGCAGTGATAAGTTTGTTAGTCAATGCCCTTGCTTATCGCATTCTTCATCTTCATGTTCATTTAGATTCCTTGCTACTTGTCATGCAATTGAATGGTGTGTATCATGTGCATAACCAAGTCCTATTTAGAAAATATCTACGAGTGAATTTATTGGTGCGTGAATTTGAGACCATTACTTTCATTCATGTGCCTAGAACCCAAAATCACTATGTAGATACCATTGCAAGCAACATTCTAGATTGGCATTTATCACATGTATACCATAGAATATAACCACACAAATGGAAAATCATCATCGTCATACAAAATGCATAATCATATTATGTATCATATAAGTGTTTGGAGCCCTTAACTCTAAATACATCTAGTACACCCATAGTATACTGGGGGGCACATAGGCCCCTAAATATCCTTATCATCCTTTGGAGGATTTCGTGTCAACTTTAGCCGAGATGCTTGAATCCCTTTTTCGATTACTCAGAACACAATGGCACTCCACAAACTCCTCCTGCTAGGGGGCATCATTCCCATCTTTGCATCCTAGATCAATATCCCATGCTTGAGGGCATGATGTTTTTTCCCTGGCCATCTTCTCACATAAGTCTTGGCCTAGATCCCACTAGATCTAAGTATGGTCGATTATCCTCCCATTCCTTGCATAGTTTGTCTTACCGGCCTCTCCGGCGAGCCATATGCACATCGCATATCATAAAAATTTGATACCACATCTTCAAATATTCTACTCTATGTCCACATAGTCCCCATGTTTGAATTCGTGGGTGAGAATGATTCTAGACTTCCTCTAGTAGTTCATTCTCATTTTCCTCTTCCATTAATTCTTTACCAAGAACCATTGTTCCAAGAAGCATTAAGGCCATATTTAGACAAGTAAGGCCACTTTCCTGAAATTTGTAGATCTCGATTCCGATGGTTGGTTTGTCCGCTATGATCTCCACAAGTTTTAGGGCCTTTTCCTCCTCTCCAAATTCACCATAGCTCACTTAGCAAATGAATCCAAATTGGAGGGAAAATGTCCTTTCATAGAAATATCCCAAATTTTTCTATTTCCCATTGTGACTAGATCATATCTTAGTTTGATGAACTATTAGAACCATTGGAAATATCTCACCAAGCTCTAAAATGTGTCCTTCTCAGTTTTGATGATTTGACACTTCACCAGGAAACCATTTTTCCAAGAAAGGTCACTTTTTCACCCCTCAAAATCGACTTTTGTCACAAAGTGACACTTGTACTTTGAGGTCCACCTCCTCTAATTACTTGTCATACCATATATCGATTTTTTTCGTGAGTAACCATCATTTAATCATGTTTTCATGGTCCCCACCAGGCCTCATCTGTATGGTAGCGTCATCGAGTCACCCTTGTTCAAAGAATCCGTGATGAGTCACCCTTGCATTCTTGGAGTCTATTTCATGTCCCATCATCTCATGTCACAATATTCCATCCATATTTGCATACCATTCATCATGTGTTGCCCATTTTGGCCTCCAGTCATACTGTCCCCATCCCCTCCGGAGTTGAGTCAGTTGCTGCGAGGTCAACCATGCACTTTATGCTCTGACAAGGGTAGTCATCTATTTGTCCCTCAGTCCCATTTCCCCATTATCCCTGGTGTCAGTCCATCAGTCACATTACTATTTTCCCTCGTGCCTTAGTTGAGGATCCTCATTGCCTCATCTATCGCGGGCCCTATTCTGTCGACATCAGCTCATTTATTCCAGAAGAATGGCCTAGAGGGCGGTGTATCTTGGTTCCAGCTTCCATTCTTGTTTGGCACCTTGGATCGAGCAGAGGGTCCCATTATTTCCCTTTGACTTGATCGTTTCATGTTCGTGATCCATATACTTGATGGTCCAGTGATGCAGCAGAATATACCAGTGATTCTCAGGGGTGTGTGAGATGTTTTCAAACCTCATGAGGGGGTGGCCCTTTAGGTAGCCCCCCATATGCTTTGTTGCATACCTACTATGCTATAGCGTCAGATGTAGTTCCACCGAGTTGATGGGTTTGGTTCCTACCGATCGCAGTCTCCATAACATGCACGTCTCCTTCAGATAACTCGTTCAATTTTGCAGAGCCCTTCCCTATTCAGTAGGGTTTCTCTGGTTGTTCTACCCTCCCTCCCACCCATTTCTTGAGAGATGTGGCTTTGTATCTCACGTACTCAAATATTATTGTATTCAGGCCTGGCTCATGTTTTTACCAGGTGCATTATGTATATGGGACACATTGTATTATTTTCTGGCTTTGTTATGCCAGCATGTCATGTACCATTCAGCATGTACTTTATTTCTCAGTTTCATATTTCTGGGTGAACCATTATTTTTGTACTAAGTTATCTCAGTGGGTATGGGTATGCCTCCCCCACCTCATTGAGGTCCGGTACCACAACATAAAAGGAGACTTGCATTAGTCTTGCCCCCTCTGTCACTATCCTCTCTCAGATTCAGCTTCATTAGTCTCTCTCTCTCTCTCTCTCCTTGACTCCCCTATGTTGTCTAAGTGATTGTGTATTTACAACATACTTCGGTCATACATTTTTCTCCTAACACTCGTATGTTGGGGGGCAATCTGTTATCACCAAAAAATTGATCATCTAGTCTAATTTAATAGATGGATCAAAGTACAACATGTAAAGCCAATTTTACCATAGTAAAATTTCTTTCACTATGAGAAATTACCTAATAAACCACCTTTATTAAGTAATTTATAGTTAAACCCATGAAGAATAATTAAATAAATCACTATTTATTTGATTTTCTTCTAGGAATAATTAATTAAACCACTTTCCTTGTTAATTTGACCTAATCATGAAAAATAAACATATAAATAATTATTTGTCTTATTTTTCTCTAAGAATAATTAATTAATCACTAATTAATTATTATTCTTTGTCAAATTTGACTAAGTCTCTTAGGAATAATTAAATAAATCATTAGTTGTTTATTATTCCTTAACTAATTCCTTGAGATGATAAATAAATCATTTATTTATTTATCATTTCTAAAAAAAGTTTAAATACTTTTTCCTCCTAAACAAATATAATAAAATATTCCAAGTGGTAATTCCAAGAATGGGATGAATAATATTTTATTATTGCTCATTATTCGAGGATAACTCAATATTTTGTTATAAATAGGAGGGTTTTCCATTCATTATTCACTTTTTATTATTTTCATTGTTGCACTGACTGTTGTAACTCTGATTATTTTCATTTCCACACACCATATTTTTACTGGGTTTATGCATTATAGAGGGGAGACTCTACAGAAGCTAAAAATGTTTGAGGATAGCCAAGAAGCCATCTGATAGAGGGGGACTGGTAACATTTATCTATTCTTTTCATAGGTGTTATTATAAAATTATTCTTTACTTATTTGGTTTCCATTGGATGTTTTGGTGTTATTACTCTTTATTTCACCGTTTAACTATGATTGCAACATAGATCAGAATTTTGGAAGGTTTTGTTTCTATTAATAGTTGCAGATCTACAATGTTTAGCAGTCATTTCTATTGTTGATATTGTTTGTCATCAACAATATTAATTGGGTTCTTTTCGTACATCATTGAGAAGAAAACACTACAACACCCTTGTTTATGTAAATTTTGCGTCGGTTTTGAGATCCAACCATGGTCCGCGGACCATGGGATTGTTTGTAAAAGGATATAAATAGGTGTGTTTTAGACAGTCTAAGGCATAATTGGAGAGGTAAGGGGTAAATAAAAGAGAAGTGATAGTGCAGAGAAGTTGGTCAGATAGGAGAGAAAGGCTTTCCAACTGAGTGCGCAGAGGCCTAGGCAGAGTCCGCAACTATGTGCACGAACCCCTGCAGTTGAGTGCACAGGGTAGTTTTGAGTCTGTAAAGATGAATTGAAGATAAATAAAGAAAGTTACTGAAGAAATCTTGTGTATATCTATTTATCTCTGTTTACTTTTGTTTATGATATATGTTGTGGATAAATAATGTGTTTATGAAATATTGATCTAATGATGCGCGATTCTCTTGAATAAGTCTTAATAAATGTATGCAATGCATGTTAAGTACTTTCGCAAAGACTGAGATGAATTCTATTATGTTTACTAAATAACTTAAGTAGATCTGCGTGAACACTAATTTAGGATTGTTCTCTAATGCGCGTAAGTGGATAAATCAATTGTTAAGGGTCCACAAAGGCTGATCATAGACCTTCGCGAAGGTATGAAGGTTGTTTCAGTAGAGTTGCAGTACCGAGTCTTAAGGGCTTATCGATCTGCGTGAAGGAAAATATGAGGCGCTAAAAGAGATCACACTTGTATCTGGATGAAAAAACTTACTCTTACATCCCCCCATACTGCTTCAGGTGAGAATGTAGCCTGTGCTATGCAGGTTGTTATCGAAAGGGCTAGTAGTGTAGGGATTTGTTGGTTGGTGTAGCTAAATATGATGTTTGGTTAGGACCCCCTAAGCAAACAAATGGTTCCTTTGTCGGGAACGTGATATGCTTGAAAGAGATGTGTGATGTCGCATCACTGGAATTCGACCAAGAAAGAAATTGAAAAGTGGCTAGATAGAAAAATTAATGAATTCGCGGCGTAGGAAAATAGGAATCTGTGGTTGTCAAAGGAGCAGTGTTTGGATAGGTATTTGTACATGGAGATACATGAAATTTTCTTTTGCACGTTGCCCATCGAACTATATGAGTGGTTAGCTAAATTGGTAGATGGTCAAGGGAGGTGGAAGCTTGATGGTCCAATAGTGTGGACTCCAAAACTAGTACGATGATTAGATGCCTCTGAAGACATGATCACTTGGGCTGTTGATCATTGGCTTGATCGAATTCTAGGCGGATTTGTTACAGAGTTCACATTTGATACCTCAGTCAGCTACAACAAAGTGGAGTGATGGTTTTTCAAGGGACCACGAGGTAAGTATTTAAGATATTTGAATACTTGGATTAAAATGTTGTTGTGTTAAAAATGGGTTTTTCATTGCCTTGATGTTTGGAGCTATGCGAAGTGGAAGACTCTTTAGAAATTATGAAGGATTAGGACCGAAGTATAGTCCATTAATTGGACCTCCTTTGAGTGATGATGAAAGGGTAGAACAAACTCCACCGTGAAGCGCTATTCAGCTGATAACACAGGGTTTTCTATGAACACATCAGCCATCCACTCTGCCTCCACCTCCACATCCACCGCATACAGCTTCGCCCACACCACCACCACCACCACCACCATTCAACATGTCGAACACAATGAAGTTGCTGATTTTAAAGGGCATAGGGAGCAAACATACAAAGCAGTTTTGGTTTGCTGCGAATGCTATGTGGATAGCGCAGTAGATTACTGATGAAAATATAAACAAGGCATAATTGGTTACTTCTTTGTAGGATCACACGTTGACTTGGTATATTAAATATTGTTCTAATAGTCCTCTGGCATGATTAGCAGATACTAAGGCTAATTTAAACAAGGAGTTTAGTAAGCCTAAGTATGACTCGCAATCAGTAGTTGGATTTAAGGAAATCATGATGAGGGTTGATGAGACACCTTGGGAATTAGATCAAAGGTTGAAATGTGTGATTCAAGAAGCTAACATGAAGCTCACAAATGGTCAGCACACGAGTGGTTTATAACTTTTCTTCTGCCCCACCTGAGGATTGCTTTGTCGCAACAGAAGATAGGAACCTAAGAAGAAGCCTTGAAAATCATGATGAAGTTGCATGCAACACCCATTGAGGATGTGACCTTAGGGGTACAACAGATTCACTGTCAATTATAGAGCCTCTTCTTGGAATTGCAGAGCTTGAAGAAAGACAAGGAGACGAAACCAAAGGTGCACGCAGAAGTCTGGTGTCTGAAGTGCAAGAGCTAGGGGCACGATAAAGACCATTGTCCCTTATTCACGGATTATATTATAGAAGAGGGACCAATTCCCCTAAGGCTAGAAGCTCCAGTAGGAACGAGTGTGGGGGCTGCGCTATGGTGCACTATTTGTCAGGTTGCTGGACAACATGTGACTAATAATTTCCAATTTCTTGAAAACTTTGTCCAGACACCGCAACAGTTGTTCTATACATTTTTCAAATCAGTGGACCACGATGAGTGCCACTGTCAGAGCTATGAGCTGATGATGGAGAGAACACCTACATATCATATGCAAGTAGAAAATTGGCCTCCGGAGAAGGGCGTCGGAGGAGTGCACGAAGGATATGAGGGACGAGGATGAGGCTAAGAAGGAGGAGGACCTCATAGAGGCCAGGATCAGGTTATCTGTTACAAATGCGGAACACTAGGGCACTCGTACGAGAGTGTCAGAATCATACACACTTTTCATATAAATATTGTAGATAATTTAACTACACTGTAGAAGAATGCTCGATGCCGATAGCTAATATGAAGGAGAAGAAGGCACATCCTCAACAACCTATGCAGAACTTATAGATGATGAGAGATGAGCCCCGCGAAGAGGATCAGAGTGTGAATATAGTGCTGAGAAGCAGAATAACAATTGGCGATGATAAAGGAAAAAAACTTGAAGAGGACGGATGGGTTTGCAAGGCCCCGGAGAAGGAAGTGGGTTTTGATCTGGCGTGTGCTAAGAAAACTTTTATGGAAGCCAAGAAGATCTTCGCTGAGACCTCCACCTTAGGAAGCCATAACAAAGTGTAAGAAACCAGCGCACCTACGGAGGTTGATCCCTCTGTCCTTACCACATTCTTGGAGACTTGCATGAAACTGCCGCGCGATAGCAAAGCTGTGAAATGCCTATAGCAGTTAATAAATAAATGTGCCAACAAAGAGAACATCCTTAATGAACACTATGTAGTCAGAAAGAATGGCAAACATAAGGCAGGAATAGGGCACGAGATGAGGCTCACTGTGCAAATAGGCGATTATGAGATGGACCAGGTCATCTTTTATCTAGGATCCGATGAGAACGTACTACCAAAGAAAACATGGGAAAGAATGGGGAGACCTATGATGTAGTGGTCTCTGATCCAGCTCAAAATGGAGAACTAGTAGAAGATCATCCTATGGGACGACTATATGGAGTAGCTGTTGATATCGAAGGTGCGAGCATGATGGCTAACTTTGAGGTGATAGAGATTGTTGATGATAGTAATCCATATCCTGCGCTCTTGGGAATTGACTGGGCCATTGACATGAATGGGGTCGTCAATTTGAAGAGAGGACAATGTCATTTGAAAACAAATTGCTTTGGGTTGTAGTGCTGTTGGACCCTGCAGAAGGGGTACACCAAGGATAATTTTAGGGGCGAATGTTCGCCCTTTGGCGAAATTAAGGGGTTTTAAATTTTTAGTGGGCGAATATTTTGTATCATAGTACATTTTTACAAATCACCTCAAATAGGCCACCTTATTTTAAGGGAGAGGATAAAAAAGGTAAATTTAGCCCTTGAAATTAGGACTTACAACCTTCCATTCGCCCATTTTCAAGAATAGGTTTTATTTAAGTGAATCCATTCGCCCATTTTCAATAATAGGTTTTATTTAAGTGAATCCTATGGGCCAAATACCATATTTATAAAAGAGGTATGGTAAATTAATAAAAATATAAATAAATGAGAGGTATGGTAAATAAATAAAACATTTTTTATATTTACTCCATAAGTCAACTTATATACATGTAAGGGTGTAAACAAATAAAAATATAAGTGGAGGTATGGTAAATAAATAAAAATTCTTTTTATACTTACTCAAAAGGTATGGTAAATAAATAAAAATATAAATAAACTAGACGTATCGTAAATAAATAAAACCTCTTTTTATATTTAGTCCATAACCCTCGTTCTATTTATGAAGGCTCAAGAAAGAGGTTTTATTTAAGTGAATCCTATGGGCCAAATACCATATTTGTAAAAGAGGTATGGTAAATTAATAAAAATATAAATAAACTAGAGGTATGGTAAACAAATAAAACATTTTTTTTTTATATTTACTCCATAAGTCACCTTATATTTACGAACACTCAAAAAATGGGTTATATTTAGGTGAAACCTATGGCCAAAATACTATGGGACAAATACCATGGACTAGATTGTTATTAATACCATGCAAAAAACCATTATTAACCCTAATATTAGAATTAATAAAAATAAAAATGGCACATGGTATTGACCCATGGTATTCACCAAAATGGCACATGGTATTGAGCCATGGTATTCACCTGGAATGTAGCCTATGCTAAGATTCACTAGGACTTTACAAAGTTTTATTATTTAGTGAAAGATTCGCCAAGATCTTACAAGATTTTATAATTGAGTAAAATATTCGCCATGCCTGGTGAGAGATTCGCCAAAAAATTATATATACATATTATATTATTGATAAAATCGCCTTCCATTTTTCCTATATACCATGGAGATTTTCCCATTTATTATATTTATAAATTTAGGGGGGGTTCTTAAAATTTTCTCTGGGGCACACTACACTGAACTAGTCCGCGACTATGAAGAAAATGATGATGAACTGGATCAGATCTACAAAATAATAGTGCAAAACTAGGACTGGATCAATCCGATGGTAGATGGATGGATTGCATGGGATCGGGAGAGTTCCTACACCTCTGATTCAGATGAAGAATTGGAACATTGGCATAATTGTTTGCATGAAGTATCTACACCGCGCTACAATATGATGACGAAATCGCTGCGCTGTGTTTCATTGGAGGTAAGGAACTTACCTTATTATGATGGTTTAACTGACATGGATAAGTTTTTGGATGCATTTGAGCATGAAGTCCCTGAGGATCACCACTTCCAAGCATTATATTTGGCACTGCGTGCTATGCATGCATGATGGTGGGGTATGCACAAGGATAACTTTGATGGATGGTGGGATTACAGAAGAATGATGAGGTTACAGTTTGGGTGCCCTAACACTAGATTGACTGAGAAATATAGCAGGAAGGATGATCCACGTGATCACCTAGCAAAATGGACTAAATCATGGGGGACAAAAATGCAGCCGAAGTGGGTACATATATTCTGCCATACTTTGGACATAATTCCCATGAACTGGTATATGGAAACGAAGCTCCACGATGGCATTGCAGAGTGGGATATTTTGAGGGAAGGGTTCTTGTTGACCTTTAGTTTTGAAGATGGCTATTTTAGTATCGTTGATGCCCTACAGGAGATTAAGGTGGTTATCTTCAGAATGCCACAAGAAACTATGGAGTGGGTCCAACCAGACTGGAGTACCTAGCTGCACCATGTGCTAGAATGCTATAATGTTGTTAGGATATTCCGACACATAGGATATAGTTAAGTTCAACTTGGTCTAGTATAGAGTTAGGTATAGAGTTAGGTAAAGTGTGTTTCTTTACCGTTGTACATTTTGTAACTTACAATCCGACGGTCACGATATGTAGTGATCCGACGGTTCACTCTCTCCTCGGTATTACCGACACTTGATCCGTGGCTTGACACCCGATTGGTCCATGAGTTCTATTTAAAGCGCATGGAGGGTCATTGTTCGGGTAGTCCGTGCATGAGAGAATCTTATGTAAATTTTCATTCTTTGATTAATAAATTGCCTGTAGTAGCCACGTTGGCGCAGGTCGTGGACTGTTTCCCTCTTTGAGGGTTTTAACCACGTCAAAAATACTGGTGTATTGATCTGTGATCTGGTTGTGAGCGGTGTCCTTTTGGTGTTCTTTCTGAGGAACTTACCCTGTAAATTCCTACATGGTATCAGAGCTATTTGAGGGCCGCGTCTGTTGGTGATCCAAATATGAAGCCGGTAGAACTGCATCCGACTGTCGTTTCCTAGATCTGCTGTTTCTGACTGCTTTCGGGCCGAGAGGACTGCTCTGTTGTGTTCGGAGCATCTGTTCCAGTGAGGAACCCCTTTCGTTTCACGCGAAAAGGTTTCCGGTAGCCCTAGCTGCGTCATTTTTAAGATCTGGAGGTATACAGTCTTTATTTGCAGTTTACTGTTATTTTCTCTCTGCTTATATCGGTTTCGGTTTATTTAGCTTTTTTTTAATCGGATCTATACCTTTCATTTCTGCGTATGCTCTTTGCCCTACGTCTCTGTGCGATCTAGGCAAATCAGAAACAGAAAGGAAGGATTTTTCTCATGCGTATGCTCTTTTCCCTGCACCTTAGTGTGATTTCGGAAAATCAGAAACATTGAGAAAAATATTTAGTTTTTCGGCTAAAGCTAACTTTGAGCCGCAAGGTTCATTTTTTTAAATATCTAGTTTTTTGGCTAAAGCTAACTTCAAGCCATAAGGTTCGTTTTCTTTTCATGTCCGTGTTGGGTTTTGTGTTTTGTGTTTTGTAGGGAAAAAGAGCTTTCTCAAGGCAAGCACGCAAACCAAGGCCCCCCCGCCTCTCTCTCTCTCTCTCTCTCAAATTTTTTGTATAGATCAATTGGTTCAAAGCTATTTTAAGAGAGTGGAGGTCTTGGGTTCAAGTCTCCATTTTGTGGGGGCGGATTTTTTCATTTCCGCACATTCGCGCACTTTGCCGGCAACTTCAACAAATTTTTTTCAAAAAACCATAACTTCTTCATCCGGAAGCCTTTTTCAGAGCCGTTTTTTTAAAACAGCCTAATTTTTCAAGATCTATCCATTGGAACACTTACTTTCAGCATCTTCAGCTTCAGTTTAAAAAAAAAAAAATGGAAAGTCCATGCAAAGTCATTCTTGACAGCACTAACTACTTCCAATGGATAGCCTACATGGAAGATTTACTTAGAAGTAAAGGTCTCTACAGAATAGCCACAGACCAAGAGAAGAAACCCAAAGATGAAGACAAGGCTGCAAAATGGGAAAATAGACAAGATCAAGCACGTGGTTTGATAGGGATGTCTATTTCTCCTGATCTTAGATTCCATATTGCAGAACTTGAGACTCCTCATGAAGCATTGGAACAACTCACTAAAGTTTTTGGGATTAAAAATGAAATTAGAGCCCATCGACTTGAAAATGAGTTGCTTACATTGGATCCTAATAATTTTTCTTGCATTGAAGATTTCTTGTCCAAATTCAAGACCCTTAGATATCTCTTGGAAGGTGTAAAGGTTAAGAAAGAAGATAGTAACCTTATTTATTCCATCCTTACTAAGTTGGGACCAGCCTACTCTGTATTTGTTTCCACCTTCCATTCTACAAGGGAAGCTTTCATTTGTCAAGGAAAAGACTACAAGGCCCCTTCCTTTGACTCTTTTTGTGATTCTTTAATAAGAGAACAAGAAAAACTCTTACACCTTGGTCTTCTTAATCTTGGAAACTCTTCCAAGAAAGCGTTAGCTGCCCAGCAGCAACCAAATTCAAAGAATCCTAAGAAGTCATATCCTAAAAAGAATGGCCCTAAACCAAACAAGGGTCCTAAGCAAACTCAGCCTCAAAATGAAATATCATCTCAGCAAAATGATAAGACCAATAAAAACAAATGGAAGAAGACTGATAGACATTGTAACTTTTGTAATCGAGATGGCCACTTAGAATCTAAATGCTTTAAGAAGATGGAAGCCTTGGAAGCTGCAATGAAGAAACATAACATCCATGTGGAGCATTCTTCAACTTCAACTTCAACTTCATCTTCAGGAATGGCACTTTCTGCATGTCGTTGTCAATCATCTCAGTCTGGTTATGCATTAAATGTATCTTCTTCTTCTCATTCTCATGAGTGGTTCATTGATTCTGGAGCCTCTTATCACATGGCCAAAAACAAAGCTATGTTTTCTTCTTTAAATGATTGTAACACCAAAAATATATATGTTGGCGATGATAGATCTCTTAATGTTGTAGGGACTAGAACTGTTCATCTAGACAATGGTCAGTTTAATGATGTATTATGTGTTCCAACCTTATCCTGCAACCTTCTATCTGTATATCAGATAACTCATTCAGGTGAAGGTAAAATTGTTGAATTTTCACCTCATGATGTTGTAATCAAGGATCTGAGAGATCCTAAACAGATTCTAGCTACTGGTATTGCTGATGATTCCACAAGGTTGTATAAGTTTCACAACTTTGGGTCATCAAATCTTCCCTTAGTATTTGTTGCTCATAATGATGAAGTGAGCAAACTTTGGCATGAGCGATTTGGCCACTTAAACTATCGCTCCCTTCAACATCTATGTAAAGAAAATATCGTGACAGGTCTTCCTATGGTATCTTGCAGAGATGGTGTTTGTTCCGGATGTGTACTCGGAAAACATCATCGGGACAGTTTTGAAAAACGTGCCTCTTGGCACGCCTCAGCCCCTTTACAGCTTGTGCACGGTGATTTATGTGGTCCACTTCCTGTTTCTTCATTCTTTGGCTGCAAGTATTTCTTAACTTTCATTGATGATTTCTCCAGACGCACTTGGGTATACTTCTTAAAACTCAAGAGCGAAGTATTTAACACTTTTTTGGCCTTCAAAGCCTTTGTTGAAAAACAATCTGGACATCAAATTCTTAAGCTAAGAACTGATAATGGTGGAGAATATGTTAAAAACACATTCATCAACTTTTGCACCGAAAATGGAATTCAAATGCAACATACTGTTCCATACACTCCACAACAAAATGGTGTAGCTGAAAGGAAAAATCGCACCTTAAAGGAAATGGCTAATTGTATGCTGCAATCTAAAGGACTCAGTCTTAGTTTTTGGGCCGAAGCAATTAATTGTGCAAATTATATAATCAATCGCACTCCTACTAAGGTTATAAAGAATATCACTCCAGAAGAAGCTTGGAGTTCCATTAAACCAGATGTAAGTCACTTTCCTGTTTTTGGAAGTGAAGCATGGGCCCATATTCCAGATGAAAAGCATAAAGCTTTAGAACCTAAGAGTGAGAAATGTACTTTTGTTGGATATTCTAAAGATGTAAAAGGTTATAGACTTATTCCATTTAAGTCCAAAAATGTTATCATTAGAAGAGATGTAAAATTTGATGAAAATAAATCGGCCTGCGAGCCTAGTCTGGCGGATGTGCCACATCTTCCTATCTCTTCTACTTTTGATAACATTTCTTCTTCAGATGATGAAAGTGAGGATGACAATCCTCCCCCACCTTCTCAGGATCCTCAACTTCCAAGATGGGTCCGTGCTACTCGGGATGCAGCAGGTGATCTTGCCGGTGATCCTACAGATCAGCGACGTACACGTTCTCAGTTTGAAAGAGCCTCTTCTTTACTGGCTCAAGCTCCAGTAAATCATGATCCTGACACTTTTGTAGAAGCTTCAGGCCATCCACATTGGGAAGCAGCTATGAATGAAGAATATCATTCATTGTTGACAAATGATACATGGGATCTTGTTCCTCTACCAAAGGGACGCAAACTTGTTAGATGTAAATGGGTTTACAGAACCAAGTATGGACCAGATGGGAAAGTTGATAAACATAAAGCTCGTCTTGTTGCTAAGGGCTTTTCACAGGTTGAAGGCATTGACTACACTGAAACCTTCTCCCCTGTTGCCAAAATGAACTCTATCCGCCTTGTTCTTTCCCTTGCTGCCTCTTTAAAATGGGAAGTCCATCAGATGGATGTTAAATCTGCCTTCTTGCATGGGGACTTGCATGAAGAAATCTATATGGAACAACCCATTGGCTTCATCCAAACAGACTCCAGCCTTGTATGTCGACTTAAGAAATCTCTTTATGGTCTCAAGCAAGCTCCTCGGGCTTGGTATGCCAAAATGGATAGCTTTCTTTTAGAATCTGGCTTTTCTAGGTGTTATTCTGACAATACTGTCTACACCAAGAAAGTGGGCAACTCTCTTATCATCCTTATTCTTTATGTTGATGATCTTATTCTTACTGGTAGTGATCCCAACCTTATAAACCATGTGAAGTCCAGCCTTAAAAAGAAATTTGAAATGACAGACTTAGGACACTTACACTATTTTCTTGGTCTTCAAGTCTTGCAATCCAAGGAGGGGATTTCCCTTTCCCAGTCCAAGTATGGTTGTGATATTCTTCGTCATTTTCACATGGAAGACTGTAAGCCAGCCCCTTCTCCCTTTCAGTCTGGAGTCAAACTTTCAGTCTCTTGTACTTCTCCTGAAGTTGATGCTACCTTATACCGTCAACTTGTAGGAAAACTCTTGTATTTAACCCATACTCGTCCTGACCTTTCCTTTGCTGTTGGCCTTGTTGCTCGTTTTATGCAAAACCCCCGTGAAAGTCATTGGAAAGCAGCCAAAAGAATACTTCGTTATGTTCGAGGTACAGTACAGTTTGGGATTCATTACAGTGCCAAAGCAGCTCCTCTATTAGTTGGTTTCACTGATTCGGATTGGGCTGGTGACCCTGATGATCGGAAGTCTACTGCCGGTTATGTCTTCACTCTTGGTTCAGGACCTATTACATGGGCTTGTAAGAAACAGGCTGCCATTTCTCTTTCGTCAGCAGAAGCAGAGTATCGTGGTGCCATGGAAGCTAGTAAGGAAGCCTTGTGGCTTGGTCAGATCCTATCAGAGTTTGGCTTTGAGCAGCAGCATCCAACCACACTTTGGTGTGATAATCAAAGTGCCATTCAGCTATGAAAAGATCCAGTCCAGCATCAGCGCAGCAAACACATTGAACTACACATGCACTTCATCAGAAAGCTCATTCATGACCATGTTCTTGAAGTGCAATATTGTTCAACAGATGATCTGGTTGTGAGCAGTGTCCTTTTGGTGTTCTTTCTGAGGAACTTACCTTGTAAATTCCTACATGGTATCAGGTTGCAGACATCTTCACAAAGGCTCTCACAGAGGCGAAGTTCACTAAACTTCGATATATGGTTGGAGTTCAGGAAGTTGTCACTAAGGGGGGATAGGCTCTAGTGCCTCCTTCCTTCTCCTATCGTGTCATATTTGTAAATCCTTCAATCCTATCCCAAGTTGTTCTTAAGGGGGGATGTTAGGATATTCTGACACATAGGATATAGTTAAGTTCAACTTGGTCTAGTATAGAGTTAGGTATAGAGTTAGGTAAAGTGTGTTTCTTTACCGTTGTACATTTTGTAACTTACAATCCGACGGTCACGATATGTAGTGAACCGACGGTTCACTCTCTCCTCGGTATTACCGACACTTGATCCGTGGCTTGACACCCGATTGGTCCATGAGTTCTATTTAAAGCGCATGGAGGGTCATTGTTCGGGTAATCCGTGCATGAGAGAAGCTTATGTAAATTTTCATTCTTTGATTAATAAATTTTCTGTAGTAGCCACGTTGGCGCAGGCCGTGGACTGTTTCCCTCTTTGAGGGTTTTAACCACGTCAAAAATACTGGTGTATTGATCTGTGATCTGGTTGTGAGCGGTGTCCTTTTGGTGTTCTTTCTGAGGAACTTACCCTGTAAATTCCTACAAATGTGACAGTTGAAGAGGAGGATGACGATCCAAGAAATATTAATATTCGAGAGGTAGAAGGGCATTGCGAAGTTGAGGGCTAGAAAATAAACAACCGGGACAACACCATGCCATTGAAGACAAAGCAAGTAAACATTTGGATTGAAGTAGAACCAAAGTTTGCCAAGATTGGAGATTATTGGGACGACACTACTCTGGATAATGTTGCTGAGTTACTCTGCGAATATCAGCATCTATTCCCCACCAAGTTTTGGACTTGAAGGGCATAATTTGTGATTTAGGCATTATGAAGATTACTTTGAAGCCGGATGTGAAGCCTATTAAACAAATACCGTATCACCTTAATCATAAATATAAGGAAAGGGTTTGCCAGGAGTTAGATAAGATGCTAGAAGCAGGCATCATAGAACTCGTTGAAGAATCTGACTGGGTCAGCCCAATGGTGGTTCAGGAGAAGAAGAAAAGGGGTGAGATAGGGATTTGCATAGATCTATGAAATCTTAATGATGCATGTGTCCATGATCCCTTTCTGATGTCATTTAGAGATGAAGTATTAGACAACATTGGAGGGTGGAGGCCTACTTGTTCACTGATGGGTTTTCTAGGTATCATTAGATCAAGATCGCGCTTGAGGATAGGATCAAAATGACCTTGGCAATAGAATGGGTTTGTTTTCAATACATTGTGATGCCATTTGGACTCAAGAATGTGTCTGCAATATTTTCTCGCATAGTCATCCTGACGTTAAAGTAATTCATTCAGAAGTTCTTGGAAGTGTACTTTGATGACTAGACGGTGTTCGGATTAGTAAAGCCCCATGTAGTGAGTCTGCGCTTGATGTTGGATACGTGTCGCAGATATCAGATCACGCTAAATTTGAAGAAATGTCTACTCTATGTTCTCTTTGGAATTTTGATGGGTCATGTGGTGTGCAAGCAAAGGGATGATGGTGGACCCTGCCAAGATTATGGTGATAGTGAAATTGGAGGCCTCGAGAAGTGTTAAGCAGATGCATGTGACGCTAGGACATATAGGATATTATAGAAAATTTATCAAAGCATATTCTCAGATTACTGCGCCTATGGAGAAACTATTGAAGAAGGATGCAACATTCTGTTGGGATGAAGAATGTCAGTGCAGCTTAGATGTCTTGAAAGAAAAGATGGTCACCGCACTGATCTTGGTATTCCCGGATTGGAAGAAGGAATTTCACATACATGTGGATGCCTCTTGCATTGCGTTGGGTGCAGTGTTAACACAAGCCAGTGAAGGAGAAATGGACCATCCTATAGCCTTCGCAAGTAGGAAATTATCGAAGGTTGAGAAGAATTACTGAAATATTGAGCACGAAGGATTGGCCATGGTGTACGCACTGCAAAACTTTAGGCACTATCTGTTAGGAGGGAATTTCAAAATGTACATAGATCGTTTTTCCTTGAAATACCTGGTCAATAAGCCTGTGTTGTGGGGGATCTACAAATGGTTGTTATTATTCCATGAGTATGACTTTGAGATATTTGTGAAGCCAGGGAGGTTGAATGCATAACCTGACCATCTATCATGGATCGAAACAGGAGAGGAGCCTAATAATTTGTTTGAAGGGTTTCCAGATGTGTAGCTCTTCACGGTGTGCATAACGAATAATCATTCTGTAGCTATTATTCACTTTTTGACTATAGGGATGGCACCGGAAGGGTATACAAGTCAGCAAAAGAAGGAACTGGTAGTACGTGTGGCAGATTTCTCAGTTATTGTGAGACATCTGTATAAGATGGGTGAAAATGAAATATTGCGGATATATGTGCCAGATTTTGAGAGAGAAAGCATTATCGTTGAATCTCATGGAGGGGCTACGGGAGGACATTATGCAGTAAAGGTGACTGCGCATAATATTTTTCATGTAGGTCTATGGTGGCCAACGTTGCAAAAGGATTCCAAAGCATATTGTAAGGCATGTAATGCATGTTAGAGGACAGGCAGACCATCGCAAAGAGATGAATTTCCATTACAACCTCAAGTATCATTGCAACCATTTGAAAAATGGGTGATTTATTTTGTTGGGCCAATTCAGCCCCAAGGAAGAAGACAGGTGCGCGCTATATCATCACTACGATGGAATATCTAACCAGGTGGGCAGAGGCACAATCGGTTAAGGATTGTATAGGGGCTAGAATAGCAAAGTTTTTGTTTGAGTATGTATTAACTAGATTTTGCTACCTGAAAGTGTTGATGAGTGATAGAGGTACGCACTTTTTGAACAAAATGATCAGCGTGTTGACAGAAGAATTCGAGGTCTACCATCAGAAGAGTACACTATATCACCCACAGGCCAATGGAAATTTTGAAGCCTTCAACAAGATTTTGGAACGTTCTGACAAAGATCTACAACATGTAGTGAAATGATTGGGATGTGTGTGTACTTACAGTACTATGGGCATATAGGACTACTTGCAAGAAGCTAACATGACAAATTTCGTTCAGATTGGTCTATGGTGTAGAAGTTGTAATGCCGATGGAGTATATTGTGCCTAGTCTGTGCATAGCTTCTCTCATAGGTATGGCAGATCATAAAGCCCTAGAGGAATGTCTCACATAGCTAATGGAGCTTGAAGACAACTGATTCTTGGTAGGATTCCATCGGCAACTACAGAGGGAATGTGAAAAAGCATGGCATGATCATCACATCAAACTTCACATGTTCAAGTTAAACGATCTTGTCTTATTATATGACAGTAAATTCACTAAGTTTTCGTGGAAATTTCAGATGCATTGACTAGGGCCATATATTATCAATGAAATTATAGATGAAGGTGCAATTCAACTCACAAAGCTAAGTGGAGAACCTTTTCCAAGAAGAGTGAATGGGAGCCAATTGAAGCTATATACAGGGGATCTTACGTAACGACTATATGGCAGCAGGATAGTCTTAGTGCTCCAGGCAGTTGCAAGGTAGTGTAGGGCTATAAACTACACTGCTAGGGTTGGAGGATTACGTAGCAGGTGGGTTGTGTGGAAAATAATAAAGTTGCTTCCGATGGAGTTGCGCACAGAAAGCTGTGCCATGGAGGAAGGTTCTGCGCAGTGCAGCAGAAAAGTGACCATTGGAGTCACTATTCATGACTTGAAAGCCAGAAGATGGTTAAGAGGAGTAGGCTAGTGGCATTTAAGGCAAAAATCTTTGAAGATCTATCGCAAAAACAACATTAATTGTCAAAATTTGGGGGAACAGTCAGATTTGAATTCAAAACCCCTATAAATTTCACATGCCGACTCAACATAGAACACTTTGCGCCCTTAGAGTTGTTGTTGAAATTTGTTGTCTATCACTCATGAGCCGAGCATTTTGGGAGGAATTCTTCACACACACAAACATTTCTCATGAAGCACATGAGTTGTTTATGGAGAGTATGCAATTTGTTGTCTATCGCTCATGAGCCGAGCATTTTGGGAGGAATTCTTCCCACACACAAACATTTCTCATGAAGCACATGAGTTGTTTATGGAGAGTATGATTGCCACCAACCCCACCGAAGCCTTGAGTTAAGAAGAAGCTGTATATGACACTCCAGGACCTAAAGTATCTAGTGTTGAAGCTACACCTGCAGTGCCCACAGTGCCAAGGCCACCAAGGCCAAAACAGTCCATGGTGAAAGAAAAGCAACCTGCAGCAAAGAAAAAGCAGAAAAAGCTGGTGCATGTATGTGCTTCCCTAAGGAAGCATACCGCGACACCAACACAGAAGATAGATAAGAATCCAACAAAAGGTTATTAAAAGGTTATAGACCTGCAGGCAGAAGAAGGCCAAGGGACAGAAGATATTGACACTGAAGGCATGGAACCTATAAAAAAGCTACATGGGTATATCCCTTTGAGAAAGGGAAAGGTAAAGATCACAAAGGACCTAGACTCAGAGAAATTCACCATTTCCATGCCCTTTCTACCTAAGCAGGTTCCTTTTGAAGGTCTGCGACTTGTGCGAATCCCACTATTGAAGCTCGAGGATTGGGACGTCACGAATCATGCTAAGTTTACACACTTAGCACTAGATAAATACATGAAGAGTGTTTATTACGAGGAAACAGATGCTACAACATTGGAAATGGAGGAATGGGTCTGTAGTGTTGAGAAATAAGGATTGCTCAACTTTCTATGGGTTCCACATTACCACCACACCCCCATTAACACAATTTGTGTACACTAGCTACTTACATTGGTGCACGATGGGTTCCTATGGCTAGGAGGGCCTATACCCATCATAGATATGTTCATTCACAAGATTATGTACCTTCCATATGAAGGTCTGAAACCGGCCAATGAGTTTGGAGGAAGGACGGGGGAGAAGGAGCTTGCAGAAAGAATAAAGAAATAGTACAAACTCATAAAGAAGTCACGCAGGTACTCAATTTTATCCATCTCAGACCCACAGTTCAATTTTTTGCACAGATATTAGTAGGCAAGTTGATGAGGAAATGCCATGTGGATGAATTTCCTACACTCGTAGTGTCACTAGTTGCACAGTGCACGAAGGGCATACAGTTCAATTGGTCCAGATACCTCTGTCATGAGTTTCTTGTGAACTGCCAAGAGGTATAGGATGAAACCAAGCTGTTTCACTACGTTTGGTTATTGTTTTCCATTGTGCTTGTCACGTGGGAATGGACAACAGCTAGTTTCCTCTGCTTGAGGAAGGATTACCGAATGTAGCACAATTCACCTCCTTATGGGCTACCAAGGACACCGTGTGGATCACAGAGATGAAAATATTTTGGGTCCTGATGGAAACAAATCTTTGCATGGCCATTTACAATCATCTGAGGTTATCCACAACCTTGTACATGTAGCTATCAGCCTACAAAACATTCAAGGCTGACTTCGATAGGGTGTATATCCAGGCACAAAGGGATCCAACGCAGAAGTGGCATGACTTGCGATATTTGGCAATAGAAATGAATGTACAATAAGTGGTAGCAAGCTGGCCAACACAGTTGTGAGCCCCTTTAGATCTTGTTGTTGGGCCAAGCACGGGTGCAAAGAGTTCTGCCACAAAGAAAAGGAAGGAGGCAACTAAGAAGGGTGTGTAGAACCTGGCCGTGCAGAAAAAGAAGGATGCTGCAGAGAAGGCTCGTGTTGAGAAGGAACGCACTGCTAAGGAGAAGGTAGAATAGGAGCAGCATGAGTCCCAGAAAGGTGACAAGTCACCTTAACTAGAAATATAAAAAAAAAAGAGCTTACAGGACAAGGCGGCGGAGGCAAGGAAGGGTAGCGCACCCCCTTCATTTTGAAAGGGCATGAACTAGAGTAGCAAGGTGGATCGTGGAAGAGGCATAAAGCTCATAAAACATAGGTTGATCCCATGGTGCTCATAGAAAGTGATCTGGATGAGATCGGTGATAAAGTCAGGGATGCCGCAACAGAAGTACTGCAGCAGTTGGAACAACAGTACATGTAGACATTGGGAGGAGTTTAGAAGGATATTCGAGAGTTGTAGCTCCAAGCAACCAAGATCTAAGAAGATGTTGGGAAGGTGAGCAGTGCACAAGGCAGTTTGGCGTGGGGTAAAAGTACAACTACAAAGATGGTTCCGTGGCCATAAAATGTGTGAGTCTTCCCCTTGCGTGTAGGTTTAGTCCAGGCTAACACCAAGTAATAGTGCACCCTCCTTGAAAAGGTCCCAAATATGGGCCTGAACCTTGCCACGATATCACTGGAATCATTGCATGCATTACTACAGGGAGTCGTGGAAGAGCTTCACATCAGGGAACAATGAGCACTTAGTGCTATCAATGAAATCAAAGTCAATAATCAACAATTGTTCGTTGAAAAGATGCAGGTTCTACAGGAGAAGGAGACACTCCAGGTGCACAGTTCATGACTAGAGTCAGTAGTCATGGAGGCATGCAGGACAATGCCTGAGCTTCATATACCCAAGGATGCATAGCCAGAAGCAAAGATAAAAAAACTAGCTATCGGTGTGCACAAAGCCAAAGTTGAGGTTAATCGAGTTTAGTTTGAACTCAACATGAAGATCACCGAATTACAATTAAAGTTGCATCCCATGACTCTACGAGAGATTAGGGAGCAGCGCAGAGCCATGATCAAGGAAGGGCTGGCCACTTTGGATGCCACAGTTTCAAACTGCACAACATTATTTGAGCAAGCCATGGGGTTGGTATCAAATCTACAAGAGGATCCGAACCTGTAGACGTTGAATACGAAAATAATGGACCTGTAGCGGTAGTATGATGAATTTAGGGCAACAACATGCTCCATCACACTAGTGCAACGTCTAGCTAAATTAAAGGAGGGCAAGAAAATCCTCACAAAGGTAGAGGGAGTAGAGAAGAAGGAGGCCTTGCTAAAGGCCAGATTGCATCCATGGTTGGAAGAGGCTTATCAATTCACAACAACCATCTAGGACAAACTTAAAGGCTTGTAGCAGACACAACAAACAATGAGGCTGGCCACAAAAGGACCAACTATAGAGAAGTTAGTCAAGGAATTCAAGCAAGCAACCACTTAGAGCACTGCCAAAGTCGTAGTAATTCAAGTGGAGCTGGGGGATCTTCGCAGCAAGATCGTAGTGCAAGTGGAGTGACTCGAGGGCAAGTCACGATATTTGTGGCAAGGGCCTGTTGGGATGGGGTCCCCTCGGTTAGTTTTGGGGTTAAAATAACCCAAGTTTTGATGTACTTTTTGTAAATAATGTAAAGTCTCCATGATTTGTGGATGCGGAGCACGTAGATGATTAGAAGTCAAAGGGGTTTTAGCCCCTTGTTTATGTAAAGTTTGAGTCAGTTTTGAGATCCACCCATGGTCCGCGGACCATGGGATTGTATGTAAAAGGTTATAAATAGGTGTGTCTTAGAGAGTCTAAGGCATAATTGGAGATGTAATGGGTCAATAGAAGAGAAGTGATAGCATAGAGAAGTGGGTTAGATAGGAGAGAAAGTCTCTGCAGCTGAGTGCACAGAGGCCTAGGTAGAGTCCGCAGCTGAGTGCGCAGACCCTTGCAGTTGAGTCCGCATGGTAGTTTGGAGTCTATAAAGCTGAATTGAAGATAAATAAATAAAGTTACCGAAGAAATCCTATATATATCTATTTATCTCTGTTTACTTCTCTTTATGATATATGTTGTGGATAAATAATGTACTTATGAAATATTGATCTAGTGATGCTTGATTTTCTTAAATAAGTCTTAATAAATGTATGCAATTTCACGAAGACTGAGATGAATTCTATTATTATTACAAAATAACTTAATTAGATCTACGTGAACACTAATTTAGGATTGTTCTCTGATGCACGTAAGTGGATAAATCAACTGTTAAGAGTCCACAAAGGCTGATCGTAGACCTTCGTGAAGGTCTGAAGGTTGTTTCAGTAGAGTTGCAATATTGATCCCTAAGGGCTTATCGATCTGCAATAAGGCAGATCTGGGGCACTAAAAGACATCACACTCATATTTGGATGCAAAAAATTGGTTCTTGCATCCCCCCATACTACTCCGGGTGAGACTGCTGCCTCCGGTACGCAGGTTGTTGCCAAAAGGGCCAATAGTGTAGAGATTTGTTCTTTGGCACAAATAACTCTAAACCATGGTTAGGACCCCCTAAGACAACACTTTGTCATTCCCCTTGTCGGTTTCTGACTCAAAGTTAGAACATGCATTTTACTCAAAAGACTTTATCTCGACAACCAGTGACTGCTTGGCTTGACACTCACTTGTGTTGTAAGTGGGGCTCTTATGGAACTCACACCATTTCCCAGTGCCCTTCTTTGTCTTCATGGTGGTTTTCTTTGCTTGCAGCTTCGAATGGTTTTCCTAGGTCACCCCACCTTGGCTTTGTCCTTTGTTTTGCAGTTTGAGGGAACCTTCCCCATGCTTCAGATTCGCAGATCAAAAGTCTCGCTTATTCTCTTCAAATTTTTGCTTGATCTTGACAGTGTATCAATAGGCGGCGCCACCTGAGGAAATGTCCAAGAACTCCATATCATCTTGGATGTACTTTTGTAGATAGTTGCAGTGCTTGAGTACCAAATTCTGCTCATAATCCTTGATGCCCAGCTTTATGCGAAGGTTATGGAAAATATTTCTGAACTCTGACAGATCTTGGTCCCTTCCTTGCCGCAACCTGGTCCACTTTATGTATTTATATTCATAAGTCCCAATAGATTAATATTGTCCCTTGATGGAGTCTCAAAAATAATTCCAAGTGGGTGCGGCTGAAAAAAATGAGGATTCCCTCTTGTCCTTTTGTTCATAGTAGGATTCCCACCAGTCCCTTACATGTGTGGAAACTTTGAGGAGTGCAAAGGTAATATTTTCTCGATTGGAAAAGTCATGAACCGAAAATATCCTTTCAAAGTATTTAACCATATATCTATGGTGTCTGCATCTATTTCAACTTCAAATATGGGAATGTCAAAGTTATCTTGTACCTTAAAAGGAGTGGAACCTCCAGGGTGGTTGTTGGATGAAGACGCGTCACTTGTGGGTAGCTGACGAAGGATCTAGGAAAATTTATCCATGATTGTACTCATTTGTTGCTCGAGGGATTCCTTGAGAAATATTTTGAACGAATCTCCTTCCCCATTGTCTTTATTTTCTTCTGACATGGGAGGCCATCGGGGTTTGCGAGGCTGGTCTTGCAAAGGTTCAACTAGTTCGAGTCCTAACTTGTTATACCTTGACCTCGTTGGGGACATGCAAAGAAAAATAGAGAAGGAGATGACCGCTCTGATACCACTAATCTAGACTTATGCGGGAACATAAAAAAATACAGATATACACATAAAAACAAAGATGCACTAGAAATAAACCTTCATTTCATTAACATCAAAGAACTTAAATATTCTTACATATAAAATGGAAATAAACTAGCTTGAGTGATGGTAACTTACCTATGAGAAAAGATGTGGCATCCACATTCCTCTAAAATGCGTTACAATGAGGCTCAAGGGAATTTTTATTATTGGGAAAAAAGGGAAAACCCTAACCCCAGGAGATCAAATGACAAGCGTTTGTGGGCCCTGTTGGGGTTAGTTGGGAAACCAACTTCCTCGGCTTGTAACTGGGTCATATGATCTCCGTTTGGTGCATACGATACCTCGTTGGAAAGATATCTCTGAGTACTACGAGATTTGTTGTAGGTCCCTATCTATAGTTATGAAACTACTGTAGACCTTAAAAGAATTCCGTTTAGGGGGTAAAGACAACTCTGGAAGTTGAACACCCGAAAAATTGCTAAAAATAGTAAATGTTGTTATAATTAAGGAAAAAGACAAAACTAAATGGAGGTCTAGGTGGATTAGATGGGTGGACACCAATATCCACCTAGATCAGTCCTCCCCCCTTAGGAAGAAATGGTCGCCATTGCATTGAGTGCGTCCATGAGATGGGGAAACTTCTGTTAAACTTGGTCCCTAGTGAGGCACTTGCCTTGGTGGCGGAGTTGGCCCGCTTTGACAACCCAATATAGTTGTATCTTCTATTGGCAAGTGTTATTGATATGTGTGTCCATGATGTAATTAGTTTTGGCATGTTCCATACAATTTGGGTTGAGCTTTGAGTCTGTTATTTGTTTTACAATGTTTGATGTGTCTAAAAGTGGTGGAAAGTATGGCTGAAGGCAATCCACATTGACCACTGGGTGCAGGTCAGGGAATGGAGGAATGTTGAGCTTTAAAGAATTATCTCCCACAATGTTGGTGATAGTGTAATTCCCATATTGAAATGGTTAAATTTTCTGATGGGCTCTAGCAAGGTTTTCTTTATGCAAATGTAGCAAAATCTTGTTGCCAACCTGAAACTTATGTGGCACCTGATGTTCATCATGTCACTGCTTGTACTTGGCATTGGAATTCTCCATGTTGTCGTGAACTTGATGGCGGATGTGCTAGATGCGTTCAATAAACCTAGTTGCTTTATCAGTCTCAGATTGTACATGTGTGGATTCTGTCTATGTAGTCGCATGAGGCATGTCAATCATTAGAGGAAATTTTAGCCTAAAAGTGCCCATGAAATTTTCATGTACATATTATGTAAACCGACCAAAATCACTTAAATTTAAAAAGAGGTACATGTAAATATTTTGGAGGGAGAAAAAAAAACTATTTTTTTAATTGTATTTTTGGCTTATCTCCTTATAAGTTTACTCAAATTTCAAGTGTAGACACTTATTGAATGCATAATTGAATTCCACATATAATAAGTACCCATTATGCATACTTTTGATAAGTCCCACATTGATAAAAATTGAATATACATTAAAAATACATGTTCCACACATTCTTTTAATGTATCTGTAATTTTTATCAATGTGGGTCTTCCAGGGAAAATTTTAAGAACCACCCTAAATTTATATGTATAATAAATGGGCTAATCTCCATGATATATAGGAAAAATGGGAGGAAATTTTATCAATAATATAATATGTATATATAATTTTTTAGTTAATCTCTCACCAGATTATATTATCTTGTACAGTGATGGAGAATCTTTCACTGAATTATAAAATCTTGTAAGATCTTGGCAAATCTTTTATTGAATAATAAAACATTGTGAAGTCTTGGTGAATGTTTTGTTAAAGTATGAAACCATATATGATAATAAAAAAACATATTCATTAAACTGTAACATACTAACATACATGTTTGGAAAAAAGAAACATAATTTTCTCTTCCTACAAATAATGTTCCAAGTTTCAGTGGCTGTGTTTGTCAAGGTTCTTACAATACACTCTTTCATATCCTTCTATTAGTTTTAATAATATTCCACAACAAAGTTCTTGTAGGTGTTGATATTGACAACGAGTTCTGTCAAGGTAGGAGAGATTAATCTTTTCTCTACAAATTTTGTGAAGCTACCACTTTTTTCAAGTTATCAAATTTCTTTCTTATTCCATAGACTCCAACTGTGAGATAAAAAAACACATCAAGTTTGTTTACCCCAACACACGAACAAGTAGC
This sequence comes from Pinus tabuliformis, assembly GCA_031772625.1. NCBI lineage: Eukaryota > Viridiplantae > Streptophyta > Pinopsida > Pinales > Pinaceae > Pinus > Pinus tabuliformis. The sequence continues at coordinate 460,734,480 of CM062811.1, forward strand.
AAGCCCCAACTATATTATATAAGAAAGTATTAGGTATCCCAAAGGCTTGAAGGGGATCTAATTGAAAGAAGTGACCATTGTGACAATCCTTCCAATCAATATATGAATATATAAATGTAGATTTGTTATTATTTTAAATGGAAATCTTCAATTAAATAATAAAATTTAATTACCTCTCTCCCAATCTAAATTGCTTATTAGGATACAAACCAACTTATTTTTCAAACAACTAATCCAACATCAGTACCTAAATTTTTTTCATGAGGATATCATATTGAGAATGTTTGAAAAATGGTGAGAAATCTTCTGCGAGGGTGATGCAGAAAGAGTGATAAGGTTTCATTGTTTTGAATTTTTTTTGTTAAATTACAAAAAGTTAAAAACCAATATTAATGGAGATATTGGTATTTTTTACTAAATTTTGTGAAGTGACTAAATGTAGTTTTAACCATTCACCTTAAGATGTTTTTACAATATAATTTCCTAAGTCTATTTAATATCTTCATTATCATAAAAACCAACCTATATCCATCTTAACTCCACATCTACCACTCTTAGGGAGATGAAATCTATTTATCCCTCTGAGCACTTGGTAGACCTAGAATTAAGATGGATCTAAGATGATAGAATTTCCCCTTTAAATAGTCTATGCTCACATGAATACCATGGTATTACCATGGGTCAATACCATGGGTTATCATAAACCTAGAGCTTAAAAATTACTATTAGTAATTTATAAAAATTAATAAAATTAATAATTGATTTTTATTTTAACCAAGTTAAAATGTTTAACATACATTAAATTACAACATCCATTTTTACTCTTGATCCACCAAGCCCCGAGAAGGATCAAATATCTTTTCACTCTATGCTAGTTTGCATATCACAATATTTGATCCCTCTCGGGGCTTCGTAGATCCAAAGTAAAGATGGACCTATGCTGGTTTAATTCCCCCATTTAAATAGGCTACATTCCACGTGAATACCATTGGTCAATACCATGTGCCATTTTTATTTTTATTAATACTAATATTAGGGTAAATAATGTTTTTTTGCATGGTATTAATAATAATCTAGCCCATGGTATTTGGCCCATAGTATTTTTCCCATAGGTTTCACCTAAATATAACGCATTTTTTTAGTGTTCGTAAATATAAGGTGACTTATGGAGTAAATATAAAAAAATGTTTTATTTGTTTACCATACCTCTCGTTTATTTATATTTTGATTAATTTACCATACCTTTTTTACAAATATGGTATTTGGCCCATAGGATTCACTTAAATAAAACCTCTTTTTGAGCCTTCATAAATATAAAGAGGGTTATGAACTAAATAAAAAAAGATGTTTTATTTATTTACCATACGTTTAGTTTATTTATATTTTTATTTATTTACCATACCTCCACTTTATTTATATTTTTATTTTTTTACACCCTTGCATGTATATAAGGTGACTTATGGAGTAAATATAAAAAATGTTTTATTTATTTACCATACCTCTTTTATAAATATGGTATTTGGCCCATAGGATTCACTTAAATAAAACCTATTCTTGAAAATTAGGGCGAATGAAAGGTTGTAACTCCTAATTTCAAGGGCTAAATTTACCTTTTTTACCCTCTCCCTTAAAATAAGGTGGGCTATTTGAGGCGATTTGTAAAAATGTACTATGATACAAAATATTCGCCCACTAAAAAATTAAAACCCCTTAATTTAGCCAAAGGGCGAACATTTGCCCCTAAAATTTTCCATGGGGTCTTCTCAAAAGTATGCATAATGGTACTCATTTGATGTGGAATTTCATTACAAATCCAATGAGTGTCTATGCGTGAAATTTGAGTAATATTATAAGAAGATAAGCCAAAAATGCAATTAAAAAAAGTAGTTTTCTTCTTTTCCCTCCAAAATTCATAACTCTTATTTTATTATTTTCCTATTATTTTAATATTTTTCCTTAGGAGGCCACTTTTTGGCTGAAATTTCCTCTAATGATCAATCAAACACAAATTTTGAAATCCCAGCCCCACTTCAAAGGGATTGTGACCAATCAAGCTATGGAGAGCTCTGTTATAGTTTTGTTGCACATAGCGAAGACTCTCATCCCAGGTTCATGGATGTTTGGAGTTTACATGCATAGGATGTGTGCTCTATCATCCTGTTGATAACCTCTGTCTCGCCATTAGTTTGGGGATGGAATGCAATTGACTTGGTGAGCTTGGTTTCTAATAGGTTCCAGAGGTTTGACTAGAAGGTGCTCATGAACCTGCTATCTCGATATGATATAATGGTCTGCGAGATCCAAAAATGTACCCACACACATTCAAACAAGAGTTTGGTAGTGTCCTCTACTATGATACTCTTCTTGTAGGCTGCTAATACAACCATATTAGAAAATGTTTCCATGACCAAAAATACACAGTTATTACCATGCTTGGTATAAGGAAGGGCAGATAGATAGTCCATGGAGATGGATTCCTAGGGTTGGCTGGGAGTAGGTAGAGGAGTGTACATGCCTTGTTTCTTGATGGTTGGCTTGACGATGGCATAGGAAGTGAAGGATATGATATATTTTCTAACATCCTGTTAGAGTTTTGGATGTTAAAAATGTTTCTATAGTGTGACCACAGTTTTATCCACACCAAAGTGTCCTACGACTTGATTGTAGTGTGCCTCCCAAATCACCTTGGCACACTCATTGGAAGGAACACAAAGGTGGACTAAATAGCATAATAATGCATCTTGGAGGTGGAAATATAGAAATTGATTTCCATTTAAACGAATTTGGTATGTGGTGGAAAAATATGGATATTGTTTGTACAATTTTGGCCATCCATAGGTCTAGTGGCCACAAGAGTTGAGAATAGTAGTCAGTGTTGCAACTAGGGGCTAACTAAGGCAATATGAAATATGATTAGTTCTACACTTTTTGTATTTAATGTTCAAGTGGAATTGTTGTAGATATGTAGATGAATATTGATGGCAATCATTCGATAACTTCCCTTTTGTCTGTAAAAACTAAAAAGGTTGATGATATATGTGGATGACTGTCTCCTTCCCTAGAATTTAATGTTTCCATTTTTTGCAAGCCTACATGGTATAATACATCTCTTTATCATAGGTGGGGTATTTACGAATTATATCAGAAAGTGTCTTAATGTGATATGCCACCAGATTCCCTTGTTGGGTGAGAGCTACATGAATATCATGGTCAGAGACATCCATCTCAATTTCAAATGGTTGTTGGAGGTATGGAAGTGTGAGTACAAGTGTAGAGGAGAGGCAGTGCTTCATCTTAATGAATTCCTTCTAGTGGGACTTAGACCAGGAAAACTTTGTTTCACTCCGCCCTTGGTAACTTGACTCAAAGGCCAATTGATATGGGAGAATCCCAACATGAACCTTCGATAAAAAATGGAAAGGAGAAAAGAATTGTGAATCTTTGTTAGGGTGGTCGAGGCTGACCAATCCAAAATGACTTTGATCTTAGCCGGATCCACATGCACGCCTTTATCATCTATGATTTAATCCAGATATTGGATTTGGCTCATGCCAAAGGTGAATTTATCCAAGTTGGAACATAGTTTGTGCTGCCACAGGGTTTGAAGGACTTGTTGAATGTGTTACAAGTGCTCTTCCCAACTATTACTAAATATGAGGGTGTTTTCCAAATAAACAACTACAAATGAGTTGGTTAAGGGCTGAAAGATGTCATCTATCAGCCTTATAAAAGTTGCAAGGGCATTTGTCAACTCGAAAGGCATGACCAACCATTCAAAAAGGCCTTCCTTGGATTTGAATTCCGTACACCTGTAGGATATATTGGAACTTGGTGATAGCCATACTTCAAATCAATATTACTAAAATAATTGATCTACTTGACTTGATCGAGAAGGTCATCAATCTGTGGGATTGGATATGTGTTCTTGACAGTGATTTCCTTTAGTGCTCGATAATCAATGTAGAGCCTCTAGGTCCCTTCCTTGTATAAAAGTACAATCGGGCTCCCACAAGGTGAGGAACTTGGTCAAATGTGTCCTTTTTGTAACAATTCATAGATCTATCGCTTGGTCTATTAATTTTAAAAAATGGAGTGATGATATATTAACCCATTGGGTAGAGGTGCTTCAGGAGTCAGATCAATCGAATGCTTGACGTGACAGTGCAAGTGTACCCCTATGGGTGAGGATAAGATGGCCCTATTTTCTTCCATGACCTTATCCAACTACTTCTACTACGTGGAGGAACTCTTCCTAGGGGCCATGGATGTGGTCATGCTCTTCCCCTTACTTCGTGAGAGGATCAGAAAGAAAACAAATTTTTGTTGGACATTGGATAAACCAACACACCTAGTGTGTTTCGTGACGTGGACTAACCGTCTCTTGTGGATCCTTATCTTTGGCGATGTAATCGTTGACTAACACCTGAAGGTTTTGGTCTAACGAAACTCGTGATTCCTAGAAAGTGGTATAAGAGTGTAGGTCATGAGTTCGATACACACTCGACTTGCATTGGGGGTGGAGACTGTTGCACATTGGATAAACCAATGCTCCACATGTGTTTTGTGACATGGACTAACCGCCTATTGTGGATCCTCATCTATGGAGATGCGATCGTTGACTAACACCTGTGAGTTTTGGTCTAACGAAAATCGTGATTCCCAACAATTTTCTCATCTGGGAGATGATCTTACTACATTTCTTAACAGAGATAAAAGAGAATGCGATAGGCGGGGCTACCTCTGACGTCTTGTATAAATTAATGCCCAAAGTAATAATAACTGCGCAAGTCCTAGATTCATACAAAACATGACGCTTCAACAAGTATGGTTGGCCTACTAATACATCACAAAATTGAAGAGGAGAAATGCCACACAATACCTCATCCATGAAGACTTTGATGATGCGTGGAAGGTGACACTATTGGCTGATGCAGAGGTCTCATCCTTGGTGGAGCCACCCGATGGTGTATAATTGTGGGTGCTGTGTGGTAGACATGCATGGCCTCTAACAAATTATACTGAGATGAGGTTATTTTGGCTCTCGTTGTTGATAATAAACTACAACAATGATCCATTCACCCACATCTATGAGTGGAAGAGACACTTCCCTTTCTCTAGTTCTTCAAGCTCAATATTTTGGATCTTGGTGGTAGTAAAGGTGGTGCTAGGCTCTGCATCAATAATATGCTTCCATTTATCATTCCCCTTGTCAGGGTATGAATTAGAGTCAGAATATGAATCTGACTCTGAAGCCTTCAACCCAGCCACCAGTGACTGCTTCGGATGACACACACTTCTATTGTGAGTGGGGATTTTGTGGAACTCACACCACTTCCCTAGGTCCCACTTCGTCTTTGTGGTGCTATTCTTTTCTTTCAGCTTCGATGGGTTCCCATTTGTTCTACAATTTGGGGTTGCTTTTTCCTTACTTAAGATTCTTAGATCCAAAGTATTGTTTCTTTTGTTTGAATTTCTTCTCTATCTTGACAGCGTATCGGTATGTAGCACTGAGAAAAGAGATTTCCAGGAACTCCATCTCATCCTAGATGTATTTGTGTAGACAACCATGGTACTTGAGTACCAGATGCTGCTCATAATCCTTGATAACAAACTTCATGCGAAGGATATGAAAAATGTTTGTGAACTCCAACATGTCTTGGGCCCTTCCGTGCCATGGCGTGGTCCATTTTATATACTTATCTTCATATGATCTCCCAACAGGTTAATACTATTCCTTGACAACATCTTAGAAGGAATTCCAAGTGGGTGTGGTTGAAAACAATGAGGGTTCCCTCTCATCCTTCTTCTCAGAATAGGTTTCCCACTAGTCCTTGACATGGTGGGCGACTTTGAGGGGAGAAAAAGTCATATTTTCCATATGAGAAAAATCATGAGCCAAAAAATATCCCTCCAGTGGGTTTAACCATTTATCTACAACATTTGCGTCTATTTGACCTTAAAATATAGGGATGTCAAAGTTAACTTGAACCTTGAAGAGGGAAACACCTCTGGAGTTACTTTTAGATGAAGATGTGTTGCCTATTGGAATCCACCAAAGGATCTGTGAAAAATTATCCATTTTCTTGTTCATTCACTGCTTGAGGGCTTCTTCAAGCAAAATTTTGATAGGGTCTCCTACTTCCTTGTCTTTCTTTTCTTCCCCCATGGGTGGTCGTCAATGTTGGCGAGAGAATCTTGCAAGGATTGAACTAATTCAAGTGCCAAATCCTTATACCTCGACCTCATTGGGGACATGCATAGAAAAGAAGAGAAAGAGCAGACCTCTCTGATACCCCTAATTTGGATTTATGCAGGAAAAGCATGAAATATAGATACAAACAAAAACACAGAGCTACAATGAAAACATAACTTTAACTCATTAATAACAAAGTACTGAAAACTTGTACATGTAGAATAGAAATAAACTATGTCGGGCGATGGTAGCTTATCTCTGAGAAGCGTTGTGGTGGTTACATGTCTTCTAAGAAGTGTTACAATGAGGCTCAGATGTTTTTTTATCATTAAGAAATAATGGGAAACCCTAAACATCCAAAAACCTAACCTTAGGAGATGAAGTGCCAAAAACATGTTTGCTGTGTTGCGATTAGTTGGAACGTCAACTTACTAGGGTTGTAACTTTGGCATACAATCCCCATTTGACTATCAGAATACCTCATTTTGAATACCCCCAAGAGGAGAAAGAAAGAGTTCTAGGAAAATAATATTGCATTTTTCCAGTCCCTTTATTTTCCAAAAAAACATCTTTTAGGTCCTCAAAATAGCATTAATGTTTAGGACCTGAAAAAATCCAAAAATAGTAAATTGTTCTACCAATGAGGAAATTGAAATAAAATATGGTGAGGGTCCAAGTGGAAAAGGTAGGTGGCCACCAATATCCACCTAGATCAGTCCTCCCCTCTTAGGAAGAAATGGTCACCATTGTATTGAGTGCCTCATGAGATGGGGAAACTTCTACTGAACTTGGTCCATGGTGAGCCACTTACCTTGGTGCAGGAGTTGGCCCTCTTTGACAACCCGATACTGTTGGATCTTTTGTTGGCGAGTGTTCTTGATATATGCGTCCATGATTCGATCAGTTGTGGCCTGTTCCATGTAGCTTGGGTTGATATTTGTGGGTGTTGGTTATTCTACAATGTCTGACGTGTCCAAGAATATTGGAAAGTATGGCTGAAGGTGTTCCACATTGAACACTGGGTGCAGGCCAAGGAATGGGGGAATGCTAAGCTTGAAATCATTGTCTCCCATAACCTTGGTGATGGTGTAAGGACCGTATTGGAGTGGTTAGATATTTTGATGGGCTCTGGCAAGGTGTTCTTTTTGCAAATGAAACCAAAATTTGTCACCCACCTAAAACTTATGTGGCACCTGATGTTGATCATGACGTTGCTTGTACTTCGCATTGAACTTCTCCAAGATATCCTAAACTTGCTAGAAGATGTTTTGGATGTGTTCAATAAACCTAGTTGCTTTATCAACCTCAGAGTGTACATGTGTGTATTTTGTCTGTGTAGTCGCATGAGGCATGGAAACATAAATCAGACACAAAGGTGGAAATCCTAGACCCACATGAAAGGGAAACTCTCATGGATGAAAGCACTCAATGAGGTGGCATGTAGCAATTGAATTAAGGTTTGATAGACCCTATTTACATTGATATGATCATCGGGAGTGATGTGCCCAAATAGACCTGTAATAGCTGCCCCCTAAAGCATAAATAAAAAATGATAATGTTGAGTGATATGCTTTATGATATGATGAGGAGGTTCTGAAGTAGACGATGAACTGCATAATTTACAATACATAATATCATGATATCTTTGAATTTTTAATTAATTTCTGAGGGAAGGCATACCCATGCTTAGCATATAAACTTTTCATTGCATGTACATAAATTAGATATTCATCTACAGATATAGATCCATGATAAGATGACTATCTGTGTAAAGCTATCATACATATGATTTAGTACTCCCCTGAAATCGCAGCTTGGATGGATGAAACTAGATTCAAGGTCCTCTCTCTCGTCTAATTGTTTGCTCAAGTATGAGTTTAACCATGTGAAAATGTGGTCTGAAGTCGAACATGGGAAGACACCGTGTGCTTACCAGCTAATGATGTAAGTTGTTAACAGATGCAAGAGAAATCACCAATAATGATAATGATTCTCAAGGTACTACAGTACATTTTGCATGGTGTGAATAGATGTTTTAATTTCGAACACCATATAAAGTATTTCGGTCGAAGGCCTGTGGTGTCAACCTGTCGCCGGAAGCGAGAAACTTTCCATTGATGTATGCGAGCCTGAAGGTCTTGGAAGGGTGTTTCTAAGTCAACTTCCTGGATAATGTGCTAATGTCGACATGAAGTGACTCGTCGTACGATGGCCTTGATGTATCCCCCATCAATGACACGAAACAAGTGTAATTATTTTGAAGACAGAATGTGACTGATGACACAATGTTTAGGAATGAAGGTCATGAAAATGAAGGTTTATGACTATTGCAAAGGATGAAGTTTATTGAGTGACTTCTCTTGAATGTGTCGGCGACACTTAATGAATTGGAAGAATTGACCCAAAACCAAAGTGATGGATGGTGTGATAGACCATAGGTATGATAAATATCAAGCAGATAACCCAACCCAAATAGTCACAGAGATGAAGTGAAAGTTTCATGTTCAAGAGAGACTTGCTACCATAAAGTGATTTATCCCTTTTCCCATTTTCCCCAGTCATTTCTGACTAGTACCTCTTTATTTTTTAACAAGGTTAAGGAGGATAACATATGATTTATGTACATTTCTACCCTTTAGGTGAACCCATCACTATGTGATGTTTTAACAAGTCTAGCGAAGGTGAAACTTGGTCTTGTCATGATGGACAAGTTTGTCACTATTTGATTCTTTAACGAGTTTAGCGAAAATGAGAGCTTGGTCCTTTTCATGTTTAGAGAGTTTGAAAAGCGACAAAAAGAAAACTCCACAAGTTCTTTTTTGTAAATTTGTCTCTCAAGTCTAAAAAAGCGTAAAATAATACAAGAGAGAACCTATTGACCATGTTCGATCAACGTATTCCTTTTTCGTAAGTAATCTATCTCAGTCCAGAAAAGGGTTAAACTTATATTGAGTAGATGCCATTTCCAATCCATTTATGAGCTGAAAAGGAAAAGCGCCCGATAATATTTTCATATTCTGAGAGTCTGAAAAGAGATGAAAGAGGACTTTAGGGGGGTTCCTTTTTCGATTTTTAACAGAGCTCGAAAAAGAGATAAAATTATGCTCTGCGGTCAAAAGTACATTTTACGATCATGCATGTCAAATTCACTATGTCAGCTGTAAACCTGCTTAAAGAACCACCAAACGGATTAAACATACCTGTTTTATTAGTAAAAATAGGTAAAAACTATAGTTTATTCATTTAATGAACATGAAATAACCATAAAACGAGAATTTACCAAGTCATTTTACCATTTGACATTTACCATTCAATTTTGTGCTCTGAACCAGTGTTTTACCTCAAACTCTAGCAACTGATTGTGGGAGATTCTGTGGATCATTCTTCATGCCATCAAGACCAGGTAGGAGATCTACCTCTTCTCTCTCATTTACGGCTATTCTTTTTCAATTTCAGGAAAACAAATTAAGGTTTTGGGGTCCCTAGGGTAAATATATTACGCCCTAGGATCAACACACCCTTATGCATCAAAAACTGCACTGCAGAGCAGTCAAACAGAAGGGAAACTACTTTGCATCACACCGTCTAAAGATCATGGGTGTGTTGGGTGCAATTTTGAAATTTGATTCATCATTTCTACCCAAAATCTCTTCAATTTTTTGCATGAAATGAATCCTAACTAAGCCTATGGTGTGATTTTAGACTTTGATCAGATCAAAATGACTATCACATGGCGTGAAAGAGAACATGAATAACATGATATGGTTACCCTAAATGATCCTAGTACTGTTGAGGCCCTTAGAGATTGTGAGTTACTCAAATGTTTCAGGTTATCTGGGGTGAGGCAACAGTTAGAACTATTGTAGTTCTTGGTTCATTCATGGGATCCAATGGAACAGGTTTTTCACATAGGGGACAAAGTGCTCCCTATATTGATCGATGATATTTACTTTCTCACAGGATTGTCGAGACGTGGTGCCCCCATTTCTCTTTCATGTTCTACCCATTGGGGTGAATCAGTGAGGGACTACATTTGATAATTTTGTTGGCTAGGTACACAACCTAGCAAACATGGAAAGATAAACATCAGGGATGTTTTTGATATGCCCTTGCAAACAATCCTCTTTACTATCGCAAAGTTTGTGGGTAGCATGACACTTCATGTCGCGAATAGATCATACATGCAGTATGTGCTTGAGTGTCTCAAGCCAACTATGTTCAACTAGTGTGAGGTAATATTCTCTTTGATGAAAGAGCAACTGACTAAAGTAAAAAGTGGTAAGACAAAAAATTTCAGCTATGGATCGATCTTGATTGCTTTTACTTTGGAGAGAATTCCATTGATGCAACCTTAGCACATGACACTGAGTTTAGTTGGTCCTAGAGATCCACGGATATAGAGATGGGTAGAGTTGATGGCTATACATGTTGGTTAGTCTTCAATCTCATTTTCTACCACATTCTTCAGCTGGCTCCATCGATAACATATTGTCATAGAGGAGAATCCATATGCAGGGATGGATTTCCATAGAGATCCAGATTTGAGATTACTAGTGGATGCTCAACGGGGTGTTATAGGTAAATTTTTTTGACCATGTATTTTTTATTTTTTGAGTTTTTACATGTTTTTGTGTTTTTTTATGTTTCCAAGACTAAACTAAGAATTTTCTCATGTATACATATGTTTGCACTGTTCAAATAATGGATCCTCAATAAGAGGTAGGTGAACCAGTGGGGAGAAATGTTGGAAGAGCATTTCTCCAGGATTTAGATCTAATTGAGACACCGGTGGAGTTGCAGCATCATATAAAGGGGTTAACCCTCGGTATACCAGATGTCTGGATCAAGGAGTTACCGATGAGACTACAATGCCATACTATTGGTGTACCTAGCTATTAGATGAGGCTATTGCACATGATAGCCCAGGAAGTGACCTATTATCATGAGCATAATTAGATCTACTTAGGATGATTTACTATATTCATTTTGAGGTTTTGAGGTCAGATGACCAACATGTCTTGGACACAAATTTTTGTAAAAACTTTGAACATTTATCTATTTGACTTTCAGTGTTTTTGTATGGTTATGTGTAATCCTATTCAATTGTTGATGTGAATTGAAAATTACTCTTTACATATGTCATAAATGTCTGTTTAACACGTAATTTTCTAAAGAATTAGTCAATGTGTTAAGTTTCTGGAAATATGTTGACATTGAATGTAATCAAAATGTCTTTCCAAGAGACGAACTTTAAGGAATATAAGATGAATAGTTGGATTTCGGACAGTATAAACATTCATAAGTTGTAGTACGACAAGTTGTGAGTCTATCCTAATGATGATTCAGCGAATGCCAAATGAAATGGCATAAGGGAGGAGTTCGATCAATGCGCTATACTCAGTGATATTGTTCGTAGAATGATTGATACAAATTCCTTGAAAAATCACTAACTCACCACTTGGAGCGAATATGGCCCATGCTGCAGAGGATAGGTTCTGTGTACTATGACTAGCACCATCGACATAACCAATAAATGGATCCAAAGATTTCGACATATGCAACAAATGACAGTGGATTAATAACCACATAAAAACTCTAAAAGTCTCATTGTGACACACACACGCAATCAAATCATATATACAATGTTTTTACTACGCACAATCAAGCATAGTAACATTTAAGATACAACCCGTTTCAGGGCTACAACAATGGAATTCCATCATAATCAATCAACTCTTAAGCACCTTTTTCCAAAACACGCTTGACAATGTAGGGGCCCATCCATAGTATTTCAAATTTTCCTATTTATAATTTATCAACTTCCTGATCATAAAGCAAGACCAAATCTCCTTCTAAGAATATGCGAGGCTTGACATTGTGGTCATATTGCGCCTTATTTCATTTCTTATGTGCTTCTTTGGCCAATGTGGCTTCATGAATTGTTTCATCTAAATGGATGAGTTCTAAGAAACATGCTTCCTCATCAGAAGTGTCAGGTAACAAGTCAATTGCGAGTTTTAGTGATGAAATCTCACATTGTATTGGCAATATTGCCTCAAAACCATACACCAATTGGAAAGGTGTGAATCTAGTTGCGTTTCTTACCAAGGTTCGGTAAGCCCACAAAGCTGAGTATAGGATCAAATGCCAGTTTCTTTTGTGAACTCCTATCATTCATTGAAGAATTAGCTTAAGGACTTTGTTGATGGCTTAAACTTGTCCATCAGCCTGTGGGAAATAAGGAGTAGAACTATCATGTGAGAGTCCTAACTTGGTAGTTAATTCAGTCATCATGTGATTACGAAAATTTGAACCATGATCTGTAACTACATCTTGTGGTGTACCAAACCGTTCAACCACATGGTTGAAGAAAAAATGTGCAGTTGTCTCACTAGTGTTTTTTATGTAGACATTGCGTCGGCCCATTTCATAAAATAGTCAACAACGACAATAATATACCCATGCCCCCCAGCCGAGTGAGGGTTACATGTCATGAAATCAATGCCCCATTATGAAAATGGTCCAACATCAATGACAGGATGCAGTGGTGTAGGTGGTAATAAATTTTTATGGTAAAAAATATGGCATGCATGACAACTTTTGACAACAGTAATGCAATCGTTAAATATGGTAGGCCAGAAATAACTAGCACAGAGAATTTTCTATGTGGTAGCATAACCAGATAAATGTCCACCACAAGCACCATAATGGCAATCATTTAGAACATTCTCGGCGTCCTCATGTGTGAGGCACCTATGAAAAATCATATCGATACCGTAATGGTAAAGGGTGTCGCCAATGATCAGATAATATTTGGCTTGATATCGAATACGTCATTATTTAAAGCGAGAGGTATCAGACTGGAAAGTTTGGGTTTGGAGATAGATCAATATATCTCCATACCAAGGGTCAGATGACGAGATCAAAAACAGAGACTCATCTAGAATTGATGGTTCCGTTGATGAGTTGATAATGGTAGAGGGAAGGTTGCAAAGAAGCTCGGTAAAAAATAGAGATTTCTTTGAATTTGATTGGATGAATTCCAAATCAAATTCCTGCAAAATGATGATCCGTTTTGAATATTTTCCCACCAACAATTGATGTGACAAGATGTATGTCATAGGGTTGCAATCCAAAATGAAAGTTGTCTTTCGGAGCAAGATATAATGGAAAAATATTTGTACAGCTTGAATGGAAGCCGAAGCTAGCTTCTCCATGTAAGAATACTTAACTTCTATATCATTGAGACTACGACTCAAATAAACTTCCATAAAAGTTTTGACCATTCAATAATGACAACGCCACTCATGAATATGATCAGAAATGTGAGTAGCAATGGTCTGTTTAAAGTTGGTCAATAGTTCTGCTCTAGTTTCATATCTAATGGGTAACTGGAAATGGGTTAAAAATGTAGTGGCTAAGGTTGTGAAGTTGTCAAATGAAGCTTGTAGTAATTCAATATACCACTTTGCATCCTGACTAGTGAGCGTTCGCTAGAAAAGATGTAGTGTTACTGAATCATCATTTAGGGAGTTGGATGAACACCATAAATGAAAATTCATAATGTGATTGGACGAATCTTCTCCAACGTTTCCATTAAACTTAGGAATATCAAAAGGCATTTTGTGTGGAATCACTGACCACCAAGCCGAATAAAGAATGGGATCATTGGTAAGCTAATTTAAATCTAGTGATTCAAGTGTTGTGACAAAAGGCAACTATCGATTTAGATCAGGTTGAGTGTAACCAGGGTAAGATGGAATTTCCTGGGAAATAGGCCTTTGCATACTAGCATAAGGAATCTGTTGCTGGTAGCCTTGATAGGGGTAGGTTTGTTGAGCATATCCAGTATAAGGTTGTCATTGGGAACCAGGATAAATTTGTTGTTGACCAAAACCAACATAGGCTTGTTGACTAGAACTTGGGTAAGCTTGTTTTTGACCAAACCCAGCATAGGCTTGTTGACCAAGTTTCATACTTTTGGAATTGTTGTTGTTGGTATTGTGGCTACCACAGTTGTTGATACAACGATTGTTGCCCACCAGTTTAAGTTTGACCAGGTTGTGGATAAATTGGACGAGTATAAGTCTGAGTCATCCCAGTTAATGGTAAATTGGCTCGAGGTTGTTGGATTTTAGACACAAATAGTTGTTGTAAAATGGCCTGAGAAGACTGAGTCTGTAGACCTGAAACTTGAGGGTAAGAGGTTTAAGGATCAAATTGCAAAGGTTGAGATACAATCAACTAAGCTTGCGACTATGGTAAAGTCATAACGATAGGTGTAGTAAGTATGGATGAAATAGATTGTATTGGTTGTGATGAATACACAAGCATTGGTTGAATAGGCATTGTAGGCTGTCATTGACAAACAATCATTCCAGAATAATTTAGACCTAAATATGACGGTATAATGCCATATGGTGGCCCCCCAGATTATGGAGAATAATAGGATTGGGCATATTGTTCTCCATATGGAGGTAATCCAATGTTAAGTGGATACATTGGATGGTAACCAGATGGACCAACTTGATATTGACTTAATGGATCAAACTGTTTAGTATCTGTAAGTGAAGAACTAGGTAAAATTCATGTGGATGACATGGGTGAAGACCATGGACTAGAAGAAACACCAGAGTGAGTTCTCGATAATGATTGGTAACCCAGTGGGATAGACGGACCACCATACAGATGTGACTCAGGTGTTGTGGTAAACATCAAAGAAGTAGCAACAGTAGATGTTGTCACAGCTGTAACAGATGATACAGTCTGGGATGTTGTTTCAGCCATAGTCAAATGACCCAATAAATTTCCTAATGAATCTATGGGAGTTTGAAAGTAAACAGGATCAAGAGGGGCAATATACGTTAACCGAGGAAAAGAAGGATAAAGATAAAGCCTTGTTCCAAATCGAGTTGGAGTTCTAGGTGAAGTTTCTTCTTCAAATTCCTCTTCAATAGCAATCAAACCGGGTGGAAGGATTTCACTGTCAGGTCCGTAATAAATTTCTGGTGTTTGACTCTGTGGTAAAGGAGAAGTCTCAATAGTTACAGATGTCTGAGGATAAACTGGTCGATTATATTCTGGTACGGGAACAACTTCTGGTTGTTCAACTTCGGGATCCAAGTGTTCTGGTAAAAGAATAATGGGTTTAGGATAAATTTCTTGAACAACTTCTGGTTGAGGATCAACTTCTTGTTGGACAAATTCAGTTACCATTTCATGAAGTTCACTTTCAGTCTCCTCGGGTAATTGTAAAGGTTCCACTTCAGTGTCAGATAAACCAGTAATAGTAGGTGTAACTGGAATCAAAGTATGTACAAGTATAGGTGACTCTAGTAAATCAGATGAAGAACCAAATTTTGTGATGTATTGGACTCAATTAAACGAGACCATTTTCATCGACTAGGTGTAGCTTCAGGTGGTAAATGTGATTTACTCACTGTCCTACCTGAACGACTGGGTAAAGGATGATTTTCTTCCACGATTTTTGATTGGTTTTATTATAAAAAGAAATAAACAAAAAGAGGGTAATCTAGGCAAAATAATTACCAAGTAACTGCGAACTGCAATAAACTGCCTTGGAGGAGCCAAGGACTTAACATACATACAGGTAATCTCCCCGAATGTTGTTTTCGATGTATCACAATATACAAGGCGACCGACTTGGTTACCTATGGATGGATAGCAACCTAATGTAGTCCTCCAAAATATACCCAAAAGTACGTGGAGGCCCAATTCAAGTTAGCACTGTCTAACGTGAAACTGTACAGTGAGAGCATTCCCTTATACTTTTCGTACTATAACATTTCCTGATATACCTGAAAGTACGTGGACGAGATACGAAATACTTACGTACGTGGAATGAGGTATCACACTTGGAATGTATCGTATACCATTAACGATAGCTGCTATGTTTAATTACGCCGGAACACGTCTCCAACCTAGAACTCTAAATGTGATGCATTAAGTTACAATGCTCCATTAGGTTAATTGAGATAAATTTTAGCTAATCTTGTTTAAAAGTTTTCCTTTCAAGTTCACCACATGATGTTTCTGAAACTCCTAGAATGCAACTAAGATGGGAAACATTCTTTTCATTTGATTTAAACAATGAAAACCATAACTAAAAGGGATAGAGAAATCAGAATCTTTAAATAAAGAGCATAGAGCACATCTATTGCAACTTTCCTATACCATTCCTACAAGTGCACGCAAACTTCTAAATGCATTATGCATGTTTTTCTTTTCATTCCTTTAATAGCTAGTGCATGTAGAGAATTCAAGTTACCTAGTTGAGGTGGAGATTCCAAGGTAGTGTAACATCAGTTGTAGACTAGTCTTGAGTGTACAAGTGTGGCATGCAGTCAGGTGATTAGCCTAAGGAATTGCACAATTAAATTGAGGAAATTTACTAAATAATAGAGGCTAATTCCTCAAGGAAAAGCACAAGGTAATAGGAGCTCAAGCCAAGGAAAAATTTGACTAAGTCTGGCTCAGATGCCTTTAGTGAGCAGAGAGATAGGTTGTGCACTTGCAGGGTGAGCTCAGTTGAGCAAATAAATTGTAATACATCTCTATTTCATTTGATTAATGCAAGAGGAATTGGGGTTTTTAGAAGATTGGTTTCCCTAGATAAAAATACTTTTTGCATGTCTGCAGAGCAATAGTGTAGATTTGTGTCTTTTGTTTTAGATTAAAACATCATGAGAATTTTGTTGAAAATGGGAACAAGAAATGCTAAAAATAGCATTGCTATAAATAGCATTTCAGGATATACTCCAACTCTCTTGGAAATAGAAAAAAATAGAAATGCTAAAAATGGCATTGCTATAAATAACATTTCGGGATAGATTCCAATTTTAATTAGTCCTTGAATTAAAATTCGAATTTGGTCTCAGCAGCTCTTTGAAAAATAATTAATTAATTCATCTTGAGTTAATTAGTTGGAGAAAATCAAACATGAAGTCTTTGTGAAGACATGCAATAGTTATCCCTTTGATTGAGGTTGTTATCCCTTAATGAAGGAGATAAGGATGAGTTATATTTGAGTTGTAATTAGTTAGCTCTGTTAACTGATTTAAGTCCAGTTAAATTAGTTCCAAATAGTTTGAGGAGCTAATTGTGAGTTCAGTCAGTTAATGCATGCATGCATGCAACTAGTGTTCTCCATATAACTAAATATTCTCTCATAAATAACTCATGCATGTCAATTCAGACAGAGACCCAATTGAGATTAAAGGAAGGGACAGTGTACTATCAGTTGGAGGAATTTTCCTATAAAGGAAACTCATCCATGCAGAAGGTATTATCTCCTTCAGGATTGCGCAGTTATTTCAGAGGTCAGTGTTGTGTGTGAGGTGAGAATCACACAGGTTGCAACTGGATGACCCAGGACAAACTGCGCAAGGAAATAGGAGGGTTGGAGGACTGAAGGAAGGCATATGGGTTGTCTATTATGTTTATGAGCAGCAGTGAGGGATTGTACTGAGAGCTGGATAGCTTGTGAGCTAAAGCTTTGTGTACTCTTGAGATATTTCCACTTGTATGATAATACAGATAGCGGGGTTTTTTAGCTGAGGGTTTCCCCAGAGTATTCTTCTGTGTTTTATGTGTATGATTTCTTCTCTTCTGTTATATGTGTTATGATTGATCTTGCTCAAATTGATTAAGCTTCCACAAAGTTTGATAGTAGAAGTAGATCAAGTATTTTTCTTTAGTTACATTGCATTATCAGGTGATCTACAGTGAGAATTTCTACATGGGATAAGTGTTAGGATATTCCGACACATAGGAAATAGTTAAGTACAACTTGGTCTAGTTTAGAGTTAGGTATAGAGTTAGGTAAAGTGTGTTTCTTTACTGTTGTACATTTTGTAACTTACAATCCGACGGTCACGATATGTAGTGATCCGACGGTTCATTCTCTCCTCGGTATTACCGACACTTGATCCATGGCTTGACACCCGATTGGTCCATGAGTTCTATTTAAAGCGCATGGAGGGTCATTTTTCGGGTAATTCGTGCATGAGAGAAGCTTATGTAAATTTTCATTCTTTGATTAATAAGTTGCCTGTAGTAGCCACGTTGGCGCAGGCCATGGACTGTTTCCATCTTTGAGGGTTTTAACCACGTCAAAAATACTGGTGTATTGATCTGTGATCTGGTTGTGAGCGGTGTCCTTTTGGTGTTCTTTCTGAGGAACTTACCCTCTAAATTCCTACATGGTATTAGAGCTATTTGAGGGCCGCGTCCGTTGGTGATCCAAATATGAAGCCGGTAGAACTGCATCCGACTGTCGTTTCCTAGATCTGTTTTTTTGACTACTTTCGAGCCGAGAGGACTGCTCTGTTGCATTCGGAGCATCTGTTCCAGTGAGGAACCCCTTTCGTTTCACGCGAAAAGGTTTCCGGTAGCCCTAGCTGCGTCATTTTTCAGATCAGGAGGTATACAATGTTTATTTGCAGTTTACTGTTATTTTCTCTCTACTTATTTCGGTTTCAGTTTATTTAGCTTTTTTTTAAC